>JAPVLO010000192.1:4200000-4800000 GCA_027257055.1 Cephalopachus bancanus
ATCCTCCCAGCCCCAGTAAATATCGTGTCCAGGTGTACACAGTAAGCAAGCAGCAGAGCACCTGGGACGTCCACTCAGCCCCTCGCGATGCTCAGGGGTCTCTGACCAGCTGGACATGCACCCCAGGAGGGGAGGGCTGACTATTCTGCCTCTTGCTGCTCTGGTCTCGGCACGGGGCCTCCTGCGTGGTGAAGGCAGACAGAGCAGCCGGGCGACCGGGCGGGGTCTGCTGCTGGGCATGGGGCACTCCAGCCTGGGCGACACGAGGAGGCTGGGGAGGGGGAGTCTCGCCCCTGGCAGACCCCAAAAGCACACTGGGGTCGCGTCCTGGGTCCCGCCCACGACAAAGAGGAACCTCAGCACAAATGAAACCAAAGAACACGTGACAGAAAAAAGAACTGCCTCTGCTGTGTCTGCCTGGATGGGGGAGGCGGGGCTCCAAGTCCCTTTACCTCTTCCTGGCTTCACTTTTCTGGGGAGGACGCAGCCATCAGAGACCCCATCACAGGGTCAGAAATGCACACTCCTAGTGCGTCAGAAAACAGCTGCCACCGTGAACGCCATGGGAGACGCACGCCCACCTGTCCGGGCTGGCTAGCGCCCTCAGCAGCGCAGCAGCAGAAAAACAGAGGCTAGCCGGTGGGCAGCAAGCGAGGACCCAAGGGGGACCCCCGATCTCCAAGGGGCTCCCCCAGCAGGGGGGCCCTGGCAGCCCTGGAGGGCACCAGAGCCCAAGGCCAAGATTCACGGCAGGTGAGAGAACATTCCAAGCCGGCGGCCAGCCCAGCGCAGGAGGGTGGGGCCACAGCTCTGCTGCGGGCTCGGCCCCCTGCAGCCTGGCCACAGTGTCCAGAACTGCCTGGCACCCCCAGCCCCCACCACATACACACTGGAGAGGAAGGAAGGGCTCGGGTGCAGCGGGCTTCAACCACAAAGGCAGCCACGGTGGGACTTCAGGCCTGGCACCTAGCACCGCCCCAGGTGAGCTGAGTGTGCTCAAATGACCGGCTTCAGGGCCTGCCCTGGTTCAGGAGTCCCCAGGCCAGGCCCTGCTTAAGTCCAGCTCATCAGCAGGGCCAAGTGCGGGATCCTATGTGTGTGGAGGAGGACAAGGCGGGGAGGTCCTGTGAGCCCCCAGGCCGGCCACTCTTGTTTAGAGGCCTCGCTCCTGCTCAGAGCTCCAGTGAGACTTGGCTAACCAGGGGTCGGTGTGAGCGTGTTCGGGCACAGGCCTTGGAGAGCTGGGTTTGAGTGCCGACTCCACACTGGTGAGCTGTGTGGCCTTGGGCAAGTTACTCCACCTCTCTGTTTCCATTTCCCCACCTATAATATGGGGGTTAAAAGAAGGCCACTCCCCCAGGCTGCTGTAAGGTTCAGGTGAGCTGATGTCACCTGTAGGCACCTGTCCCGGCCCCAGCGCCTGGGCTGCCCTCCGTGAGGCACATTCTGTGGCTTCCTGCCCTGTCATCTTCCGCTGAGCAACACGCTCCCAGGAGCGTCATGAGGGGGTGAAGCGCAAACGTGATCACAGGCCCAGAGCCCACACCCTGTGATGCTTGCTGAGCGACTTCTGGGACGTACCAATGGGAAGGAAGGACCCTGCCGACCCGTCTCAGTCCTCAGCCCACACTCCAGAGCCTTCCAGGACCCCGAGTTACCTGCAGGCTCCCAAGAGGCAAATTATTGGGGTTTGGAGGCTGCCTATGGGCAGCCTATCTCCTGGGCTGACCCTCAGCCTCCACCTGGGACCCCTTGTTCAATCTGGAGTCCACCAGTTTCTCCACAGGAGGCAACAAGCCCAGCAGGGCGTTCACAGCTGTGAAGACCTTTCCCCTCTCACCCTGGACACGAAGCAGCCTTGGCCAGGGACCAAGAACAGCAGTGATGGTCAGGCCCCAAGCGCTGTGGTGTTAACTGTCTCCAGCCCCCGGCCAATCAGGGGGCAGGAAGCAGAGCGGGTGGGGGGAGGCTGACTCTGCCCCCCTAGACTAAGCCATGGGGCCCAGATGGGGTGCCCGCCCCTGGAAACGCCCCCCTTCACCTTCTGGGCCGAGCGGGTCCCCCGACCTCTGTCTCCTCGGGCCCCTGGGGTCTCCTCCGCCATCTCTCCTGAGGTCCAGGGTCCGAGTGAACTGCACTGCCAGGTGCTGATGGTCCCGAGGACCCCAGGACCCTAAGGACCCGGTCCTGGCCACCCCTCAGCTGTTCTGAGAGGGGAGGAACACAGGCCTCCCCTCTCAGAACAGCCGAGGGGTGGCCAGGACAGGAGTGACAGCGACCCGGACCACCCGTGTGACAGCGACACCATCTGGCCAAGTTGAACACGCGCATCCTCTGGGAGCCAGCACGACCGCCAGGAGACACGGACCACCAGGAGACACGGACCACCATGTCCCCAGCAGCCTGTGCAGAACAGCCAAGCCAGGCCCCACCCACAGGTCCCTGTCAAGGGAGGGGCTGAGAGAGGGTATCCCAACCACAAGGACATGGTCACCAGGATGAAGGAGCCACAGCTCAGCGGGACACGTGATTCCACTGAGACACAGCTCAGAGCAGGAAGACCCAGCCCTGCTGTCGAGGGAGGCAGACCACGAGGGAGCTCACCGAAGCACGACTGTGCCTGTGGGGATCGGGTCACCCCTGGAGGACTGGGGGTGTCAGTGGATTGGGTCTTCCCGGCAGGGCACAACCTCCTAGTTCTTCATCGAGGTGCCTTTGCGTTGTGATTCGTTGAACTACGCACTCAAAAATTCTGTTCCCATCACAATTTTTAAGGCATGTTTTTGTTATATATATTTTATCATAATAAAAAAGTTAAAATTTTTTTTTTTTTTGAGTTGGAGTCTCACTCTGTCGCCCAGACTGGAGTGCAGTGGCCGCTCCCGGCCACCACAGCCTCGACCTGCTGGGCTCCAGCGATCCTTCCGCCTCAGCCTTCCGAGTAGCCGGAATTACAGGCGCGCGCTACCACACCCGGCTGATTTTTTTATTTATTGTAGAGATGAGGTCTTGCTGCCCAGGCGGGTCTCGAACCCGCGGGCTCAGGCAATCGACTCACCTCAGCCTCCCAAAGGCGCGGGATTACAGGCTGAGCCACTGAGCCCGGCAATATTTTTGATGAAAGTAAATGTAGCCGGGCTCGGTGGCTCAGCCTGTCATCCTGCACTTTGGGAGGCTGAGGTGAGTGGATTGCCTGAGCCCGGGGGTTCGAGACCCGCCTGGGCAACTGGCGAGACCTCATCTCTACAGCAAATAAAAAAAAAAAATTAGCCAGTCGTGGTACCGTGTGCCTGTAGTTCCGGCTACTCAGAAGGCTGAGGCGGAAGGATCGCTGGAGCCCAGCAGGTCGAGGCTGCAGTGGTCGGGAACAGACACCGCACTCCAGTCTGGGTGACAGAATGAGACTCCAACTCAAAAAAAAAAAAAGAAAGTAAATGTGACAGAACATAGGTTAGCGCTTGCCTGGGGCTGAAGGGAACTGGACTCCCCTAGCTAGCCACACACTGTGACATGTGACTGACTGCTGAAAAGTTAACACCAGGTTCATTTACTTCCCTCAAACTCCGTGTGGCACTGGAGAAAACTCTTTTCCAAAGAGAACCCAGAGCCTCTGCTTACAAGAAACACTTTGGGGTCAGTTGTGGCCAAGTCTTGGAAGACTCCGTCAAAGAGTGTCGCTTGGACCACAGCTGTTTCCAGTCCATCGGGCAGGGACATTCTCCTCCCAACCTGGTCTGGGTCTACCGTCTTTGCTCTGCAACCCTCACCTTCCAGCCTTGTGCAAGGCTGGATCCCAGCTCGGCAGCTGGCCCCTGCAGGCCCCAGGCCCCAGCCAAGTTCAGGAGCAAAAGAGGCACCTATGCCCAGCCAGAAGGAGCCTTGCCGGACACCTGGAATCCCGGGTCCTGGAACGTTCCCTCTCCGAAGGACAAACTGCCAATAATGTTCGGGCCCAGAAAACATCTTCCGACCTTGAATAAATAATCAGAGATCTGAGTAGCTGTTTTTTTACCCAGCAACGCCATGACTAGTGTAGAAGCTTTTCCGGCAGTGACGCCCTCGAATTGGTCTTAAGAAACAGGGTGCCGTGGTGTGCAGAGTGGCACAGAACGATACGGAAAGTGAGGGGTGACATTGTGCGGTTTCTGGCACACCCCTGGGAGGAGGGGGTTGGGTGGCGACAGAAAGAGGTCACCAGGGTCTGTTTCAGACGTGCTGACAGCTGCTTCTCTACCGCTGGGGATGGGGGAGAGGCCCCCTTGGAACCGGGCAGAATGTTCCTTCTGTGTATTTGCCTGGATGGGAGGGCCCGGGTGCAGACCCAGCCATAGCCCCAGGGAAGAAGCAGGCCGGGAGGGGACAGACCCAGCAGAGCCCAAGGCCTTCAACCACAGAGCCTTGGGTGGGCTCTGGAGGGAGGCTCGGGCCCTGAAGGTGCCACCTCTCTGCTGCAAAGTTTGTCCACAAGGGCAGGATGTCCGGGTGGGAGAACGCGAAAGCAGAGCACCCACCCAGAGGGCAGGGGTGGCCAGGCTCCCGTCTGGCCGCTGCGAAACCTCACCAGGTGGCCTTGGGCAAGGCTCTGGTCATCTCATCTGAAAAGGCCCCTCACAGTAGGGCCCAGCACCCTCTGGGCCTCAGGACTCACTTGGAACCATGAGGATTAGCCACTCATGAGCAGGGAGTGCCCTGTGGAGGAAACTCCTGTCCAGGGCCTGGGCGGCAGGAGCGCTCTGCTGTCAGGTGGGACCTCGAGGAGACCGGGGGAGGAGCAGCGGCCTCCTGGCCTCAGGCTCGTAGGATCTGCCAGTACGTCCAGCACGCCAGACATGCTGGGAACCCAACAGATGGGAGAACGCCCAAAGGCCTTTACCTGCCAGCCAGGTAAGGGCTGCGCCCTGGCGAGGCTGGACTTCCAAAACAGCAGGCGTGAGGAGCAGGCTTTGTGCTTCTCCGTCAGTGACTCTGGGGCAGCCCCGCTGGGCAGTGCTCCAGGCCCTTCCTGCCTGGGGGCCAGGCCCTGGGCAGCTCAGGCCTCCCAACCATCTCCCAGCTGAGGCGTCGTTCTCTTTTCTTTGGGCCATTTTGTGAGAAAAGCAGAAAGAAGCAAGAGGCATGGATATGTCCAAGGTGACAGGGAGATCGCATAGCCAGTGAGACAGTCCAAATCCCACACTTCCCAGCAACGCCCATGCCTCTCGGACTTCTGAACAACCACGTGTGTGTGCGTGCGTGCATGCACGCCCAAAACTAGAAAACGTGGGGGTGACATCCTACAGCAGGGTGAATGGGAGGCCCTAGGCCCTAACGTCAGTCCCCTCCGGCTTCCCTCCCCTCCTGGTACCAGAGACTGGCAGGACCATCCCCTGCCTCCGGGCTAGCCCAGCCCTGACCGGTGCTTGGCTCTGCCCCCCCAGCCCTGCCCTGGCATCAGACCAGATGTGAGTGCGGTCCCCCACTGCATGGCTCTCTGCCACCTGTGCCCCATGGCGAGACCATCCCCCCTCGCCCTCTACTCTCCCAATTCATCCAAGGCTAGACCAAGGCCACTGATAGAGGGCCAAGGCAGCCTTCCAATGCCCAGCTGATGTATACAGTATCCACTGGCTCCCGAGAGCCCACGGGGAGGAGGCCCAGCACCGGGGCAAGGACACAGCTCCTGCTCTTGGGGGGCTCATGCCTGGCACAGACGGGGGCCATGCGGACCTCTATACCAGTCTGCCCGTTCCCAGAGACAGCCGGGGAGATGGGGACAGCCCTGGAAGGATAAGCTGGATGGAAGCATCTCCCAGAGGGAAGGAACTCTAGCCAGTCGCAGGGGGCCCAGCTGACTTCAGAGGCTGTTTGCTGGCCCCCGTCGGTCACGCAGCCACAGGGAGCACCACGCAGGGATTTCCAGCGGCAGCAGGGCACCCACCCCGGCGCCTAGCTCGGCCAGTGCCCCACGTCCAGGTGCGTCTAATGCACCGAGAGTGCCATCTGGAGGAAGAAGGGGGCAGTGCAGAGCAAGGGTGGCCTCCGGCTCCAGGGCCCACCAAAGCCCCAGCAGAGGTCAGGTTACATTTTCTAGTAGCCACATTAACAAAAACCAAAACAAACAGGTGAAATTAACACATGACATCAACATCTCAACACGTAAAAAAGTGACTCATGAGCTCTTTTACAAGTTTCTCTCCCCACGGTCTCTGAAATCCAACGTGTTTGCACTTCTGCACATCTTAGTCTGGGCTGGCCACATCTCAATGCCCAGTCGCCACTGGCAGCCGTGGCTACCGTGTCAGTCAGCACAGCTAGAGACGCCAGAGACAGAGAGGTCGCCCATGCCCTTAATACGCACAGAGCGCCACCTCCTTTTCTGCTCATGGGGTCTCCTCCCAGTTGCTACAGTCCCTACCTTAGCTCAACCAAGACTCTTCCTTCTCTTGCCTGTTTCCAAAGGCAGATGTGAGTCCTTACTAACAAATCAAAAAATCCGAAACCTAAATACCCCCAGGAACAAACAGGCCAAGGCCCATCCTCTCAAGCCAGGGCAGGTGACTCCGTACCTGGCAACTAGATGGAAGTGACCGGCGCCAGTGGGGCGTGCCATCCCACCTGCCATCCCACCCCGGGCCATTTGTCAAGGGCTTGCTGTGCACTGGGCGCTAAATGAGTTCTTACACACTGCATCTCGTTGGGTGTTCAACATTATAAAGATGCTCGTGGAAAGAAGTGTTCAGGAAGAAAGCAGGTTACAAGACAGCATCATCCCATTTTTGTAAAAAGACCAAAATATCAGTAGTAAGTTTCTCTACAAAGATAAATTCGGCAAATGGCTGATGGAGTTAGTCTCTCCGGGAGATGGCGCCATGGAACTCCACCTCACATCTTGCACACCATACAGATACCTGGACTCTGGCGAGTGACAGTCCTTGGTGGCATAGGGTGGGTACAGCCTCCCTCATGCCCACCTGCTCCTTCTCGGGACCTTTGGTAGAGGCCCACTCTCAGCTTACAGGGACACCTGGTATAGGCTGGCCAGAAAGACCCTAGCCAGGGCAGCATTCAAGAAAGACAACATGTTTCTCCCCCAAGGCAGCAGCAGAAGCCCTGTGCACAAAACCACACAATTCTCGGTCACCAACTTTGGCCAGGTCACACCTCTGCATTTCCAAAGAAGGAGGCATCACTCCCATGCTCGTCGGCCACTGAGGCACACTGCGCATGCTCCAGGCTGGGCTTCTGCTGGGTGACACCAGGGCAGTACGGTGGTGACACAGGACAGTACTGGGTGACACAGGGCAGTACAACTGAAGGGTGGCGAGACCCAGCTCTGTAACTTTGGGGCAAATGAGGGACTGGGAGCCTCAGAGCACCTGGCTGGCCTCTTGGAAAGAATGTTTCTGCACTTGGAGAGTGGGGTTTCCCTTGCCCCCTTAGGCCAGACAACGGAGGAGAGCCAGGAAACCCTCCTCTGAGGGCCTAGGGAAGAAAGAAGATCCACATTCCAGGGATGTCAGGGGCTTCCCAGGAGCCTCCAAACCTGGGAGGGTCCGGGAGGTGGCTGGAAGCACAGGCTTCCTGACCCTGGACCCAGTTGTGCGGAGACTTCCTCACTCGCCTGTGCTCAGCTACCCAGGGCCCCCAAACCAGAGGTCCCTCGGGTCCTCACACAGGAGACAGACCTCAGAGCAGGAGTCAGACCCTCTCATTGGTCTTCTTGAATTCTGTCTGAGCAGATCACTCAAATGTAATTGGACTCCCCCCGCCCAAATCCAAGCGCCCCTGGCAACCGTGTTCTAACCAAGTCTTTCCAGCATCTGCAGAATTGGACTTTCTCTGAATAGCCACAATCGAGAACATCTGGAATATGGTGAGACAACAACCTGATATCTAAGACATTTTCAACACTAGAGAGCCAGAGCCTGGTCACCACAGGGCACCTCCACCTGCCAGGTTCCCAACACCCACCAGTTGCCCACTGGTGCCTCGAGACCAGGCAAACTTCTGACCCAACAGATAAAACCCCAGCTTCTTCTCAGGATGGAGGCTCCATTCCAGAGCATCCCTGACCAACCAACCACGTGTCGTCTCCAGGTTGTGTTTCAGCATGAAGCAGACAGACAAGGGGCAGGGAATGCTGATCGGAGGAATGAGTGCCCACAGGCTGTAACCGTCACCACAGCAAAGGGTCTGACCGAATTGCTGAATGCAACACGGTGTGAATTTGGCCCAACTCAGGGCTTTTGCTTACTTATCTCCACACTACACACCATTTCAAAACTCAGACCCGGCGGGGCGTGGTAGCTCACGCCTGTAATCACAGCACGTAGGGAGGCTGAGCTAGAGGACTGCCTGAGCCCAGAGGTTTGAGACCAGCCTAGGCAACTTGGCAAGACCTCATCTCTATAATAAATAAATAAACAGATAGTTGAGCGTGGTGGTGCGCGCCTGTGGTTCCAGCCTTCCAGAAGGCTGAGGCGAAAGGATCACCTGCGCCTAGCAGGTTGAGGCTGGGGTGGCCGTGATCGTGCCACTGCACTCCAGCCTGGGCAACAGAGTGAGACTCCAACTCCGAAACAAAAAACTCAGACCCTACGTCTAAATCACTGCCCCTTATCACCTTCTGCTACAAAAAGACCAGCCACCCCCATCCTCAGAGGTCAGTTGCATAAAAGACAGCAAATGCCTACCCATGGCTCTTCACTTTAGAAGGCAACACAAGAAAAGTCTGTAATCGCCCCGTGATGGAAGGGGGCAAATGAACCCGGCCGGTCACTGACCTGAACTTTCCAGTTCGCACCTGCAGGGCTCTCATTCCACACCGCTGGGCACCGCCGACGTCACCCACGATATCATCCCCAATCATGATGGCCTGTCATGGCAGTGAAATACACACAGAAGTGATGTCAGGAGAATTTTATTCCTGTGCTCCTTCATCTTTTTTTGACATAATAAACTGCTTGATTTGATGTTTAAAACCAGCATCATACAAATTAAACAAGATAATGTTGTCATCGTATTGATTAAAAGTCAACCCACCTTGAATATATCTCACACTGCCCCCCTGGGCCACAGCTCTGAACGGTATATATTTGTGCAAGTTGAAATCAATCAGTAGACGTCAAAGTGATTTGGTGCCCCCAGGACGTGGGAGGAGGCTGAGGCTGCAGGCCTTGGCTGGAACACAGGCTACATTTTACCTGATCCCAGAGACTCTGTAACCAACTGATTTGCCAATCCTAGGTTCTGTAAAAACTAAGCAACTCTCTGGCGAATCTTTGTAAAGTGTTGCTTCATATAGGTTTTGCCTTCAATAGTGAATGTTTTGCCTATGAAAATCAAAATCACATACACACAAACACAATGCTCACATCCTGGAAATAATTTCAAAAAGCAGCCTCTGGTTGGGGGCAGAGGCTTATGGCTGTAATCCCAACACTCTGGGAGACCGAGGTGAGAGGACTGCCTGAGCCCACGGGTTTGAGACCAGCCTGGGCAACTTGGCAAGACCTCATCTCTACAACAAATAAAAAAAATTAGCCAGGCATGGTGGCGTGTGCCTGTAGTTCCAGTTACTTGGAAGTCTGAGGTGGAAGGGTCACCTGAGCCCAGCAGGTCACAGAGTGAGACTCAAACTAAAAAAATTTTTAAAAAGTAGTCTTTGGAATATATTCTCCCACCTGGAACAACTAGAAAACCAGACAAACTCTGAGACAACGGTTTTCAAGACACTGGAAACAAACGAGGTGAACCCTGCAACTGCCCCCAACTCACTGCCTTCAGAGTTTCCAGACTGCGATGCAGGGAGGGTGTTATGGACCCCGCAAATTCATATGTGTCCCCACCAAATTCAAATTCGCCTAACCCTCAGTGTGACTGTACTTGGGGACGGGACCTAGGCGGAGGCAGTTAAGTTTAAATGAAGTTAAAAGGGTGGGGCCTTCGTTTGACACGTCTGGTGTCCTCATGAGAGGAAAAGACACCAGAGCATGTTCTCCTCACACGAGCAGAAGAAAGGCCATGTAAAGACCTTTGTAAGAAGGCGGCCATCTATCAGCCAGAGGGGACCCTCACCAGAAACTGAATTTGCCGGCACCCTAACCTCAGACTTCAAGCCTCCAAGGCTGTGAGAAAATAAATTTCTCTCGCTTAAGCCTCCTAGTCTGTGGTATTTTATTATGACGAGCTGAGCTTACTGATAACAGAGGAAAACCCCGGTGGAGCTCGGAAGACTCGTCTAGATGGCGGAGACAGAGTTAAGACTCTGGGGAGGCCGACATGGCAAAGGTTCATAGGATGGAGCATCAGAGAGGAGAGGGAAGCATGGAGAGAGCGGTGAGAGAGACCAGAGACCCCCTCAAGTATTCAGAGGTCACAGATTAGCACACGTGGGGGAGAAAATTCCCCAAGCCTGGGGAAAAGCCACACCAAAAAATTAGAGAAAACTGCCTGTACCTCACGCAGGATTGAATAGCTTCCCACCAGCCAGACTGGTCAATCTCACAATTCACGGGGTACTGAGTTGCATCTCAGAAGTGGCTTGCTTCAATAGCGGGGAATAACTAGTCTAAGATTAAATCCTACCCTGGTGATGCCTCCAAAATCTTAAAAGCAAGATCTGAAAGGATCAAACTGTTTCCAAGTAATTTAACTGTATCCCAGAACAAAGCTTAAAAATATTTGTGGGTGCACAAAAATAGCCAGCACTCAAAAAGAAGGCAAAATTGATCATGTCTGGCATCCCACGGAAAAAGACCTCAGCCATGCAAAGAAGGAAAACATCAGACATAAGAGGAGAAAAGTCAATCAATCAAGACTGACTCACATGTGAGTGACATGTGAAACTCACATGACACACATGTGAAAATTACCAGACAAGAGCATTAAATCAGTTCTTGGAACTGTATTCCATATGGCCAAAAAGTTAAGTAGAGGAATGGAAGAGAGAATAAAACTCTCCAAATCAAGCTTCTAGAGACAACTGCAACATCAGGGATCGAAATGCGCTGGCTGAGATCAATGTCAGATCAGAGACTGCAGAAAATAAGATGAAGGACCCTGAAGACACAGCGACAGAGACGATCCAAAATGAAATACAGACAGAAAAAATAATTTAAAAAGAGGGAACAGAGCATCAGTGAGCGACAGCACGGCTTCAAGTGGCCTGATAAACTTGGAACTGAAGTCCCTGAAAGTGAGATAAGACAGGAGACAGATCTGAAGAACAATAAATGAAAAATTCCCAATTCAGCAAAAATGATAAATCCACAAATCCAAGATCCCCGTGGAACCCCAAGCACAAGAAACATGAAGAAAGCAACAAGGCACATCACAAGCAAATTGCTAAAAACCAGTAACAAGAAAAAAAAAATCTTGGCTGGGCACGGTAGCTCAAGCCTGTAATCCCAGCACTTTGGGAGGTTGAGGCGAGAGGATTGCCTCAGCCTGGGGTTTGAGACCAGCCCGGGCAACATGGTGAGACCTCGTCTCTACAATAAAATCAAAAAATTAGCCAGGTGTGGTAGCGTGCACTTGTAGTTCCAACTACTTGGAAGGCTGAGCGGAAGGATCGCTGGAGCCCAGCAGGTTGACGCTGGTGTGGCCGTGAGTGTGGCACTGTACTCCAGCCTAGGTGATAGAATGAGACTCCAGCTCAAAAAACAAAAAAATCAGGATTGCCTGAGCCCGCGGGTTCGAGACCCGCCTGGGCAACATGGTGAGCCCTCATCTCTACAATAAATCAAAAAATCAGCCGGGCGTGGTAGCGCGCGCCTGTAATTCCAGCTACTTGGAAGGCTGAGGCGGAAGGATCGCCGGAGCCCAGCGGGTCGAGGCTGCGGTGGCCGGGAGCACTCTGTGATTGCCCCCTTGTGTTGCCTGTATCACACTGCATCAATGGACTCCTCTCGTCTCCCTCTTCCAGAAAAGGGAGCAGAGGCAAGGACTGTGGGCTGACAACTGGCATTTAGTTGCTGCTCAACAAATGCCTACTGAGTGGATCAGTGTTCTGAATTAAGGCATGGGCTTTAGGGGGGCACAACCAACAAGACTTCTCATTGGTCACCAATGAAAAGAACGGAGGAGCCGGGCTCGGTGACTCAGCCTGTAATCCCAGCACTTTGGGAGGCTGAGGTGAGTGGCTTGTCTGAGCCCGCGGGTTCGAGACCCGCCTGGGCAACTTGGCAAGACCTCATCTCTACAATAAATAAAAAATTAGCTGGGCGTGGTAGCGCGCGCCTGTAATTCCAGCTACCTGGAAGGCTGAGGCGGAAGGATCGCCGGAGCCCAGCAGGTCGAGGCTGCGGTGGCCAGGAGCATGCCACTGCACTCCAGTCTGGGTGACAGGGTGAGACTCCAACTCCAAAAAGAAAAAAAAAGAAAAGAACGGAGGAAGTCGTACGGTCCACTGCAAAGCTGCCAGAACTTTCGTCATTTGTGGGTCTCCTCTTGTATTAACGCGTATCATTAATATGATTTCTTAAATTGATTCATACTTGATGTATTGTAGAGATGAGGTCTCGCCAAGTTTCCCAGGCCAGTCTCGAACCCATGGGCTCAGGCAATCCTCTCACCTCAGCCTCCCAAAGTGCTGGGATTACACATGTGAGCCACCACGCCTGGCAATTGATTCGTACTTTTAATGTAAATACAAGTATTTTTAAAGTAGAAAAAATCGTCTTTCCCATTCCCTACCTCAAAAATCTGACTAGAAGCTTTAAAATATTTTCAGGAAAAGGCCTGCGAGTGAAGGTCTGCTAGCACCGTGGATGTCAGACGGATTACAGATGTGCTCTCGAGGCCAATCAGGAATTTCCTTGGTCAAGGGGCCAGACGACCTAAGAAACTGGACTTTGGAAGGCGGAGGCAAGAGGATTGCCTGAGCCAGGGGTTCGAGATCAGCCTGGTCAACTTATTGAGACCTCATCTCTACAATAAATCAAAAAACCAGCTGGGCGTGGTGGAACAGGCACATAGTTCCCGTACTTAGATGGCTGAGGCAAAAGGATCGCCCGAGCCCAGTCTTCATGATCGTGCCACTGCACTCCAGCCTGGGGGACGAGTCAGACTCCGACTCAGAAAAAAAAAAGAAAAGAAGAAAAAGAAAAAAGAAAATAATGGCCATGAAGCATTCACAGCCGAGGGACTCTTACTGGTCACGGGCCCATCAATTTGGACTATGACAGTGCAGACACACGTCTAGGTGGAATTTGCTCTCTGTCCAAGGGGGCCACAGAGAGGGAGGCGGGGCCTGTGTGACCAGCACAACGGACAGACTGACTCAAGTCGCTCAGACTGAACCAAAGCAGCTAAGCCAGAATCCCAGCTCTGGTGTTTGCCTGCAACGTGACCTTGGGCAGGCCTCCACTTCAATCTGTAAAATGGGCATAATTGGTATGGGAGTTAAACAGAATCATATTAGCCGGGCTCGGTGGCTCAGCCTGTAATCCCACGCCTTTGGGAGGCTGAGGTGAGTGGATTGCCTGAGCCTGCGGGTTCGAGACCTGCCTGGGCAGCGAGACCTCATCTCTACAGTAAATCAAAAAATCAGCCGGGTGTGGTAGCGCATGCCTGTAATTCCGGCTACTCGGAAGGCTGAGGTGGAAGGATCACTGGAGCCCGGCAGGTCGAGGCTGCGGTGGCCGAGAGCGGCCACTGCACTCCAGTCTGGGCGACAGAGTGAGACTCCGACTCAAAAAAAAAAACCAGAATCATATTAAGTGAAGCATCTAGCACAGGGCCTGCATACTCAGTTATCTAAGTGTGTTGAAAAGGAAAACAAGTGTGAGAAACTGTCTTGTGGAGGAAACTCCCAATCTAAGCATGTCAGAGACAGTCCGCGCGACTGATGACAGTACTCTTTGCTCCAGTTACTTAGCACCTTTGTAGTGGGCCCCGTGTGGGCCAGGTACCAGCCCAGGCAGTGGCCAAGTGGCCACACAATGTGAGTGGACAGACATGGTTCCTGCCTTGTGGAGCTCATGACAAGTGACGAAGACAGATGTTAATCAGATACCATCACAAACACATCATCGGGGTCTGTGAAAAGGCACCGGGGGCTGTCAGGCCTGACCTGCAGGCTTGGTGGTGATTAGGGAAGGCTTTCTGGAGGAGGTGACGTTTCAAGCTTGGATTTGAAGAATGAAAGGAGCCAACCAGGTTGGAAGACAGAGGAGAGGGGTGGGAACATTTGCAGCAGGGGACACTACTGCCCATTTGCCCACCGTGCACAAGGGCGGGCCATGCGGGTAATTCCAAAAAGCACACACAAATAAGCCTGAAGCAACTGTCCCTGAAAACATGCCAGGTGGGCCTTCAGGGAACTGAAGAGTCACGGGGAGCTGTGGATAAGCTTTTCTGACCATCAGCTCGTCCTGTATCACATGCAATCTGAGGCCAGAGGGGCCTGCCTGTCTCAGAGAAGCCACGGGGGACGGGGTCCCTGGGGAAAGCTCGGAGGTGACCAAAGCCCAGCGATGCCGAGAATTCTGCCAACCACGAGCAGCCACCAGCCCTCTGCAAGGCATGAGGTACTTGAATAAAACTGCATGTCTTCCTCGCGAATATTCTACACGTCATACTTTCCACTCATTGCCTGCCTCCACTCTATGCTTCCCAGAGTGGGTCATGCGATTGGTGACATACTAATGTGACTCCAGGCAGAACAGGACATGCATTTTAATGGAAACATGTGGCATTTATTTTTAGATTAATCTATTATGATAAGTGAGAGATTCTGGTATTCCATTTACAGTAGCGATCCTAAGTATAATACATTTATTATAAGTTCCCAGTATAATACACTTATTTAGGTAATAGTGGCATGTACCCAGACATGGCAAAAACTGCAATTTTTTTTTAAGTTTTTTGAGGAAGGGTCTTACTCTGTCACCCAGGCTGGAGTGCAGCAGAATGATCACAGCTCACCATAGCCTTAACCGCCTAGGCTCAGGAGATCCTCCCGCCTTAGTCTCCTGAATGACTGGGACTACACGAGTGTGTCAACACACCCGACTATTTTATTTTATTTTTGTAGAGAAAAGATCTCACAATATTTCCCAGGCTGGTCTCAAACTCCTAGGCTCAAGCAATTCTCCCGTCTTGGCCTCCCAAAGTGCTTAGGATTCCTAGCGTGATTCACTGCACCCGGCCAGAACTGTTTTTTCAAGAATGACCGATGTTGGGGAAAACACTGTTGAATCCAAAGGAGTTTCTTGTGTCGATCAAACCACCTGGCTGTTTGACAATCATCAAGTCACCGAGGAGGAAACAGCCCGCGGCACTGTGTGTTCCCAGAATTGGGAACACAGAATTGGGAATGTCAACTGTATACACACAGTGATTCCAAGGGTCATGCAGAGCCAGGGATGCCCAGGCAACTCGCTTGGCTCCTGGCTTCAGGTGGCTGGCTGGCCATAGCCCTGGTATTCTCAAGGAAGTGTCCTGGAAATGTGGGGTCAGCTGTGACTATTCACAGCATGCCAACTTAGGAGCATGTCCACTGCTGCCTGAAGCTCTGGTGGCCATTCTGCCAGAAAGTTCCTTGGAAATGGAACAGTTCTTCCAAATATTACATGTCATGCCTGACATCCTTCAAGCTTCTAAGCAAAATGAAATGTGTGTGCCCACACACACAACCAGACAGCAGAAATGCTTCCCTCTCAGAAAAGAGACTCTCAGGACCGCCTGGGCTGGGATATTTGTGGCTGGGCCCATGGAGATAGATCAGAGAAGTCTGGTCCCTCCTCTAAGAACAGCACTGCAGCCCCTTGCTGCACCCAGGCAGAGCCCAGGGAGCAGCGATGCCTGTCTGGGCCAGCTTGCAGACTCCGCATACCAAAATGCGCTCGGGACCCCGGGGGATTCCCAGATTTACTATCGGTGAAGGGCAATAATCACGCAAGGAGGAGCAATTATTGCCAAATCATTTAGGATTTAAAAAATCATTGGCAAGAAGATAGAGGTCAAGAGGTGCGCCGTCAGGGGAAATAAAAAAACTCTACCTGTCAGGCCTGGGTTTCACTTCCTATCAGCCTGCAGCACGGTTGGGAGAGAGAGAGACACAACACTGTAAGGGTCAGATCCCCCAGAACCCAGAAACCCAGAGCCAGAAGGAGCACCACAGTCGCGCAGGTGGGTTTTCTGATTTGGGTTTCACAGGCAGATTCATTCTTCCCTCTTCAACATCTGTCTGCCTACTGTGGTCTCTTTGCCATCCCTGGTGCCGGGAGAAAACCTAGTCTAACAGGCATTGATATTTGGGGTGCAAACACGAAATTTTTAGTTATCTCAGGACTTTTCCAGGCGGAGTATTTCTTCCTGCCACAGGGCAGACAACAGCAGGCTGAGTGGTGAAGGAGGGGCGGTCTCAGAGTCTGTACTGCAGCCCCAAGGAGCACTGGCACCCAGGGAGAGACCTCGAGATGACAGCTCACTCCAGGACCAGCTCTGGACCTCTGGCCTCTGGACCCAAAGGAACCCCGGCTCCCTCAGAATCCTGGAGACATTGCGTTGCCAAGGGAGTTCCACTGTGGTCTGACACATTCTTAAGGAACAAAACCAACACAGCAAAACTCAAAGAGCACTTTATCTTAAAAAAAAAAAAGGAAAAAAAGCAAGAAATAATGGTGTTTGTAAGGATATGAGGAAATGACCACCCGTATACGTAGCTGGTGAGGATGGGGAATGGACATGGGCTTCTGAAATACAAATACTCAAGGTGCATCACATTCTGACAACACCACCACTAGATTTCTGGCAAATAATTAGAACTGTAAAGAGGCAGTACACGTAAGATCATCAGGGTTATACAGAAGAGGAAATCTCAAAGTAACCTAATGTCCAACAATAGGGGAATGGAAAAGATGTTATGGTAGTTCAAATGATGTGACTATTATGCAGCCAAAAAATTACTTTGTAAAAACACTTGGAATAAGCACAAAGGAAACTGTTCCCAGTAGGACATTAAGGGGGGAAAATTCAAGTTTCAAATCACAGATACAGGATTATCCCAATTTTGTGTTAAAACTGTATAAAACTTTATAAACTGGGTGCTGCGGCTCACACCTATATTCTCAGCACTTTTGAGAGGCCAAGGCAGGAGGATGCTTGAGTCCAGGAGTTCAAGACCAGTCTAGGCAACACAGCAAGACCTCCCCTCTACAAAAAATTTCAAAATTAGCTGAGTGTGGTAGCACATATCTACAGTCCCAACTACTCTGAAGACTGAGGCTGGAGGATTGCTTGAGCCCTAGAATTTGAGGCTGTAGTGAGCTATGAGCATGCCACGAAACTCCATTCAGCCAGGATGACAGAGTGAGACTCTGACTCAAAAAATTAAAAATTGGCCAGGCTCGGTGGCTAAGCCTGTAATCCCAGCACTTTGGGAGCCCGCGGGTTCAAGACTCACCAGGGCAACTTGGTGAGACCTCGTCTCTACAATAAATCAAAAATTAAGCCGGGTTCGGTGGCTCAGCCTGTAATCCAGAGACTTTGGGAGGCTGAGGTGAGTGGATTGCCTGAGCCCGCAGGTTTGAGACCCGCCTGGGCAGGTGAGACCTCATCTCTACAATAAATTAAAAAAAAAAATCAGCTGGGTGTGGTAGCAGGCGCCTGTAGTTCCAGCTACTTGGAAGGCTGAGGCGGCCGGGAGCGGCCACTGCACTCCAGTCTGGGTGACAGAGTGAAACTCCAAACAAAAAAAATACATAAAATAAAATTTAAAATTTATATGTAGACACAAAAAATGTAAAGATTAAGCATGATTTATGTTGCTCTAGGTTGGTGGAATTAATGAATGGTTTTTATTTTTTCTTGTACTTTTCTGAATTTCTCCTGTCCTCTTTAATGCGTTACTGTACTTTATAATCAGAGTTTTAAAATACTTGTATTTTGAGGAGAAGAAAATAAAATCTACCTTAAAAAGTTGCATGGAGCCGGGCTCAGTGGCTCAGCCTGTAATCCCGCGCTTCGAGAGGCTGAGGTGAGTGGATTGTCTGAGCCCGCGGGTTAGAGACCCGCCTGGGCAACTTGGCGAGACCTCATCTCTACAATAAATCAAAAAATCAGCCGGGCGTGGTAGCGCATGCCTGTAATTCCGGCTACTCGGAAGGCTGAGGCAGAAGGATCGCCGGAGCCAGCAGGTCGAGGCTGCGGTGGCCGGGAGCGGCCACCGCACTCCAGTCTGGGTGACAGAGTGAGACTCCAACTCAAAAAAAAAAGTTGCATGGAGGGGTGGGTGGGAAAAAAAAGTTGCATGGAGAAAGTATCTTCAGGAAAACTAAGCCATGAGGTCTTGCAGGTCCCTGATGACCAGGGCACATCACAAAGACAGCCTCAGAGCCAGAAGGTCCTGAAACACCCATCGATTTTGAACCCACTGCTGCAGGACCGAAGCCCAGGTGTCTGCAGCCAGAACGTCCAATTCAATCAGGTCTGCAGGAGCGCTGACCTTTCCTGGCCCCTGTTCTCCCAATGCTGGTCCAGCATGCTGGCCTGTTACCGGTCAGGAGCTCAGCAGGGTCACCCCCAGATTGACACCCAAAGAAAAGGTGCACAGCTGGGGATCAGGGCTCAGCCAACGGGGTGGAGAGGGCCTCGATGGAAATACCTGAGGGAGGAGGAAGCCGGCCACGGGGGAAATGACTGGTCCCAAGTGGACATTCACTCCTCACCCACAGGCTCCCTACCGGGGCTCCAAGCTGTTCCCAAAGACCCATAGTTAGGACAAATGCCCTGAGAATCAGGGAACAAAATGGTAGGGCCAAAGGGTCACTTTTTAAGCCCAGCCCTCTTTGGGTGGACCTATAAACCTCACCCCCATTTTTCACAGGCCGTATGGAGGCCAAGAGCTGTGAAAATCACATCTTCTGTTTACCCTCCTCCCGGAGATTTGGTCTAACCTTGTTTTCTAAAGTTTGTGTTCTGCCAACAAAATATATTTTAATATTTTTCAAAATGGAAAAATGAGATTATACTACTAAATATGCCTCTCCAACTTCATTTACAGACCCTAAGAAATTGTGGGCCGGGTTCGATGGCTCAGCCTACAATCCCACCACTTTGGGAGGCCGAGGTGAGTGGATTGCCTCAGTCCGTGGGTTCGAGACCCACCTGGGCAACTTGGCAAGACCTCGTCTCTACAGTAAATCAAAAAAATTACCGGGGCGTGGTAGCGCATGCCTGTAGTTCCAGCTACACGGAAGGCTGAGGCAGAAGGGTCGCTGGAGCCTAGCAGGTCGAGGCTGCGGTGGCCGGGAGCATGCCACTGCACTCCAGCTGGGTGACAGAGTGAGACTCCAACTCAAAAAAAAAGAAAGAAAGAAATTCTGATAGGCCGCTGGCCCTCCTTGAGAATCAGGGTACAGGAAAGCGTGCAGAGGGGACTAAAAGATGACGGTTGGATCTCTGCTTCACTTATCAGCAGAGTGATCATGGGTTCAATACTAGACTTTTCCAAGATCAAGCCCGTAATGCTGTGGTTCTTCCAGGGCACATGTGGCGAGGTCTAGAGACATTTTTGGTTTCACAACTTGGGAAGGGGGATGTCTACTGTATCTAATGGGTAGAGACCAGGAATGCTGTTAAGCCCCCTACAATGCACAGCACAGCCCACCATCACAGAATGGCCTCCAAATTCAACAGTGCTGAGACTAAGAAATCCTGTCTTAACCTCAAGCACCTATGACAGGGGATTGGAATAAGGATTTCATGAACTCGATGGGGAGGTGACAGCACCTGGGTATGCCTAGCACACGGGGTATGCAGGGTATTCGAGGTCCTTCCTCTCTAGGCCTCAGGCTCCTCACCTGTGAAATGGGTCCCTCCAGCCCAGGTTCCTCTGCTGTCACATATCAACACTTACAATAACTAAGCTCTCTGGCTTGAACAGCCCTGACTTCCATTAAACCTGTACTACCTGCAACCAGAAAGTCTTATGATGATGAAAAACTGTCAGATCTGTCACATCATTTGGGATTTTGTATGAAGCTATAAAACCACCCACTGATTCCAAAGCTTAAGCCACGAGAATTAGGTATTTCTAGAAGTAACCTTTAAGGTATGTTATTCTTTGCCTTATGACTGAATCCTACAAAGAGCTTGGTTACCTCTAAGAGGTTTGAATTTCCAATCAATTAGAGTAATACCAGCAATCTGTTATTTCTAGGCTATTGAGGAAAGGTTAAAATGGAAATTGGATTTGGGGCGTTATATCCATTCCAGGTACAGGGTGAAAATTCCGCAGCGGCAAGAAGCAAGTCAGGGTCTCGGGAAGAAGCAGTTATCAAGGGAAATGACTGGTGATAACTTTATTGATTAAAGCAGTTTGAAAAATTTCAGGTTTGCCCCAGCCTGGCACTTCGGCAGCAAGACAGCTGCTAACAGGCACTTTTCGTTAAAAATAAAGAATCAGGGACAGAGAATTATTACCCTGTGCATAAGATGCAGTTCATTTCATATGGCCTTATTTTGAAATACTGCTTTGAAATGTCTTCACATCCTGAGACTCAAACGGCATTAATGAACATTTTGGGAAAACAGCATGCTGGGGGTGCTCAGAAGATGCCATTCTGTGATGGTGGGCTGTGCTGTGCATTGTAGGGGGCTTAACAGCATTCCTGGTCTCCACCCATTAGATGCAGTAGACATTCCCCTTCCCAAGTTGTGAAACCAAAAATGTCTCAATTGCCGTTCAGCTGTCCAAAGGGAGAGACAGAAATGTCATTGGAGAGTGCAGGAGACTGACAGTGTGGGAGGTAAATAACATACAGCTTTGCCACGTGCTCAGAGCCGCCAGAGAAAACAAGTCCTTAGCCTCCCAGGGCCACAGGTGCTCACAACAGAGGAGCCAGCTGTAGTGACCGAAACCTCAGGCAGACACAGTGACCGCCCCCCCAGGAATTCACACACCTCCAGTTCTCCCAGACACCACTGTCCTGGTATCTGAAAATGAGAAACCTGGATACACTGGACCCCATAAGCTCTTCTTTGGGGTGTGGGAAGAGAAGTTTCCCCTTCAGAATGTTAAAGATGCTGACCGTGAAAATAAAAAATGTCAAAAAAAAAAAAGGTGGGGGATGGAATCACCCAAGGAGGAACTATTCAAATGCCTTCTGCATATTCCGTTCCCTCTGGTCTCATTGTCCAGGCAGTGGCAGGCTTTTGGTTTTGTTTTGGGGGAAGGAGGATGTTTGAGATGGTTGTGATCATACTGCTTAAAGTTTTTTATTTTATTTATTTTTGAGTTGGAGTCTCACTCTGTCACCCAGGCTGGAGTGCAGTGGCATGCTCATGGCCACCGCAGTCTCGACCTTCTGGGCTCAGGTGATCCTTCTGCCTCAGCCTTTCAAGTAGCTAGAACTATAGGTACCTGCCACTGTGCCTGGTTTATGCCTAAATAATTTTAAATATTGATTTTTAAATTAAGATTTCGACATTAGCTTTTCTCACTCTCTATAACAAATTATCTGAAGAATGTATTCTTTCGAATGCATCCTATAAGTGAGATATAAACATATACATAGTTGTTTATATTTTTTAAATGGAAAGATAAGCTATAACATTGATAAAAATCCCACCTCTGAGAGACTGGGAGAAACAGAATAGAGGAAAAAGGACAGACGGTGGATTTCCTTGAATGTCTTGCTTTGTGGATTTTATTTTGGAACTACATAAATGTTTTACATAACTATAAAATAAATTTAAAGGTTAAAAAAATTCTCTAAAAGTTAAAAGCAAAATGCATTCAAAGGAAACCCAGTTGGAGAAATAGCACTCATTATTCCCAGCAGACTTGAAATCCAGTATTTTGGTCACAAGTCTCTAGAGGAGTGTGGTATAAGGGGGAAAAAAACTGTCAAAAAAAGAAATCTTAACCAGTATAAGGACTTAGTACTTAGTAATCACATTAGTGAGTATCACAGCACAGGATACTTGGAGCATAACCACAACTCTTGTGTCAGTATCAATGGTGGTGGATGAAAAGTGGTGGTGTTGGGCTCCCTTCACAGAGCATCATGCTTTGGAGACTTAAGACTGGTGTGTGTACTGAATTATGTCGGTATTCTTGAGAACCAGGATTTCTGACATGGAAACACTGATATAAGATCGGTGAGATTAAATAAAAACCCAAGGCCTAAATCTCAATCAGAAATTTCAGTGTGAACTCAGGATGTGTTTCATGTTTTAAAATGTATATTTTTCTAAGTCTTATCGACTAGACAGGCTTAGAAATGATGACCAAACCAGTAGCAATGAGAACGGTTAATGATGATTTTTTTTTTTTTGAGTTGGAGTCTCACTACATTGCTCAGGCTGGAGTGCAGTGGCACACTCACTGTTACCCCAGCATCGACCTCCTGAGCCCCGATGATCCTTCCACCTCACCTTCCAGGTAGCCGGAACTACAGATATGCGCTACCATGCCCGGCTAATGTTTGACTTATTGTAGAGATGAGATCTCACCAAGTTGCCCGGGCTGGTCTCAAATCCGCAGCCTCAGGCAATCCACTCACCTTGGCCTCCCAAAGTGCTGGGATTACAGGCTGAGCCATCAAGCCTGACCAATGATGATTTCTAAACACTATTTTCCACTAAAAATTAAGCATGGTTCTTTGGAAGGACAGTGAATTCCAAAGCTAGGGCAAAAAATGCACAGGGTAGATCTGGAACATTCTGTCATAACTAGAAGGCCCAAATAGGCCGACATCAATTGGATAAACAATTTAAGGAAGAGACTCCAGAATATAATCTACGAACATTGTAAAAGGCCCCAGGATGAAGTTACAAAAGACAGGAAATCTAATAACCACATTGCAAGAGGCAACTGCCTTGGTGAATTTTTTTACAACCACATAACTCTGGCCTCAACTAATTGTATGCACACAATAACAAGGAATAAAGAACTTCTCAGGGACCACTGGGGTCAGGTCAGAAGGACTCGAATGCCAACTTAAGGAAGCTCCTACTGGTCAAAGATGAAATAATTTGAACATCAATAAGACAATAACGGCAATGAGCCAAGCTCGGTGGCTCAGCCTGTAATCCCGCGCCTTTGGGAGGCTGAGGTGAGTGGACTGCCTGAGCCCGCAGGTTCGAAACCCGCCTGGGCAGCGAGACTCCATCTCTACAATAAATCAAAAAATCAGCCGGGCATGGTAGCGCGTGCCTGTAATTCCGGCTACTCGGAAGGCTGAGGCGGAAGGATCGCCGGAGCCCAGCAGGTCGAGGCTGCGGTGGCCGGGAGCGGCCACTGCACTCCAGTCTGGGCGACAGAGTGAGACTCCAACACAAAAATAAATAAATAAATAAATAAATAAATAAATAAATAAATAAATAACTGCAATGGATTGAAACAGGTCGCGTATGTTTAAGTTGGTTTATAATGTTATGTGTATTTTTAAACCTCATTTGTCACCTGGGAGAATGCTAGAGAATCAACTCATCATTTTGATAACTAATAAATAGTTGGGCATGATGGCTCACACCTGTAATCCCAGCACTTTGGGAGGCGGAGGCAAGAGGACTGCCTGATCCCGGGGGTTCAAGACCAGCCTCGGCAACCTGGCCAGACCTCATCTCTACAGTAAATCAAAAACATAGCCAGGCAGGGTGGCATGCACCTGTAGTTCCAGCTACTTGGACGGCTGAGGCAGAAGGATCACCTGAGCCCAGCAGGTTGTGGCTACAATGGCTGTGAGTGTGGCACTGCACTCCAGCCTGGGTGACGGAGTGAGACTCCAACCCCAAAAAAGAAAACTTATAAATAGAAAGAAAGACACAAGCATTTATTTGCCTAGTGCATCCACAGAAACCTCAGGGTAACAAATAGTCAATAAGAAGAAGTGTTCCTGTATATCCAGAGAATAATGAAGAAGGAATGACAGAATCCAAATGTCACCATTCTGCAACCCTTCGAGAATTAATGGAGTTAGGCCGTTAACGATCATTAATGGCTGCTAACAACGCAAAAGGAGACAACTGGACGTTCTGTATCTTCTGATGGAAGAACACAACATCATCTATAAAGTAATCTTGTCGGATAAAAATGACCGGGACACTGATTGAGCACCTAAACAGAGCACCAAAACAAGGAAGAGAGAGAACAAAGAAGCGTGTCAAGGAACACCACTGAAGACCAGTCGACAGCATCGAGGCCCTGGGAAACTACAGGACAAAAAACCCAGCTGCTTCTTCAAAAAGCTGCAAGAAAAACAAAAGGGAGTGGGGAAAGGAGGGGATTGAGATCAAAACACACTTAAGAATCGTATCGGGGCGGGCCCGGTGGCTCAGCCTGTAATCCCACGCCTTTGGGAGGCTGAGGTGAGTGGATTGCCTGAGCCCGCGGGTTCGAGACTCGCCTGGGCAACTTGGCGAGACCTCATTTCTACAATCAATCAAAAAATCAGCCGGGCATGGTAGCGCACGCCTGTAGTTCCGGCTACTTGGAAGGCTGAGGCAGAAGGATCGCCGGAGCCCAGCAGATGGAGGCTGCGGTGGCCGGCAGCGGCTACCGCCCTCCAGTCTGGGCAACAGAGTGAGACTCCAACTCAAAAAAAAAAAAAAAGAATCAAATCGGGGCTGAGCGTGGGGGTCCAAGCCTGTAATCCAAGCACTTTGGGGGGCAGAGGCAAGAGAACTGTCTGAGCCCAGGGGTTCAAGACCAGACTGGGCAACTTGGTAAGACCCCGACTCAAAAAAAAAAAAAAAAAAAAAGAATCAGATTGACCAATCACAACGCAAAGACTCCACGTGGAGCCTGATTTAAACAAATCATAAACATATAACACTTACAGGACAAGCAGGGAAATGTGAACAATGACTGCATATCTGATGATACTAAGACTTAATGTTCTTTTTATTTAGATGTGACAAATGGTATTATCTATGTTTTTAAAAAGAACCCCTATCTTCTAGAGACACATAGAAATATTTACAGATAAAGTCATGATTCCTAGGTTTTGACCAAAGTAACCCGGGAGAGAGGAGTAGGTAGGGGTATAGATTAAACAAGCAGTTGTTAAACTCAAAATGGAAAGGAGGTCCAAACAGCCACATGTGGGACAATTTGCACAGCAACAAAACAAATAATGGTAGGAACGGATGATAACTCATGGAGCATAACAAATATCCTTAAGTCTGTGTTATCATAAATAAATAAATGGGGGAGAAGGGCATACCTTTCCTTACGGTAAAATTCTAGTTAATGCATATAGAAAGAATGACAGGAATAGAACATTAGCATTTGGCAAACACCACAATATAACCGTTTCAAGTAGAAATTATCAAAGGATGCTAAAATTAGGACTAATGATCAGACAGAGGATATTCACATAACGTCAAAGTGCTTTCCCACAAGGTATTTGTTAAAAGAGATAAATAGTAACTTTACAGGAGAGAGCTCTAGAGATGACACCTTCTCAGCAGGTGGTCAGCGTTAACATCACCAATAACTGGGCAGATGATATCACATTTCTGACAAGGGTGTACCAAGAGAGGCATGGTGTTTCTGTAAGATTTCTGCCGGCCGGGCACAGTGGCTCAGTCTGTAATCCCAGTACTTTGGGAGGCCGAGGCAAGAGGATTGCCTGAGCTCAGGGGTTCAAGACCAGCCTGGGCAACTTGGTGAGACCTTGTCTCTACAATAAATCACAAAAACAAGCCGGGCATGGTGGCATGCACCTATAGCTCCAGCTACTTGGAAGGCTGAGGCGGAAGGAACGCCTGAGCCCAGCAGGTCAAGGCTGTGGTGGACGTGAGTGTGCTGCTGCACTCCAGCCTGGGCAACAAGAGTGAGGCTCTGAATCAAAAAAAAAAAAAAAAAAAAGTCATAATCAGGAAGACAAGGAGAGGTTGAGAAAGTGTCCCAGAGTAAAAGACACCAGAGATGTGACTGCTAAGTGTAACACATCTCCAGTTAGTGGGATGACTGATGCATCTGAACAAGGTCTCTAGAAGAGTTCACAGTCTTGTAGCAGTGTGGACTTCCTGGTTTTGTAACTGATGATTGTGGTGTAAGTGCCAACATTTGGGGAACCCGTGAAGGAGATGTGGAGCTTCTTTGTGTTATTTTTGCAGCTTTTTGTGAGTGTAAAATCACTTCAAAATGAAAAGTTAAAAACAATGTTTAAAGTGGTTATTGTAGCCAGGCTTGGTGGCTCAGCCTGTAATCCCGTGCCTTGAGAGTCTGAGGTGAGCGGATTGCCTGAGCCCGCAGGTTTGCAAACCGCCTGGGCAACTTGGCGAGACCTCATCTCTACAATAAATCAAAAAATTAGCCGGGCGTGGTAGTGTGTGCCTGTAGTTCCAGCTACTTGGAAGGCTGAGGCGGGAGGATCGCCAGAGCCCAGCAGGTCGAGGCTGCGGTGGCCAGGAGCGGCCACTGCACGCCAGTCTGGGCGACAGAGTGAGACTCCAACTCAAAAAATAAAAATAAAAAATAAATAAAATAAAAAAATAAAGTGGTTATTGTTAGCCAGGCTCGGTGGCTCAGCCTGTAATCCCGCGCTTTGGGAGGCTGAGGTGAGTGGACTGCCTGAGCCCGTGGGTTTGAGACCTGCCTGGGCAACTTGGTGAGACCTCATCTCTACTATAAATCAAAAAATTAGCTGGGCATGGTAGCGTGTGCCTATAGTTCCAGTTACTTGGAAGGCTGAGGCGGAAGGATTGCCGGAGTCCACCAGGTTGAGGCTGCGGTGGCCAGGAGTGGCCACTGCACTCCAGTCTGGGTGACAAAGTGAGACTCCAACTCAAAAAATAAAAAAATAAAAATAAAAAAGTGGTTATTGTTGACCATCACTGAAGCTCAGAGATGATCACCTAGGAGTTCCTTGTGCTGTTCTCTCTACTTGCAGAAATATTTGAAATGTTCTGTGAAGAAAGGTTAAAAAGAGAGGTTTAGGAAACATAGAAACCACAGTCAAGGCCTGGAACCCCTGTTTGGACTGGATTCCAAGAAGTTCACTGTACAGGAATATTCCTGAGATAGCCAGGGAAATTCAAATATGGATTGGTATGAGATAAAACTAAAACAAAAAGCCTGTTGATTTTTTAAATGTAGTCTTTAAAAATGTGCCAGCTGCAGTGGCTCACACATGTAATACCAGCACTTTGGGAGGCTAAGGTGCGAGGATCGCTTAAGCCCAAGGGTTCAAGACCAGCCTAGGAAACATAGTAAGATCCTGTCTCTACAAAAAATAAAAAAATTAACTGGGCATGGTGGCACACACCTGTAGTCCCAGCTAGTCAGGAGGCTGAGGCAGGAGGATCACCTGAGCCCAGGAGTTTGAGGCTGTAGTGAGCCATGACTACCCCACTGCATTCAGCCTGGTCAACAGAGCAAGACCCTGTCTCTAAAAAATAAAAAATAAAGATTGGGAAGTTTGAAAGGCATCTGTCCCTCAAATACTTATAATGTAAAGGTGGCAAGATGAGTGCTTTTATTACTTCTTCCGTATTGTTGTAATCTTGCTGTCATATTGTCTTTCCAATTAAGTATTTTTTTTTTTTTTTTTGAGTTGGAGTCTCACTCTGCCCAGACTGGAGTGCAGTGGCACACTCCCGGTCACCGCAGCCTCGACCTGCTGGGCTCCGGCAATCCTTCCGCCTCAGTCTTCCAAGTAGCTGGAACTACAGGCGTGCACTACCACACCCGGCTAATTTTTTTTTTTTTTTTTTTATTGTAGAGATGAGGTCTCGCCAAGTTGCCCAGGCGGGTCTCGAACCCACAGGCTCAGGCGGTCCACTCACCTCAGCCTCCCAAAGGGCAGGATTACAGGCTGAGCCACCGAGCCCAGCTCAATTAAGTATTTTTGAATACCCAGATAGGACTTGTCAATCCTTATTCTGCCAGAGAGAAGCAAAAATCACCTAGAAAAAGCCACAGGCATTTCTGCGTCTCGCTCTCACACCGGATCTGCCTTAGGCTGAAACCATACCGTGGCTCTCGCTCGCTGTCTCTCCCGCTCTTTCCAGCCCAGTCGACTCTCACGAGGGCCCATGCGTGGCTGCCTGGCCAACCCCCACAGGCTGCCGGAGTCCCTGAACCAACATCAGGCCCCAGGGCTGCCCGGTATGAGCACCGAGGCCTCCCCGGCAGGGGCCTCCCCACGCCCGCCTCGTGAGGCACCAGCATACCTGGGGGGCTTCTACCCCAATCGCTCGCAGGGCAGACTTGAAAAACTCCGGAGCAGGTTTCCCCACCACCTCGGCCTCGATGCCACAGGCATACTGTGAAAAGAGGAGGACATGGCATGGCTTTGGGAATCAAGGAACAGATGCAGGCCTTACTGAGGAAAGACTGTCCCAGACGCGCCCCCAAGGGTCAGGGACCTTGAAGCGGCAGGACCTCACGGGCCTGAGAAACCCAGCACATACGCAAGAGCCTCACCACTCTTCAACAGGCTGCCGGGACCACCAGATGCCCTGTCACCCATCGGAGGGCCCCCTCAGCAGGAGGCATCCAAGAGCTGGCGGGGCCACCAGCCTTCCTGAGGGCCAGGAGACCAGTGCTCTCGTCGGCTCGCTCGGCTGTACTGCCCTCTGTCCCCTGCCCACCCCCAGCCCTCACAGGGCCTCCTGGTTGAGACCCAGGGCTCCGTCCGTCACCTGCCCTCCCTCCCGCTCAGTGCAGGCGGCAGGAGCTGCTGCAGCTGTGAGGCTGGAATTGACATGAGGTTGACCCAGGGCAGGAGTCCGGACTGGGCCGCCGATCGGATGTGAGCCAGAGTGGACTCTGGGAAGCCCCATCTGGAGGCCTTGGGAACTGAAGGGGGAGTCAAGGAATCCAGTTAGGACACATCGAGCTTGAGGTGTCACAGGTGACTGGGTCAGGAATGAGGTGGGGGTGGTAGCATGAATACGAAGCCTTGAATCCAAGAGGATGGCAACAGAGAGCATGCTGGGAGGGTTGGCAGGGTCAGTGGCAGGCAGTGAGAGCTGTGCCCACTGCAGAGGAGAGTGGGAGAGGAGGGCAGCGGGGGGACCCCATTCCAGAGAAGCCTGGAGGCCTCAGGGCCTACGTGGAGGCTCTAGGGGCCATTCCTACATGAAGCACACCCCTCCAGAAAGACCTCAAATGCCCCAGGCCCTGGGACCTGGCCCCAGGCCCTGGGACCTGAACCCAGGCAGGTACCTCGAGCGCCTTCATGTAGCCACCGACGTCCAGCATCAGGCCAGAGGTCTCCTTGTAATAGCGTCTAGAAAAAAGCAGAAGGAGACACAGGCACTGAGCCCAGGAGCCAGATCCCGCAGGTTCCAGAGAGCCAAGCTGGAGGTGAGGGTCAGTCCGGATTCCATGCCGGGAAGAACCGATGGAAGCCAGCATAGCAGAGCCCTGCGGGCTGGCCGGCCGAGAGCACGGTGAGCCAGCAGCTCGGGGGACACCCTGGAAGTCAGAACGGACCCCTGCTGCCAGCCTCGTGGGGACCCCGGGGCAGATGGCTCCAGTTGCTAACACAGAAGAAGACGAGAGACCCGTGTTCTGGGAAGAAACAGCCGGCCCACAGAGCATGTGGCAAGCCCCTAATTGCTAATAATTAACCCCTAATTGCTGCCTGCAGAAGAGAACTCCATTAGTTCCACAGCAGCCAGCCACAGGCCCTATTAGCCGGAGGTCAAGCGAGGTGCCAGGTTTCCTGGGCGCCAGATGCTTTTATGAGAAGACAACTGTTTCTTCCCGTCTCATGGAAGTCGAGGCAGGCTCTGCTCACAGAAGCGCTCCTTTCTCATGACAGCCTCACTGCTCTTGCGAGTGCTGCGCCGGCTCGTGGCTGGGCTGCACCAGCCTGGGCCACACCACACCGAGCCTCAAGGTACCTGCAGTCCAGACCAAGGAGGACCACACCCAGTTCTACCTGGGAAAAGCCATCTGACTACAAAAAGGGAAGAAAGTCATTTAACCTGTGCTGCTCTGAAGACAGGATTCATTAAAACCCCAAAATAAAGCCGGGCTCGGTGGCTCAGCCTGTCATCCCAGCACTTTGGGAGGCTGAGGTGAGTGGATTGCCTGAGCCCCGGGTTCGAGACCCGTCCGGGCAACTTGGCGAGACCTCTTCTCTACAATAAATCAAAAAAAAAAAAATCAGCCGGGCGTGGTAGCGCGCGCCTGTAGTTCTAGCTACTCGGAAGGCGGAGGCAGAAGGATCGCCAGAGCCCAGCAGGTGGAGGCTGCGGTGGCCAAGAGCGGCCACTGCACTCCAGTCTGGGCGACAGAGTGAGACTCCAACTCAAAAAAAAACAACAACAACCCAAAGGTTAAGAAAGGGAGCTGATTTTTAGAATTACTAAAATGTTTGGCAAAGCATCCCATCAGTGTCCTCCTCCTCTCGCTGTGCCCTTCAGATTTGGGAAGCACTGAGAAAGCGTGTATGTAGAGAGCGAGAGAATGGTGAGATGCCAAGTTCAGAATTCAAATCCTCTCTGCTTTCTGACGGTAGGACTTCTCATTGCCTAAGCCTTCTGGGCTCAGTTTCCTCATCTGTAAAATGGGCCAAATGAACAAACAGTACCTGCCTCGTGGATTGTTATGAAGACAAAATAATGTATGCCAAGTTCCTCACACAATGCCTAGCATGCAGAAACTGCTAAGAAAAGATTGGAGAGTGTTATTTTAAATAACTGTTCACCCAGGCTGAGACATAGGCAATAAGACATGAACTGGGGCAAAGAAAAAGTGAACACAAATCATCTCACTTGGAGGGGTTGAGATGTAGAACTGACTGCTTGGGAGCATCCCCAGAGCTGTGCCCCGCCTCCAGCTCTGCTGTTCTCGGAGACTCCACCTGTCCTTTTCTGTGAGAGCCTGTGCCACCAGCTTAGCCACTCGTGCCCTCACCCCCCCTCCCCACATTATCCACTGCCCTCCTCAGGAGTTTCTGGGCTGGACACAGGCTGGGCCACAGGGCCTCAGCCAGACTTGGTCTTGCCACGGCCTGGCCTCCGGCAACCCCCTGTCAGGAAGCTCAGGGCCTGCAGTCTGTTGGTGGAAGGTCTCAGCATCTGTCGTGATAGGGCTCAGGAGTCTCCAAGTGAACCCCAGGCCTGTTCCTCCGTCTCTGGGGTCCTGGGACCACACCACAGGGACGCAGGCCAGCTGGGACACTGACATGTTCAAGGAGTGGAGGCCTGAGAGTGCCCTTCCTTTTAAAGAGTGACCCCCAAACCTGGGCTTAGAGATCCCCAAATGCATGGCTTAAGTCCAGAATCCAGACACATTTTGCATAAAGATCGCCTCAATAAAGTGTTTCCTTTTATTTTCCACACTTAAACAAAAAACTACTTTGGTGTGGCAATTTCCTTAGCTGGGCCCAGAGTGAATGGCAAAGGGTAGCCAAGAGGGGGACGTGAGCCCAGCAGTGTGTGCTGGCTGGTGCTGCAGCTGACACACGTGAACTTGTCCCCACAGACACTGACAGGGGCAGCTGCTCCACGGGACCTTAGCATGACGGGGGCACTCCCAGACCCAGGCCTGCTCCCCAGGAACACAGACCAGCCCACAGACGCATATCCAGGGGTAGGACAGGGGTGACGCTAGGGGAATCCCAAACTCTGGAGCACTTGGCTTGAACAGGGAGGGGACACCCTGGGGAGGGGCAGACAGCAGAAGTGTCCCATACAGCCGAGACCTGAAGGGTGAGAGGTTACCCAGCTAACAGGAAAGGAGGGGGAAAAAAAGCCCCTGGAGCATCTCGGAGTCACCCAGGGCATCCTGCTGAGGACCTCAGCGGGCCACGCTACCCTAGGGCAAGGTCCTTCAACGGGCCCTCAGAGGCCATGGCCTCGTCCCTCATGCATGTGTGAAAGGGGGAGAAGACGGGCACTGAGGGGGACAGAGAGGACCTCCCTAAGGAAGTTTTATGTAGAAGTGAGGAGAGAATGTGCCAGCACAGGAAATGCTTACCTGGAAACACAAAGGAAATCTAAAACCAAAAGCTGGGTGTGGTGACTAATGCCCGTAATCCCAGCACTTTGGGAGGTAGAGGCAAGAGGACTGCCTGAGCCCAAGGGTTCGAGACCAGCCTGGGCAACACGGCAAGACCTTGTCTCTACAATAAATCAAAAACTTAGCCGGGCATGGTGGTGCACACTTGTAGTTCCACTAACTTGGAAGGCTGAGGCGGAAAGATCACCTGAGCCCAGAAGGTCAAGGTTGCGATAGCTGTGAATGTGCCACCGCACTCCAGCCTGGGCGACAGAGTGACACCCTGACTCAAAAAAAAAAAAAAAAAAATTCTAAAACCAAAACCACCCCACTGCAACAGGTACAGGTCTGTTTGGAGCTGAGGATTCTGGGCTTCTAGGTCCACATCTCTGTCTTTCAGCTGCCCTGGGAAGGAGGAGACGGGCACCGGGTGAACTCCACCAAGCAGCTCTCATCTGTAAGAACCTCCCAAGGAGACCCATGCAGAAGCATTTCTGCAGGCCTCATGTTTCCTGGAGTCTCTTGTATAGTGAAATAATCTTTCTTTCTTTTTCAGAGGCAGGGTCTCCCTCTGTCACCCAGGCTAGAGTACAGTTACATAATCATAACTCACTGTAACCTCAACCTCCTGGTTTCAAGTGATCCCCTTGCCTCAGAAGAAGCTGGGACTACAGGCACATGAAACAATGCCCAACTGATTATCTAAAAAATTTTTGTAGATACAGGGTCCCACTTTGTTGCCCAGGCTGGTCTTGAACTCCTGGCCTTAAGCAATCCTCTGTCTTGGCCTCCCAAAGTGCTGGGATTACAGACATGAGCCACCAAGCCTGACCAAAACCTGAATTTTCTTGAGTTTAAATTTAGTCCTGGATTGGAGGAAAAAACTGAATGTGCAACTTAAAATACACAATCAAAACCTCGTCTTTGCTATGCCAATTAATAGAGTCCAAAGAGAACACCAACTTTTAGAAATCAAAATGAGAAACTTTAATATTTCTTTTTTTAACTGATCTGGGTTTGTATTATTATTATTATTATTATTTATTATTATTTTGAGTTGGAGTCTCACTCTGTTGTCCAGGCTGGAGTGCAGTGGCACAGTCAAGGCTCACCACAGCCTTGACCTCCTGGGTTTGGACAATCCTACTTCTTCAGCCTCCTGAGTAGCTGAGACTACAGGCATACACCACAACGTCTAGCTAATTGTTTTTATTTTTTGTAAAGATAAGGCCTCACTGTGTTGCCCAGGCTGGTCTTGAATTCCTGGGCTCAAGCAACCCTTTCGCTTCAGCCTCCTAAAGTGCTGGGATTACAGTGGGGTGTGAGTCACTACACCTGGCATAGGCTTGTTTCTTTATCTTTTTTTTTTTTCGAGTTGGAGTCTCACTCTGTCGCCCAGACTGGAGTGCAGTGGCCGCTCCCGGCCACCACAGCCTTGACCTGCTGGGCTCAGGCGATCCTTCCACCTCAGCCTTCCAAGTAGCCGGAACTACAGGCCCGTACTACCACGCCCAGCTAATTTTTGATTTATTGTAGAGACGAGGTCTCACCAAGTTGCCCGGGCGGGTCTTGAACCCACAGATTCAAGCAATCCGCTTGCCTCAGCCTCCCAAAGTATTGGGATTACAGGTTGAGCCACCAAGCCCGGTCAGGCTTGTTTCTATAGTGTCCAGAATTTTTCTTTATTTCTTATTTATTCAGGAAAACAAAAAGGCATCTTGAGGCCAACTGGTATCTGAAAACATTTTTTAGAGATACAGTAAATACAAGTACTTAAGCTGAGCTCGGTGGCTCAGCCTGTAATCCCGCACCTTTGGGAGGCTGAGGTGAGTGGATTGCCTGAGCCCGCGGGTTCGAGACCTGCCTGGGCAACTTGGCGAGACCTCATCTCTACAATAAATAAAAAAAAATCAGCCGAACATGGTAGTGCATGCCTGTCATTCCGGCTACTCAGAAGGCTGAGGTGGAAGGATCGCCGGAGCCCAGCAGGTCGAGGCTGTGGTGGCCGTGAGTGGCCACTGCACTCCAGTCTGGGTGACGGAGTGAGACTCCAACTCAAAAAAAAAAAAAAAAAATACAAGTACTTAATTTTATTTAATATAAAGGCCCATGTTATTTCCATACACTAGAAATTTGATGTGTTTCCTCTTAGTTACTGGCTTCACGCAGCCAGTGGCAGCCCTGGTTAGGACCAGAATGTTCCAGTCGCAGAGAGGATACCGTGGACACTGGGAAGAAAAGGGCAGCCGGGGAGGAGCAGTCAGACCCGATTTGATGCTTCATTCCTCTGCCGTTTCCGATTATTCAGCACAGCCTCCCTTCAAAATGACCACTTGACCTTTCCTGGAAGAACCATTAACCTTCCATAGTCTGTCGCGTAAACAGCTTAATTTTCTGATGGCGGCATGACAGAAGAAATTACAAAGCCAATTCCCACTCTCGGGTCCAAACAGATGCCAAATGTAAATCACTCCATTTCCAGGAGGAGGACGCCCTGCCCGGCGCCTCTGCCCGCTGCTCCTCCTTCCTGGCGGGCACTGCTGGGCCTGCACCCTGCTCCAGTGCAGGACAGGCCGGGCCTCACCAGCGGCAGCCCCAGCTTATGACGGCATGGTGGCAGCACTTCTCAAGGCCCTTAGGCTGTCCTGAGAAGCTGTGACCAATCCTGAAAGCTGTCGGTTCCTTTCTCTGGTTTTGAAACACCCAGAACCCCAATCAGCTAGAGGAATCCGATTTTTAAACAAATCCTTGCCTACTGTTGAATTTGTTGCAGCATTACAAAGCTGGAAGCAATCAATTCCATTCTTTTTTCTTTTTCAACAGCATACCTATTTTGACTATCACCTCTAATCTGTAATAGTGATTTTGAGTAACTATGAGACAACTTTAAAGAAGAGTTTTGGCCGAGCATGGTGGTTCATGCCTGTAATCCCAGCACTTTGGGAGGAAGAGGCAAGAGGATTGCCAGAGCTCAGGGGTTCCAGACCAGCCTGGGCAATGTGGTGAGACCTTGTCTCTACAATAAGTCAAAAAAAATCAGTTGGCATGCTGGTGCGCGCCTGTGATGTCAGCTGCTTGGAAGGCTGAGGCAAAAAGGATTGCCTGAGCCCAGTAGGTCAAGGCTGTGGTGGCCATGATAGTGCCATTGCACTCCAACCTGGGCGAGACTTAGACTCTGACTCAAGGAAAGAGAAGAGAAGAGAAAAGAAAAAAGCTTTAACAGATGAGGTAGAGCAGAGTTTCTTCATTATGTTTGCTCCCTAGTGAGGGGCTGGTAACTCAGTTGCACAAAGAGCCAAACCCAGGTAAATGAGTTGATCAGGCCAGGTTCTGTGGTTCGCTCTAGAGCAGTGACCCAAATTGCAGAACAGCACTAGTTAATTTCATATGTCACCTAGGCTGGACCACAGTGCCCAGACAGTTGGTCAAACATCACTCTGCATGTTTTTGTGAAGGTGGTTTTTGGATGAGATTACCATTTAAATTGGTGGACTCTGAGTAAAGCAGGTGACCTCCATGTGGCTGGGTCTCACAGATCAGCTGCAGGCGTTAGTAGAACAAAGACTGACCCTCCCCCAAGCAAGAAAGTGTTCTATCAAGAATAGACTGCCTATAACCTCAACAGGAACTCTTCCTGAGCCTGCAGCCTGCTAGGCCTCCCCTGCAGATTTTGGACTCACCAAGCCACCATGATCAATCTCTATTTATATCCATACCCTACAGGTTTCTGTGTCTCTGGAGAACCCAGACTAATACAGAGTACATTTTATTTATTTAATAAACACACTCAAAATTTTTAGTTGTTTGGAAAAAAAAGTCCTCTTTCTTTCTGGAAACATCTTTCATGTGCCCATTTTTGATAGAAATAGCATGAATAACCAGGCATGGTGGTGTGTGCCTGTAGTTCCAGCTACTTGGAAGGCTGAGACAGAAGGATCACCTGAGCTCAGCTGGTCGAGGCTGCAGTGGCCGTGAGTGTGCCACTGTACTCTAGCCTGGGCGACAGAGTGAAACACCAACTCAAAAAAGAAAAAAAGAAACAGCATGAAGAAATATTTCTCTACAATGAAAAAAAACAAGCAGCTCGTAACAATGTTGACTGACTCTGAAGCTTAGAGACACAGACAATAGGAGAGTTGAGGTCTGTGGCAAACTGGAACTAGGAGAGGCAATGTCTCCAGCTAAGCCACTGTGGTGTGCAGGACTGTGAGGGCTGGTACTGTCAGATCGCTGACTCATGAAAAGAATCCAGAAATCTGGATGTTTTATGTAAAATGTCCCAATTTTTAAACACAGTCTCAAAAAAAATTCAGGCCAGGTGCAGTAGCTCCCAGCACGTTGGGAGAGGATTACCTGATCCCAGGAGTTTAAGACCAGCCTAGGCAACAAGGCGAGTCCTCATCTCTACAATTAAAAAGAAAAACTAGCCGGGCTCAGTGGCTCAGCCTGTAATCCCGTGCTTTGGGAGGCTGAGCTGAGTGGATTGCCTGAGCCCGTGGGTTCGAGATTGGCCTGGGCAACTTGGCGGGACCTCATCTCTACAGTAAATCAAAAAATAGCCTGGCGTGGTAGCGCATGCCTGTAGTTCCAGCTACTTGGAAGGCTGAGGCGGAAGGATCGCCAGAGCCCAGCAGGTCGAGGCTGTGGTGGCTGGGAGCGGCCAATGCACTCCAGTCTGGGTGACAGAGTGAGACTCCGATTCAAAAAAAAAAAAAAGAAAAAGAGAAACTAGCCAGGCGGGGTGGCACAAACCTGTAGTCCCAGCTACTTGGAAGCCTGAGGTAGAAGGATCGCCTGAGCCCAGCAGGTTGAGGCTACAGTAGCTGTGATCGTGCCACTATACTCCAGTCTGGGTTACAGAGTGAGTCAGAATAAGTTAATTAAGTAATTAATTTAACATTTGTGTGAGCCAAACATCTGATCTAGAATGTAGCTTAGAGGTGACAAGCTCGGGAGCCAGCCAGGCCAGGTGGCACTCCTGGTCCTGCCAGCACTCACCAGCTTACTTCGCCTCCTGATGCCTCAACACCCCCACCTGAAAGATGTCAATGACCCCGCCTACAGCTCTTGGAGTGTGGTCAGAACTAAACAACTGGAGTACATAAAGTGCTTAGCAATGGCCAGTGGCCAGATAGAAAGTCCCTCCCTTGACTATTCAGCTAGCTGGCCCAGTTCAGCAAGCAGAGGCAGTGAGCCAGGGACCAGAAGCACCTATGCTGGAAAACACGTCCTCCACGAGGCCCCCAGAATTCCTGCACTGCATGAGAAGCTGAGGTAGGGACCCGAAAGTGTCCTTGCAGCTTTAAGAGCTTGGGATTCTAAAATTCTAGTACTGCTTCTGTTGATGACAGAATATATCTGTGTAGCTTTCTGGAAAGCAACTTGGCAGCATGCCCCAAGAACCTTAAAAATGCTCGCCCTGGCCGGGCTCGGTGGCTCAACCTGTCAATCCAGCACTTTGAGAGGCCGAGGTGAGTAGATTGCCTGAGCCCGCGGATTCGAGACCCGCCTGGGCAACCTGGTGAGACCTTGTCTCTACAATAAATCAAAAATTAGTCGGATGTGGTAACACGCCTATAGTTCTGGCTCCTTAGAAGGCTGAGGTGGAAGGATCGTTGGAGCCCAGCAGGTCGAGGTTGCGGTGGCCATGAGTGTGCCATTGCACTCCAGTATGGGTGACAGAGTGAGACTCCAACTCAAAAAAAAAAAAAAATGCTCGCCCTGTAATTGTGTCTGAGGACACCATCTGAAATGCACAAAGATTTCATCACAGCCTTATAGTTAAGAAATCAGAAACAACCTAAACATCCATCAGCAGGGATCATTTAGAAAAATTATAGGATGCTCCCACAATGAATAACTGTGCTGCAGGAGATACCACTTATCATGCAGAAAGTCATTTGCAATGGTGCTTGGTGAACAATAAAAAACAGGTGACAAAACAAGGTCAAGTTTGATACCAATGCTGTGAATACTTGTAATGATCTATTTGCACAGGAAACCATTTGGAAGGACATACACCGAAATGCTGACCGTTGTTTTCCTTGTGTAAAACTAAGAACAATTTTTGTTTCCTTCTTTTCCTCCTCCACATTGTCTAATATTTCTTCAATGAACATGTGCTATGTCGGTGGCAATAAAAGACGTTAAGAAAAATACCAACACTTGGTTTTTTGTTGTTTGTTTTTTTAGTTAAAGTCTCCCTCTGTGGCCCAGGCTGGAGTGCAGTGGCACGCTCACGGCCACCACAGCCTCAACCTGCTGGGCTCAGGCGATCCTTCCGCCTCAGCCTTCCGAGTAGCTGAAACTGCAGGCACGCAATGTTTTGATTTGTTGTAGTAGAGATGAGGTCTCGCCCAGTTGGCCAGGCTGGTCACGAGCCCGTGGGTCCAGGCAACCCTCTCACCTCGGCCTCCCAAAGTGCTGGGATTGTAGGTGTGAGCCCCTGCGCCTGGCCTATTTTTTGTTTTTTGAAGACAGGGGCTTACACTGTCATCCTGGAGTGCAATGAGCCATGATTGTGCCACAGCCTGCCTCAGCCTCCCGAACAGCTGGACTACAGGTGCGTGCCACCACACCCAGCTAATTTTTATACTGTGTAGAGGCAGGGTCTTGCTGTGTTGCCCAGGCTGATCTCAAACTCCTAGTACAAGCAGTCCTCCCTCCGTGACCTCCCAAAGTGCTGGGATTACAGGCGTGAGCCATCACGCCCAGCCTCAATGCTATTTCCTTAAAGAAAGAGATGGTGAGGCACGTACCAGAGGCTCAGACAAAAATATTGCTAACAAAACCACAGCTTTACAGAGACAGTGACCTGCAGCTAAACGCTCTTGGTGCCTAGACCAGAGAGAGCAACCCATGGGCCCTCAAGCCGATTTTCACTACTTAGGTGTCCTTGGGACCATTATCAGCACCCTGTGCTCTATCCTGTGCAAATGTACCTTCTTCTTTGTTCTAAACTTGAGACAGTCAGCATTTGGCTTCAGAGATCTCCAGGGGGTCTCCAGGGACATCCCCTGCCACCACCCCAGCTTCTCCTAATCTACGGTCCTCATGGAAGCTTAGCCAAACAGCTCCTGAGAACAGAATGTTCTAATTTCCTTAAAAAAATGATTAAAGGAGAGAGAGAGAGAGAGAGATAAATTAAGCAAGAAAACAAGAAAAAGGAGGGAGGGCAAAGGGGGGACCTATGCTCCCTGCACACCTCTTCCCTGCATCCCTTTCCACTTGATTCTGGATTCAGAGCATCATCTAAAGCAGTGAGGAGGAACTCTTCCTGGAGCTGACTTACCCTCTTCCCAGAGAGATGAGCACAGGCTTCTCCAGCTCCATGAGCACTTGAAAGGCCTTATTCATGTTCTGATAAGAAAAGGCTTCTCCGGCATCTCCAATCACGACACAGTTTGGGTTGGACGTGTCAATCTGATCAAACTCTGAGCGGACTTCTGGATACAGAAAAAGCTTGATCAAGCCCTGGGATGATACGGCCTACCTCTCAGCTCCTACCAGGAATACCTACACACCCTCCCTCTTTCTCAGACGTGTGATTTCTTTCCAGTCCTCACAGCTGCCATGGGATGCGGGCAAAGAAGAGTGTCATTCCCATTTTACAGAGGAAGGAATCCTGGCTCCCCATAGGCAAGGAGCTTCTTAGGAGAAAGACAGATGGACCCATTTCCAGGACTCTGCATCCCAACACTGTCATTAGCCGTAATGGTATTAGCCACTGTCATTTCACTACCACAGGCAGGAAACAAACAGTTTTGCAACTGAGAAGGCACAGGGGCCTAGAGCACCCAGATTCCTAGCAGCCAGATGAAATGAGGCGGTTTAAACCCTTGGAGGGCTGGTACTGCTGGTCCCAAACTGTAAGAGCCATGGACATCTTTCAGGCAAACACACACATACATCCTGGAAAAAAAGAGAATTCCATCCCGACTGGTCCTGTTTACCAGCTCCCTTAGGAAAGTCTCTTCCTCCTCCTCCTTTTTCTTCCATCATTTTAAGTTAAAATAGGAAAAGTTGTAAGTATAGACAGAGTCACCGGCTTTACGTCTTAAGTCTCTAGAAAAACTTGCTCTCATCTCTTGGTATTAGATGTTGACCTTTCTAGATTAAAATTAACTATGGCGGCCGGGCTGGGTGGCTCAGCCTGTGATCCCAGCACTTTGGGAGGCGGAGGTAAGTGGATTGCCTGAGCCCGCGGGTTCGAGACCCGCCTGGGCAACTTGGTGAGACTTCATCTCTACAATAAATCAAAAAAATTAGCCGGGCGTGGTAGCGCGTGCCTGTAGTTCCAGCTACTTGGAAGACTGAGGCGGAAGGATCGCCGGAGCCCAGCAGATCGAGGCTGCGGTGGCCGGGAGCGGCCACTGCACTCCAGTCTGGGCGACCGAGTGAGACTCCAACTCAAAAAAATAAATAAATAAATAACTACGGCCGGGCTCGGTGGCTCAGCCTGTCATCCCAGCACTTTGAGAGGCCAAGGCGAGTGGACTGCCTGAGCCCGTGGGTTCAAAACCCACCCGGGCAACTTGGTGAGACCTCATCTCTACAAATAAAAAAAAAAATAGCCGAGTGTGGTGGCGCGTACCTGTAGTTCCGGCTACTTGGAAGGCTGAGGCAGAAGGATCGCCGGAGCCTGGCAGGTCGAGACTGCGACCGTGAACATGCCACCGCACTCTAGCCTGGGTGATGGAGTGAGACTCCAACTCAAAAATAAATAAATAAAATAAAATAAAAAATTAACTGCAATGAGGTACCACTTCATACCTACCAGAATGGTGAGAATTAAAAAGACTGGTAACGCCAAGGGCTGCTGAGAATACTGAACAGCTGCAACAGATAGAGGGAGAGTAAAAGAGCACAGTCCCTCTGGAAAAAGGCCTGGCAGTATTTTATAAAATTACACATACACCTACCCTGTGACGCATCAATTTCTTTCTGTCTTTTTTTTTTTTTTTGAGTTGGAGTCTCACTCTGTCGCCCAGGCTGGAGTGCAGTGGCATGCTCACGGCCACCTCAGCCTCGACCTGCTGGGCTTAGGTGATCCTTCTGCCTCAGCCTTCCAAGTAGCTGGAACTACAGGCATGCTGCGCCGCCACATCCAGCTAATTCTTTTTTATTTATTGTGGAGATGAGGTCTCGCCAAGTTGCCCTGGCTGGTCTTGAACCCATGAGCTCAGGCAATCCTCTCACCTCTGCCTCTCAAAGTGCTGGGATTATAGGCGTGAGACACTGCGCCCTGTCTGACCCATCAATTTCACTCATAGGTATTATATTTAACCAAAAAGAATGTTCATAGCAGATTTAGTCACAATAACTTAAAACTAGAAACAATCCAGGTATCCATCAATATGTGAATGGATAAACTGAGGTGTGTTCACTCACAGACTACTACTTTACAATAAAAATGAAAAAACTGATCATGCAACAATGTGGATGAGTCTCAAAAATACTACGTTGGGTGAAAGAAGCCTTACACAAAAGACTACTATGAAAACAAGGGTTGACTCAGCAGGCCTGGGTTGCTCAAATCCTGCACATTCCAAAGAAAGGCCTGTCTTCAGAACTGGCCCCAGTTGCCCCGGGAGATAACCTCTAAGCCCTTGTGATATCCTGCCCAATAAGCAGGGTTTTGTACCCTGAGGCCCTGGGCCAGTTTAAACTCTGGGGGGCTAGAGACTGAGTAGCTAAGGTCAGTTCGGTGGCTCAGCCTGTAATCCCTCACCTTGGGAGGCTGAGGTGAGTGGATTGCCTGAGCCCGCGGGTTCGAGACCCGCCTGGGCAGTGAGACCTCATCACTACAATAAATCAAAAAATTAGCTGGGTGTGGTAGCGCATGCCTGTAATTCCGGCTACTTGGAAGGCTGAGGCGAAGGATCGCCGGAGCCCAGCAGGTCAAGGCTGCGGTGGCCGGGAGCGGCCACGGTACTCCAGTCTGGGCAACAGAGTGAGACTCAAAAAAAAAACTCAAAAAAAAAAAAACACAAGTGTATCCCAGAGCGACTCCACTTCAGTGGGACAACTGGAAGCTCACGTGTGGTTTCTCCTGGACTTTGCCCCATGTGTCTCCTCCCTTTGTTGAGTTTAATCTGTATTTGTTCATTGTAATAAATTGTCACTGTGAGTATAACAACTGTTCTGAGTTCATGAAGTCTTTCTAAAGAATCATTCAGGATTGCCTGAGCCCGCGGGTTCGAGACCCGCCTGGGCAGCGAGACCTCATCTCTACAATAAGTAAAAAAAATCAGCTGGGCACGGTAGCACGCGCCTGTAATTCCAGCTACTTGGAAGGCTGAGGCAGAAGGATCGCCGGAGCCCAGCAGGTCGAGGCTGTGGTGGCCGGGAGCGGCTACTGCACTCCAGTCTGGGCGACAGAGTAAGACTCCAACTCAAAAAAAAAAAAAAAAAAAGAATCATTCAGCCTGGGGATGGTATCGAAGCCCTCCAAACACAAATATATATATACTGTATGATTCTATTTATATAAAATTCTAGAATAGGCAAACTTATTTATAATGGAAAAAATCAAAATAATGGTTACTTCTAAAGAGCTAAGGGGTAGGGATGGATTAGAAAAGGCATGAGAAGCCGGGCTCGGTGGCTCAGCCTGTCATCCCGCGCCTTTGGGAGGCTGAGGTGAGTGGATTGCCTGAGCCCGCGGGTTCGAGACTCGCCGGGGCAGCGAGACCTCATCTCTACAATAAATCAAAAAATCAGCCAGGCATGGTAGCGCATGCCTGTAATTCCGGCTACTCGGAAGGCTGAGGCGGAAGGATCGCCAAAGCCCAGCAGGCAATTTCCTTTGAGTTGCATCCAAAAAATAACATGGATAGATGGATGGTGGGCTGGAGGAATATACGGTGAAGTCAAATATCCTATCATTGACAGTCCAGGTGATGAATATAAAACTCTCTCAAGTAAAAATTCTTGGAGCTTTCGACCGTATGTCTGAAAATTTTCATAATAAAATGTTGGAGGAAAAAAATCTGTCAACAATAAAAATGTCTCAAAATTCCAAGTCTGGGACACAGGTCCACCGCAGAGAACACAGCCGCAGGGTCCCGGCTGAGGAAGGGCTTCTGTCTCCCTGCCTACCCAGGCTTGCTAGCGGCCTGCTCACTCCATGCCGCGCCACCTTCCAGGCCGACGCTCTCTTCCCTTCACGCCTTTTCTCCAGCCCCGTCCCAGGCCCTTTCGGGGGGACAGGGCAGAGAGGATTTCTTTCTCAAGTCTTCTTTCTTTGAAGGCCATGTTCTAAAGACCCTGGCAAGGATCCTAGATGGGGGAGAGAGGGTTTTGAGAAACACGGGTTCTAAAGGCCGGGCACGCCGCCCCTCACTGGCGCCAGGGCTGCGAATTCAACACTTGGGCCTTCCAGGGAGCGCCCTCCACCTCTCGAGAGCCCCCACTCTGGGCCTGGAAAGGAAGAAAGCATGCTTGCCTCTGCCCAGTGGTGTGGTAAAGTGAAACTATCAAGTGTGGAGGAAGGAAGGAAGAAGGCTCAGTGGACCAACAGAGAAGTGGCCTGAATTCCCAAGTGCTGCTAATGTCTCTTCCTTTTAAATATTCAGAAGGCACCAGATAATATTGCTCCTCCTGCTTTGTTACCCCAAAACTCCCCACTGAGGGTCAAAGGGGCTCCTTTCCGGCATTGAGACTAAAATCAGGATGCAAACCTTGTTCCTACAGTCATTTGCCAACTGTTCCAAAGAGCGGGGCTGGCTTTCAAAAAGACATTTAGTCCAAGCCTTCAGGTGCCAGACATTAGAAAGCTCCAGATCTCAATCCAGCTTCTCACATTCATTCTCTTTCTCTCTCTCTCTCTTTCTCAGCAGGAACTAGAATTGTGCCCCCCTGACAGTCCTCCAGTCCCTTGGTCCGTCTTAGACCAAGGAAAGTCAGCTCAGGGTTTTCCTCACAGGAGCCATGAGAATCCGCCTCTGTTAACCCCAGTGTGAGGGTGGATGGGACTGCGGCGTCCCCCATAGCCTGTGCTGGTAGCAGGAGCCAGGTGTTGCCTCTGTGTCCTTCCCAGGGATTTGACCCAGCTGAGGGTAGAGCCCTCTCCCCAGCTCCCACCCTGGAAAAAGGGAAGCTTCACCCCCTCTAAGGTCCCGGCGCCCGGCAGGCCTACTGTCATGGATGAGCAGGTGTGGCCGCAGGCCTCGTTCCTTCAGGATCTGGCAGGCGGCTGGTGCCGGGGCGGTCACCTCCTCCTCACAGATGTCAAATCCCAGCTGCCGCAGCATCCCCACCAGCTTTCCTCGGGACTTCTGCGACTCGTTGGTGCAGAACCTCACCTTCAGACGGGACCGCTTCAGTCTGTGCAGGGGGAAAGGACAAGCCAGGGTGTTGGCAGCACGCAGAGTGTGGGCCTCTGGAAAGGAATCAGAGACAGGCACTTCTCCAGGGGCAACCGGTAAAGATCCAGAGCAGGCCAGGTCACTGGAAGTCCCTTAGTTGGCCCTGACTGACGTCCGGGTATGTTCGGGCTGGAGTTTCTGAGCTGAAGCAGACCCCAACTCGGAGGACCGGATGCCATGCCCCATAACCCTCTTCCTCCATGCTACCGGACTGGAGACACCTGAGACCCCCCAAAGTCCACCACCTGACGTTCTCTGTCCATGCCTCCCCCTCTACCTGGGAAGCATCGTTGTCCCCTCACCTGGGACACACTCCCTGTACCCGTGCCAATTCTACCCAGCCCTGACACCCAACCCTCCCTCCGGCTCAGCCTGGCTAGAGGTCACCTCTGAATGTCCACAGCTGCTTCTCAGTACCTTCCATGACACTTAGCATTTCCACTCAGCATCTGAGCCACATAGGTCCATGCCTTATGGATGCTGGATCCACATTTTCCAAAAGATACAAAGGCAGAGGGACCACACCAAGGTTTGTCTTTCAGGCTACCAACGCAGAAAGCTTTGCCAAAGCCATCAGGGACACAACCTGTTCTGGGATGGACAGACAGGATACCAACTCTGCCGAAACCCAGCATCAAGGTAACGTGAACCCAGGGTGCTGCTGCTGGCACCTGGCTTCTTCCCACCTGACTTCACAGGGAACACTGCTGCCTCCCAGCTACACTTGGGCAAGTTCTCCGAACGCAAAGCAGCTGCCTAAACAGGCTCCGAAGGAAATAACATTTGTTCGCCCTTCTACAAATTATTACTGAGTACCTACTACTAAGTGCCTGATGAACCTGGCCTAGGCCACGGAGCTGGAGCTGTGTGCAGCAAGGTTCCTATTCTCCAGGCCACCGTTAGGCAGGTGAGGAGACAGAAGACAGGTCTTATGCAGAATATAAGCAGGGTGAGGAGAAAGAGGGTGACCAGGTGGGTCGGAAGGTCAAGGGAGGCCTCTCTGAGGAAAACAGCTCCAGTGCTGAGACCTCCAGAGAGAGGAGGTGCTGGTGGCCTTGCAAGGAGATGAAGGAACAGCAACCAGGGAAGTGCATCTATGCAAGAAGAGGAGGCTGGAGGGCCAGCACCCACCAGCAAGGGATCCCCATATGAGAGTAGCCAGCAGAGGTGGGGGAGCGGGCCACCCAAGCAGGAGTAGGGAACAGGCAGGACCTGGCCCCACGGGCTCCCTCACCCAATATCACACAGTCCTCCCTGCACAGACGCGGCCCTAACAAGGCTGTGGTCATATCTGGCATCTGCAAATGGAAAGTCATGGAAGTCATGGAAAGTCATGGAAGTCATGGAACTAGAATTCTAGAATTTGCAGCTGGTGTCTTTTCCATGACTTCTAATTCTAGTTCCTATGGGACTGCGGCATCCCCCATAGCCTGTGCTGGTAGCAGGAGCCAGGTGTTGCCTCTGTGTCCTTCCCAGGGATTTGGCTGGGATTTGGCTGCAAATTCCCAGCCCGGGCCTGGTACGCACTTTTAAGAAACCCCAGTAAAATTAAGCTAACTGTCACCAAGCACAGTTCTCAGACAGGGTCCTAAACGTGTACGATTCACTGCCCTTCAGAAATGGAGGAAGATGTCTTGACTCTTGACCCATCCTTTCAAGTGGCTTATTTTTTTTTATACTCTAAGCCAGCGGTCCCCAACCTTTTTTGACATCGGGACTGGTTTTGTGACAGTTTTTCCACGAACTGAGGGCAGTGGGGCGAAGGTTTCAGGATAATGATGACTCAAGCACATTACATTTATTATGCACTTTATTTCTATTATTATTACATTGTAATATATAATGAAATCATTATGAAATTATTATTTTTATATGAGTCTGCAAGCAATTGATTTATTACAGTCTCTGTGCAGTCAAACCTCACTGCTAATGTAATCTGTATTTGCAGCCGCTCTCCAGCACTAGCATCATCACCTAAGCTCCACCTCAGATCATCAGGCATTAGATTCTCATAAGGAGCGTGCACCCTAGATCCCTCCATGTGCAATTCATAACAGGGTCTGTACTCCTATGAGAATCTAATGCCACTGCTGATATGACAGAAGATGGAACTCAGGCAGTAATGCAAGCCATGGGGAACAGGTGTAAATGCAGATGAAGCTTCACTCACTCACCCGCTAATCACCTCCTGCTATGCGGCCCGGTTTCTTTTTTTTTTTTTTTTGAGTTGGAGTCTCACTCTGTCACCCAGACTGCAGGGCAGTGGTACTCCCAGCCACCGCAGCCTCGCCCTACCGGGATCCGGAGATCCTTCCACCTCAGCCTATCAAGTAGCTGGAACTACAGGCACGTACCACCATGCCCAGCTATTTTTTTTATTAATTGTAGAGATGAGGTCTCACCAAGTTGCCAGGGCTGGTCTCGAACCCATAGGTTCAGGCAATCTTCTCACCTTGGTCTCCCAAAGTGCTGAGCCACCACGCCCAGCCTGAGACCCGGTTTCTAACAGGCCACAGACTGGTATTGGTTCATGGTCCAGGGGCTAAGGACCCCTGACCTAAGCAATACATTAATACAGCATTAAGTGCATAATTAATAATTTATAAAGAATATACATGGAGAGAAAGTATATGCTTATTTTGTTTTTACAGACTTGGCCCCAGTCAAAAGCGTCTAGCAGTAACACACAGATTCAACCCAGCTACTCAGAACTACGGCTTCAAATTAACTTCCATTAGAGCAAGTCAATGAGATCCAGCCAACAATTCAACTCAACCCCAGTGAGAACCTAATTTATCACACTTTATGGGTGCGGAAACTGAGTCCCAGAAATGTCAAGGGCTCTCTGTTCCTCTTCCCACCTGAGTCTGAAACTTTGGGTCTGAGCCCGATTTCTACCTAAGGTAGAGAGTCAGGAACAGGAAATCGGGGCTTGCGGAGATGATCCTGCAGAGGGGGAAGGGCGGGACCCGGTGTGGGCTCTCAGAAGACTTCCTAGAAGATCCAGGCCCAACTGGTGACTTGCAGGACAGACGAGGAGATGGCAGGAAAGGGCAGGCCAGGAGGCAGGAAGAGCAGCCCACCATCCCGGAAGGGCAGATGCCCACAGGCCCCCACCCCCGCCCCTCCAGGAAGAAAGAATGAGCAGCTCCGGGTGTGAGGAAGGTGGACTGGAAAACATGCAGGAGTGAGAGGACAGAGAGGGCAGAGGAGCCAGGCACTGCGCCCCACTACTGAGGTGGAGGGGTACTCCAACCATGGCCCTCAGTGGTGGGAAAAGGTGGCAGGTCTCAGGTTAGTGTGCCCTCCCACGATCCTGCATGGCATTGCACCCGCCCTGTCTCTGGCACATCCACTACATTTCTTGCCAACACTAAGCAACATTTCCAATCATCTGACTCATATATTTGTTGTCTTTCTCCTGGCCTATGTGCTCCAAGAGTTCAGGGATGGGTCTCTTTGGGTATCCATGGCTTCCCCAGGCATTCCCGCAGGGCTTGCTGCAGGCCCCCAACAAACGTTTGCTGAATGACTGACTGACGGAAAAGTCTAAGTGACCTCTCCTGTTACTTCCCTGAGGGTGTCCCCAAGCCTGCAGCCCCCTGACAAGCACCAACAGAAACAGACAGGCTTCCGTGGGGAAAACACACATTCCTACACTGAGGCGAGCCTCCAGCCCTGGAGCTGACAGAGGAAAATTTGAGAAGAAATTTGTGAGCTGACTGACTGCGTGGTAAACACAGACGGAGAAGCTGACGATGTCTTCTTCCGTAGCGCAGGTGATTCATTCCTTTCTTTCTATTTGTCTTTCCCAATCAGAGGTTTATGAATTATCAATTACACTTAGTGGTTAATTGCCCTTCATAAAGATAGCTTTTTTATTTTTAAATTAGGCAGTTAATATATTGTAACTAATAGCATCACCTTGTACATTACGGATGGAACTTCATTGATTGGCGCCTGGGATGTGTGATCCGCACCCAAGTTAATGGAGCAGTTTAGTGAAGACGTGCAGGAGGTCCCAGGGGACTAATTATTGCTAATGAATGATGATGTGACCTTCTCAGAACAGTGAACAATCGGTGTGACAGCGAGATGACAGTGCCTCACATCTGTTATTCCAAACACAACTTCAGACGTCAGTGAAAATGAGCAGATCGCAGAACTCACCTCAGGACACTTAAGCCACCAGTCTTCTTTGAAACGGCAGCTTAAGTTCCTCCAAAAAACATGCTTTTAAAATCAATGACTAGTTTGAAGAGTCTGTCCCTCAAAACTCTAATGTGAAATGCCGAGGCAAGTCCCTCCCTTTGGTGCCACCAGACCACACTCCCTTTTGAGGCGTCACCACAGACCCCTTCTGACCACCAGCCCAAGGTTATCTCGTCCTTATTTTATTTATTATTTATTTATTTGAGTTGGGAGTCTCATCTCACTCTGTCACGCAGGCTGGAGTGCAGTGGCAGGCTCACGGCTACTGCAGCCTCGACCTCCTGGGCTCAATCTTTCTGCCTTAGCCTTCCAAGCAGGGACGACAGGCGCATGCCACCACACCCAGCTAATTTTTTTGATTTACTGTGGAGACAAGGTCTCGCCATGTTGCCCAGGCTGGTCTCAAACTTATGGACTCAGGCAATCCTCTCGCCTCGGCCTCTCAAAGGGCTCGGATTCAACACTTGGGCCACTGCACCCGGCTTCTTTCTTATTTTAAATTACTGAAAAAATAAAAATATCCACTATTATGATTAAAATAGTAAAATATTAATACAACCTTATATTGAACCTTGCCTTTGAGTAAACACCATGCCCTCACTCAGTATCCATGGTCTGATTTTGGTCCTCGTGTCCCAGGCATTTGTTATCTCTTGGGATTACATACATTCCCCAGGGTCAGGTACCTTGACAGCCTTCACTAAGTATGTGCCAACTGTGTAAGCGAGCCTAGAGCCTAGGTAAGAACTATTATTTCCACTCAAAGTCTGTAAAAACAGAGGCTCCAGGAAGCAGAGACCTGACCAAGGTTATGCAGCTTGCAAGCAGCAAAGCCTAGGAGCCCTCAGGCATCTGCGGTTGCATGCTACGGGCCCCTGCACCAGCCAGCAAAGGCAGCTGGCACTGTCCCAGGCCCTGGGCCCCTCAAACGGAACACCGGGCCCTGGGTAAGAGCCAGCAGCCCCAGGAACACAGGCCTAACCAGGTTCCAGATACCTTGCTGGAAAGCAAAGGGAAGCTCTGCAGCTGGGGAGGGGTGCATGGCTGCTCCTGCTTGTGTGCACATAGGGGTAGAAAGCAAGAGACGGGTGTGCGCCCACGAGGGTCCTGAATGTGTCCCCACAGAATTCCTATGGTGGAGCACTAATCCCCAAGGTGGCTGTACTTGGAGAAGGGGCCTTTGTGGGATAATTCAGGTTAAATGAAGTCATAAAGCTGGGGCCCTGATATAGTAGGATTAGTGTCTGCATCAGAAAGGACACCAGAGAGCTCACTCTCCTTTCTCTATCTGTCTTTCCATGAATGCACAGAGAGGAAGTCATGTGAGCACTCCTCAAGATGGCAGCGGCTTACAAGCCAGGGAGAGGGCCTTGACCAGATACCAGCCATGCTGACGCCCTATCTCAGACTTCCAGCCTCCAGAACCGCGAAAAGATAAATATCTGTTGTTTAAGGCATCCGGTATATGGCACTTGTCATGGTAGCCCAAGCAACGAAGCCAAGGAACCAAACCCTCCTCATTTCTCAGCGGAGCCTGCTGCAGATGTCACAGATCTGGACTTGGGAGGCCTGGAACACAAAAATCCCAGAATGTCAGGAAAGCCCAAGTCAGGCAGGGTTCCAGGACCCAGCAGAGAGCTGCAAGAATCCCTGCAAAGAGGGGTTTCGGCATAAGACAGGCCCAGCTCAGGGACAGGCTGTTATCCCCACCCCAACACCCAAGAGCCTTGGCGGGGGAGCCGTCTGCAGGGCCCTGGCTGCCAGATGGCTGTTCTGAGACCATGGCCCCTCTCAGCACACTGCCCCCTCCCTGGGAGCCCTGTGGGCGTGGGGATTTGCCCCCACTCCCAGTGCTGAACTGGATCTGTGAACTGACCTTTACCTCAACTCGGCAGGCCAGGACAAGCCTCTGAGTGACAACGTCGCCTGGTGCAATTACCGTGCACCAGATGAACCGGTCCCTTACAAATCACCTCGGACTTTACACATCTGCTGGCTGTCGGCATCTGCCAGGAGCGCTCACCCGAAAATAATGAAAACCCTCTCATTATTGTTCCATAGCAGGTAAAGTGTTAGGACAATTATTGGACATCCTGAGTGACCTTGGGACAGCTCGACAGCCTGCCCTCGCCAATCGCCAAGGGCCCGGAAGCTGCAGAGAGCTGGGAGCTCCGCTTGGAGGGGCTGGGAGAGGAGGCCAGCCAGGAAGCCAGGAGGTTGCCAGGGAAAGGGCAGCACAAGCCCCTCCCAGCTGGGTTCCCCTTCCTCTCCTCTGTCTGACCCAGACGTCCTCTCAGCACCGAGTCTTTCCCTCCGCCTCCCCTAGAGCCTAATCCTGCTCATCCTACAAGGCCAGGTTCACTTGCCCCTTCTTCTGTGCGGCCCCCAGTCCCCACCAGGCAGAGCCCAGCCCCCCACAGTTGGGCTCAGGGCAGCTCTGGGCGTCATCATGACCTTCCTTCTGCCTCTTCCCGCAGCCCAGAGCTCTAGAGGGCCAGGCTGTGTCTTCTCAGCACCCACAGTCGTGCCTGGTGTCCACCCACAGCTGAGTCGAGGGCAGCACCTAGGGGCGGCCCGGTGTGTGGCCAGCCCGTGTCCCCTTGACCAGAGCCTTGGTTTATCACCATGGGCATCACTTCTGTGTCTCCTGGGTTGGGCTGTGGGGCTGTGGGTCGGGGTGATGAGGGCCAGAGGAGGGGCCTGCCAGGTGCTGGGGGAAGGGGGGTGCAGGGTTACAAGGAGCTTCTGAGCAGAGCCACAGGGGACACTGGGGGGGGGACAGTGCCATCAAAGAGCTCAGGGCAGGCTGGGCTTGGTGGCTCGGCCTGTAATCCCAGCACTTTGGGAGGCCGAGACGAGTGGATTGCCTGAGCCCACAGGTTCGAGACCAGCCCGGACAACTTGGCCAGACCTCGTCTCTGCCATAAAATAAAAAAACAGCCGGGCACAGTAGCGCGCATCTGCAGTTCTGGCTACTCGGAAGGCTGAGGCGGGAGGATTGCCGAAGCCCCGCGGGTTGCCGCTGGGGTGGCCCTGAGTGTGTGTGCCACTGCACTCCAGCCTGGGCCCAACCCACAGCCCCACAGCCCAACCCAAGAGACACAGAAGTAATGCCCATTTCCCCAATTCCGGTTTCACTTTGTATACCAGGCAGGACCCGAGCTCTTTTTTTTTTTCCTGAGTTGGAGTCTCAGGGTTCCCAGGAGCCCGAGACTGGTAGGAGTGGCTAACCCTAACCGTGCACTGAGTTCACCTGGGTGCTCTCTAGAATACGCCCCAAAAATCTGGCACAGTAGGAAGAAAGGCGTGGGGGGGCAGGGAGGGGTACTTTGCCCTCAAGGGGTTCTAGCCTCTCTGAACCCCCCATTCTCCTCCCAGGGCCATTACTGATGTGGCTGGAGGTTCCCTATTACTCCTGAAACTGACCACCAGTACAGAGGAATTGAGCTCCATGCCTCAGTTTCCTCAGAGAGGGGAGAGGGCACTTACCCACTGCTCTGTGGGTTGTTGTGAAAGAAAATGCAAGCCAGGCTCGGTGGCTCAGCCTGTAATCCCGCGCCTTTGGGAGGCTGAGGTGAGTAGATTGCCTGAGCCCGCGGGTTCGAGACCCGCCTGGGCAACTTGGCGAGACCTCATCTCTACAATAAATTTTTAAAAATCAGCCAGGCGTGGTAGGGCATGCCTGTAATTCCGGCTACTTGGAAGGCTGAGGCGGAAGGATCGCCGGAGGCCAGCAGGTCGAGGCTGCGGTGGCCGGGAGCGGCCACTGCACTCCAGTCTGGGTGACAGAATGAGACTCCAACTCAAAAAAAAAAAAAAAAAAAAAAAGAAAATGCAGGCAGCAGTGCCCACCCAAGTCCCTCAGCAGCCCCTTAGTGGCGTCCCCAACATATATCTATATATCTATATTTTGAGTTGGAATCTCACTCCTTCACCCAGGCTAGAGAACAGTGGCACATTCATGGCCACCCCAGTGTCAACCCGCTGGGCTCCAGCAATCCTTCCGCCTCGGCCTTCCAAGTACCTGGAACTATGGGCACGTACTACCACATCTGACTGCTTTTTATTTTATTGTAGAGACGAGGTCTCGCCAAGTTGCCCGGGCTAGTCACGAACATACAGGTTCAGGCAATCCACTCGCCTCGGCCTCCCAAAGTGCTAGGATTACAGGCTGAGCCACTGAGCCCGGCCTATATATTTTTTTAGTTGGAGTCTCACTCTGTTGCTCAGGCTGGAGTACAGTGGCACACTCATGGCTACCACACTCTCTACTTGCTGGGCTTGGGCAGTCCTGCTGCCTCAGTCTTCCAAGTTGCTACAGGCATGTGCCACCATGCCCAGAAACTACAGGCATGTGCCACCATGCCCAGCTAATTTTTTTATTTTTGTAGAAATGAGGACTCACCAAGTAGCCCGGGCTGGTCTTGAACCCTTGGGCTCAGGCAATCCTCTCGCCTCAGCCTCCCAAAGTGCTGGGATTACAGGCATGAGCCACCCCACCCAGCTCTCCAAAATATTTTTAATACCAGGCCTCCTGGGCAGTGCTAGTCACCATCTGATTTTGAGATCTTCGGTTGCTTCCCTATTAGAGAGCAACAGAGACTGAAAACACACATTTGGAGGCTTGAAACACAGGGTTCATTTCCTCTAAGAATCCAACTTTTTAAAACAGAAGGTCAAACAGGAGCCCCATGAGAGGAAGAGAGTTGTTTTTTCTTTTTTTTTTGAGTTGGAGTCTCACTCTGTCGCCCAGACTGGAGTGCAGTGGCCGCTCCCGGCCACCGCAGCCTCGACCTGCTGGGCTCTGGCGATCCTTCCGCCTCAGCCTTCCAAGTAGCTGGAACTACAGGCATGTGCTACCACGCCTGGCTAATTTTTGATTGATTGTAGAGATGAGGTCTCGCCAAGTTGCCCAGGTGGGTCTCGAACCCGCGGGCTCAGGCAATCCACTCACCTCAGCCTCCCAAAGGTGCAGGATTACAGGCTGAGCCACCGAGGCCGGCTGGAGAGTTGTTTTTTCAGCAGAAGAATACAGTTGTTCTCATATATCCACAGATGCCCCATTCCCTGCAAGGCCGATGCCCACTAGCTCAGGCCAGGTTACCTGCACTGGGATACGAGCAACAGAGCAGCTTCTGCCCCTGTGAAAATGGAGTCTGGCTTCCCAGCTGGGTACCTATAAGAGCCCTCAATGGTCAGGCACCTATCACAAGACTCCAGGGGTCCCTGAGCCCCAGCCAAGCCAGGAGTGACAGTGGCACCCACTCTTCCAGTTCCCCAGGACTGCCTGGAAGGAGATAAGGTAATGGCTGGGCACAGAGGAGACCCCGTAGATCCCCTGCACGAGCCATGGCCTTTGTCACTAGCTCTGGCAGGGTCAGCTGCTTTTCTTCCTCCCTTCCACTGACCTACCAGGTCAGACCTTCTTGCTAGGCTGGTGGCCAGCTGCTCCTTGGCCCCCGGGTGCCCTTCCCCATGCTCCGCCGGGCACTGCCGGGTGGCAGCACACATCCATGTGTTGTCAGAGTCCAAAGTTTGCACGGCAAGAAGGGACACAGTGACGCAGTGGTGGGGCCCTGACTGGGCCTCTTGGTCCAGGCCAGCCGGACAGTGAACTCGGGGACGGCAATGATGTCAAGCAGAACTGGTAGGCCTCCAGTCGGGGCCCTTACGAAATGCGTGCCACACGTCCCCATGCCTGCGCCTCCGCACTTGCCTGAGAACATCCAGGGTGTTCTCTCTCTGACGTGCCTGAGCCACACCGCCCAGACCACAGGGACAGGCTGAGCCCAGGAGCCTGAGCATTGATTTAACAGTAATAAACACAATCTAGAATCAAGGGCACAGGCATCCGCAAGCCAGAGGAGACCTCAGAAATCGTCAGACCTAAGTGGCTTATCTCACAGTCGGCCAGTCTTCCCTAAGGGCCCTGGCGGTTGGCCCAGTGCCAGGCATGGCAAGGGACAAAGGCCAAGCACTCTGAGGCGAGGTGGGAGCTTGGCTCAGGACACAGACACACCTCCTCCCTACCACTGCAGCTTGTCACCTAACCCGCTCCAACCTCAGTTTCTGCATCTGTAAAATGAGGCACTAACAGTAGCTACTAGACAGAGCTGTCCTAAACTGTCCCACACTACAAAAACAAACACGTGGGAAGCACCTGGCACATTTCGAGCACTCAGAAAATGGCAGTGATGACCGTGGCAGTGACAATGACAACGATGTCTCTGACAAACCCAGTGCTGGATGCTGGGCCATCTCACCACTCGAGGCAGGTACAGCCAGACAAGAAGCCAGGTACCTGGGGAACCAGGGCTAGCAGCAGAAGCCCAGAGTGTGGCACCCAAGGGCACCTTTAGACAAAAGAAAACCTTCACACCAGCAGGGAGCCTGGGAGAACCCAGGACAGGGGAAGCCCCGACACCACTTGGTGACTGGTGCTTCTCCCCTACAGGGCTTTTCCCGCACATTCACATGGAATCCTTATAACAATCTGAGAGATGGGTCCATATTCCTACTTACAGATGGGACCTGTGGTTTGGAGGGGTTGAGCGACTGGCCTGGGGCAGAGCTGGGAGGAAATTCTTTTATGTTTGGCCTCATGACAATATAAACAGATGCGAAAAATACAACTCCTTGAGCAGAACTTAGGGCTTTTGTTTTGAATGTGCACCAAGTTCAACAACTAAAAGACTATTTGCAAAGCAATCCCTCTTCAAAAATCATCTGACCCTTCAACAACAAAATGTTCCTTTAGCTCCTAGATGGGAAGACAGTGAAATGTTGGTTTAAGAGAAGATTTTTTTTTTTTTGAGGTGGAGTCTCACTCTGTCACCCAGACTGGGTGCAGTGGCCGCTCCCGGCCACCACAGCCTCGACCTGCGGGACTCCGGCGATCCTTCCGCCTCAGACTTCCAAGTAGCCGGAACTACAGGCGCGCGCTACCGCGCCCGGCTAATTTTTTATTTAATGTAGAGACGAGGTCTCACCAAGTTGCTCGAACCCATGGGCTCAGGCAATCCACTCACCTCAGCCTCCCAAAGTGCTGGGATGACGGGCTGAGCCACCGAGCCGGGCCAAGAGAAGATATCAATCTCACTTGATTCTTACACCCTGTGGCACAAATATTACAGGTAAACTGAGGCAAAAAGGCTAAGGAATGTGCTCTAGACCACACAGCAACTATGGGGGAGAGCTGGAACTGGAAGCCCCAGCTCTCATCCACTAGAGGGGATACCTGCCATTTTTTTAGATGACAGGATAAAGTTCTGTGACAGATAAGAGGTGGCACCTGCCTTGGCAAGGGTGCCAACCCTCATTCCTTCTCAAGAGGTGTCTCGGAGCGAGTTTTATCACCTCTCCAAGCCTTAGGCTCCTCCTCTGTAAGCTGGATAGGTACCCGCCGGCCCCGAGGCGTGAGAACACCCTGCACACCACAGTGGGTGGGCACGAGCCCTGCCCTGCTGACATGGCTTCTCTGCACCTCCATGGGGCACCAGGGCGATTCCACTTGTGACTTCATGAATAACTTGTGTCATACCATCTCCTAACTGGCCAAAGGCTTCTTACCAGAGCCCTTGATTTCCCCAGGTAACCCCTGCCCACCAAGGCTGAGATCAGAAACACATCTTGCTCCTGACAGCAGAACAAGGCTACAGTCTTCCCACATTCACCAGTCGGCCCCTGGTTTCCTTCCGCACCATTCAAGTTCATGATTTATTATTACTTTACCCCAGATACCCAGGGGCTGTAGTGTTCCTTAATTTTTTTCTTGACAAAAATTGAAGTGTATACACATTATCCTGTAGTTTTTTTTCACTTGACATATACAACCTCCAGGTCATAATGTCAACACCAAACAGAGAGCCCTCATTCTGCCACAGCTGCATTGTAGTCTGCAGTCTGGATAAATCATCGCATATTTCATTCATGCTCTCTTGATACCCAGCTTGCTTCTGACACACACATAAATGATAAACATATAAACCGTGGTGTGGGTCACTGCTGCAGACTTCTTCAACACTTGTTATTTATCAAAACACTTTCATCATTTTCATTGAATCACTTCAAAATAAACATTATACGTTTGAACACAGAAAACATACACTAGGCCAGGTTCAGCGTTTCATGCCTATAATCCCAGCACTTTGGGAGGCCAAGGTGAGAGGACTGCCTGAGCCCACAGATTCGAGACCCGCCTGGCCAAGACCTCATCTCTACAATAAATCAAAAAATTAGCTGGATGTGGTAGCATATGCCTGTAATCCCAACTACTTGGAAAGCTGAGGAGGAAGGATTACCTGAGCCTAGCAGGTTGAGACTGCAGTGGCCATGAGCTAGCTACTGCACTCCATCCTAGGTGACAGTGAGGCTCTGACTCAAAAAAAGAAAAAGAAAACATGCACTATTTTGTCCAGGCGCAGTGGCTCATGCCTATAATCACAGCACTTTGGAAGGCCAAGGTGAAAGGACTGCCTGAGCCCACAGGTTTGAGACCAGCCTGGGCAATTTGGTGAGATCTCATCTCTACGATAAACCGAGAATAATTAGCTTGGCGTGGCGTCACATGCCTATAGTTTCAGCTACTCGGAAGGCTGAGGCAGAAGCACCCGAGCCCAGCAGGTTGAAACCGCGGTGGCCGTGAGTGTGCCACTGCACTCCAGCCTGGGCTACAGTGAGACTCTGGCTCAAAAAAAGAAAGGAGAAAACATGCACTAGTCTGCGGTGGCGTATACCTGTAAGCCCAGCTACCCAGGAGGCCGAGGCTGGAGGATTGCTTAAGGCCAAGAGTTCAAGACCAGCCTGGGCAACATGGTGAGACCCTGTCTCTAAAAACAACACTCCTATTCAAACACTGCTCTTCTCTCTTTTTAAGAATTTTAGAATTCTACCCCAAATTTCATTTGGGGATAAATGCTCTGAAGCTATGTAAGAGTTCAAAACCTCAGGGAACTGCAAGGGATCTCCAGCCTCCTGTGACCTGTGCATGAACAGAACACATGTCTTAGGCAAGTAGGGCAGGGATGGGGTGGGTGCCCTTGGGACTGGATAAGAGAAAGGGAAGGGCAGTGGCTCACGCCTATAATCCCAGCACTTCGGGAGGCCCTGGTAAAAGGACTGCCTGAGTCCATGGGTTCGAGACCAGCCTGGGCAACTTGGGGAGAACTCATCTCTACAATAAATTTTTTAAAAAATTACCCAGGTGGGGTGGCACATGCCTGTAATTCCGGCTACTTGGAAGGCTGAGGCAGAAGGATCACCTGAGTCCAGCAGGTCAAGGTTGCGGTGGCCGTGAGCACGCCACTGCACTCCAGCCTGGGTGAGAGTGAGACTCCGACTCAAATAAAAAAAAAAGAGTCAGGGAAGGGAGGGGGTTGTATCTCAAAATCCTCTGTACTCTTGGGGAATACAAAGGAAAGGGCCTAGAGGGATCCACCATGTCACCCTGGGGAGGTGACCGGAATGGGGCTGAGGACGGAGGACTTGGACTTTCTGCTCTATATGTTCACATGCTGGTGGGAGTGTTTACATAAGGAGGCCACTCTTTCTTATGAAACTTAAAATGCCGAAAGGGCGAGACAGAAAACACAGCTGGGATGAGGGCAGCAGGATGCTCTTCCCGCCCTCCCCCATCTCTGAAGACGAGGCTTCACCTCCTGACAGTAAATGGCATCACAGGTGACCCTTTGTCCAAGGTCCAGGCTGAGTCAGGAAAGCTCCTGTTGGCTTAAACCAACTCAAACAAATGGCCTGTCCCCTGCAATATCCTGCAGGGCCGCTCTGGCAGGTGCCACGCCACGTGTGCTGGGTGAGGGGAAGCAACACAGGTCAACCTCCAGCCAGGCCCACAGTCCACATTATTATCGCTCCTACTCCCAGGGACTCGTATCCCTAGGGCCGGATGGTGGCGGGGGCAGCCAGGCTGGAGGAGTCCTAGGGTCCCAGGACCAGCCGGACTTACAGGTTCCCCTGGCCCTGGTTCCTCGCTGCTCCAGACCTGCTGGGAGATACCCTGTCTTAACAGGGTCCTCAAGGCTCCCAGTGCACACTGGGGTCTGAGAGGAGCCACTGGAAGAGCGGGCTGTGGGCCTGGCTCAGTGGCACCAGCGATCAGGGCGGTCCTGGGTGGGAATTGCTTTATGAGGCTGCCCTGGGCTGAGACCAAGCCTACTTCCTTCCGCCGGTACCAAAAAGGCTGGCCAGGTCTGGACTGAGCCCAGCAGATGTGCTTTAGTGGCCCAGGACAGGATGCAGTAAACGCCCACCCCCCTTTCACATGCAGATGCCGCTGGGCCATTGGGCCAGGGTCCCTGGGCCAGCCTCTGCAGCCCCCGCTGTGCCGGCCCTGCCTCTGAATGGCTCCCCTTGGGAAGCCCGATCCGCCCAAGAATGGGCTTCAATAAAGAGCCTGTTGGGGGCACCCAGCTGGTTACAGATGTCCCCTGGCCTGTGACCACGCCCACCCACAAGCCCCAGCGAGTGGGCCCCACCCAGCCAGCAGCACCAGCTTGGCCTCAGAAGCCAGGGCCTCCTGCTCCCGCATCTGGGATGCTCTTAACCCACATGACCGGGTGGTCCGCTCCCTCAGCATCTTCTCATGGGATCCATGAGTCCAGGCACCCCCAGCCCTGGGGTCCCTGTATCGTCTGGCTCAGACGCACTAGCCTTTTCTGGGCACGTGCGGTTGCCTGCCCGTCTCCCCCCACTGCAGATCTAGCCCTGCCAGGGCATGGGCTTCACCTGCCTGTTCACTGTCACAGGTCCCCAGGGCCCAGGACGAGGTTTTTAGTACCACAGGGGCACTCAACACGTGCTTGATGGGTGCGTAAGAGAAGGAGAAAATGGAGACATGCCTCTTTAATGAGAGCTCGGCCACTTTTTCTACTTCTGCCAACTCCTGAACTTCTTGGAGCCTCAGTCTTCACCTGGAAAAGGGGAAGAGCACCCCGACCTCGGGGGCTGGTATGGAGACAAGTTGAGTGGTTAAGCACCTGCATGGCATAGAGCAGGCCTCCCTCAATGAACAAGTGGCTACTATTGCCGTGGTCGACATTATTTAACAGGCTGCGTTTACACCCCCCATGCTCTGTGTCCCTCAATAACATCTGAGGACACCTGAATGAACGGCCCTGCCTGGGAGCCACAGAGCTGTGGAGCTGCCAGGTAGGCGTATGCTCCCCCATCCCCCTCACACTTGTCCCTCTGCAGCGGCGGTCTCACCCGAGAACTTCCTCCCACAAGACTTCAAAGCGGGCTGTGCATATCAAGGAGGCCAGAGAGTAAAAGGCACAAAGACACCCGCTCCTGTAGCTGACAAGCCACACAGGCGGACAGGCGGAGTGCTCGGCTCTGTCCACCCAGGCAAGCAGGGCCTGTTCCCGGAAAGATTCCTGGGAGAGTCCACTCTTGGTCAGTGCCAAGAGAGGAAAATAAGGGTCCTGTATCTCTGGAAAAAATCCCATGGAGAGCTCCAAAAGCAAGCACATTCTGCTGGAAGGGGAAGTTTCCTGAACTACCTTCACTGCCACTTGGGGCATCTGTCACAATACCCGTGGGCACAAAGGGGAGGGTGTGGGGACCTCTCTGGGACTGAGCCCTAAGGAGGCTGGGCCTGAGTGGAGGGGCCTTGTCCTTCAGGACGGAGAGAAGAGATGAAAAGAGCAGACGGATGTCAGTCGGGAACAGAGGGCACCGCAGTGTGGGCAGGCCCAGGTCTGCAGGCCGCCTTAGGGGCTCTTTCAGTGAAAACCCTATCGGGAAGTCTGCGTAAGTGGACAACAGCAGAGTGGCCACAAGGGACCAGACAGAGGAGTGGGAACTTGGTCCCTGTGCACGGGAGCCCAGGGGGTTTCAGAGACCAGGCCAACAATAAAACCGCCCCGATGATGGGTACAATGTGCCCTCATCCATATGTTTTGAGGATGAGAGCGTTTCCCCTCGAGTATGTAACTGGCTGTGGTGTATTTTAGGATTGTTCTTATATTGCCATTAGATTTACAGAGAGTAGCTGTTACCAGAGACACACTAGCTAGATAAATCTGCAGAAGTTAAAGCAAATCAAAACAAAACTCTCCCTGGAATCAGTCAAGACGCCACAGCAGAACCCACAGAGGTTAACAGAAACTTTTTCAATGACACACCCTGGAATCTGCAAGCGTTTGTTGGACAGTTCTCTATCAACTTGGGAGCATCTGCTCAGAAGTAGTTGTTAGAGAGACCTTTCCCAATGCCCTCTTCTCCCTCAAAGAACTCCAAGTACAGGTCTGGGTCAGGCAGACCAGGTTCAAATTGTTCCTGGGCCATCCCAGCTCTTTTTTTTTTTTTTTGAGTTGGAGTCTCACTCTGTCGCCCAGACTGGAGTGCAGTGGCCGCTCCCGGTCACCGCAGCCTCGACCTGCTGGGCTCCGGCAATCCTTCCGCCTCAGCCTTCTGAGTAGCCGGAATTACAGGCATGCGTGACCATGCCCGGCTGATTTTTTGATTTATTGTAGAGATGAGGTCTCATTGCCCAGGCGGGCCTCGAACCCGCGGGCTCAGGCAATCCACTCACCTCAGCCTCCCAAAGGCACGGGATTACAGGCTGAGCCACCAAGCCGGCTCCAGCACTTTGATCCTGGCAAGCCCTCCCCCTCTCTGAGCTGCAGTTTTTCCTGCAGGTAAACAAGGAGGTTGTTAGGAGTCTAAATAAAATAGCAAGAGGGAAGGGCTAACGTCTGGCAAAGAACAAGCGCTCTCTGAGAGCAGCCATCGTGGCTGTTGCCAGAAGACACCTGGGACCTGCACCTGCCTGGAAGGTGTAAACTCCAGACCCATGTTACTGACTGGAAAACAAAGGTTCAGCAATATCACCTATCTTTTCCAAAGCCATTGCCAAAATCATTCTATGCTTCTTAGCCAAAGGCAGACAGGAAGGGACAGAGGCATTGTTCCTGTCCTTGACCCTACTGTCCTTCACAGGGCTTTTTTTTTTTTTTTTTTGAGTTGGAGTCTCCCTCTGTCGCCCAGACTGGAGTGCAGTGGCGAGATCATAACTCACTGCAGCCTCAAACTCTTGGGTTCAAGAAATCCTCCCACCTCAGCCTTCCAAGTTGCTGAGACTATAGGCGCATGCCACCATGTCTGCTAATTTTTTAAAAAATTTTTGTAGAGACAGTGTCGCTATGTTGCCCACGCTGGTTTCATACTCCTGGCCTCAAGTGATTATCCAACCTGGCCTCCCAAAGTGCCAGAATTATAGGCGTAAGCCACCATGCCCAGTCACTTTTGAGGGTTTTTTTGTTTTGTTTTTTGAGTCGGAGTCACACTCTGTCGCCCAGGTTAGAATGCAGTCCCATGCTCACCGCCACTGCAGCCTCAACCTGCTGCGCTCAGGCAATTCTTCCATCTCAGCCTTCCAAGTAGCTGGAACCACAGGCATGTGCCACCATGCCCGGCTACTTTTTTTTTTATTTATTGTAGAGATGAGGTGTTGCCAAGTAGCCCTGGCTGGTCTCGAACCTGTGGGTTTAAGCAATCCTCTCCCCTTGGCCTCCCAAAGTGCTGGGATTATAGGTGTGAGCCAGTGTACCCGGCGAAGCTTTTTAAAGGTAAAAATGACCCTGCTAAAATAAAAAGGACCGGCAAACCCAAGTGCTGGTGAAGGCGTGGAGCAACTGGGACTCTCAAATATGGCTGGCTTTAAATGTCAGTTGGGCCATCGCTTTGGTAAGCGGCTTTGGTAAGCCACACGGTGTGGCCGTGTGGCTCTTTGAGCTATGGCCGCCATGTTTCCTAGCTTTGGATCCCTCCCCTACCTTGGTGAGGTGAATCTCTCTACCCAATTTACTTTCGAAATAAACTATATTTTCTAATCTGAAAAAAAAGTAAACTGTCTCAGCCACTTTGGAAAACTACACAGCAGCTTAAGCTGAACATTTGCCTACGTTATGGCCCAGCAATTCCATTCCAAGGTCTGCATACCTGATGGATGCGCACCCAGCAGACATGCACCCATGTCCTCACTTAAAGACATGTTCTAGAATGTTCATAGCAGCACTCTTCAAAACAAGAAAGTATACTTCATCAACAGAAGAATGGATAAATTGCGATATTCACTCACTGAAACACTACACAACAATGGGACGGAACAGTCGACAACCACATGCCACAAATATGAAAAATCTCTCAAATATAACACTGAGTGAAAGAAACACGACACAAAAGGGAACATACTGCATGATTTCATTTGTCAAATTAACAGGCAAGCCGGGCTCGGTGGCTCAGCCTATAAACCCACACCTTTGGGAGGCTGACGTGAGTGGATCGCCTGAGCCCGCGGGTTCGAGACCCACCTGGGCAGCGAGACCTCATCTCTACAATAAATCAAAAAAATTAGCCGGGCGTGGTAGCGCGCACCTGTAGTTCCAGCTACTTGGAAGGCTGAGGCAGAAGGATCGCCGGAGCCCAGCAGGTCGAGGCTGTGGTGGCCGGGAGCGGCCACTGCACTCCAGTCTGGGAGACGGAGTGAGACTCCAACTCAAAAAAAAAAAAAAAATTAACAGGCAAAAGCAATCTGTGATCCTATAAGTCAGCACAGTGGCTACCCTGAGGGAGGGAAGGGGTGGACAGTAACGGCCAAGGCATATAGGAGGGGTTTCCAGGGAGAGCTGGTTACAGGTGTGAGTTTAGCGGGTGACAATTGACGGATTTTTATACATACTCTATGCGCACTCTTGTATGTGTATAGTTTGCCTCAGTCGCAGCACTGAAGCCCTGGCCTCCTGCTCCCCTAAACGAAACTCTCCTCATCCCAAAACACAGCCCAGAGCCCTCTATGTGATTCCCACAGGAGTCATCCACATACTGCTATTATTTGTGACAAAGCCAATCTAAAGCCTGGGGGTCGCAGCCTGGGCAGCATAGCAAGACCCTGTCTCTACAAAAAAAATCTAAAAATTAGCCAGGTGTGGTGACACACACCTGTAGACTCAGCCACTCAGGAGACTGAGATAGGAGGAATGCTTGAGTCTATGAGCTCGAGGTTGCTGGCCTCAAGTAGCGAGTAGTGATCAAGCAGTGAGCTATGATCATGCCACTAGCAATAGAGTGAGACCCTGTCCCCAAAATAAAAAAAGATAAAAATGTAAAAAGTGGCCAGGAGCTCACGCCTATAATCCCAGCACTTTGGGAGGCCGAGGTGAGAGGATGGCCTGAGTCCACAGGTTCGAGACCCGCCTGGGCAACTTGGCAAGACCTCACCTCTACAATAAATCAAAAAATTAGTCGGGTGTGGTGGCACACGCCAGTTGTTCCAGCTTCTTGGAAGGCTGAGGTAGAAGGACTGCCTGACCCAGGAGGCTGAGGCTGCGGTGGCCATGAGCGTGCTACTGCACTCCAGCCTGAGCAATAGAGTGAGACTCCAACTCAAAAAAAAACCAAAATGTAAAAAGCTTTGGGGTTAGTGCTTTAAAGTAGAGGCTAAGAATGCATTTAACCCTGGACTTCAGCCAACCCCAGGGCCCAGGGCAGTCTCCCAGGAGGCCATGTTTCCCTTTTCCAAGTTCCTAGTCTCCCAAACTGCTTTGCTATGCAGGAGAGTTTGAATTCCTGTTATCTCAGCAGCTCCCATACATAGAGATGAGGTCTCTGAGGAGGCCCACAAAGCTCACTTAACTGCCATCTAGATAAACTGAATCGCAGAGAAGTCAGGCCACTAACCCAGGGTGCCCCAACCAGTGACTCTGGGAGGTCAAGTCCTGTGCAATTAGCTCTTCCAAACTGGTCACTAGCACTGGGGGGGGATACCAACATGAGGCCTTACAAAGCCTCGGTCCAGTGGTGCCAACCATAGCTCTGGAAGTGTCCTCCATGGCAAGCCTTGGTGGACAAGAGGCCTTCCTAACTCCTCTCATCCAAACCAATGCAGTCCAAAATAATCATGATGCAAGTCACATACGTAACTTAAAATTTTCCAGTACGCACATTCACAAGAGTTTTTAAAAGGTGGAGTTCATTTAATACACCGTACGCACATTCACAAGAGTTTTTAAAAGGTGGAGTTCATTTAATACACTGTACTTAACCTAAAACAGCACTGAAAATGTTATCATTTTGGTCAGGCCTATGTAACCCTAGCACTTTGGGAGGCAGAGACAGGACGATCACTTGAGACCAGGAGTTCAAGACCACCCCAGGCAACACAGCGAGACCTCCTGTCTACAAAAAAATTTAAAAGTTAGCTGGGCGTGGTGGCGCATGCCCGTAGTCCCAGCTCCTCGGGAGGGCCATCTGAGCCCAGGAGTTCAAGGTTGCAGAGAGCTGTGATTATGCCACTGTACTCCAGCCTGGGAGACTGAAAGAGACCTCGACTCAAAAAAATAATAGATGCCGGGCTCGGTGGCTCAGCCTGTAATCCCGCGCCTTTGGGAGGCTGAGGTGAGTGGATTGCCTGAGCCCGCGGGTTCGAGACCCGCCTGGGCAGTGAGACCTCATCTCTACAATAAAAAAACAAACAAACAAAAAAAAAATCAGCCGGGCATGGTAGCGCATGCCTGTAATTCCGGCTACTTGGAAGGCTGAGGCGGAAGGATCGCCAGAGCCCAGCAGGTCGAGGCTGCGGTGGCCGGGAGCGGCCACTGCACTCCAGTCTGGGCGACAGAGTGAGACTCCAACTCAAAAAAAAAAAAAAATAATAATAGATAAATAAGATAAAAATAGATGCTATCATTTCAACATGTAACCACCAACATAAAACTCTTTTAGCTAGCTATTTTACATTTTTCTCGCTAAATTTTGCTAACCTGATCCTTGCAGAATATCTCGATTCACGTTTCAAGGGCTCAGCAGCCACATGCAGGGCCAAGCGGCTGCCCCGCTGGACCGCGCAGCTCTACCCCCCAGGGGCCTAGCGCTCGCCCAGGGGTGGTCGCGTCCCCAGCGCCCCGAAGGGCTGCAGCGGGGTCCTCGCCTAGCCAGCGCTCTGCGCGCCGGGGCGGGCCAGGGATAAGCCCTGCCCCACGGCCCCGCCCCCAGGCAGCGGCCGGAAGAGCCCGGTTGAGCGCAGAGCCCGGCGCCCACAGCGGCCCGCTCGCGGCCGGCTCACCTCGCCACCGCCTCCACGGAGCCGGAGATCGGCGTGCCGCCGGCCGCGTCGCCGTCATAAAGTACGCCCGAGATGTCCAGCAGCACCCCGCGCACGCCGGCCATCCGCTCGCCCCACTCGGCCATGGCGCCCAGCGGTGAGCTTTGGACTCTGCGCCCGGCTCGCGGCTGGCTCCGGCGGCCGTGCCCGCCGCGAAGGGGCGCCTGGGAAGTGTAGTCCGGAGGGGCGGGGCCTGCGGGCGGGGGCGGGGCCGCCGGGGGCGGGGCCTGCGGGCGGGGCCTGCGGGCGGGGGCGGGGCCGCCGGGCCGAAGCCGAAATCGCGGGCGCTGCCTTCCAAGTGGGGGTCTCGCTCCTCAAAAATGAGGTTCTTTTGGGGGGGCTTCTTCCCGGTAGGTCAGTAGACGAAGAGGTGAAAAAGCAGAAAACAAGTCCCTAAGAAACACTCAAAGGCAAATGGAGACAAGAAGGCACCTGTAAAGGTGACAAGGATTAAAGTAATCCCGGCACTTTGGGAAGCGGGGGCGAGAGGAGTGTCTGAGTCCAGGGGTTCGAGACCAGCCTAGACAACTTGGCAAGACCTTCGTCTCTACAATAAATCAAAATTAGCCGGGCATGGTGGTGCACGCCTATTGGTTCTAGCCACTTGGAAGGCTGAGGGGAGGATCGATCACCTGAGTCCAGCAGGTCAAGACTGCGGTGGCAGTGAGCGTGCCACTGCCCTCCAGCCTTGGCCACAGAGTGAGATTCCGACTCAAAAAAAAAGAGAGAGAGAGAGAGAACAGGCTGTACCTGGTGTTCTCATCCTTTGGCAGGACAGTGTGACAGCCCTAAAAGCAAGAGAAATATCAGATCCACTGATGGACAGTGCTGCACCTGGGAAGCGATGCTAAGGAAATGGGTTCAAAGACAATGACCAAGTGGGATCTATAATGCCAAAATAAGCTAGAAGAAAAATGGACAAGGATGAGAATTGCTCAAGAAATTATAACATGGCTACTGAAAAACTGTGATGCCATCAAAAATGAAGATAGGGTGACAACCTGGAAAATGCTTATGTTCTAATATATGAAAAACTAGAATACAAAATTGTATGCAGACAACAGCCCTAAGAAAATGAAGATGCATAGGAATAGGGCTAGGAAGAAGATAGGACCATGACCCTGTGTTAGGCCATTGAGATTTTTGTAATAAATAAAAAATGAGCCGGGAGCAGTAGCTCACGCCTGTAATCCCAGCACTTTGAGAGGCGGAGGCCAAAGTAAATCTCTACAGCAAGTCAAAAAAGTAGCCAAGCATCATGGCTCATACCTGTAGTTTCAGCAACTTGGAAGGCTGAAGCAGAAGGATCACCTGAACCCAGCAGGGTGAGGCTGCAGTGACCATGAGCGTGCCAGCCTGGACGACAGACAGAGTGAGACTCCAACTCAAAAAATAAAGTTAAATTAAATTTAAGATGATATAAAAAGATAGGAGTTTCCTCAATAGCCCCTCTGACCCTTCAGGTAATTAAATTGAAAAGAGAAATTTTGACTTCTGGTCCAATTTAGCTTTGAGATTTCAAAAGAAGAGGGCCATGTTATTTCACCACTTCGTTTCAGACTTTTTTGGGGGGAGGGTCAGAGTCTCACTCCGTCGCCCAGGCTGGAGTGCAGTGGCACACTCACGGCCACCCCGGTGTCGACCTGTTGGGCCCCAGCAATCGCCTCAGTCTTCCAAGTAGCTGAAACTTCAGGTGTACTACCACACCTGGCTAATTTTTTTGATTTATTGTAGAAACAAAGTCTCACCAAGTTGCCCAGGCTAGTTTCGAACCTGTGGGCACAGGCAATCCACTCGCCTTGGCCTCCAAAGTGCTAGGATTATAGGCTGAGCCACTGAGCCTGGCTCGTTTCAGTTTTTTGATACACAGAAGGGATGAAGAATTTATTGGAATGCTAGAGTTTTAACCCAGTTCAGTGAATTTTGCATATTTTGTTAATAAGCTTACCCAAGAGCTGTTTACAAGAGAAATATAAAATGTAGTTAATTCCTTTGGGAATTTACACTGGGGAAAAGAGGGAATAGTGAACCTTTTATAAGGGTTTTTAGTTGCAGACAATAGAAACCACTGCAGCTTGGCTGGGTATGGTGGCTCATACCTGCAATCCCGGCACTTTGGGAGGTGGAGGCAAGAGGATTGCCTGAGCCCAGGATTTCAAGACCAACCTGGGCAACATGGCAAGACCTCATCTCTACAATAAATCAAAAAATTAGCTGAGCATGGTGGCTTGCACCTGTAGTCCCAGCTACTTGGAAGGCCAAGGCTTGCCTGAGCCCAGTAGGTCCAGTTGGTGGTAGTCATGATTGTGCCATTGCACTCCGGCCTGGACAACAGAGTGAGACCCAGACTTGAAAGAAAGAAAGATGGGAGGCTGAGGCAAGTGTGTTGCCTGAGCCCACGGGTTCAAGACCCATCCGGGCAACTTGGCAGGACCTCGTCTCTGCAATAAATCAAAAATTAGCCAGGCGTGGTAGCGCATGCCTGTAGTTCCAGCTACTTGGAAGGCTGAGGCAGAAGGATCGCTGGAGCCCAGGGGTCAAGGCTGTGGTGGCTGGGCTACAGAGTGAGATTCCAACTCAAAAAAAAAAGAAAGAAAGCAAGTAAGGAGGGAGGGAAGGAAGGAAAAATCACTGCAGCTAAAGGGGTTTTGTTTACAGGAGAGCTGGGGAGTTCAGGTCTTACACAGCCAGGATCCATGCAGCTATGAGAAACGCCTAATTGTGCAGCTCCATTGGGACCACTGCCTCTATCGCTTGGCTCCTAAGATGCCAGGGACCGAATAGTACAGCCCCCAGCATGGCTTTCCCCAAAGAACCAATCACATCTACCACCATGCCCTCTGTAGTCTCTCTCGCCACCTGTGGCCACTCATTCACGTTTACTGTGTCTGGCTTGGTGGAACCTGGTCCAACCTGCAAGAAGAGTCTGGATAATGCCGTTTTTAGCCTTCCAGACTCTGGTACAGGTGCTGAGGGAGCCTGTCTGGAGAATCTGCCACAAACATCATGAACCATACACATATTGAGCCTCTATTCTGTGCAGTGGGCTCTAGGTCTTCAAAAAGGTCTGGGGTGTGATCTTTGCCTTCAAGGGTCGAGACTGGGCAGAGAACAAGGGAACATCTTCAAGATTGCTAACCAAATGTGTTCCAAGTGCCAATGAGCAACAGAGACACAGCCAAGAGGACAGACTCTGGGCCGTGGAGAGCAGCAGTGGCTTCTGGGCAGAAGCCACCCTGAAATGAACGTTGGTGAATGGTGGGTTTCGTGCCAAGAAGAAGAAGAAAGGGTACTTCTGCCAGTGGCGTGAGCATGCACATAGTTCTCTCTTTTCAACTAGTGCTGTATGTGCCATCGGACAAGTCACTTTCCATCTCTAGGACAGTGGTAGGCAGAGTAATGCCCCCTTGAGATGTCCACATCCTAATCCCCAGAAACTACAAATATGTTACCTTACCTGGCAAAAGGGACTTTGCAGATGTGATTAAGCCTCAGATCTTGTGGGGAAATTAGCCTAGATGAACCAAGCGGGCCCCATGTAATGATATGAGTCCTCACAAGGGTAAGCAGGAGGCAGGAGGGTCAGAGTCGGTGGAGATGTGACAACCATAGCAGAGGTCAGAGCGAGAGATCTGAAAATGCCGCACCGATGGCCTGACTATGAGGGGCTCTGAGCCAAGAGATGCAGGTGGCCTTTAGAAGCTGGAGAAAGAAATGGCAAAGAAATGGATTCTCCCTGAGACCCTCCAAAAAGAACAGCCCTGCAGTTACCTGGAGTTTACGACTTATCTCCAGAACTGTAAGATAATACATCCAAGGGGCCGGGCTCGGTGGCTCAGCCTGTAGCCCCGCGCCTTCGGGAGGCCGAGGTGAGTGGATGGCCCGAGCCCGCGGGTTCGAGACCCGCCTGGGCAACTTGGCGAGACCTCATCTCTACAATAAATCAAAAATCAGCCGGACATGGTAGCGCGCACCTGTAATTCCGGCTACTCGAAAGGCTGAGGCGGAAGGATCACCGGAGCCCAGTGGGTCGAGGCTGCGGTGGCCGGGAGCGGCCACTGCACTCCAGTCTGGGCGACGGAGTGAAACTCCGACTCAAAAAAATAAATAAACAAAATAATTAATTAATGGATTAATCCGAGGGTTTAAGTCACTAAATCTGTAGTAATTTGTCTCAGCAGTAACAGGAAACAAGCACAGGAAACCAAGTCCCTCATCTGAAAAATGACAGGTTGGCCAAGGGGACAAGTCTTTAAGAGGGGGCCGGTGGTGGGCTGAGACCCGATCCCAAAATCCAAGACCGTTCTTTGTTGGCAGTGGGAGCAGGGCATTGTCTAAGTTAGGGGTGCATTTGGCTGCATGTAACAGAAACCCAACTTTAGTTGCTCAGCCGCATAAGAGTACTTTTCCTAACACACCAAGAAGACAACCGTGGATGGGGACAACAGCACCTTGAACCACCCTCTGGATATAGCTTTCCCCCTCATGCTCTCAAGATGTCTGCTGAGCCGGGCTCAGTGGCTCAGCCTGTAATCCCACGCCTTTGGGAGGCTGAGGTGAGTGGATTGCCTGAGCCCGCGGGTTCGAGACCCGCCTGGGCAACTTGGTGAGACCTCATCTCTACAATAAATCAAAAAATCAGCCGGGCGTGGTAGCGCATGCCTGTAATTCCGGCTACTCGGAAGGCTGAGGTGGAAGGATCGCCGGAGCCCAGCAGGTCGAGTCTGCGGTGGCCGGGAGCGGCCACTGCACTCCAGTCTGGGTGACCGAGTGAGACTCCAACTCAAAAAAAAAGGATGTCTGCTGCACCCCCTGGCATCATGACCACATTTCAAGCAGGAAGGAGAGGAAGGAAAAGAAAAAAAATGCATGTGATACCTGAGTCATGTCCTTTATACCAGAAAACCAAAAGCCTCCCCAGAATCCTGATCTAGTAGACACCTGTTTGCATCTTCTGGGCCAGAGCTGGTCAAGTGGCACATTAACTCTGCAGCATGCAGGGATACATACTTAATCAATTGAGCTTTAGGCCTGTTACATTTCCAGTAACAAATCATGCCTGAATTTCAGCTTAAACATGAACTCATTAATCCTCTGTTGCTCTACCAGACATCTGTATAATCCTTCCAGATTTGCTTGTATTAGTCAGGACTCTTTGGTTGCCTGTGACAGAGGCCACATTTGAAATAGCTTAAATTTAAAAGGAACATACTGGCTCATACAACCAGATAGTCTAGTCATTGATAGCTTTAGGCATGGCTGGTTTTCAGCTCTGGGGTAACAGAGTACCAAGTAAACCACCTGCTGAAGAACCTTTCGCTCAACTTGTTCAGACAGTTTCAGAAAGCTCTCTGATTGGCTCTCTTGGGTCAGTGCCCCCAGTTCCCCATATCTGTTCAGATGGAAGTGATGCTATGAAGATCCAGCCTGACTCTCCATGACTGGGAGGGAGGCACTTGTGTGCAGACCCACCATGGCCCCACAGAATGGGGAGGAGAAACCCCCAGCAACAAGCAGGCCATTGTAGCAAGAGGATGAAGGAGCAAACGCTATCCAGGCAAAAGTAACAGGTGCCCCCTGCCCACAGCGACCCTTGTTCTCATTATCAAAGTCTGTCTCTTCTGAGAAGTGAGGCCACATCAGACAAGGCTCTGGTGGGTAAAATGATATTCTGTCTTATGGAGATGGACTATAGTGGGGGGAAGAAATGGAGAGCTGCCAGGCATGGTGGCTCACGCCTGTAATCCCAGTACTTTGGGAGGCAGAGGCGAGAGGATTTCCTGAGCCCAGGGGTTCGAGACCAGCCTGGGCAACTTGGCAAGACCTCGTCTCTACAATAAATCAAAAAGATTAGCCAGGCATGATGACGCATGCCTGTAGTTCCAGCTACTTGAAAGGCTGAGGTGGAGCCGGGCTCAGTGGCTCAGCCTGTAATCCCGTGCCTTGGGAGGCTGAGGTGAGTGGACTGCCTGAGCCCGCGGGTTCGAGACCCACCTGGGCAACTTGGCGAGACCTCATCTCTACAATAAACCAAAAAATTAGCCGGGCATGGTAGCGCACGCCTGTAGTTCCAGCTACTTGGAAGGCTGAGGCGGAAGGATAGCCGGAGCCCAGCAGGTCGAGGCTGCGGTGGCCGGGAGCGGCCACTGCACTCCAGTCTGGGCGACAGAGTGAGACCCCAACTCAAAAAAAAAAAGAAAGGCTGAGGCGAAAGGATCACTGGAGCCCAGCAGGTTGAGGCTGTGGTGGCCATGAGCATGACACTTCACTCCAGCCTGGGCAACAGAGTGAGACTTCAACTGAAAAAAAAAAAAAAAAAGGAGAGCCATTGATCTAAAAATGCTGTCAAACTTAAGTGTGTATTTAAGTCACTGTAGGACTTTTTTTTTTTTTTTTTGGACGATAGGATTTCACTCGTCCCTCAGGCTGGAATGGAATGACCTGACCACAGCTCACTGTAGCCTCAAACTCCTGTACTCAGGCGATCCTCCTGCCTCAGCCTCCCAAGTAGTGAGGACTACAGGCTCATGCCACCTTCTCTGACTATTTTTAAAGATTTTTTTGTAGAGACAGGACTTTGTTTGGTGCCCAGGCTAGTCTCAAACTTCCTGGCCTCTAGCAGTCCTCCTGCCTCAGCCTCTCAAAGTGCTGGGATTACAGGTATGAGCGTCTTAAAACACAGATTTGAACTCAGGAGATCTGGGATAGCCCTGAGAATCTGGGACGTGGCTGTCACTTGATCCTGACTGTATCGTACACATGGTCTCTGTGTGTGCCTCTGAGTATCTCTTAGCATGACAGCAAAAGTCAAAGAAGACCTGTCTCAAGAGCAAGCATACTGATCATACAAGGTGGAGGCTTTAGGGCTTCTTGTGACCTAGCCTTGAAAGTCCCAGAGTCACTTTAGCCTTGTTGTATTGGTTACCCAAGGCCAGCATGAAAGCAGACTAAACAAGGTCATGAATACCGAGCAGTGTGGCTTATTAGGGGTGGTCATCTTCGGAGACTAGATACCACAACACATTTCTGCCACTGTCAGAAATGCCACACTTTGTGAAGTTCATGCTTCTACTCCTGCTGTTTCCTTTTGCCAAGAGCACAGTGCCCAGCATGGATGACCTGTGTAAAAGCATAAGGTTGTCCCACAGATGCCTGGCACTTCCCCTGAGTCAGATCCGTTATGAGCCCACATCCATATCTAGACACATGATTGGTACTATTTTTATCTTCTGCCTATATCACCTCTTAAGGTATGGGCTTCCAGTCCATCTTAAACTGTGGAGCTTTGGGTTTATGTCCTTGGGCCACCATTTACTCCTTCCTAATGAACACAGAGGTGGATGCTCTGTGGCCCTCGACTTGAATACGTCCGAGGACCAGACAGTCTGTATCCCATGCAGTGCGATAAAGGCTGTGTCTGTCAGGGTCCTTTGACGCTGTCTAGTTTAATTCCAAAATGCAGCTGGAAGGGCAAGGAGGGAGATGGGGAAGATGTAGACAATTGACAAGATCTAAGAATACACCTGGGAAAGTACCAGAACTATCAGCTTCAGGAGTGGGAAATAACAGGTTATTTCTTTTGGGAAACACCCCCAGAATGAAGCAGCCTGAACCCTGTGTCACTCTACTTCAAATTCCCAAGGCAGGGGGAGAGAAAGAGAGACCAAGCGGAGAGAGAGAGACACCAGGTGTCTGTCCATCAAGGGCTGTGATGGAGAGAGAGAGAGAGAGAGAGACCAAGTGTCTGTCCATCAAGGGCTGTTATGGAGAGAGAGAGGAGAGAGAGACACCAAGTGTCTGTCCATCAAGGGCTGTGACGGAAGCATGCCCCAGAAACCACGTGGAAACAGTGCTCAAGTCAGCATGCGACAAGTCAGGAAAGGCATCACAAAGAAGTAACACTTGGGCAACCCCCTCGGGTCCCCTCCCACTGTGGGAGCTTTTCTGTCCTCTCAATAAACCCTGCTTTCTCAAAGAAGAAGTAACACTTGAACAGAGGAGCCTTGAAGGTGAAAAGCACTTGCCAAGGTAGGTGCGGGTGAACACAGCATTGCCCAGTGACTTATACACACAGTGTGAGAGTGAGTTCTACCTGGGGCTCTTCTGGTTGCAAGGATTAGAACCCCTCTCGGGATGACTCACATCAGAGTAAGGGGTGAGTGTTTGTAGGGACGCAGGGAGACTCCTGGGGACTCAGAGGAAGTGGAACAAACAGCATCAGGAAGAAGACAACTGGAGAAGACTGGTTATCACGGTCTGTGTCTCATGGCGTCTCCACTCTGCCCATCTGTTCTCTTCCACTTTTTTATTTTTTGAGTTGGAGTCTTACTCTGTCGCCCAGACTGGAGGGCAGTGGCACGCTCCCGGCCACCGCAGCCTCGACCTCCTGGGCTCCGGCAGTGCTTCCACCTCGGCCTTCCAAGTAGCCAGAACTACAGGCATGCGCTGCCACGCCCGGCTAATTTTTGATTTATTGTGGAGATGAGGTCTCGCCAAGTTGCCCTGGTGGGACCCGAACCGGCAGGCTCAGGCAATCCGCTCGCCTCGGCCTCCCAAAGTGCTGGGATTACAGGCCGAGCCACCGAGCCCAGCCTTCCACTTTCCCAGTTCCTGCGGAGTCTTCTTCATAGCTTGCATGCTCATGTGGCCCTCAGTGGCCACGCCATCTCCCATGTTCCTTGCCCACTAGCCTCAGACACCTACCAGTGGCAGGGAGCATGTCTCAGGGTCTAATCCAGACTCCTGGGAGGGAGAGCTGACTGGACCAACTCACCTGGTTGAGCTGGCGACACCAGTCTGGCCCCTAGGCAGCCCAGAAATGAGCCACCGCCTGGGTGGGCACCCCTCACCTGGCTCACTGCCCACTCGTTGAGGCAGATCCTCCCACAGGTAGCACGTAGCACGCACAGGCAGGAGACTCACATGTGAGCACAGAGTGTGACCTGTTCAGGGACCAGGCTGTGTAGACAGGTCGGGTTCAAATCTTGAAGAACCCTGCATTCTGTGTTAAGGCATTTAATCTTCATCCCACGAATCACAGTAGCCATCAAAATGCCAGGAACAGAAGATCGGATGAACTCACATGGCACAGACATAGCTGAGGTCGTATACTCGTGATTCACAGACCCGTTTCTGATGGCCTGTTTTCCAACATTTTGAACAGGTTGCCAGCATTTAAAACTTTGCAGATGTCACCAGACACAATGGCTCACACCTGTAATCCCAGCACTTTGGGAGGCAGAGGCAAGAGGATTGCCTGAGTCCAGGGGTTCGAGACCAGCCTGGGCGACTTGGCTACAATAAATAAAAAACTTAGCCCAATTAGGTGTGGTGGCACACGCCTGTGGTCCCAACTATTTGGAAGACTGAGGCGGAAGGATCACCTGAGCCCAGCAGGTCGAGGCTGCGGCGGCCGTGACCGTGCTACCGCACTCCAGCCTGGGCAACAGAGTGAGATTCCTACTCAAAATGAAAACAAAGACTTTGTGGATGTCACACAAAAATCCAGATGCCTATGATGACCTGGCAGCACTGATCAGGTCACCGTGCACCAGGTGGAGTAGCAGAATCCCACAGACACGGCACAACCAAGCAAGGCAAAAGCACTACAAGAGCACTGCAGGCAGGGAGACCAAAGAGAAAACGAAGGCATGATATTTGGGCGCAGATTCAGAGAAGAGAGGGCTTTGACATCCACACTGCAGGAAACCACCTAAGAACAGCAAAGCATGCTGGTCTCCTTTCCATGCAGAAGCAGGTGATTCCTGTGCTTGCAAAGTTCTACCCTGCTTCCTTGATTTTATTCTGCAAATGCCAGTCTTTGACTCTATTAACACGGCACGCTATGCTCACTGTCAGAAAGGGCCCCGGCTGCCGAGTACCCCAGCTCTTTCCGGCTCTGTACTTCACCAGATCTGTTTTCATATGTCCTCAGCTTGTCACTTGACTCCCTTTTCCCCCCATTCCCTTTCTCCCAATTACGTCTCTCTACTTTTCCAGATACCTGGCAATTCTCTTTGCAGGGGCTTCTCTTGGAAATATCTTTTTTTTTTTTTTATTTGGAATCTCACTCTGTCTCCCAGGCTGGAGTGCAGTGGCACACTCACAGCCACCGCAGCCTCAACCTGCTGGGCTCACATGATCCTTCCACCTCAGCCTTCCAAGTAGCTGGAACCACAGGCGAGAACCACTCTGCTTGGGCTAATTTTTAAAAATTTATTGTAGAGATGCAGTCTCACCACATTGCCCAGGCTGGTCTTGAACCCCTGGGCTCGGGCAGTCCTCTCGCCTCCCGCTCTCAAAGTGCTAGGATTACAGGTGTGAGCCACCATGCCCGGCTCCTCCTAGAAATATCTTAAAACATTAGCAGCTGGACGCTGTGGCACATCCTTGTAATCCCAGCACTTTGAGAGGCCAAGTCAGGAGGATTGCTGGATTTTGAGACCAGTCTAGGCAATATAGCGAGACCTCATCTCTATAAAAAATAAAAAACATAAGCCGGGTGTGGTGGCAGATGGCTACAGTCCCAGCTACTCAGGAAGCTGAGGCAGAAAGATCGCCTGAGCCCAAGAGTTGGAGGCTGTGATGATCCATGATCCTGCCACTGCACTCCTGGTAACAGAGTGAGACACTGACTAAACAATAGATAAATGCTGGCACGGTGACTCAAGCCTGTAATTCCAGCACTTTGGGAGGTGGAGGTAAGAGGATTGCCTGCATCCAGGGGTTCAAAACTACCCGGACAACTTGGTGAGACCCTGTCTCTACAGTAAATCAAAAAAGTATCCAGCCGTGGTGGTGCATGCCTGTGGTTCCAGCTACATAACAGGGCCTCTGATAAAATAATGAAGCCCAAGTGCCACCTGGAAGTACACCGAGGTACAGGTTTGGGGATTCAGTTTTGGAAGCTTATACATTCTGTGTTTTCTTTTTCTTTTTTTTCCTTTTTCCTTTATTTGAGTTGAAGTCTCACTCTGTTGCCCAGGCTGGTGTGCAATGGCATGCTGGAATTAGGCGATCTTTCTGCCTCAGCCTTCCAAGTAGCTGGAACCACAGGTGCGCACCACCACACTTGGCTAATTTTTTTGATTTATTGTAGAGATGCAGTTTCACCAAGTTGCCCAGGCTGGTCTGGAACCCCTTAGCTCAGGCAATCCTCACCTTCGCCTCCCAAAGTGTTGGGATTACAGGTGTGAGCCACCACGCCTGGCCTATGATTGCTGATATTAATTATTATTATTATCAGGACCAATTAACATGTATTTTACATACCAATGTAACCCTTATTGCTTTATCAACTTTTTTGCTGCTTCCTCTTTTTTTTTTTTTTTTTTGAGTTGGAGCCTCGTTCTGTTGCCCAGGCTGGAGTACAGTGGCACAGTCACGGCCACCCCGGTGTTGCTAGGCTCTGGTGATCCTCCCACCTCAACCTTCCAAGTAGCCGGAAATATAGGCATGCACTACCACACCCAGCTAATTTTTGATTTATTGTAGATGAGGTCTCACCAAGTTGCCCAGTCTGGTTTAGAACTTGCCAGCTCATACAATCCACTCGCCTTTGGCCTCCCAAAGTGCTGGGATTACAAACTGAGGCACCAAGCCCGGCCCTTTTTCTGTATTTCTTTTTTTTTTTTTTTGAGTTGGAGTCTCACTCTGTCGCTCAGATTGGAGTGCAGTGGCTGCTCCCAGCCACCGCAGCCTCGACCTGCTGGGCTCCGGGGATCCTTCCGCTCAGCCTTCTAAGTACCTAGAACTACAGGCGCGCGCTAACACGCCTGGCTAATTTTTTATTTATTTGTAGAAATGAGGTCTTGCCAAGTTGCCCAAGCGGGTCTCGAACCCGCGGACTCAGGCAATCCACTCACCTCAGCCTCCCAAGGCGCGAGATTACAGGCTGAGCCACCGAGCCCAGCTTCTGTATTTCTAAGACCAATACGTTGCTGGGCATGGTGGCTCAAGCCTGTAATCCCAGCACTTTGGGAGGCTGAGGCTAGAGGATTACCTGAGCCCATGGATTCGAGACCAGCCTGGGCAACATGGTGAGACCTCATCTCTACAATAACATCAAAAAATTAGCCGGGCATGGTAGTGCGCACCTGTAGTTCCGGCTACTTGGGAAAGGCTGAGACGGAAGGATCACCGGAGCCCAGCAGATAGGCGCTGAGATGGCCATGAGCGTGCCACTGCACTCCAGCCTGGGTGATGGAGTAAGACTCCAACACAAAAAAATAATAATAATAATAATAAAACGATCAATACGTTGATTTTTTTTTTTAAGTCTGTGAATTTCCAAGATGACACACTAGTTTTTAAAAGTGGGCCAAGGCCAGGCTCAGTGGCTCAGCCTGTAATCCTAGCACTTTGGGAGGCCGAGGTGAATGGATTGCCTGAGCCCGCGGGTTCGAGACCCGCCTGGGCAACTTGGCGAGACCTCATCTCTACAATAAATCAAAAAAATTAGCCGGGTGTGGTAGCACGTGCCTGTAGTTCCAGCTACTCGAAAGGCTGAGGCTAAAGGATCACCGGAGCCCAGCAGGTCAAGGATGCGGTGGCTGGGAGCGGCCACTGCACTTCAGTCTGGGCGACAGAGTGAGACTCCAATTCAAAAAAAATAAAAAAATGAAAATAAAAATGGGCCAGTTGGACAGATGTGGTGGCTCACGTTTTTAATACCAGCACTTTGGGAGGCTGAGGTGAGAGGATTGCCTGAGCCCACAGGTTCAAGACCAGCCTGGGCAACTTGGCGAGACCTCGTCTCTACAATAAATCAAGGAAAATTAGCCAGACATGATGGTGCATGCCTGTAGTTCCAGCTACTTGGAAGGTTGAGGCAAAAAGATTGCCTGAGCCCAGCAGGCTGAGGCTGCGGTGGCCGTGAGCATGCAACTGCACTCCAGTCTGGGTGGCAGAGAGAGACTCCGACTCAAAAAACAAACAAAAAAAGTGGGCCAGGCACAATGGCTCATGCCTGTAATCTCAGCACTTTGGGAGGCCGAGACAAAAGGATTGCCTGAACCCAGGAGTTCGAGACCAGCCTGGGCGATATAGTGAGACCTTGTCTCTATACAAAATAAAAATAAAAAATTAGTTGGGCGTGGTGGCATGCCTGCAGTCTCAACTACTCAGGAGGATGAGGTGGAAGGACTGCCTGAGCCGTGGGCTGTGCCACTGCACTCCAGCCTGGGCGAGATTGAGACTCCTGACTCGGGGGGAAGAAAAAAGCGAAACACGTAAGCATTTTTATTTTGTTTGCAGTTTGGGAACAGGTAAGAAGGCTGTACTTAGAACCCAGCTTTCACAAATTAAAGTCTCCGCGGTAGGTTTTTATTTTTATTTTTATTTATTTATTTATTTTTTTGAGTTGGAGTCTCACTCAGTCGCCCAGACTGGAGAGCAGTGGCCGCTCCTGGCCACCACAACCTTGACCTGCTGGGCTCCGGGGATCCTTCCGCCTCAGCCTTAGCTGGAACTACAGGTGCGCGCTACCACGCCAGGCCAATTTTTTTATTTATTGTAGAGATGAGGTCTTGCCAAGTTGCCCAGGCGGGTCTCGAACCCGCGGGCTCAGGCAATCCACTCACCTCAACCTCCCAAAGCGCGGGATTACAGGCTGAGCCACAGAGCCCGGCTCACAATAGGTTTTTAAAAGGAATAAACTTTTCTGCTTGGCAGTCAGAGTTCAAAGCTCTGGTGGGAAATGGTAAACGCTAGCCTTTAATTGTAAATGAACTCTCCAGCACCAAGGGCTACAGAGCCAAGTAAACAAACAACTGATTCTGCTATCAGCAGTTTCCTTTTAAAATCCAGTGCCTTCCCCCTCCCACTTAATGGACCGATTTGAGTTGAAAAAGCACATCCTGCGGAAGGGGTCTCACGCCCTGAGTAAGGGGGTTCCCTCTTTGTCATCAAGTTGTGCCTTAGGAAGCCTTAAGAAGCTATATGCTTCTTGTGGGCTGGCTCAAACCCTGGGGTTTTTACCTAGAGAATTTCAGTTGTATTTTATTTCAGGAACATAAGATTTTATCTAGGGAGCTTTAACGCAGCTCGCAATATTGCCTGCCCGCCCTCCCTCTGCATAAACTGCAAATTTCTCCATTGTTAACACTATTCATGGCGCAGACAGCAGCTCCTCAAGGCTGTGTTGGAATTATAGGCCACTTTGTTTGTGGAATAGCTCAGGAAGCTTGGCATCATTGATTTGCATCAGTGCCTCTGGAATAGCCTTTGCTGTCTCCTTACAGATACTATCTAAACTGTGAAATTCATTAAATAGCCCCAGAAATGGATCAGGTTATTTAACACAACACCCCTAATGGCGCAATATCTCAGCTGTCTGCACTGATGGTGAACATTGTCTTGGAAGTGTTATCAGCCCAGGACACCCGCTATGAATATTGATCTCGAGCTTGTTACAGGCATCACTTGCCATCAGGACAGGTCAGGGTTGGAACCTACCTAGCATCAAAGCAATTTGAAGACAGCACTCAGGCAGAATTGTAATGCCCATGCTGAAAAAAACAAATCAACTCCGTGCACAGAAGGAAGGTGCTTCCTGGGTATGGATATATGTATTATAAATTCTTAGGGGGGCTTGGTGGCTCAGCCCGTAATCCCCCATTTTGGGGGCCCAGGGAGTGGATTGCCCGAGCCCTGGGTTCGAGACCCCCTGGCAAATTGCGAGACCCCATCTTACAATTAAAAAAAAAAAATTTGCGGGCTGGGAGCGCCCGTAGTTCTGGGTACTTGGAAGGCGAGGGAAGGATTGCCGGAGCCCCGCGGGTTTAGCTGCGGGGCCGGGGCAGCCACTGCACTCCAGTTGGGCGACAGAGAGACTCCGACTCAAAAAAAAAAAAAGAAAGAAAGAAAGAAAGAGGCCAGGCACAGTGGCTCAACCTGTAATCCTAGCAATTTGGGAGGCCAAGGCAAGAGGACTGCCTGAGCCTGGGGTTTCAAGACAAGCCTGAGCAACTTGGTGAGACCTCGTCTCTACAATAAATCACAAAAAATCTAGCCAGCCGTGGTGGCATGCATCTGTAGTTTCAACTACTCGGAAAGCTGAGGCGGAAGGATCGCCTAAGCCCAGCAGGCCAAGGCTGCGGTGGCTGGGAGCGGCCACTGCACTCCAGTCTGGGTGACAGAGTGAGACTCCAACTCAAAAAAAAGAAAGAAAGAAGGGGAAAGAAAGAAAGAGAACGGGAAGGAAAGAAAGAGGTCTTTGAAAAATAAAGGGCAAGAAAAATAAGAATGACTTAAAAAAATCTTAAAAATTCACAGTTTAAGGAATTCAGCTGCAGTATGTTCTTGCCTTTCTCTCCAGTTTTGTTGCTTCCTTCTTTTTCGACTTCTTTGCCATATTTAGCGTCCGTGGGCCTCAAACGAAAGATGATTCATATCATTTAAACACCATTTTCCCCTTAATTTTTAAATTTAGATTCAAGGGGTACACATGTGTATACGTTACATGGACATATTGTGTGGTGGTGGGGATTGGGTCTCAGGTGACCCATTTCCCAGATAGTGAACGTTGTGCCCCGTAGGTAGTTTCTGAACCCTAGTTCCTCTCCCCCCTTTTAGTATCCCCAGTGTCTATTATTTCCATCCTTGTGACCATTAAACACCATTTTTTGAGGCGATCTATAAAGTGCAATGAAAATGATCCAGGTTAGGGCTGTTCTTGGTTGGCTGGGCCTTCCCTGTCCCTCTGGCTTGGAGTATGGATGCCCTCTGGAATGCTAACCCACCAACCTGTGAAAATGGTCTCGAGCCGGGCTTGGTGGCTCAGCCTGTCATCCCACGCCCTTGGGAGGCTGAGGTGAATGGATTGCCTGAGCCCGCAGGTTCGAGACCCGCCTGGGCAGTGAGACCTCATCTCTACAATCAATCAAAAAAATCAGCCGGGCGTGGTAGCGCGCACCTGTTATTCCGGCGACTCGGAAGGCTGAGGCGGAAGGATCGCCGGAGCCCGACAGGTCGAGGCTGCGGTGGCCGGGAGCGGCCACTGCACTCCAGTCTGGGCGACAGAGTGAGACTCCAACTCAAAAAAAAAAAAAAAAAGAAAAAAAAAGAAAATGGTCTCCAAGTTTCTTGTAGGTGAAAGGATAAAAGAAGGGACTGTGAGAAGCCACAAATGTCCACTCTGGAGCTAACTTAAGATCTATTCCTAGTCACCCTGAAGAACTTAAGTACAAAAAAATGTAAACGTGGGTGGAAAGAGGCAGAAGCGGTGTAGGACCAAAAGGGTAAGGGAGGAAGAAGAAAAAGGAGGATGAAAAAAAAAAATCAAGTGAGAACTGGGTAAGAAAGAATCGTTAAAACAGAAAACAAAATACCCTATCCGTATTTCAGGAAGGTTCTGTGATTTGCAGTCCAGGTTCCCGGGTGCCACTTGCTAGTTCCAGGGCCGTCTTTTCTTTGGTTTTCACAGGGCGTACATTCCCTCTGGTGGGAGGTGGTCCTGTGAGTTTGGGTAGGGCACTTCCCTTCCCGAGCTTTAAAAGCAGAATCCATCCTTAGGAGAATTTCGGCAGGGCTTTAAAGTCCGCAGGGAATAAGGTGACCACCTCTGGGAGGGGCGGAAAGGTTTGAATGAGAAAAGCTACACGGAGCTGGCCTCTAAGGATGCCTCTTCAATAACAGATGGGATTAGCAACCCCCAGCACTTTCATGGGAAGGTTTCTCCTCCTCTTCCTACTCCTTACCTGCTCAGACAATATTAATTGCCAGGTCATTGTTTGGAAACCCCATGGGGCAGGGAAGAAAGGAACGGCAGAGTTAGAGGTGGTTGGTTCTGTGCCTACTGGCTAGTAGAAGCCTCAGAATTTGCCTGAAGTAAATGCTTAGTGCCTAGACTTAAAAAAAAAAAAAGTTTGCTGGGGCAGTGGCTCACACCTGTAATCCCAGCACTTTGGGAGGCTGAGGCAGGAGGATTGCTTGGGCCCAGGAGTTCAAGAACAGCCTAGGCAATATAGGAAGACCCCGTCTCTACCAAAAAATCAAAAAATTAGCTGGCATGGTTGCAAGGGCCTGGAGTCCCAGCTACTAGGCAGGCTGAGGCGGAAGGATCGCCTGAGCCGGAAGTTGAGGCTGTGGTGAGCCCTGACTGTGCCACTGCACTCCGGCCTGGGTGACAGAATAAGACCCCGACTCAAAAAAAAATGTTAGGATGGGTGTGGCTAGTGGAAGCTTTCTCCACCTCTGATCCCAGGGAACTTGGCGGGGAAGATGGGGTCCATTTCAATCGTCTCTCTTCTCTGCCCTTAAATTCAAACCAGACAAGCATCTTTTGCTCCTCTCCGGGCTCTTTTCCTGTAGCCCGCCAAGATTTCCAGCGCGGCAGACCGTGCTGGCGGGGGCTCAGACGCCCCTCCGAAACTCTTGCTGGCCTCTGACTTGGCTCGGCTCCGGAGCGGAAGGAAAAGACTCCAACGCAGGGCAGGATTTTCTTCCTGCATTTCCGAGACAGCAGGATGTACTGGGGAGGAGGAAAAAAGAAAAAAGGAAAAAAAAGCACTGGTCCAGTAGAGGACCTGGGTTCGAACCCAGACTCTGTCACCAACTAGCAGTGACCCTGGGCAAATCACTTCTCATATTTGAACCTCAGTTTCAACTTTGAAACGGGGAGAGGGGTCTATGCCAGGCCACGCCCACCTCCCGGGGACTCAGTGGATCACGCGAGACCAAGCAAGGGCTTTGAAAACTAAACTGTGAGCCGGGCTCGGAGGCTCAGCCTGTCATCCCGCGCCTTTGGGAGGCTGAGGCGAGCCCGCGGGTTCGAGACCCGCCTGGGCAACTTGGCGAGACCTCATCTCTACAATAAATAAAAAATCAGCCGGGCGTGGTAGCGTGCGCCTGCAGTTCCAGCGACTTGGAAGGCTGAGGGGGAAGGATCGCCGGAGCCCAGCAGGCCGAGGCTGCGGTGGCCGGGAGCGCCCACTGCACTCCAGTCTGGGCGACAGAGTGAGACTCCAACTCAAAAAAAAAAAAAGAAAGAAAACTAAACTGTGAGCACGTAAGGGCTTCTGAATCCGAGGTGGCAGGGTCCAGTGTCCGGGCAAGGAGCTGCGCTGAGGATTGCCTTGAAGTGACCAGTCCTGGCCTCAGTTGCATCCCCCTATCAAAGGCCGGGGGAAAGGCGCGATCAAGTCCAGGGTTGCGTGGCTGGGAGAGACCGGGGATCGCAGCCCCCTCCCGCACTCCGCGAGCCCCAGAGGGTGGGCGGAGGGACGCGGAGGCGACCGCGCCGTCCCCGCGGGCGCGCGCGCCGGGCGCGCGGAGGCTCCCCCGGCCCGGGCGGCGCCGGAGAGGCCGAGGCCAGCCCGGGCCGCGCAAGTGCCAATCGGCGCGCAGCCCCCCGCGGCTCTCTCCCCGCCCCGCCCCCGCGCCCCCTCCCCGGCTTCACTTGGGCCCCGCGGACCCCGCTCCCGGCTGGAGAGCGGCGGCCGAGCCACCGTCGGAGCGCGAGCCCGAGCTCGGCCACCCCGGACCCCGCGCCGCCGGCCTCCGGCCCGCGGCGGCGGGCATGCTGGCATGGCAGGACGGCGGGGCCAAGGCGGCCCCCTCCCACCACAAGATCTCCTTCTCCGTCCTGGACATCCTGGACCCGCAGAAATTCACCCGCGCTGCGCTCCCGGCCCTGCGCCTCGCCCCCCGGGAAGCCAAGAAAAGTTTGGCGGAGGTCGCCACGGGAAAGGACGCCAGCGCCGGGGACCCGATCCGACAGATGCAGACCCCTGGTAAGAATGGGGGGGGGGGGCTGAGGGAGTGGATTGCCTGAGCCCGCGGGTTCGAGACCCGCCTGGGCAGGCGAGACCTCATCTCTACAATTTAAAAAAAAAAAATCAGCCGGGCGTGGTAGCGCGCGCCTGTGGTTCCAGCTACTCGGAAGGCGGAGGCGGAAGGATCGCCGGAGCCCGGCAGGTCCAGGCTGCGGGGGCCGGGAGCGGCCACTGCACTCCAGTCTGGGCCACAGTGGCCCTTAACGGCGTCTTCCTCAAAGAGAGAAGGCACACCAGACCGGGGGCGAAGGGTAGCCCCGGCCTTGGAACTGGATTGAGGTAGAAAGAGACTTCTAGCATCCTGGGAGAGGGATATGCCGCCTCCTCGTTCACCCGCCAAGCGGGGAAGCGCCGCGGCCCTGGTTTGCTTGCAGTGGAAACTAACCCCCCCCCGCCCGCTTACTCGTTGATCGGGCAACGAATGCGCTTGCCACGTGCCAGGACCTGGGCTCTAGAACCCGAGAGAAAGGTGATGGAAAACTTCGCCACCCGAGAAGTCGACCGCATTATTAACATCACCCTCATTTTCTGGACGAAGGATCTGCGGCTAAGGCATGCGCCCGGGGTCTTGGTGGGGAGCGAGGTCAGGCGCCCACTCCCCACCACCCGGAGGCACCCGCCGAGACGCGGCTGGCCCAGGCGCTGCCTCGCCCCAGACGCGATGTTGGCTGGGCTGGGGTGCTGGGAAGCTTTGGGGACTTTCTCCTCGTAGCCCTTGGGGACCGACTCCTCACTCTGGCAGACACCTGATGAAGGAGGGAAGGGTCCAGCCAAGTTTGTGGCTGGAGGGACGGGAGACCGGCAGGACTGGTGCTGGGGGGGGGCGTGGGCACGAGGTTCCCCGCAGGGTCTGGGACTCAGGGCCCCAGGGAGGCTGGTCGCTGCGCCCCTTCCCAAGCTGGGCGGTGATTGCCTGGGACCCCGGGTGCCTCAAGCGGCCGCGCTCGGACCCGGGCCGGCGGCCTGGTAATTGTTCCGATCTTCTCTCGGAGGGGCTGCGCCCCCCTCCCCCACCCTCGTGATCGATATTCTATTACTGGCGCCTGCATATCTCCTGCCCGCAGCTTGCAGGTACCGACTTCAAACCCCCTTTCCCTGTCTGATCCTAATATTGTTCGATTAAAACTTACCTTTAATAGATGACATCTATCGATCCGGCCCCGCACAAATCTGAAACTCTATTAACACGGCAGGAGAGAGAAGATGGGAAAGGGGGAATTTCACTTTAAAGGGGGAAGGGCCCTGGGGGCTTCATAACTTCTCTTTTAATTGCTAGGAGCCCCACGCCAAAACAGACTTTTAGGGACTGTGGAGGCGCAGCCCTAAACGCACTTGACGTCTCGATGTCTTAATACAGTGATCCTACCCACTTCCCACATGGTCACCCAAGAAGGTGGCTATTCTTTCCTCATGCGGGTGTCATTCATGCATTCCACACATACTACTTGGACGCCTACGTGGCGGCAGGTTTGCTTTTATCTATTTATTTTGGGGTCGGAGTCTCGCCACAGCTTTGCCCCGCTGGCCTCCGGCGATCCTTCCGCCTCAGTCTTCCAAGCAGCTGGAAGTACAGGCGTGCGCCACCACGCCCGGCTAATTTTTTGATTTCTTGCAGAGACGAGGTCTCGCCACGTTGCCCAGGCTGGTCTCGAACCCGTGGGCTCAGGGATCCTCTCGCCTCTGCCTCCCAAAGTGCTGGGATGGCAGGCATGAGCCCCCGCGCCCCGCCTGGTGGCGGGTTTGTAGAGGGCAAGAAGACACCGCACCCCTAAGCCGACTCGGAGGGCGGGAGGGAGCGCGGGTGGAGGGTGAGCAGCAGAGTCGGGCTGAGCGGAGAGCCGCGTGCTCCGAGGGCGGGAAAGGGGTCCGAGGGCCCAGACGGGTCTGGCCGTCGGGGCTTCTGGTGACCGGCCCCTTCCCCCCCAGATGCTGCGGGCCGAGAAGCCGGCCAGGCGTCCCCCCTGGAGGGCTCCGAGGCCGAAGAGGAGGAGGAGGACGCGGAGGACCGGGGGCGGCCGGAGCGCGCCGCGCGCTGGCTGGGCGGCCCGGTGCGCTCCCCCGACGCCCGGGCGGGGGCGGCCGCGCCCGGCCCGAGCGCGGCGAGGACGGCGGAGGCGGCCCCGCGGGGTCCCCCGGCTCGCCCGGCTCCCCGCGGCCCCGGCGCCGGCGCGCCGAGCCCCACTGCGCCAAGCCGCGGCGCGCGCGCACCGCCTTCACCTACGAGCAGCTGGTGGCCCTGGAGAACAAGTTCCGCGCCACGCGCTACCTGTCGGTGTGCGAGCGCCTGAACCTGGCGCTGTCGCTCAGCCTCACCGAGACGCAGGTCAAGATCTGGTTCCAGAACCGCAGGACCAAGTGGAAGAAGCAGAACCCGGGCGCCGACGGCGCGGCGCCGGCGGGGGGCGGCGCGCCCCCGCCCGGGACGCCCGGGAGCGCGGTGGGGGCCTGCGGCGGCGGCGCCCCCGCCCCGGCGCGCTGCCCTTCCAGACTTTCCCCTCCTACTCGGCGGCCAACGTCCTCTTCCCGGCGGCCGCCTCCTTCCCGCTGGCGGCCGCCGGGAGCCCCTTCGCGCCCTTCCTCGGGCCCTCCTACATGACCCCGTTCTACGCCCCGCACCTCTGAGCGACCCCGCTGGGCCGATCGGCTCTCCGTGGGACCTCGCCCCTCCTCCGAGGGCGCCGCCGCGCAGGGCTGCCCTTTCCCGGTGCGCGCGCGCCAGCGCGCCGCTGCCCTCCCCGCTGCCGGGGGGCGCCGCCAGAGGGCGGAGGGCGGAGGGCAGGGGCCGCCGGCTCCTGGCCGCCGCGCGCCCCCGGTCGGCCGCGCGGAGGGGGTCGGAGGTCTGCCGTCTTTCGGCGTCCGGGGACCGAGGCTGGCCTCCACGCTTCCCGCGTTTGGAGCTTGGTCTTCCCTTTGGGTCCGGCTAAACTCAGCTCAGGGGCTCCTTTTTGGGGCGTCTGGGTGTGCGGTGCGGAGCGCACCACCCGTGCCGGGGGGGGAGCCAAGACTCCCGGCCTGCCAGCCTCTCGGGGCTAGGGTGGGAGCGTCGAAGGTAGCTGGTGGCTTCCCTCTTCACGCGTGACCCAGCGATTCCTTCCAAACCCCGAACAACGCTGCGGAGGGCTTGGTCCACGCGCACACGCTGCTGCGTGAAATGGACTGTTTTTTAGACGCATGCAGTTCAGCGTTTCTAGATCTTCGTTTAAGATTCGGACTTGAGCGCAATGGATGTTCCAAACAGACTCCACAGTCATTCTTGAGGAAGGCGGGAACCTTATTTTTCGGAGTAGGCCAGAAGTTTGTGCTAGGAAAGTTAGCCCAGCTTTGGAGCTAGACTTGCCTGCCAAAGTAGACAAAGGCTTGCAGCGGTGCAAGTTTTGAAAATAGGGAGAGCTCAACTAATATCATGGGGTCTATGTGTGAGCTTGCTTTTGTTTATTTTTGTTTGTTTGTTTGTTTTGAGTTGGAGTCCCGCTCTGTCGCCCAGACTGGAGTGCAGTGGCCGCTCCCGGCCACCGCAGCCTCGACCTGCTGAGCTCCAGCGATCCTTCCGCCTCCGCCTTCCGAGTAGCCGGAATTACAGGCGCGCATTACCACGCCTGGCTAATTTTTTTGATTTTATTGTAGAGATGAGGTCTCGCCTGCCCAGGCGGGTCTCGAACCCGTGGGCTCAGGCAATCCATTCACCTCAGCCTCCCAAAGGCGCAGGATTACAGGCTGAGCCACGGAGCCCGGCTTGATTTTTGTTTTTTGTGTTTTTTTTTTTTTTTTTTTTTTTGAGTTGGAGTCTCACTCTGTCGCCCAGACTGGAGTGCAGTGGCCGCTCCCGGCCACCGCAGCCTCGACCTGCTGGGCTCCGGCGATCCTTCCGCCTCAGCCTTCCAAGTAGCCGGAATTACAGGCGCGCGCTACCATGCCCGGCTGATTTTTGATTTAGTGAAGAGATGAGGTCTGGCTGCCCAGGCGGGTCTCGAACCCGCGGGCTCAGGCAATCCACTCACCTTTTTTTTAAGAGATGAGTGGCTCACCTTTTTGCCCAGCTTGGTTTTGAACTTCTGGCCTCAAGGAATCTTCCACCTCAGTCTCCCAAAGGGCTGGGATTACGTGTGTATGCTACCACGCCTAGGCAAGGCTGGCTGTTTTGATTTGCAGTATTTGTACTTTAAAATTTCAATTCTGGCTAATGTCTGTCTAAGGGATTCCTGGGCTCCCAAATAGTGAGCCACTTAGGGGAGAGCTAGCTTCACCAGCACACACTACTGTGGACAATTGAACAACTTTTTTAAAAGCACAAACTCAAACATTTTCAGATCACCATCCAGGATTCCGACTTGAAAGCAATTCTTGTTCTAAACAGACTCTCCGTGAGCAGTGAACAAGCAAAATGTCATTAAGGGGGCTGTGAAAGCAGTACTTCTTGGGTGTAAAGCGCTTCCGTGTTCATAATTGATACAACTGCAGGAACTTAATACATGGACATGCATTCTGACTGCTACTTTTATCATCTCCCTTTGAAAATTAGTTCTGTAAAATTCCCTTGCCAGTTTTGCTTTGCTTGGAATACTCTTTTTTTTTTTTTTTTAAGTTGGAGTCTCACTCTGTCACCCAAACTGGAGTGCAAGTGGCACGCTCCCAGCCACCGCAGCCTTGACCTGCTGGGCTCCGGCGATTCTTCCGCCTCAGCCTTCCAAGTAGCTGGAACTACAGACGTGCGCTACCATGCCGGCTCATTTTTTGATTTATTGTAGAGAGGAGGTCTCGCCAAGTTGCCAGGGTGGGTCTCGAACCCGCGGGCTCAGGCAATCCACTCACCTCAGCCTCCCAAAGCACGGGATTACAGGCTGAGCCACCGAGCCCGGCTGGAATACTCTTTCTTTGGTTTCTATGTAGCCCACATCTCTGGGGTCCCAGCTATGTCATGTGTGTTTCTTCTTTTCTTTTTTTTTTTTGAGTTGGAGTCTCACTCTGTCGTCCAGACTGGAGTGCAGTAGCACGCTCACGGCCACCACAGCCTCGACCTGCTGGGCTCAGATGATCCCTTCTGCCTCGGCCTCCCAAGTAGCTGGAACTACAAGCACACACCACCATACCCGGCTATTTTTTTTTTTTCCTTTTTTTTTTTTTGTAGAGGTGAGATCTTTCCAAGTTGCCCAGGCTGGTCTCGAACCTGTGGGCTCAGGCAATCATCTCATCTCAGCCTCTCAAAGTACTGGGATTATAGGCGAGAGCCACCACGCCCGGTCATCATACATATTTCATTCTCACTTTCTTTTGAATACCTGAGACCAGCTGAGGTCAATGTGGATACTATATTTTTTGCTATTTCTTGATAGCCTGTGCCATTAACAAATTGATCAGTGACTTCAAAGTAAAAGCACACTATTTAGTATGACATATTCCATTATTATGATCTTAAACTATCTAGTTTGATTATCAGGAATGAGTGAAAATATCTCCACTTTCCCCTAAATTGAATGAAGACTTCATATTCATGTGACATTCCTGAGATTTGAGAGTATGGATTACATACTTATGTGTTATTTGCTAATTAGACTCTTCCTTCTAAAGAAGAATATCCCCAAACAGCACATTATAACTTTCTAAAAGACAGCTGGTGCCAGATGAGATTTAAAATGCAGTTACTGTAATAGAGAATGTTATTTTATTCATTGTATATGTTGGTGTACACTCCACTATTTGTTAATTTCTCAAAAGCAATATTGCATATGTATGAACAGGCAATTCGAGAGTTCGTGTTACAATTCCTCTGTAACAAAGAAGCTGAATTTCTGTAATAAGTGGAAAACATTTCATTCCAGTCCTCTCAGGGACCAGAACCACAGACTTCAGTCAAGGAGAGGGAAGAGTTAGGGACATAGGAAGCTCATCTGTTCGTGGACTGGCATGGTGCTGTCTGTCATTCAACACTGTCACAGAGTAATGCTTGAAGCGTTGAACTTTTGATGCTTTAAAAGGCCCAGTGGCTTTCCAACCAAATCCTTAGATTCACTCTGTGGGTGTGTTTGTCTAATAAATTCCTTTTGTAATAAATTATTTTTGATTTATTGTTTAATGATTCCTTGTCCCCGTAGGTAAAGCTTTTTAATAATTTGATAATTATCAAAGGATGTACATAGATCCCTTACCCACATCAGCCAGCACTCCCAAATAGAGAATGTTTCTGTGGTAACAGCTTTCCTTTTCAGATCCGTGCTAGATAAATCCGGAGTGGCTACATTTGCAGGGAGCATAGACCGACACACATTTAGGACCATTTTCATGGCAAAAGTAAAGCATTTTCACAGAATTTTAATCAGTGACTATTAATTAAATGGACACCTGCCTATCATTTCTAGGACATTAACTTCTTTTAATTTTATTTATTTTTAGTTCTTAAATCTTTCTTCTCCCTAGACTTCACAAATTTACAGCAGAATCTAGGATGTTAACTTCTTTCTTTTTTTTTTGAGTTGAAGTCTCACTCTGTCACCCAGGCTGGAGTGCAGTGGTGCCGTCATAGTTTATGGCAGCCTCAAATTTCTGAGCTCAAGTGATCCTCCCGCCTTGGCCTCTCGAGTATTTGAGACTACAGGTGCATACCACCACATGCAACTAATTTTTATTTTTATTTTGTAGATACAGGCTGTCACTATGGTGCCCCGGCTGCTCTCAGACTTCTGGCCTCAGGTGATCTTCCCTCCTCAGCTTCCCAGAGTGCTGGGATTACAGGCATGAGCCATCGTTCCTGGTGCAAGTTTTTATCTGAACACCTGTCTTCAGTTTTTTTTTTTTTTCAGTCAGAGTCTTACTCTGTTGACCAGGCTGGAATGCAGTGGCACGCTCACGGCCACCCCGGCGACCCTTCCACCTCAGCTTTCCAAGTAGCGGGAACTACAGGTATGCGCTACCACGCCCTGTCTCGATAAGTTGCCCAGGCTGGTCTCGAACCCTCGGGCTCAGGCAATCTATTCGCCTTGGCGTCCCGAAGTGCTGGGATTACAGGCTGAGCCACCGAGCCCGGTCAGTTGTTTTCAGTGTATACCTAGGAGTGGAACTGCTGAATCATATGGTGATTTTATGTTTAATGTGTTGAGGGACTGCCAAACTGTTTTCAATAGTGACTGTACCACTTCACATCCCACCAGTAATGTATAAGGGCTCTGATATCTCCATATCCTGGATGAAACTTGTTATTTTCTTTTTAAAAATTAAATAAAAGGAGCTCACGTGAGTAGACGTCACAGACAGGTGTGTGGTTGGTGCAATGGAATATAGAAAATGCCATGGCTAGCCGGGCTCGGTGGCTCAGCCTGTAATCCCAGCACTTTGGAAGGCTGCGGTGAAAGGATTGCCAAAGCCTGTGGTTTCAGGACCAGCCTAGGCAACTTGGTGAGAACTCGTCTCTACAATAAATCAAAAATTAGCCAGCCATGGTAATGCGCGCCTGTAGTTCTGGCTACTTGGAAGGCTGAGGTGAAAGGAGAAAGGATCACCAGAGCCCAGCAGGTCGATGCTGGGGTGGCCATGAGTGTGCCACTGCACTCCAGCCTGGGTGACAGAGTGAGACTCCAACTCAAAAAAGAAAAGAAAAGAAAATGCCAGCTGGGCTCGGTGGCTCAGTTTGTAATCCCGCACCTTTGGGAGGCTGAGGTGAGTGGACTGCCTGAGCCCGCGGGTTTGAGACCCGCCTGGACAACTTGGCAAGACCTCATCACTACAATAAATTAAAAAATTAGCCGGGCGTGGTAGCGTACGCCTGTAGTTCTGGCTACTTGGAAGGCTGAGGCAGAAGGATCGCCGGAGCCCAGCAGGTCGAGGCTGCGGTGGCTGGGAGCGGCCACTGCACTCCAGTCTGGGTGACAGAGTGAGACTCCAACTCAAAAAAAAAAAAAGAAAAGAAACATTAGCTAGGCGTGGTGGCATTCATCTGTGGTTCCAGCTACTTGGAAGGCTAAGGTGGAAGAATCGCCTGAACCCGGCAGGTCAAGGCTGCGGTAGCCATGAGTATGCCCCATGAACATGCCACTGCACTCCAGCCTGGGCGACCCAGTGAGACTCCAACTCCCCAAAAAAACAACAAACAAATCTCCAATGATTCTTTTCACTTGCAGTCTTTTATCAGCCTGCTAATTGACTTGAAAGCTGCTATTCCGAGTTTTTTTTATACCTCCTCTCCCTTTTTAAGTGCTTTGTTCCAGTGAAGTCACAGAGCTGCAGAACTTGATAGCAAAATTATCATATAGAATAGTTACTTATGCCGGGCTTGGTGGTTCAGTCTGTAACCCCAGCGCTTTGGGAGGCCAAGGTGAGTGGATTGCCTGAGCCCGCGGGTTCGAGGCTCGCCTGGGCAACTTGGCGAGCCCTCATCTCTACAATAAATCAAAAATTAGCCGGGCGTGGTAGCGCGCGTCTGTAGTTCCAGCTACTTGGAAGGCTGAGGCGGAAGGATTGCTGGAGTCCAGCAGGTTGAGGCTGCGGTGGCCGGGAACATGCCATTGCACTCCAGTATGGGCGACGGAGTGAGACTCCAACTCAAATAAATAAATAAATAAATAAAAATAAATAAACGTAGTCTTTGGGAAGTGGAGGTGAGAGGATTGCCTGACTCCAGGGGTCTGAGACCATCCTGGACAACTTCTTGAGTCCTTGTCTCTACAATAAATCAAAAAATTAGCTGGGCACAGTGATGCATCCATGATTCCACCTTCTTGAGAGGCTGAGGCGGAAGGATCACCTGACCCCAGAAGGCCAAGGCTGCGGTGGCTGTGAGTGTGCTACTGCACTCCAGCCTGGGCTACAGAGTGAGACTCCTACGCAAAAATAAACAAACACATAAATAAACAAATGTATAGTCTAAGTATTCTCCTTCCCTTTGCACAAACATTTATTGGACACAAGTTGTATGGCAGATCTACCTGCAGCTCTGGAAATGCAACAGAAAGACCCTGGGTTGGCATTAGTGAGCGGAGCTCAGGCGAGTGGGTCACAGACAGGTGTGGAGTTGGTGCAATGGAGTGTAGACAATGCCATGACTTTCTCATCAGCTGCTTCTGGACAAAGAAGCACTGTCCTTAGGACTGATGTCATTTGGAACTCACTGGGAATAAATCTGTATGCTATTAATGCCACCTTTGCCATGCTTATTCTAGACAGATCAGGTTTGTGTTTTAGAAAGGTCTTGCCAGGCACTTATACCTCCCAGAGTATGGCAAAACATTACCAACCAAGAAGTTAATGATATTACCAAGATTCGTTCAAAGTACCTGAGTTACTCATTTTCCTGAGCTAGATCACAACTGCTTTGTTCTTCATATAAAGTCATTAACTTCCTTCATGTGTTTCTAATATGAGTTAAAGTACAACTACCTTCAGTGGTTTCGAGAAATCTGTCTTCTGGGAGTGAGACTCCAACTCAAAAAAAAAAAAGAAATAAGATTATAAAACATAAATAGATTTTCTTTTTTTTTGAGTTGAAGTCTCATTCTGTGGCCCAGGTGTATTACCGCAGCCTTGACCTGCTAGACTCAGATGATCCTTCCACCTCAGCCTTCCGGGTAGCTGGAACTACAGGCATGCACCACCATGCCCGGCTAATTTTTTGATTTATTATAGAGATGAGGACTTGCCAAGTTGCCCAGACTGGTCTCAAACCCATGGGCTCAGGCAATCCTCTCACCTTGGTCTCCCAAAGTGCTGGGATTACAGGCGTGAGCCACTGCAACCGGCCCATAAATAGATTTTCTAACATTTTCTTCCTGCACATTCTTTTTTTTTTTTTTTTTTGAGTTAGAGTCTCACTCCATCACCCAGGCTGGAGTGCAGTGGCACGCTCACTGCTGCCACCCCAGCGTCGACCTGCTGGACTCTACCACAGCCTTCCAAGTAGCTCAAACTACAGACGCATGCTACCACACCCGGCTAATTTTTGATTTATTGTAGAGATGAGGTCTCGTCAAGTTGCCCAGGCTGGTCTCAAACCTGCAGGCTCAGGCAATCCACTTGCCTCAACCTACCAAAGTGCTGGGATTACAGCCTGAGTCACCAAGCCTCGCCTTCCTGCACATTCTTATGTTCTCTTACAACCTCTCCACACTTTTAGGAGATTGGTGTCTTGGCAGCCAGGCTGGTCCCTGACACTTTGTTTTTCCACCTGGGAGTCCAGGTCTTTTGCAGGTGAGCCCTCACCACTTCACTCAGCACCCACGATTTTTTTTTTTTAGTTGGAGTCTCACTCTGTCGCCCAGACTGGAGTGCAATGGCATGTTCACGGCCACCGCAGCCTTGACCTGCTGGGCTCAGGTGATCAGCCTTTCAATAGCTGGAACCACAGACATGTGCTACCATGCCCAGCTAATTTTTTTAATTGTAGAGATGAGGTCTCACCATGTTACTTAGGTTGGTCTCGAACCCCTGAGCTCAGGCAATCCTCTCGTCTTCGCCTCCCAAAGTGCTAGGATTACAGGCTTGAGCCACTGCGCCTGGCTAGCACTTCCTACATTTTGTATTGTGTCTCTGAACCACATAACCCCTTATTTAATCTGGGAGAGGCTCTCTCTCCCTCTTTCTTTCTCTCTCTCTTTCTGGCAACTTATCCTTATGTTTGTAGGTTCTATATCTCTCACAACCCAGTATGTTGATATTCAATCAATTGCTGTCAAATGATCGAAGTGCGTTTTAACTTTTTGAGCCTATGTTTAATGCTTTGGTTTTTAGAGATAGCTCTATTTTTCATAACTTTTTCAGAAGTTTGGATAACAAGTCTTTCTGAAATTTGAAATGACTTGGAAGGAAATCTCATAGTAAAGAAGCTGTTCGTATCTTTGCAAACACTGATTTTTTTGTTAGTGATTTTAACATATTTTGTGTAACCACAAAAAGTAATTCTTGCTGGGTTCGGTGGCTCAGCCTGTAATCCCAGCACTTTGGGAGGTCGAGGTGAGTAGATTGCCTGGGCAACTTGGCGAGACCTCATCTCTACAATAACATCAAAAAAATTAGCTGGGCGTGGTAGCGCACGCCTGTAGTTCTGGCTACTTGGAAGGCTGAGGTAGAAGGATTGCCGGAGCCCAGCAGGTCGAGGCTGCAGTGGCTGGGAGCGGCCACTGCACTCCAGTCTGAGTGACAGAGTGAGACTCCAACTCAAAAAAAAAAAAAAGTAATTATTTTCTTTCCAGTAGTCACAGATTGACAACATTCATAAAAAGGAACTACTTAGAAAAATCGCAAGGCACTTGAATGTTACAATAAGATAAAGTTGTTCTGAATTTTCTAACTACAATAAATTTCCACAGTGTTTCATTGAGAACAGCACCAGTCCATGGACCTCACATTGTGCAGCCAATCTCCTCTCATTTGAGCCCGGGATTTAGGTGGTTTAGCCTTGAAATTGACATGTAGGCAAGTCCTATGACCCAGCAATCCCACTTCTAGGACTTTATCCTGCAGATATGCCTGCATGAAATGTCGGAGACAAGGCTATCCTTCGTGACATTGTCATTGCAAAAGACTGGAAATAATCCACGTGTCCAGCAATATGGGCTATTAAAATAACTATAAATAAAAGAATGAGAGGAATCTCTCCATACTGACATAAAGAGAAGTCTGAGCATATTAAGGGTAAGATACAAAAGACGCATATAACCTGCTATCTCAGGTGTAATAAAGTGAAGAAATAATGACATGTGTTTGTTTCTATTTGCATGAAGAATCTTTAGCAAGAGGTCAGGCGCGGGATGGGTGTGGTGGCTCACCCCTATAATCCTAGCACTTTGGAAGGCTGAGGTGAGTGGATTGCCTGAGACCGCAAGTTTGAGACCAGCCTGGGCAACTTGGCAAGACCTCATCTCTACAACAAATAAAAAAAGTTAGCTGGGCATGATGGTGCATGCCTTTAGTTCCAGCTATTTGGAAGACTGAGGCGGAAGGATCACCTGAGCCCAGCAGGTTGAGGCTGCGATGGTCTGTGAGTGTGACATTGCACTCCAGCCTGGGCAAAGGAGTGAGACTCCAACTGAAAAAAAAAAAGGAAAAAAGATAAGAGAAGGATCCTATACCACTGTTAAGGATATGACAGCCAGAAATGCAGAAGATACCAGTAACCCAAATACCAGAACTGGCCTTTTTGTCGGTGACTCAATTTTCCAAAATGATGAAAAACTCTCAGCAAGGTTCTGAACAAAAATGTTAAATATCTTCAGCAAAAATGACATGGTTTATATTTATATTTATTCAATAGCATTTTACTTTGAAATGAAAAGAATCTTAAAACTACATGTATTTAAATCAACAATATTAGCTGGGCTCGGTGGCTCAGCCTGTAATCCCGCACCTTGGGAGGTTGAGGTGAGTGAATTGCCTGAGCCTGTGGGTTCGAGACCTGCCTGGGCAACTTGGTGAGACCTCATCTCTACAATAAATCAAAAAAAAAAATTAGCCAGGTGTGGTAGGGCGCGCCTGTAGTTCCAGCTACTCGGAAGGCTCAGGTGGAAGGATCGCCAGAGCCCAGCAGGTCGAGGCTGCAGTGGCCGGGAGCGGCCACTGCACTCCAGTCTGGGCGACAGAGTGAGACGCCAACTCAAAATAAATAAATAAATAAATAAATAAACAATATTAGAAAAGAAGTCGGTGTTTTATATTCTTTTTAAGTGAGAGTCTCACTCTGTCACCCAGGGTGGAGTGTAGTAGCATGCTCCCGGCCACCACAGCCTCGACCTGCTAGGCTCAGGTGATCCTTCCGCTTCAGCCTTCCAAGTAGCTGGAACTACAGACAGGTACCACCATGCCCATCTAATTTTTTGATTTATTGTAGAGATGAGGTCTTACCAAACTGCTCGGGCTGGGCTTGAACCCTTGAGCTCAGACAATCTTCTCACCTCAGCCTTCCAAAGTGCTGGGATGATAGGCCTGAGTCACCGTGCCTGGCCTATTTTGAAATTTATTAATTTTCAATTAATAAATCATGAATTTTTTTTCTTTTCTGGTTTTCTTTTATTATAGTCCAACTAAAAAGAGTCAGAATTGTGGGGCACAGTGATTCACACCTGTTATTCTAGCACTTTGGAAGGCAGAGGTAAGAGGATTGCCTGAATCCATGGGTTTGAGACCAGCCTGGGCAACTTGGCAAGACCTCATCTACACAATAAATCAAAAAATTAGCTGGGTGTGGCGGTGCACGCCTGTAGTTCCAGCTACATGGAAGGCTGAGGTGGAAGAAATGCCTGATCCCAGCAGGTCGAGGCTGCGGTGGCTGTGAGTGTGCCACAGCATTTCAGCCTGAGTGACAGAGTGAGACTTTGACTCAAAAATAAAAAATAAGCTGGGCATGGCGGCTCATGCCTGTAATTCCAGCACTTTGGAAGGTGGAGGTGAGAATTGCCTGCGCCCAGGGGTTCAAGACCAGTCTTGGCAACTTGGCCAGCCCTCATCTCAACAATAAATTAAAAATCAGAGGCGGGCGCGGTGGCTCATGCCTGTAATCCCAGCACTTTGGGAGGTGGAGACGAGAGAATTGCCTGACTTCAGGGATTCAAGATCGGCCTGGGCAACATGGCGAGACCTCGTCTCTACAATAAATCAGAAAATTAGCTGGATGTGGTGGTGCTCACCTGTGGTTCCAGCTGCTTGGAAGGCTGAGGCAGAAGGACTCAGCAGGTTGAGGCTGCAGTGGCCGTGAGCATGCCACTGCACTCCAGCCTGGGTAACAGTGAGACTGACTTAAAAAAAAAAAAGCAGCCAAGCATGGTGGTGTGCCCCTATAGTTCCAGCTACTTGGAAGGCTGAGAGGAAGGATTGGCTGAAGGGAAGGATCGCCTGAGCCCAGGAGGTTGAGGCTGCAGTGGCTGTGAGCGTGCCATGGCCCTCTGGCCTGGGTGACAGAGTGAGACTCCAACTCAAAAAAAAAGGGGGCGGGGGATTAAAAGTTAGAATTAAAGTCCTCAGAAGAAAAGTAATCAAAGATATCCAGGCTTTGGCACTCAGAGTTCTCCTTCATGGAATCATTAAAAAAAAAGTCATTGCAAAATACCCAGTGCTTTTTAGAATCTAAGCAGATAAGGATGTAAATGTTTAACTAGCACTTGAAGTTTATCTTATTTTATTTTTTAGTTGATGAGAAATGTGATGTTTTTCTTTTTTATTCTTTTGAGTTGGAGTCTCACTCTGTTGCCCAGGCCGGAGTGCAGTGGCACGCTCACGGCCACCACAGCCTCGACCTGCTGGGATCCGGTGATCCTTCCACCTCAGTCTTTCAAGTAGCTGGAACCACAGGCGTGCACCACTAGGTCCGGCTTTTTTTTGTTTGTTTGTTTTGAGTCAGAGTCTCACTCTGTCTCCCAGGCTGAAGTGAAACAGCACACGCATGACTACCGCAGCCTCAACCTGCAGGGCTCAGGTGATCTTTCCGCCTCTGCAGTCCAAGTAGCTGGAACTACAGGTGTGCACCACCATGCCCAGCTAATTTTTGATTTATTGTAGAGACCAGGTCTCACCATTTTGCCCAGGCTGGTTTCGAACCCACAGGCTTAGGCAATCCTCTTGCCTCCGCCTCCCAAACTGCTGGGATTACAGGTGTGAAGCCACTGCACTTGGCCAGCCTAGTCTATTTTTAAACATTTGCTCTTGAGCTGATTTATTTTATTTATTCATTTTTGAGTTGGAGTCTCACTCTGTTGCCCAAGCTGGAGTGCAGTGACACACTCACTGCCACCCAAGCCTCGACCTGCTGGGCTCCAGTGATCCTTCCACCTGAGCCTTCCAAGTAGCCAGAACTACAGGCGCGTGCTACCATGCTCAGCTAATTTTTGTCTTATTGTAGAGACGAGGTCTTGCCAGGTTGCCTGGGCAGGTCTCGAACCCACGGGCTCAGGCAATCCACTTGCCTCGGCCACCCAAAGTGCTGGGATTACAGGCTAAGCCACCGAGCCCAGCAATTTTTGAGCTGATTTTGAGCCCAGCCATTTTTGAGCTTGATCACCTCTATCCTTCTGGTATTTTCTGTTCCCTTCCCCTTCCCCTGTCTTCCAGGCAATGTCCTCTGGCCACAGACGCCCCAGCTCTCAAGATCCCTTCAGAGGCTTCCCTCCAGACCTCATGTCCCATCCTAAGAATTGGTCCATCTCCTCTCTAGCACACAACTTTATACACTTATCAGGCCCAGGTGACATTCCTTCAGCAAGGACAATTATTCAGGTGTCAATGGACAATAATGCCTTGAAATATCTGCCTTAATCTTGAATGGCTGTTACTATTCTAGGGAAGGGGCAGGGCTTTTGTTACCTTGGAATCATAGTCCAGCTCACACCTATAATCCCAGCACTTTGGGAGGCCGAGGTGAGAGGATTGCCTGAGCCCAGTGGTTTGAGACCAGCCTGGGCAACTTGGTGAGACCTCATCTCTATGATACATTTAAAAATTAGCCCGGTGTGGTGGCATGTACTCATAGTTCCAGCTACTTGGAAGGCTGAGGCGAAAGGATTGCCTGAGCCCAGCAGGTTGAGGCTGCAGTGGCCGTGTGTGTGTCACTGCACTCCATCCAGCCTGGGAGACAGAGTGAGACTCCAACTCAAAAAAAAAAAGAGGCCGGGCTCGGTGGCTCAGCCTGTAATTCCAGCACTTTGGGAGACCAAGGCGAGTGGATTGCCTGAGCCCGCGGGTTCAAAACCTGCCGGGGCAACTTGGCGAGACCTTGTCTCTACAATAAATCAAAAACTAGCCAGGCGTGGTAGCGCGTGCCTGTAGTTTCAGCTATCTGGAAGGCTGAGGCGGAAGGATCGCCCGAGCCCAGCAGCAGGTCGAGGCTGCGGTGACTGATAGCAGCCACTGCACTCCAGTCTGGGCGACAGAGTGAGACTCCAACTAAAAAAAAAAAAAAGAATCATACTCCCATAATGGCTACCTGGTGTTCCAGTAATTCTTGCCCTGGAGAATAAAGATGAGAAGTGGCAAGTGTAGAATAGTAACTTCTACCAAAAGAGATATAGAGACAGGTGCTGGGAGGCTATGAAAATTCTTCAAGCTAGGCTCTGCCTCCAGGACCTTACAGTCTGGTTGGGAAGATAAGACATTCTAAGCCTTAAGGAGCAAGATGTCGAAAATATGATCAAGTATAGAGTTTATTTGAGCCCAAAGCTTGAGGATGGCTACTAGGGAGCATAGATTCTAGTTGCCTTGGATATACACTCCAATTAGCAGCAGTCACAAGGAGGTTTTCTGGGGTTTTTTGGTTTTTTTTTTTTTGAGTTGGAGTCTCACTCTGTCATCCAGACTGGAGCGCAGTGGCCACTCCCGGCCACCGCAGCCTCGACCTGCTGGCTCCGGCGATCCTTCCGCCTCAGCCTTCCAAGTAGCTGGAACTACAGGCGTGCGCTACCATGCCCGGCTCATTTTTTTGATTTATTGTAGAGAGGAGGTCTCGCCAAGTTGCCTAGGTGGGTCTCGAACCCGCGGGCTCAGGCAATCCACTCACCTCCGCCTCCCAAAGTGCTGGGATTACAGGCTAAGGCACCGAGCCCGGCCACAAGGAGGTTTTCAAGGAAAAAAGAAGAGACAGTTCCTAAATTGTTTACCAAGAATTTACATTAAAATAACATCAGCTATCGATTGGCTGGCTATGCATTGTTTTTTGTATCACAGATTCCAGGAACAGGAAGATAATGGGTGAGTTAGCAAGTCTGGAATCCAAATTCCTTGAAACAATTGCCCCTACCCCAGTGAGTGGAGAGAGGTGGCCTGACTAAAGTCCCTTACTCAGGTCTGTCTGGGGCTGATTTTGCATACTTTGCATAGCTTAGAGAACTCTTGAGCTCTTTTTCTTTTTGAAACCTTGAAAGAGAAAACTAGAGGAACACAGTAGGTTAAATGGTGCCTGCGGGCAGGAAACCAAATGGGAACAGGAAGTGGTAAGGATGAGGAGAATCCTGCAGCCTTGGTATTCAGGGAACTTCTCACATGGGGGTGGGGGTACGGAGGGGTGAGGTAGGGTGTTGGAGGAGGGCTGGAGTTGCAGCTAGAATTCTTTTTTTTTTTTTGAGTTGGAGTCTCACTCGGTCGCCCAGGCTGGAGTGCAGTGGCCGCTCCCGGCCACCGCAGCCTCGACCTGCTGGGCTCCGGCGATCCTTCCGCCTCAGCCTTCCAAGTAGCTGGAATTACAGGCATGCGCTACCACGCCCGGCTGATTTTTTTGATTTATTGTAGAGATGAGGTCTTGCCAAGTTGCCCAGGCTGGTCTCAAACCCCTGGGTTTAGGGAATCCTCACGCCTTGGCCTCCCAAAGTGCTGGGATCACAGGCTTAAGCCACTGCGCCCGGCCAGGACCCATATTTTAAATGCACATTTTTTTTTGTTGTTGTTGTTTTTTTTTAGTCAGGGTCTCACTGTGTCGCCCAGGCTGAAGTGCAATGGCAGACCGCTGCTCACTGCAACCTGGCCCTCCTGGGCTCAGGTAGCCCTTCCACCTCAGCCTCCCAAATAGCTGGGACTACATGCTCGCCACCATGTGTGGCTAATTAAAAAAGTAAATAAAAGAAATTTTAAACTGGGCTCGGTGGCTCAGCCTGTAATCCCGTGCCTTTGGGAGGCTGAGGTGAGTGGATTGCCAGAGCCCGCGGGTTCGAGACCCGCCTGGGCAACTTGGCGAGACCTCATCTCTACAATAAATCAAAAATTAGCCGGGCGTGGTAGCGCGCGCCTGTAGTTCCAGCTACTTGGAAGGCTGAGGCGGAAGGATCGCTGGAGCCCAGCAGGTCGAGGGTGCGGTGGCCGGGAGCAGCCACTGCACTCCAGTCTGGGCGACAGAGTGAGACTCCAACTCAAAAAAAAAAAATTATTTTGTAGAGATGAACTTTTTTTTTTTTGAGTTGGAGTCTCACTCCATCGTCCAGGCTGGAGTGCTGTGGTGGCAGGCTCACGACCCCATCAGCGTTGACACCCTGAGCTCCGGCAATCCTTCCACCTCAGCCTTCCAAGTAGCCAGAACTACAGGTGCATGCTACCACGCCCAACTAATTTTTAAAATTTATTTATTGTAGAGATGAGGTGTTGACAAGTTGGCTGGGCTGGTCTCGAATCCGCGGCATGGGCTCAGGCAATCCACTCGCCTCGGCCTCCCAAATTGCTGGGATTACAGGCTGAGCCACCGAGCCCGGCCAGAGACGGACTTTGTATGTTGCCCAGGCTAGACTCAAACTCCTGGGCTCAATGGATTCTCAAGGCTTTCCAAAGTGCTGGGATTATAGGTGTGAGGCACCGTGCCTGGTCTTTATCTACAAAATTTCTGAGTATCTGCCAAATAAGTTCAGAACTCTTACCAGCTATCCCTTTTCCACTCTCCTCACCTCCTTGCTTAACTTGCTCCTTCCAGATCCCTGCCATTCTGGACTTAAGAAGGTTGGTTCTCCTGCAGACATAAATACCTGTCCCAACTCCTGCAATGGCAGCACTAAGGACAAGTTATGCACACTGCCCAGACTTCTGCTGGTAAGATATCTTTTTAGGGTGATTACCATCTGGAAAATAAAAATTTCTCCTGCTGGGTAAAAAATCATCAAACAGTTATCTTCTTAGTGTCATGATCAGTTTTTCTCCTTGGCTGTCAGCTTGGATTTTCTTTTTTTTTTTTTTGAATTGGAGTCTCACTCTGTCGCCCAGACTGGAGTGCAGTGGCCGCTCCCGGCCACTGCAGCCTCAACCTGGTGGGCTCTGGTGATCCTTCCGCCTTAGCCTTCCAAGTAGCTGGAACTACAGGCGCGCTACCACACCTGGCTAATTTTTTGATTTATTGTAAAGATGAGGTCTCGCCAAGTTGCCCAGGCGGGTCTCGGACCTGCGGGCTCAGGCAGTCCACTCACCTCAGCTTCCCAAAGTGCGGGATTACAGGCTGAGCCACTGAGCCCGGCTGGATTTCCCTTTTTAATCATTTGAAGCCCAAGTATATGTAGGCTAATAAAGTCATAACAAGTTTGACAACGAAGGAGGTGGTAAAAAGCAAGAAGCCTGCGTAGCCCATAAACTGGTTTTCTGGTCACTGTACAATTGAGAGCTGTCTGTATAAGAAAATCAAGGATTATTTCCTTTCTCATATAGTTGCAGCTTTTTTAGATGGTCAAAGTTGCAAGATTTTTTTTCACATCTGTTGAAGGAACACTTCTGGAACTTGTTCCTCCTTACTAAGGAGACTCACCTGATCTTGCCTGATATGAAATCCCTCACACCTAAGGCACTCAGAGGACATTTGTCCAATGAACTGATGGAATTGATTTAGGTCTTAGATATCTGCTATGAGGGCCATTCTTTTTATCTTCAGGTTGTTATGGTTCCGTGTAGTTAATTCCTTGAATTATTAATAGTTTTAGAAGCTCAAAAATCTTTGTAATGTACGCTATATCCTTATATGTTTCTTGATTGTACAAATAAAATGCATATAAAATAAAGCAGCTTTGTTTCTTGATTTAAAAAAAAAGTAGCTTTGAAGTCAGGTCTCCCTGTCAGTGCCACATTTGCTGAAAACCAACTGCTAGGGAAGACCATAAAATATTATCATGCTCTCTGTACCCATTGCATTTTTCTGATAAGAGAGAAGAGATAAAACCTAGACATTTTCAGCAGTTTCTTATATATTAAAACTTTTTCCTTAAAGAGCACCTTACCTGTGAGCACAAAAGCACACTGCAGCATAGTCTGGGGTTAACACCTAGCTCTTGGGTGTCATGCCTTCCTCCTGAACTCATTTGCTCCTACTTGCTGGGGCATAACTGAAGATTCCTGACTCTACACGTGCAGGAGAAACCATTCCTCTCTGACCCCTTAGACAGAACAATTTTACTTCCAGGAAGTCAATCACATTGTATTGGGTGCCTTGGAGGGACATCAAAGAAATAAGACAGAGTTCTGCCCTCAATGAGTTCCAGATGGCACATGGCTACGACAGCCTAAGCCACGTGACCTTGAACCCAGGAGGATTGGATCCCTTTTGGTGCTTGTTATATATATCTGCACATGTCGGCTCTGCTGTTCAAAGCTCTGTCTTTATACCCACATCACTTTCTCACCCCTACCAGACAGTTTGGACTTTGCTTTCTGCTCAGCTAAGACTTATCTTAGTCAGTTATGTGTTTTGAATGTCTTCTGATTGCTCCCTTTTCCCATCTGCACTCTTTCGCACCCTGCTTCATGTCCCAGGAGGCGGACCTGTTAGACAACGCCTTAAAGGGCTCCCTTGCCGGGTGCAGTGGCTCACACCTGTAATGCCAGCACTTGGGGAGGCAGAAGTGAGAGGACTGCCTGAGTCCGGGGGTTTGAGACTAGCCTAGGCAACTTGGCAAGACCTCGTCTCTACAATAAATCAAGAAAAAAAATTTTTTTTTTTGAGAAATGCCCTGTATGTGATGATTTGGTATTTTAGGATACTCCCCCTCCCCAACTCACATACAAAAACTAGGCTGTTATAAACATCTGTCTCTCCCCTCTTCCTTCCTTTATTTATTTATTTTGAGTTGGAGTCTCACTCTGTCGCCCAGACTGGAGTGCAGTGGCCGCTCCCGGCCACCGCGGCCTCGACCCGCTGGGCTCCGGCGATCCTTCCGCCTCAGCCTTTCAGGTAGATGGAACTACAGGCGTACGCTACCACGCCCGGCTGATTTTTGATTTATTGTAGAGATGAGTTCTCACCAAGTTGCCCAGGTGGGTCTCGAACCCGCGGGCTCAGCCAATCCACTCACCTCCGCCTCCCAAGGCACGGGATTACAGGCTGAGCCACCGAGCCTGGTATAAATCAAGAAATTATTCGGATGTGGTAGCACATGCCTCTGGTTCCAGCTATTTGGAAGGCTGAGGCAGAAAGATCGCCTGATTCCAGGAGCTTGAGGCTGCAGTGGCTGCCGGTGTGCCACTGTACTCCAGCCTGGATGACAGAGTGAGACTCCTACTAAAAAATAAATAATTAAATAAATAAACAAACAAACAAATAAATAAAATCAGAGTGTGCCATTGTTATAGGCTGAAAAGAGGCAGCTTTGATTATATTAGAACAGCCATTTAGAAAAGTCTTAAAAACTTGTATTCTGGCCGGGCCCAGTGGCTCACACCTATAATCCCAGCACTTTGGGAGGCCAAGGTGAGAGGATTGCCTGAACCCATGGGTTTGAGATTAGCCTGGGCAACTTGGTGACATCTCATCTCTACAATAAATGAAAAAATTAGCTGGGCGTGGTGGTGTGTGCCTGTAGTTCCAGCTACTTGGAAGGCTGAGGCGGAAGGATTGCCTGAGCCCAGCAGGTCGAAGCAGTCGTGGCCGTGGCCATGCCACTGCACTCCAGCCTGGACAACAGAGGAGACTCCGACTGAAAAAACAAACAAAAAAAAACTTGTATTTTGGGCTAAACTTAAAAGGTTCTTGGATTCAGAAGCGTACATATTTTTCCTATTCGCCCCCCTTCTCCTCTCCTAGTCCAGCCTTGCCGGACTGGCCAATCTTATCTAGTAAGCCTGGTGTTGAAGAAAAAACAACCGGGCAAGCAATATCACCTAATGATTAGGAGAGAGGTGCAAGACTGACAGGAATGTGTGTGAAAGCTCGGAGTGGGCATTGCCCACCTCCTCTCCATCTGTGAATATAAGGACATCGGACTGTTACAGGCCAGGGTTCTGGGAATAAAATATTGTTACAATTATATTCTAAAACAATTTAAAATTATCATTTTAAATGTTATGACTTACCCTTCCTTTCAAATATGGCAAATGTCTTCCTCTTCCTCTAAAAAAACCCTGCAAAACAACATACTGTAAATTCTAAAATGTCAGCCTGATCAGGACTTTGGGTTTCATCAGTGGCCAGGTATCAAAAATTGTTAATGTAAATCTTGGGTCATGCTAAAATTGCATGTAGGCCTCAAACTTGGGATGGGTGAAGGACTATGAATTTTGGGTATAAATACTGGAATGAATTTGTGTTGCTTGGAGTGGGTTTTTGGCAACAATGCCGACCCATCTCCCTATAACCTAGTTATAGAAATTAAACACTCCTGCAGGCTCAGCCTGTAACCCTAGCACTTTGGGAGGCCGAGGCGAGTGGATTGCCTGAGCCCGCGGGTTCGAGACCAGCCCGGGCAACTTGGCAAGACCTTGTCTCTACAGTAAATCAAAAATTAGCCGGGTGTTGTAGCGCGTGCTGTAGTTCTGGCTACTTGCAAGGCTGAGGCTGTGGTGGCTGGGAGCTTACCACTGCACTCCAGTCTGGGCGACAGAGTGAGACTCCAACTCAAAAAAAAAAAAGATATTAAACACTCCCTTTTCTCCCCAACTCTGCCTCTCGTATTTTAATTGTCTGCAGCGGATTTATTGAATCAGCTGTAACGCCATCTGCTTCCAGCTGGGTCCCCAACTGATTACTGTGGTCTAGTGGAATGTGGTGCCTGCAGCTGTCAGCACCTGCCCTCTGACAGTAGTAGGTAGCACCCAGGACTAAGAGACTTGTCTCTATTTGTCAATAACTCTAGGTAAGTCACTTCCACTCTCTGGGTCTCTGCTTTCCAATATATAACATAAATAATATAGACTAAATGATGTCCAAGTCCCTTCCAATTCTCACATGAGATTGTCCTGGAATATCCATTTTGAGGTTTCGTTTCTTTTGTTTTTTGTTTTTTGAGTTGGAGTCTCACTCTGTCGCCCAGACTGGAGTGCAGTGGCCGCTCCCGGCCACCGCAGCCTCGACCTGCTGGGCTCCGGCGATCCTTCCACCTCAGCCTTCCAAGTAGCTAGAACTACAGGCATGCGCTACCATGCCCCGCTAATTTTTGATTTATTGTAGAGATGAGGTCTCGCCAAGTTGCCCAGGCGGGTCTTGAACCTGCGGGCACAGGCAATCCACTCACCTCAGCCTCCCAAGGCGCGGGATTACAGGCTGAGCCACCGAGCCCGGCTTCGTTTTGTTTTTAAGTCAGGTTTTACTTTGTTGCCCAGGCTGTAGTGCAGTGGCACGATAACGGCTCACTGCAGCCTCCACATTCTGGGTTCAAGCAATCCTCCTGCATCAGCCTCCCAAGTAGCTGGGACTATAGGCATGTGCCTACACGTTTGGCTACTTTTTAAAAATTTTTCTAGAGACGAGGTTTCGTTGCTATGTTGCTCAGACTGGTTCCAACTCCTGGACTCAAGGGATCCTCCCCTGTCAACCTCCCAAACTGCTGGGATTATAGGCGTGAGGCATTGCACCCTGCTACCTCTGTTTTATAAGTGGATATGGAGGGCACGGTAGGCAAATTTGTACTCTGAGCTTGTTGCTGTCGTCTAAGTACCTAACAGCAGCCATGAACAGGTGGACAGTTTTCCATCTGCAGCAATGACTTCTGGAGGTGGACTCAGAAGCACAATCAAGCCATGAGGTGCATCAGGGTTCAAGGGCACGGGGCCCCAGCAGCTAGCTGTGTCTGGAGCAGAGCTGCTGCTGGTGCCTCCTACAAGGCTCTGTGATGCAAGGTAGTGAAGGGATGGCAGGGCTGGAGGTCCAGCCGCACCTGCTCCGCTCATCAGGGGCCCGGGAAACGCCGCGAGCCCACGGAGGTTCAGCAGCCTTCATCCTTTCTAGCCTCAGTCTTCTGGCCAGCAAAAGGCGGGCGGGGGTCCCCCTCTCCCTCGCCCGAGGAGGCGGCCGAGGCGCCCGAGCGCAAGGACAGGCAGCGGCCCAGCGCTTGCAGCCGCAGGAGGCGCGAGGGGCTCAAACCGGCGGGCAAAGGGCGCGCGCGGCAGGGGCGGGCGCGGCGGGGGCAGGGCCCACGCGATTGGCGCCCGGCCCTCCACGCCAGCCAATGGGCGGCGAGGGCGTCCCGGGGGCGGGGCGGAAGCCGCGCTTTAAGCTCCGTGACGCGCCGCCATCGCCGCTGCGCTCTGTGGACGCCGCGGGTGGGCTTCGTCTTCCGGCTCCCTCAGGTACCCGTGCGGGGGTCGCGGCGCCGGGGCTCGGGCCCTGGCGGGGGTGCCCCGACGTGGCCGGCGAGGCGGGCGGGCGAGCGAGCGGGCGGCGCCGGGCCGGGTTCCGGGGAGGGTGGAGGAGGCGTGCGGGGCTTCGGCCGGAGGGCAGGCCCCGCCTCTGTGGCCCGTCGCCTCCGCCGGCGGCTCGGACCCGGGCGGCCCGGAGCCGCGGGCGGCGCGCGTCCCGGCCCGGAGGCCCCAGTCCTGGGTTCCTAGCCCGGAGCTGCCGGCGGGCGGGCGGGGCGGGACGGGGGAAGGCTGAGGATGTGGCACCGCCGCCCGCCAGACTGGGCGGGGCCGGCCGGGCCGCTCGGCTCGCGGCCTGTGGGGGCCGGGCCTCGACCCCACCCCCGGCCCCACCCCCACCCCGGCCCCTCCCCCGCCCCTCCCCCAGCCCCAGCCCCCGGGCCGGCCCGGGGTCTCTGCTCCGAGTCTTGCGGCCCGTCGGCCTGGGGGCTTCTGGGAAGGGGCCGTTGGGGAGCCGAGCGCCGCGGGCCTTCGCGGTTCCTGGGGTGGGCGCGGAGGGCACCTTCTGGGCACGGGCCGAGCGCGCCGTCCGCAGGTGGCTTTGGTGCCAGGCCGTGGGCGCCGAGGGAGACTTAGAGGGCTGATGATCCTGGGCACTGCGGCTAGACCTGCCCACCTCGCCCTCCGCCCCCCCCCCAGCCTCTTTTCTTCGACCTTTGTCGGAAAAAAAACTGCAGAAGGAGATCCTCACGGGTTAATCAGATGGTGTCAAGGGATTGGGGCCAACGGGACTTTGAGCACGAAGACCTCATCCTTAAGAGTTTTTTTTGCAGGCCGGGCGCGGTGGCTTACGCCTATAATCTCAGCACTTTGGGAGGCCGAGGTTCGAGACCAGCCTGGGCCATTTGGCGCGACCTCGTCTCTGCAATACATGTTAAAAATGAGCCGGGCGTGGTGGCGCGTGCCTGTAGTTCCAGCCACTTGGAAGGCTGAGGCAGAAGGGTCGCCTGAGCAGGTCGAGGCTGCGGGGGCCGAGGTCGTGTCACTGCACTCCAGCCTGGCAAAAGTGAGACTCTTAAAAAAAGTTCTTTGCAAACATTGCTGAGCATCAGTAAATTCTGGTTGAATTCACTGGAGGGCTTGCTCTCAGTGACTCGTGGTCTCTTCACTCTACGTTTGGCCTTCTTGGTGTTAAGTTTTACCTCTTAGGTAAATTAAGGTGAAAAATTAAAAGGGAAAAGAAAGACTGCCTTTGGAATGAAGCGGTTTTAAGAAATTGCTAAGCCGGGCTCGGTGGCTCAGCCTGTAATCCCGTGCCTTTGGGAGGCTGAGGTGAGTGAATTGCCTGAGCCCGCGGGTTCGAGACCTGCCTGGGCAACTTGGCGACACCTCATCTCTACAATAAAAAAAAAAAAAATCAGCCGGGCGTGGTAGCACGTGCCTGTAATTCCAGCTACTCAGAAGGCTGAGGCAGAAGGATCGCCGGAACCCAGCAGGTCGAGGCTGCGGTGGCCGGGAGCGGCCACTTGCACTCCAGTCTGGGCGACAGAGTCAGACTCCAAATCAAAAAAAAAAAAAGAAATTGCTAATCTCCAGTTTCTCAATTCTAAATCTCTCCTTCCAAGATTCCAACTTTCTGTGGTTAGGCTAGTTGTTTCAATAGGACCTGGAACTGTTTTTAAGATTGTAATCCATTTCAATCTTCCTCATTTGAAATGAACAATAGACTCCTTTCATTTTAATATCGGCTCTGTCTTCAGAGAATTCAGTTCTAGACTACGAAAAAGAGGGAGGAATTTTTTTTTTTTGAGTCAGAGTTTCACTCTGTCACCCAGGCTGGAGTGTAGCAAGCTCTTGGCCACTGCAGCCTCGACCTGCTGGGCTCAGGTAATCCTTCTGTCTCAGCCTTCCAAGTAGCTGGGACTACAGGCATGTACCACCACGCCCAGCTAAATTTTGATTTATTGTAGAGACAAGGTCTGGTTGCCCAAGCTGGTCTCAAACCCCTGGGCTCAAGCAGTCCTCTGGTCTACGCCTCCAAAAGTGCTGGGATTACAGGCATGAGCCACTGCACCTAGCATAGTGTAGCTTGAACTGACAAAATGGTGAAATGTGGAGTCCACACTCTTTTTTTAAAAAAAATTTTAAATTTTAAGGATGTGTACAATTCAGGGTTGGGTAGAGTATAACTTTTAAGTAGTAAACATTCTTTTTTCTTTTATTTTGTTGCTTTCTGTAAACATTATTAAGGCATTTTTTCCTCAAAGTAGCTGTCTTATATATATTTTCCCTATGGTCTGTCTTTATTACAGTTATTTGCATGTTTTATGCCCTTTAGTGGGGTTTTTGAGAATGAAGCAAATTTATATATTCCATTTTACTTTATTTTCTTGAGTTGGAGTCTCACTCCTTCGCCCAGACTAGAGTGCAGTGGTACGCTCCCGGCCACCGAGGCCTTGACCTGCTGAGTTCCTGCGATCCTTCCGTCTCAGCCTTCCAAGTAGCTGGAACTGCAGGAGCGCGCTACCACGCCCGGCTGATTTATTTATTTATTTATTTATTGTAGAGACTAGACAAATTGCCCAGGTGGGTCTCGAACCCTTGGGCTCAGGCAATCCTCTCACCTTGGCCTCCCAAAGTGGTGGGATTACAGGCTGAGCCACCGAGCCTGACCCAAATTTATATATTTTAAAATAGTGATGAGTAGACCAAATTTTGGACATGTGTGGAGGGTGCAGTATAGTTAACCAATCCTTTTTCAATTGTAAAACTCGATTGTTTGCCAATGATGCACTTGAGTTGAATTTTAGCCAGAATACTGATTACATAAAAAAGATTTTTGTTGGCAGAACTTTTTTTTTTTAAAGGCTTGTATTTTGAGTGGTTGCCTCAAGAAAAGTAAATATTTGACAAAAGTAGCAAAAACAAATTTACTCAAGTTGAATTTTTAAAGTGGCTTTGGATGACTTTACACTAATTATTCTTTAAGAGTAACTTAAGAAAATAGCATTTAATAATGTAGGCTAAATTAACTTCCAAATGGGCCTTTGTGGAAATTCTGTTATATTTGTTCTAACTTAAACTAGAGGAGCTGGAGATGGGGGGGGAAGTAATCTTAGCCTGAAGGACTCTCTGAACTATGTGGGTTACTTAAGACCTTCCGTGTAGAATTTTAGCTTGTCAGTTGCAATTTGCTCTCATTTCCAGGACCTGAGTAGGGGCCTCTGTAAAATGTGTGACAGCAGTCTGGAACACATTATTTTGACCTCTGAAGGCGTTAGGCCTAATGAAGTGAATGCTTCATGAAAAGATTCCAGATGAGGGCAGAGAGTGATCACCTCCTGGTGGAGTTAGATTCAACTTGGTTAGGGATAGCTGATTCCTGAGGAGTACTAAATATATTCAGGATTGACTTCCTTAATTTGACAAAGCATACCAACAGAATGCCTATACTTGTTATGTTCTGGGGATGCAAAGTGAATTTTTAGACATGATAAAAGCTTTTGTTTTTTTAGTCAGTCTCACTATGTGACCCAGGTTGGAGTGCAGTGACATGGATTTTGGTTTACCACAGCCTGGACCTCCTGGACTCTAATGATCCCACCTCAGCCTTCAGTAGCTGAGACTACAGGCACACTGGCTAATTTTTTTGTTTTTTTGAGTTGGAGTCTCATGCTGTTGCCCGGACTGGAATGCAGTGGCATGCTCATGGTCACCGCAGTCTCAATCTGCTGGGCTCAGGTGATCCTTCTGCCTCAGCCTTCCAGGTAGCTGGAACTACAGGCATGTACACTACGCTCAACTGCTTTTTTGATTTATTGAAGAGGTGAGGACTCCCAGGCTGGTCTCGAACCTGTGGACTCAGGCAATCCTCTCACCTTGGCCTCCCAAGGTGCTAGGATTATAGGCATAAGCCACTGCGCTGGGCCACTTTTTTGTTTTTTTGTAGAAAGGAAGTATTACTATGTTGCCCAGGCTGGTCTTGAACTGCTGGGCTCAAGAAATCCTTCCTACTTGGCCTCCCAAAGTGCTGGGATTATGATTACAATTATGAGTGTGAGTGTGAGCCACCATGCCTGACTGCGAATTAGTTCTTTTTGTTGTTGTTGTTGGAGTCTCACTCCGTTGCCCAGGCTGGAGTGCGGTGGCACGCTCCCAGTCACCGCAGCCTCAACCTGCTGGGCTCTGGCGATCCTTCCGCCTCAGCCTTCCAAGTAGCCAAAACTACAGGCGCGCACTACCACGTCTGGCTAATTTTTTTATTTATTGTAGGGGTGAGGTCTCACCAAATTGCCCGGGTTGGTCTCGAACCCACGGGCTCAGGCAGTCCACTCGCCTTGGCCTCCCAAAGTGCTGGGATTACAGGCTGAGCCACTGAGCCCGGCTGCAAATTTGTTCTTTTAAGGAACTTAGAGTCCTGGGCAGATGGGCATGACAACAACTGTCTTTAGCTAAAGTCTATAAAGTCCCTGGGAGTCTTCAGAAGGGATTTATGTGATAAATTCTATAGAGAAGTGTGGAAAAAAAACCCTAATGCATATAGTATTTATGCATAAGAAATAAATAAAAAGTTAATGACTATCTCATAAGTATGGAATTGTGGGTAATTGTCCAGTGTTCTGTAATTTTTACCAACAAAATGATTTTTTTTTTTTTTTTTGAGTTGGAGTCTCACTCAGTCACCCAGACTGGAGTGCAGTGGCCGCTTCCGGCCACCACAGCCTCGACCTGCTGGGCTCTGGCGATCCTTCCATCTCAGCCTTCCAAGTAGCCGAATTACAGGCATGCGCTACCACGCTCGGCTGATTTTTGATTTATTGTAGAGATGAGGTCTCGCTGCCCAGGCGGGTCTCGAACCCATCCACTCACCTCAGCCTCCCAAAGGCGCGGGATTACAGGCTGAGCCACCGAGCCCAGCTAATTTCTTTTTAAAATTTATTGTAGAGATGAGGTCTCACCAAGTTGCCCAGGTGGGTCTCGAACCCTCGGGCTCAGGCAGTCCACTTACCTGGGCTTCCCAAAGTGCTGGGATTACAGGCTGAGCCACCGAACCTGGCATATTGATTTTAATTTCAGAAACTGTCTAGTTACCTTGTGAGTTTAAGGGCAAAAAGGAACTAGATGAGTGGCTATTTTGTGGGAGTTTTAGCTCCTTACATTAATTCATTTAATTCTCAGTAACATGACAGCCTTATTTTACAGATGGGGAAATTGAAGCTCAGAAAGATAGACAAAATCACCCAGAGAGGTCGGGCGCCGCGGTGGTTCAAGCCTGTAATCCCAGCACTTTGGGAGGCCAAGGCAAAAGGATTGCCTAAGCCCAGGGTTTTGAGACCAGGTTAGGCAACTTTGCGAGACCTTGTTTCTACAATAAATGAAAAAATTAGCTGGGCGTAGCGGTGCACACCTGTAGTTGCAGCTACTTGGAAGACTAAGGAAAGGTTGCCAGCGCCCAGCAGGTGGAGGCTGCGGTGGCCTTGAGCTTGCCACTGCACTCTAGCCTGGGCAACAGAGTGAGACTCCCAACTCAAGAAAAAAAAAAATTACCCAGAGATACTCTTTTTTTTTTTTTTTTTTTTTTTTTATTTGGTATTTCATTCTTTGTTGCCCAGGCTGGAGTGCAGTGACACGCTTACAGGCCACCGCAGCCTCGACCTGCTGGGCTTAGGCAATCCTTCCGCCTCAGCCTTCCCAGTAGCTGGAAATACAGACATGCCACCACACCTGGCTAGTTTTTTGTGATTTATTGTAGATATGAAGTCTCACCAAGTTGCTCAGGCTGGTCTTGAACCCCAGAGCTCAGGCAATCACCTTGTCTCAGCCTCCCAAAGTGCTGGGATTAGAGGCTGAGCCACCACACCTAGCCCAGAGATACTCTTGAGAACCACCGACAGAATTTAAATTCTAGTCTTCACGGGCATGGTGACTCACACCTGTAATCCCAGCACGTTGGGAGGCAAGGGCAAGAAGATTACCTGAGCCTAGGGGTTTGAGACCAACCTGGGTGACTTGGGGAGACCTTGTCTCTACAATAAATAAAAAATTAGCTGGGCATGGTGGCGTGTGCCCATGACTCCAGACACTTGGATGTCTGAGGTGGAAGGATCACCTGAACCCAGCAGGTTGAGATTGAGGTTGAGGTGGCCGTGATCACACCACTGCGCTCTAGCCTGGGGCGACAGAGTGAGATTCCTACTCAAAAAAATAAAAAATCTTCGTCTCCAAGATCTGTGAACTTTCCACTTGATTCTTCTGGTTTTCCAAACCTTTTTGGAAGAGGAAATTGTTGATGTTGGCTGCTTTTATGGCCCTCTTAATTCTGCTCTGATATTCTTGTACCAACCACAATAACTTGAACACAGAAGCTTATTTTAAAGTAGAAATGTGTTTACAGCATTCTGATACATCTTGGTGTTTCCAACTTCTGACTTTTCCCAGTTGAATTATATATCCAGACTTCATCTAAAAAGCCTTAAGAATAGCTGCCCTGGTGTTGCAGTCTGTAGTCCCAGCTCCTCTGGAGGCTGAGGCAAAAAAGATCTCTTGAGCCCAGGAGTTTGAGGCCAGCCTGGGCAGCATAGCTAAGATTCCTGTCTTTAAATTAAAAACAAAAAGCGTAGTATTAGTAATGTTTTGAATGTTACCATTTCATCTCAAAGTTATAATTATTTAATAAAAACTGCTGAAACTTGGCAGATAAAAATGAATTTTTCATCCCATTTCTGTTAGAATTAGCTGAGCAAACAACTCTTGTAAAAAAATATTGAATTGCGCCGGGTGCAGTGGCTCACGCATGTAAATCCCAGCACTTTGGGAGGTGAAGGCGAGAGGATTGTCATGCCCACGGGTTCGAGATCAGCCTGGGCAAGTTTGCGAGACCTCACTTGTACAATAAATAAAAAAATTAGCTAGGTGTAGTGGCATGCACCTGTGGTTCCGGCTACTTGGAAGGCTAAGGTGGAAGGATCACCTGAACCCAGCAGGTCGAGGCTGCGGTGGCCATGAGCATGCCCCATGAACGTGCCACTGCACTCCAGCCTGGGCGACAGAGTGAGACTCCGACTCCCCCAAAAACCAAAAAAAAAATCTCCAATGATTCTTTTCACTTGCAGTCTTTTATCAGCCTGCTAATTGATTTGAAAGCTGCTATTCCGAGTTTTTTTTATACCTCCTCTCCCTTTTTAAGTGCTTTGTTCCAGTGAAGTCACAGAGCTGCAGAACTTGATAGCAAAATTATCATATAGAATAGTTACTTATTTTAGAATTTGATCCAGCCCCCTAGAAACAGATGAACTTTTGGACTTAATCATAATCAGGGCTGTACTTCCTCTAGGGGTAGCGACTTCTACCTTTCTTTCTCTTTTACTTTCTTTCTTAATTTTATTTTTAAAATGTGGGATACAATTCAGGGTTAGGTATACAAATGTTCATTTTGCAGGTACCCTTGTTGATGAGGTGTGCCCCTCCCTCCCCTGGCAGTTTCCCTCAGCTGCCAATCCCACCCCCCTTCCCTAGCAGTTTCCCACTACTGCCAATCCCTTTCTTACAGTATTATGATAATTGTTCAAGGTCCACTTATAAGTGAGAACATATGGTACTCTGTTCTTCATTTCTGTGATAGATCATTGAGTATGATAGACTCTAAACCCATCCAAGTTGCTGGGAAGTCCATATGTTTGCCCTTCTTTGTGGTTGCATAATATTCCATTGTGTCTACCTTTCTTTCTTTTTTTTTTTTTTTTGAGTTGGGAGTCTCACTCTGTCACCCAGACTGGAGTGCAGAGGCTGCTCCCGGCCACCGCAGCTGCGACCTTCTGGGCTCCGGCGATCCTTCTGCCTCAGCTTTCCATGTAGCTGGAACTACAGGCGTGCGCTACCATGCCTGGCTAATTTTTTGTTTTATTGTAGAGATGAGGTCTCGCCTGCCCAGGTGGGTTTCGAACTCGCGGGCTCAGGCAGTTCACTCACCTCAGCCTCCCAAAGGCGTGGGATTACAGGCTGAGCCACCAAGCCCGGCTGTATCTACCTTTCTTAACCTAACATTCTTTTTTTTTTTGAGTTGGAGTCTCACTCTGTTGCCCAGACTGGCGTGCAGTGGCCGCTCCCGGGCACCGCAGCCTCGACCTGCTGGGCTCCGGTGATCCTTCCGCCTCAGCCTTCCGAGTAGCTGGAACTACAGGCGCGCGCTACCACGCCCAGCTAATTTTTGATTTATTGTAGAGATGAGGTCTCGCCAAGTTGCCCAGGCGGGTCTCGAACCACTAGGCTCAGGCAATCCACTCACCTCAGCCTCCCTGAGGCGCGGGATTACAGGCTGAGCCACTGAGCCGGCTTAACCTAGCATTCTTAAAGCTTATTAAATTCTTTATTTTTCTCTTAGTTTTGTTTGTTGCCTAAGCTTTCTCATTGTCTAATATAACAACCCAGGCAGACATCTAGTTTTGTTTTCAGTCAACATTTTTTCTTGTGGTTATAAATGTAATTCATGATCATTGTAGAAAATGTGGAAAGAATAGAATAGTAGACAGCTACAGTGACCTTTTTGTGTCTTTCCTTACAGTTTTTCGCATAGTTGAACATCCTATAAATGATTTTATTTTCTTCACTTAAACGTACCAAAAAGTCCATAGTCATTAAAAACTTACTTTAAGTGGTTACTATGCTGTTTGTGATTATAATTGAGCCATTCTCATATTGTTTAACATAATTTATGCATGAATGTTTCTTCATATTTCCAAGTATTTCTTTTCTCCTTTTTTTTGAGTTGGAGTCTCACTCTATCACCCAAGCTGAAGTGCAGTGGCTGTTCCCGGCCACTGCAGCCTCGACCTGCTGGGCTCAGGCAATCCTTCCACCTTAGCCTTCCAAGTAACTGGAACTACAGGTGTGCGCTACCATGCCTGGCTTATTTTTTATTTATTTATTGTAGAGTTGAGGTCTCACCAAGTTGCCCAGGCTGGTCTCCATCCCCCTGAGTTCAGGCAATCCTCTCTCCTCAGCCTCCCAAAGTGCTGGAATTTACAGGCTTGAGCCACTGTGCCCACTCTCTCTCTTTTTTTTTTTTTTGAGTCAGAGTCTCACTCTGTCACTCAGGCTGGAGTACAGTGGCATGCCCACGGCCACCTCAGCCTCCAAGTACCTGGGATTACAGGCATGAGCCACCACACTTGGCCCGGAGTATTTCTTTACAATAAAAGAACTGTAGTTCCAGCTACTTGGAAGGCTAAGGTGGAAGGATTGCCTGAGCTTAGCAGGTCGAGGCTGTGGTGGCCGTGAGTGTGCCATTGCACTTCAGCCTGGGCCACAGAGTGGGACTCCAACTCAAAAAAAAAAAAGTAAAAAAAATGTACCTCTACATACAATTCTTCATTTTATCTCAGGAGATACTGGACTCTCTGAAGACTGTCCCACAGTCTTGGGCTAACATTCCGCATTCTAGTCTGAACCGTGGGAGAAAAAATAGTTGGTGAGTCTTTTTTGGCAAACCAGAGTACTGGATTTTGTTTAGTAATTCGAATTCCTGAACATACTGGCTTTACTGGGTAGTGCCAAGTTGAATGGGAAGTAAGCCAAGCTCCAAGTATTGTGTTTGCTAATTTGGCAGCTAAAATCAAGAGTGCTGTAAGATTATGCATGGTTTGACTTGTCATTGATAGAGTTCTGTTGAAACATGATTGACTAATCCTTTAAAAAATAAGTACACGCCGGGCTCAGTGGTTCAGCCTGTAATCCCGCACCTTTGGGAGGCTGAGGTGAGTGGACTGCCCGAGCCCGCGGATTCGAGACCCGCCTGGGCAGGTGAGACCTCGTTTCAACAATAAAATCAAAAAATTAGCTGGGCGTGGTAGCACGCGCCTGTAATTCCAGCTACTCGGAAGGCTGAGGCGGAAGGATCACCAGAGCCCAGCAGGTTGAGGCTGTGGTGGCCAGGAGCGGCCACTGCACTCCAGTCTGGGCGGCAGAGTGAGACTCCAACTAAAAAAAAAACAACAAAAAAGTACAGAGTTACTAAGTATGCTTAGTTTTTGACAACTTTCTCCTAATCATGAATTTATCTTTAAAAAACTTTTTTTCTCCCAGATGTGACTCCCATGCATACTCCCTAATTTTCTTTCTATTCTTTTTTTTTTTTTTGAGTTGGAGTCTCACTCTGTCGCCCAGACTGGAGTGCAGTGGCCGCTCCTGGCCACCGCAGCCTCAAGCTGCTGGGCTCCGGCGATCCTTCCGCCTCAGCCTTCCAAGTAGCCGGAATTACAGGCATGCGCTATCATGCCCGGCTGATTTTTTGATTTATTGTAGAGATGAGGTCTCGCTGTCCAGGCGGGTCTCGAACCCGCAGGCTCAGGCAATCCACTCACCTCAGCCTTCCAAAGGTGCAGGATTACAGGCTGAGCCACCGAGCCCGACTTTCTTTCTATTCTTAATCTTAGTTTCTGTGTCATGGGTTATCATGATGCTTAATGGTAAATTGGATAGAGGTATGCAAAAACGGGGCCTGGCTTAAGTGTTAGATGTCCCTGGGGAGAGTAGCTGAGACTTCGAAATAGGTTTTATTACTAGCATTCATACAAATAAATGTTGTTTCATGCTCTCTAGTTCCCGATTACCTTCTTCTCCTTCAAACAATTGCTTTTATGCTGTTTTTTTCAGGATAAGTTTAATAGAAACAACCATCCTAGCAGAATAGGTTTTTTCTTTTGTGGATTGCTTTTTGGGGGAGCGTCTTTAATATTTATATGTATATTTTTTGCCTTATTCAACTTATTGTAAATAAACTCTTTAAAGGTATTACAAATTACAAAATGTTTTTTCCCAGGTCTTTTTGCCTTTTGCCTTTGTTTTATGGTAAACTTTGCCTATAGAAATTTTATTTTATTATTATTATTTTTGAGTCAGAATCTCACTCTGTCACCCCGACTGGAATGCAGTGGCACACTCATGGCTACTGCAGCCTTGACCTGCTAGGTTCAGGCCATTCTTTTGCCTCAGTCTTCCCAAGTGACTGGAACCACAGGTACTTGCCCCATGCCTGGACAACTTTTTGATTTTTTCTAGAGATGAGGTCTCGCCATGTTTCCCAGGCTGATCTGGAACACCTGGGCTCCAGCAGTCCTCTTGCCCCCACCTCCCAAAGTACTGGGGTTATAGGCATGAGCAACTGTGCCTGGTCAGGATCTTCCTTTTCTATTATCTCTGTAGAAGCTAAATTCTTCCTCTTCACAAAGAAGGAGAAAATAGTTTTCTTTTTTTTTTTTTGCATCAGAGTCTCACTCTGTCGCCCAGGCTGGAGTGCAGTGGCACATTCATGGCCACCACAGCCTCAACCTGCTGGGCTCAGGTGATCCTTCTGCCTCAGCCTTCCAGGTAGATGGAACTATAGGCATGCACCATCACATCTGGCTAATTTTTTGATTTATTGTATAGATGAGATCTTGCCAAGTTGCCCAGGCTGGTCTCGATCCCGTGGGTTTAGACAGTCCTCTCACTTTGGCCTTCCAAAGTGCTGGGATTATAGGCATGAGCCACCCGCACTAGGCCAAGAGAAAATAGTTTTCAATTGCTTAAGCCTAAGAGTTTGAGACCAGCCCTGGGCAATATTATAATACCTCATCTCTACAAAAAAATAATAAAATTTGCTGAGTGTGGTGGTGTGCGCCTATAGTACCAACTACTCGGGAAGCTGAAGTAGAAGCATTTCCTGAGCCCAGGAGGTAAGCCCTGATTGCATCACTGCATTCCAGTCTGGCATTCCAGTCTGGAATGAGATTCTGATTAAAAAAAAAAAAAAGAAAGTGTTTAGTAGGTACTTACTGAGGCAACATACAACCTATCACTCTGGAAAGATTCTCACTCTTAAAGATGGGGTCTCGCTCTGTTGTCTAGTCTGGCTTTGAATTCCTAGGCTCAAGTGATCCTCCCATCTCAGCCTCCTGAATTCAAGATTCTCAATTTATTGCCTTCTCCTTTTTTTGGGGACAGATCTGTGGTTTTCCTACTTGAAGGACACAATGTTTTCCAAACTAGCACTTTTGCAGACTGTGCTTCGACGCGGAGTTCATTCTTCAGTGGCTTCTGCTACATCTGTTGCAACGAAAAAGACAGTCCAAGGCCCTCCAACCTTTGATTCCATTTTGGAAAGGGAATCTAAATACGGTGCACACAATTACCATCCTTTACCTGTGGCCCTGGAGAGAGGAAAAGGTACATTTCAAATTAATCCATTCCCCTCCCACCTTTTTGCTTTAGACTTTTTATAAAAATGCTTTTATAGTTTTCTCAGTATACATTTTTTCCGGACACATTTTTTTTTTTTTTGAGTCGGAGTCTCACTCTGTCGCCCAGACTGGAGCGCAGTGGCCGCTCCCGACCACCGCAGCCTCGACCTGCTGGACTCCGGTGATCCTTCCACTTCAGCCTTCCTAGTAGCCGGAGCTATAGGCGTGCGCTACTATGCCTGGCTAATTTTTTTGATTTATTGTAGAGCTGAGGTCTCGCCAAGTTGCCCAGGTGGGTCTCGAACCCGCGGGCTCAGGCAATCCACTCACCTCAGCCTCCCAAAGCGCGGGATTACAGGCTGAGCCACTGAGTCCGGCTTCCGGACACATTTAATGCTGTATTGCAGTTATGATTAATTCATTTATTGTCTTTGCTGCTGTGTCAGGGGCTATGAGGGCTGCAAAGATGAACTTACTGAGTTTTTGTCACTGTGGCCTCATTGAGAGGGAATGCAAGAGAAATAAGAGAAGTACAATAGTTCTGACTTTGATTGTGGCTAATTTTAGAGTAACAGAAAAGTTTTAACAATAGTATGAAAATTTTTTACTCTTCACCCAGATTTCCCAAGTGCTAATATTTTACTGCTTTTGTTTTATTATGTTCTCTCTCTTCTCTCCTCTCAACCCCAAATATTATACTTTTGTTTTTTGAACTGTTTGAGAGGAAATTACAGACATGATACCTTATTACTCATAAATACTTTGTGTGTCTTTCTTTTTTTTTTTTATTTTTTATTTATTTATTTTTTTGAGTTGGAGTCTCACTCTGTCGCCCAGACTGGAGTGCAGTGGCCGCTCCCGGCCACCGCAGCCTCGACCTGCTGGGCTCCGGCGATCCTTCCGCCTCAGTCTTCCGAGTAGTTGGAACTACAGGCGCGCGCTACCACGCCCGGCTGATTTTTTGATTTATTGTAGAGATGAGGTCTCGCTGCCCAGGCGGGTCTCGAACCCGCTGGCTCAGACAATCCACTCACCTCAGCCTCCCAAAGGCGCGGGATTACAGGCTGAGCCACCAAGCCTGGCCTGTGTGTCTTTCTTGTTGTTTTTTTTTTTTTTTTTTTTGAGTTGGAGTCTCACTCTGTCGCCCAGACTGGAGTGCAGTGGCCACTCCCGGCCACCGCAGCCTCGACCTGCTGGGCTCCGGTGATCCTTCCGTCTCAGCCTTCCGAGTAGCTGGAATTACAGGCATGCACTACCACGCCCGGCTGATTTTTTGATTTATTGCAGAGATGAGGTCTCGCTGCCCAGGCGGGTCTCGAACCCGCAGGCTCAGGCAATCCACTCACCTCAGCCTCCCAAAGGCGCGGGATTACAGGCTGAGCCACCGAGCCCGGCTGTGTGTCTTTCTTAAAACACAAATAATTTCTCTTGTATAACCACAGTGTAATTATCAAAATAACGAACCTTCCACCTCAGCCTTCCAAGTAGCTGGAACTACAGGCATGCGCCCACATGCCCAGCTAATTTTTGATTTATTGTAGAGACTAGGTCGCACCATGTTGCCCAGGCTGGTCTCGAACCTGCAGGCTCAAGCAGTCCTCTTACTTTGGCCTCCCAAAGTGCTGGTATTACAGGTGTGAGCCACCACACTTGTTTAATATATTTTTAAGTCAGATAAAATGCTATTTGCTTATTTACTTTTAGAGCCAGGGTCTTGCTCTGTTGCTCAGACCAGAATGCAGTGGTGCCATCATAGCTCACTGCAGCCTTGATCCCTAGGGCTCAAGTGATCCTTCTGCTTCAGCTTCTTGAGTAGCTGGGGCCAGAGGTGTATACCACTACACCTGGCTAACTTTTAAATTTTTTGTAGTGGGGAGGTCTCGCTATGTTGCCCACTTCTTAATTTTTTATAAACCAAAGTTTATTATTCCCAAACTAAAGCCTTAACTATAAGTATAGTTTTTTTTTTGAGTCAGAATCTCACTCTGTCACCCAGGCTGGAGTGCAGTGGCACATTCACGGCCACTGCGGCCTTGACCTGTTGTGTTTAAGTGATACTTCTGCCTCAGCCTTCCAAGTAGCTGGGAACTACAGGCATGTGCCACCACGTCCAGCTAATTTTTAAATTTATTGTAGAGACAAGGTCTCGCCATGTTGTCCTGGCTGGTCTCAAACCTGTGGGCTCAGGGAATCCAAAGTGCTGGGATTATAGACGTGAGCCACCATGCCTGGCCAACAAGTATCAATTAAATAGAGATTCAAATACAGGCGTTTAGAAGGCTTGCTAATCTTTGGACTTCATATCATGTAGTAATTTTCTTTTTTTTTTTTTTTTCCAAGTAGGTGGAACTACAGGTGTGCGCTACCATGCCCGGCAAATTTTTTGATTTATTGTAGAGACAAGGTCTCACCAAGTTGCCCAGGCTGGTCTTGAACCCATGGCTCAGATATTCTTCTCACCTCGGCCTCCCAAAGTGCTGGGATTACAGGGTTGAGCCACCGCGCCTGGCTCATATAGTAATTGTCTAAAATTATTTTCCTTATATATTTTAGGTATTTACCTGTGGGATGTAGAAGGTAGAAAATATTTTGACTTCCTGAGTTCTTACAGTGCTGTCAGCCAAGGGCATTGTCACCCCAAGATTGTGAATGCTCTAAAGAGTCAAGCGGACAAATTGACCTTAACGTCTAGGGCTTTCTATAATGACGTACTTGGTGAATATGAGGAGTATATTACTAAACTTTTCAACTACCACAAAGTTCTTCCTATGAATACAGGTAAAGCATTTCCTTGTTTTGTTAAATACCCAGTAACATAATCTTTTTATTTTCTGATAGTTTGAAACATTTTTTAATCTGAAAATTCTCCCCCACCCTAGGAGTAGAGGCGGGAGAAACTGCCTGCAAACTAGCTCGTAGATGGGGCTACACCGTGAAGGGTATTCAGAAATACAAAGCAAAGATTGTTTTTGCAGGTATGGAAAGTTAAATATTAACAGCTGTTATTTACAAACATGCGATGTTATTTACTGTGTTAATTGACTGATGAAATAGTTCTAATATGTTTGTCCTGTGCATGATACTTTATTTGCTGAATGTGTCATAAAAGTTAATGAGGTATAATTAATGAGAGATTTTGGGGCTTATTTCTTTCTTTTCTTTTCTTTTCTTTTTTTGAGTTAGAGTCTCATTCTGTCGCCCAGGCTGGAGTGTAGAGTGCAGTGGTATGCTCATGGCTATCACAACCTCTACCTTCTGGGCTCAGGTGATCCTTCCACCTCAGCCTTTCAAGTAGCTGGAACCACAAGCACGCACCACCATGTGTGGCTAATTTTTTGATTTATTGTAGAGTTGAGGTCTTGCCGTGTTGCCCAGGTTGGTCTTGAACCCGTGGGCTCAGGCAACCCTCTTGCCTCCTCCTCCCAAAGTGCTGGGATTAGAGGCATGAGTCACCATGCCTGGCTGCTTTTTGGGCTTATTTCTAAGTTCCTAGTCAAAGTCAATATGCTATTGTTTATGGATGAGTAAAAGAGTGACTCGTAGATGAGAGATGCCAGTGAAAGAGACTTTGTGAGAGTATTTAGAAATGCCCTGGCCTGGTGTGGTGGTGCCCAGCAGATTTATTTTTTTAGCCAAACTTTCCATGGTATTGGAGAATAGTGCTTATTGAATGTGGGGGTTTCTTTGAAATAATCTGTTTGTTTTTCCTTTCTAGCTGGAAACTTTTGGGGTAGGACATTGTCTGCTATCTCTGCTTCCACTGACCCAATCAGTTATGATGGCTTTGGACCATTTATGCCAGGATTTGAAATCATTCCCTATAATGATCTGCCTGCACTGGAGGTACTTAACAGTGTCTTGGTGCTTAAATAGAAGTTAATTAAATAGAAAGTAAATAGAAGTTAAACCTTTTGAATACGTGAATTAAAAATACATTGTACATTGTATGACAATAATGACAGTTTATCTTATTTAAGTTAGGCCAAGATTTCAGACGTGTTTTCTGCAATGATTAATTTGTTTCTAACACAGGGAAAACTGGGTGCTATGATCTAATCCCTACAGCAATCCACTTCAGATATGTATTCTTCATAACAATTAACTTGGGTATTACCCACTTAATTACTAAATAAAATTTCTCATCTTTTAACTATCTGCTTAAAATTATGAAGTAGAAGACTTGTAAAAAAAACCTTGAAATGACTTCAAAGGGCCATTTACTTTAGATTAGAAAATATGGGATAGTGTAACTTAAAGATGAAATATTTGGAGCTTCTGGTAGTTGAATATAAGTGAGAAATATACTTGCACTGTAAAGTCAGGATTAAGTTAGTGTGAAGACCTGATTTGCATACTTATTAGCATAGGAAACTGTGTGCAGTATGTGGTTTCAGATTTCCAGATATGGCAGAAAGGAAGTTATTTAAACTTACATATTCCTATTCCCTTTGTAGCGTGCTCTTCAGGATCCAAATGTTGCTGCATTCATGGTGGAACCAATTCAGGGTGAAGCAGGTGTTGTTGTTCCGGATCCAGGTTACCTAGTGGGAGTGCGAGAACTCTGCACCAGGCACCAGGTTGTCCATGTTACCTGTTTGAGATGAGGCTGAGCTGGCTCCTGTTTGACTTCCCTCATCTCTGTTTTGTTCTGCTGACAGGCTAAATGCAAAGAGGAAATCCCCTTTCTACTAGAGGGAGACATGCTGAGAGCTTAAGAACTTCCTAAGGCTTAGAAAGCTGCACAGAAACTGACTTTTTACTGTCTCTGGAACACTGCCTATACCCTGGGCCCTGTGCAGAGCTGCAGACTTCCTGGCCCTAACCGTATTTCTGTCGTCTAAGAGCTTTTCACCCTTAATCCCTCCCAAGCCCTGTGTTGTATCTCTCCGCTCCAGAAGTTACAACTTCTGAGATGACTATTATTAGTGTACAGTATTTTGTTTACCATTTGAGAGTTTCTGTCACATAGTAAGTTTTTTTTATGGAATAAATGAATGAATTAATTTGTTCCTAAAGGGTAGTTATATCCAGAAAAGCCCTGAAAACCTCCATCTTTGCATGAGCACCTTTCATATGTAGAGCACTTTTCCACGTGCAGAGCAGGGTGGGATGTCCTGACGCAGAACATGGTTGGTATGTCTACAGGATTTTTATCAGATAGCTTTAAAATTGTGTGAGTGGTTAAAACATCTTAGCAAATCTAATGGCACGTCAGAATTAAACATTGGTAAACCCTCACTTGTACCCCACAACTTTGAATAATAATAGAAGAAGATTACATTTGTAATTGTGTAATTATAGTCGTGATATTACCAAAGGGGGACTTGAAATAAAGATTGCTATTTTCCCAGTGGAAATGAGGATGATAATTAATCATGCTATTTTTTTCCCAATAGGTTCTTTTTATTGCTGATGAAATACAGACAGGATTGGCCAGAACTGGTCGGTGGCTGGCTGTTGATCATGAAAACGTTAGACCTGACATAGTCCTCCTTGGAAAGGCCCTTTCCGGGGGCTTATACCCTGTAAGTTTCATGTCCAGTCTCTTTCCATTTCCTACTCATAAAATATAGCCCTAAAATATTTTTTACATCAACTGATGTGGCAATAATGCCTTACAGACAGTTTGATTTTACGAAGTGTGTTGTAGGCACCTGGAGTGTCTATATTGAAAACATAATTTTGGCTGAAGAATTGCGTATGCCTCGAAATTTGCTCGAGCAGCTGTCCCTAACCTTTTTGGCATCAGGGACCAATTTCGTGGAAGACAGTTTTTCTGTGGATGGGGAATGGCGAGGGGGGGTGATTTTAAGTGCATTATATTTATTGTGCACTTCAGTTGTGTTTTACATTGTAATATATAATGAAATATATAGCATCACTGCCTGCCTCAGCTGCACCTCAGATCATCAGCCATTAGGTTCTCTTCAGGAATGCACAACCTTGATCCCCTGCGCGTGCAGTTCACAATAGAGTTTGCACTTTTATGAGAATCTAATGTCGCTGCTGGTCTGACAGGAGGCAGAGCTCAGGTGGTAATGGGAGCCATGAGGAACGACTATATGTACAGATGAAGCTTTGCTTGCTGGTCTGCGCTGTGCAGCCTGATTCCTAACAGACCAAAGACCAATACTGGTTCATGGCTCGGGGGTTGGGGTCCCCTGTGCTAGGCATTTGATTTGGGTGGGATCATTTTACCTCAAAAGACTCCTGTGGACTCCCGTCCTTTTTCCCAGTATTTAGAAACATGGCATCACTAATTGTTTAAAACCATGACTGATGGGCTGGCTCATGCCTATAATCCCAGCACTTTGGGAGGCAGAGGTGAAAGGATTGCCTGAGTCCAGGGGTTTGAGACCAGTCCGGGAAACTTGGCGAGACCTCGTCTCTACCATAAATCAAAAAGTTAGCCGGGCGTGGTAGCGCGTGCCTGTAGTTCAAGCCACCGAGCCCGGCTTGTTTTTTAAGCATTTAAACAAAGCATTTCATCTTGAAATTGGAAAGGATTGTAAATTATATTGTTGAATAACTTTCTTTTCTCTTTTAGTTGCAAAATTATATTTTTCTGTGCCATTGGAGTGTGCTTAATATGTTTGTAATATGTTAGGATATTACTTAGATTGTTATTGGTAGTTAGGATAGCAGGTGCGAGCTCTTATTTGTTGAAGCTATTAAATATTTGTGTCCCTGGTGTCCTAAGGACAAGAATGCTTAGTGCTGAGAAATGATGTCTTGAATTCACTGTCTTTCAGGTATCCGCAGTGTTGTGTGACGATGAAATCATGCTGACCATTAAGCCAGGGGAACATGGGTCCACATATGGTGGCAATCCACTAGGCTGCCGAGTGGCTATTGCAGCCCTTGAGGTGAAAACTGATACAGCCATACAGTATCTGTTTCCTTAAGAAGTGTTAACGGGCTGTCTAATGTCAGTCCACTGGTATAATAAGAAATTTAAAACGGCTCGGTGGCTCAGCCTGTAATCCTGTGCCTTTGGGAGGCTGAGATGAGTGGATTGCCTGAGCCCATGGGTTTGAGACCCACCTGGGCAACTTGGCGAGACCTCATCTCTACAATAAATAAAAAAATCAGCCGGGCATGGCAGCACGTGCCTGTAATTCCGGCTACTTAGAAGCCTGGGGCGGAAGGATCACCGGAGCCCACCAGGTCGAGGTTGCGGTGGCCGGGAGTGGCCACTGCACTCCAGTCTGGGTGACAGAGTGAGACTCCAACTCAAAAAAAAAAACAAGAAAAAAAAAAAAGAAATTTAATAAGGTTGCCAAATATTAGAGGATGTGAAGTATAGCAGAAAGATTTTAGGAACAAAGCATTCTCAAAAAGTAACTTACACCTTGGCCGAGTAGACTGGATTTTCTCCATGGGCTTCCTGAGTGTGAAGTCACTCGGGGCTCTGGGTCCTTAGGCCCTGGCCGGCTGTCACAGAACTCACACACTGTGACCCGCCCCCCAGGCCTCTTTTGCTTAGCAAATAATGCTTTTTAGGAGAAAAGATAAAGGAAACTCTTGCAGTTTATAAACTAAAGTGTATTTAGTCCATTGATGTATGCAACTAATGATAGTATATGAGTTGCATTAAATAAATTTTAATTCATGTTGTCATGAAAACAGATTGACAGTGGATTTTGACTTAAGCAAGGCTCTGAGTTAGTGTATGTTTAATTAGAAATTAAACTAACGTAGGCTTTGAAAGACAGAAATGAAAGTTACGTTTCTCTGGCCTTTATCTAGTCATGCTTTTCCTTTGCTTACAGTCCACATAGCTCTCCAGAGAACAACAACAAAACGGCAGTTTTAACATTTGTATTATTTCTCTCAAAACTTAGGTTTTGGAAGAAGAAAATCTTGCTGAGAATGCAGACAAAATGGGTGCTATCTTGAGAAATGAACTCATGAAGCTACCTTCTGATATTGTAACTGCTGTAAGAGGAAAAGGATTGTTGAATGCTATTGTTATTAGAGATACCAAAGGTATGGAGATAAAACATTTTATTCAAGGTTTTTTTTTTTTTTAGAAAATTCACTTGGTATTTTAATTGGTTGCTGGATCTTCTGTTTGAAACTTGACTGACCTATTGGCCCAAGTCTTTTAGGCAGAGTATTATCTGATATATAATTATATTAAGATTATTAAAAATATAGCAGATATAGCTTTTTTCTACACGAAGATACATTTAACTTTTTTTTGGTTCCTTTAAGACATTTGGTTTTGCCGTAAGTTAGTCATGCCCTGCTTGGAGACTTCACATTTTTTTCTCTTTGCAAGTCTTGCGAACACTGTCCTTAAAAGTGTCCTCTGTGCTAGCCTTCCCCACCTCTTTAGTGCTTTGTGTATCAGTAGAGGTTGTAGGAGCAGTAGTGATAATGATATGAATGACAGTGGTGGTGGTGATGGTAAAAGCAAGGCTGGGTGCCACTTACTTGAGTGCCTGATGCTTTACTACATCCCTTGTTACCCTAAGAGTTTCTTGCTGGATTTTCTTGAGGTAACTCTTCCTTTTAAATCACTAATTCCAACCCTAGCTGCACTTTTAGAATCACCTGGGAACTTTAAAAAAAAGTCGGCAGGGCTTGGTGGCTCAGCCTGTAATCTCAGCACTTTGGGAGGCCGAGGCAAGTGGATTGCCTGGGCCTGCAAGTTTGAGACCCACCCGGGCAACTTGATGAGACCTTGTCTCTACAATAAATCAAAAACCAGCCGGGCGTGGTAGCGCACACCTGTAGTTCCAGCTACTTGGAAGGCTGAGGCGGAAGGATCGCTGGAGCCCAACAGGTTGAGGCTGCGGTGGCACTCCAGTCTGGGCGACAGAGTGAGGCTCCAATTCAAACAAAACAAAGCAAAACAAAACAAAAAGGAGTCAAAGTCTGGCCTTACCCCAGAGATTCTGATTTGATGGGTCTGGGTGGAGCACAGACTTTAGCAATGGTGAATCACTTAAGGTGACTCTGATGTGTGGCCAGGGTTGAGAATCATTGCTATAAAATGCTGAGCTCAGGAAGTGCAGAACTCAGAATGTGCAGTGTTTACTGGGTTTTATGTATTGCCAGTACCAGTAACTATCTGTATCGTACCCAAGTTCTTGTGCATTGGTTCCTCATGTAATTGATACAGCAGCCTTAGCACAAAAGTTTTTTTTTTGGCTTAGTCTTTTTCATTTATGAAAAACCAACAAAACCATGATGTGTCTTATACAATTCAAGCTTAGTTATATGCTTGCTGAAAAGTCAAAAGTAATTTCATTTTTAAGAATAAGGACAAGGCTGGACTCAGTGGCTCAGCCTGCAATCCCACACTTTGGGAGGCCGAGGTGAGTGCGTTGCCTGAGGCCGCGGGTTCGAGACCTGCCTGGGCAACTTGGTGAGACCTCATCTCTACAATAAATCAAAAAATTAGCCGGGCGTGGTAGCGCGTGCCTGTAGTTCCAGCTACTTGGGGAGGCTGAGGCGGAAGGATCGCCTGAGCCCGGCAGGTTGAGGCTGCGGTGACCGGGAGCAGCCACTGCACTCCAGTCTGGGCGACGGAGTGAGACTCCAACACACACAAAAAAAGAATAAGGACAAGCTTGCAGCTGCAAGCTTCCTTTCTGGAGCAATTACTGGGAATTCTGTTTTGCCTAGCTGCACTTGCCCACACATATGGCAAACGGATATAAACATTTATCTTTGAGCATGCATGTTCTGCCATTTTTCTTTAGATTATGATGCTTGGAAGGTGTGTCTACGACTTCGAGATAACGGACTTCTGGCCAAGCCAACCCATGACGACATCATCAGGCTTGCACCTCCACTGGTGATCAAGGAGGACGAGATTCGTGAGTCCATCGAAATCATCAACAAGACCATCTTGTCTTTCTGAGGGTGGCAGCTATTGTCAGTGGTCCCTGGGGGCTGCTGGAGACAGGTCTGTGGTCCTGTACGACTCTGCTCTTAATGCAGGCACACTCTCCTCCCATGGGTCTTCAGAGACTTTTTTTTTTTGGAGTATATATATTTTTTAGTTGATACTTAATAGAGTGACATTTATGACCCTGCAGCTGGCTGTGTAATGCAACTGAGAATATAATGGCATCTATATTCAGTGAAGTGTTTATATGTGCATGTGTACTTTCAAAGGTAAATGCTTCTATCTGTATATATACAGCCTTTAAATCAAGTCCTTTCATATAATTTATATACGTTTTTATAATTTCCTTGCTGGTATAAATGTTTTGTATTTAAAAAAGTTATCAGTGTGGTATTACGTAAAAGACAACCATATAAAGTCAAATAATAATTATTGAATTTCAGGATGGATTAATGGTTAAGTATATATAAAATACTCATTTTAAGTAAACTTCATATTGGCCAGCACCAAAGTGTATTCTATGGGTGTCATTCTTTTGAATTGAGAATTAATATTTAACATTCCCAAATGTTGTTTAAAGTGCTTGATTATAATTTGTAAAAAGAAAAGTTATTTTAAATGTTTCTTTAAAATAAAGCTTCTATTTCAAATATCTGTTTTGTGATCAGTATCGACTTAAACGGAGAAGCTGAGGCAAAATTAGTATAGAGAGTTTACTTGGCCCGAAGTTGAGGATTACAGCCCAGACACTTCCAGTTTCCTTGAAGAGTGCACCAGGGAACAAAGGAGAGGCTCACAAATCAGGGAGGGGGCGGTTCTCATTGGTTTGCAGAAATAACATTGGTTAGTGATTGGCTCTACCTTGAAGTATGGGATTTGTGGCATTTTATGGCTACTTAGCTCAAAGGGAGTGACTTTACTGCTATTTTATTCCCATACCTTCCTGGGACTGACGTTCTTCAGATAAAACAATTTTTTTTCTCACATCATTATGCTATTACTGCAGTATTATTCGTGACCTAACACTGTTAAGCTCTTTGAGACTTGCACTTTGGTGATCTATAGAAAAACAACTTAGAAGACTGAGTGCGGTGGCTCATGCCTATAATCTCAGCACTTTGGGAGGCCAAGGAGAGAGGATTGCCTGAGCCCGTGGGTTCGAGACCAGCCTGGCCAACTTGGTGAGACCTCATCTCTACAATAAATAAATAAAATTAGCCAGGTGTGGTGGCATGTGCCTGTATTCCCAGCCACTTGGAAGGCTGAGGTAGAAGGATCACCTGGGCCCAGCAAGTTGAGGCTACGGTGGCCGTGAGCGTGCCACTGCACTCCAGCCTGGGCAACAGAAAAGGACCTCAACAATAACAAAAATTCGGGGCTCTGGTACTCGGGGTGGTGTTCTGTCATTTAATGAACTACGGTTAAATTAGGGTGCAGTTATAGGAAGGTCTTACAGCAACTGCATTTGGGGTTGTGCCCAGGCCAGGTAATAAAAAGCTCCCAGGGGATTCGAGGTTGAGAGCCTGGTTTAGGAACCTTACGAAGATGCAGATTCTGATTGTGTGTGTGTGTGTGTGTGTGTGTGTGTGTGTGTGTGTGTGTGTTAGGAGTCAGTTTAATTTGCCTTATATTATCAGGAAAGGCCTAAAGGCCAGGTGATTTTCAATCCCCTGCTAAATTCTTTGAAGGCCTTAATACCAAGAGGGGAATCCCTGGCAGCTGGGAAGGTGACCAAAGATGGGTCTAGAGCCTTGGGCTCCAGGCCTAGTTTGTTGAGCAGTGGGGTCACTGACGGAAGAGAGTGAGGTTGGGAAGTGGCATGAATCCTAACTGTTGGAAAAGCCCGCCAGGGTGGGTATATAGGACTGACGCGTCCAGGACACCCGTCCAGGATACGCCTGATTGTGGGGCAGTGGGGTCTGTGTAGGGTGAACAGGAGACCATGGTGTCGGGGATGAAGTGGAGGGGCAGTGGGGGGGGATCAGACTTGGGGCGGGACATCAGCTATTGCTGTGATGCTTGTGCGGAGTGGGCTACCACCCACATTTCAGGAGAGTGATGAGGATTAAGAAAGATGGTGTGGGTAAAGCCCCTGGCGTTCTACCTGAGAGAGTTGTAGATCAGTGAGTGAGTGGCTAGCTTCCTCTCCCCAGCCCCAAACACACTATTGGAGCACTTTGGGAGAGAGGAAGTTTCCAGAAAAGGAATCTTCTAGATACGGTTGACATCTGGATTAGGGAGAGATGGGATAGAATTGACAGGCCTTGCTGTATCACGAGGAGACGTCAACCTGAATGGAAGAAGCTGAAGCAAAATTAATTGAAAGCATTTATTTGGGCCAAGGTTGAGGACAGAGTGCTTCAGGGAACAAAGGAGTCTCACAGATGAGGGAGGGGGCGATTACCAAAGTTGTTTACCCGGAATTCTCATTGGTTTGCAGAAATAACATTGGTTACTGACTGGGTATCCACTGTTGAACGGTAGGGCGTGTGGCATTTTATGTACTTGGCTTCAGTTAGTCTAGAGCCCTCGTAGCAAGTGGCTTCAAGAGATAACTGTTCCGCTCAAGAGGGAGTGAGTGACATGTGACTGCTGAAGATGCCTCTTTGGGCTGGATCATTTAGAAGGGCTCACATTCTCCAGATTAAAAAGTTATTTTTCTTTCTCAAGGAAAAGTGGTCCAAAGTGGAGGAAAACTCACAAAGTATGGGATGCCCCGATCCACAGGCCTTGGGGAAATATGTTCAAAGAAAGATGATAATCTCAGTGCTTTGCGCTTAAAAAAGTCACCAGGATACTCATCTAAATTAATCACTGCACACCCGAGGAAACTGAAGCTGGACAGGACATCTGATTTACCCAGAATAGGACAGTAGGCGGAAATGACAACACGTCAGGCCCTGGGGATGTGATGTCCCCAGCCTCCTCTGCAGCACGTCCTGGCATGGTGGGGGCAGGTGGGTACACTTGCGGGTTTAGATCTTGTATCATTAGAGTCACCCGGCTTATTTAAAAAATTAATGTCAATGTCAATATCCAGGTCCTACTTCCAATGAATTACATCAGAACCTCTGGGGATTGGGCTTGGCATCTGGATATGAAATGCTCTCTGGGATTCTAATGTGCAAAGTGGAAATTGAGTGTCATTGCAGGGTGTCACCCACTCAACCATGCCAGGCACTGGGCCTGCACCGATGCCACCAGTGGATGACCCAATAGTCCCTGGCCTCATGGGGCTTTTTAGTAAGCACATTTATTGGGAAAATGTTGGTCCAGGCATGGTGGCTCATGCCTGTAATCCCAGTACTTTGGGAGGCGGTGGCTAGAGGATTGCCTGACCCCAGATGTTCGAGACCAGCCTGGGCAACTTGGCGAGACCTTGTCTCTACAATAAATAAAACAATTAGCTAGGCGTGGTGGTGTGTGCCTGTAGTTCTAGCTACTTGGAAAGCTGACGCAGAAGGATTGCCTGAGCCCAGCAGGTTGAACCTGCAGTAGCCTTGAGCGTGTCACTGTGCTCCATCCTGGGCGGCAGAGTGAGACTCCAACTAAAAAAAAAAAATCAAATAAAAATAAAAATGTTTATTGAATACCACTTGGCTGGCCCAGAAGGATAGGCAGCAGTTTAAAGAAAAAGCAGTTATTAAACAGTCTGTGCCAGGCAGTATTCTAAAACACCTTAAGGCTCCCCACAGATACTATTACCCCCATTTACATCATATTTTAGGACTCACTCCACTGTTCCATACATGTGTAATGGCTCAGAGGAGTTGATGATCTCCACTGGGGCCTTTACTCTGATTAACTTGCAAATGAGATCTTCTCCCCCCTGTGCATCAGCCCAGTCCTTCAAATTCTTAATAAAATATCAGAACTAATATGGCTTTTATCATTTGCAACACAATATGTAAGTGGCAGAACAGATGGGAAGCTACAGATAAGGCTTGGGTGGAGGGCGGGGTTCCGAATCCGGGTGCATGCAGGGCCTGGGGGCCTTTGGTCATGGTAGATTTTCCACAGGCCAGCCCCTGAGATGGGAGGTGCAGTGTGTTAGGTCAGACCCGACAAGGTGGGTCTGTGATCCGGTGCCACAAGAAAGATGAAAAGACTTGCAAGGAAAAGCAAAAGAGTTTATTCACATTCAGGACAGGGTCTGAATGGGGCCCATGTTGCAAGCAATGTGGTCCTGTGGGGTGGGGTACGGATGCTTTTAACGTTTCTATAAGGTAAAAGAGTGAGTAAAAATCTCCAGCACTGCATTCTTGGGTGGTGGCATATTAGGCCTCGTGCCTAGATGGTGTCTGGACAACACATCTGTGACTCCAGCAGGTGGGCAGGTGGGCTGTCACTGAAGATTGACCACGACAGATTAGATTAGTTCAGTCTTGTGACTGGGTTGCAAACACTGGGAATAGAAAGGCTGATTAATACCAAACAGGTAGGGAAGGGGTTGTAAAGCAATTATCAATAGCTACTTCTGAGAAACCGGTTCTGTCCTTGCCTAGTGATTTAAGGGCAGGTTCGGTAATTTTGGACACAACTGGGCAGTGATTTTTTTCCTTTTTTTTTGGAGTTGAAGCCTCAGTCTGTCTGTCAACCTGCCGGGCTCCGACGATCCTTCTTCCTCAGCCTTCCAAGTAGCCGGAACTACAGGCACGCGCTACCACACCCAACTAATTTTTTAATTTATTGTAGAGACAAGGTCTTGCCAAGTTGCCCAAGCTGGTCTTGAACCCCTGGGCTCAGGCAGTCCTCTCACCTCCGCCTCCCAAAGTGCCGGGATTACAGGCGTGAGTCATTTTGGGAGGAGGAGGCGAGAGGGTTGCCTGAGCCCAGGGGGTTGAGACCATTCTGGGCAATTTGGTGAGACCTCATCTCTACAATAAATCAAAAATTTAGCCGGGTATGGTGGTGGTCACCTGTGGTTCAAGCTACCTGGAAGGTTGAAGCAGAAGGATCACCTGAGCCCAGCAGGTTATGGTGGCTGTGAGTGCGCCACTGCACTCCAGTCAGAGTAACGATGAGACATCAACTCAAAAGAGAAAAAGAAAAAGAAAAGTGCCTACTTGCGAACCCATGTGCTTCTGCAGGTGTGGTTGCTGAATACTTAAACTTTCAAAGAGAGTAATAGGGCTGAGCTCGGTGGCTCAGCCTGTAATCCCAGCACTTTGGGAGGCCGAGGCGAGTGGATTGCCTAAGCCCGCGGGTTTGAGACCTGCCTGGGCAACTTGGCGAGACCTCGTCTGTACAATAAATCAAAAATTAGTCGGGCATGGTAGCGCGCGCCTGTAGTTCTGGCTACTCGGAAGGCTGAGGCAGAAGGATCACCGGAGCCCAGCCGGGCGAGGCTGGGGTGGCCGGGAGCGTGCCACTGCACTCCAGTCTGGGTGACAGAGTGAGACTCCAACTGAAAAAGCAAACAACAACAATATCAACAACAACAACAACAAAACAAAAGCAAAGAGAGGAATAAGACAAAACATCCTCTATCATGGAGCTATTATTCAATCACAGCATTTCATCTTCTGAAGTCAAGGAGAAATTCAAAATCAGCTGTGGATTCAGTTACATGGGTTTAGATTCCATAAACACATGGAATCTTGCTTCCCAGAAGACAGATTTGTCAAAACCACTGAAGGTAGTTGTACTTTAACTCATATTAGAAACACATGAAGGAAGTTAATGACTTTATATGAAGAACAAAGCAGTTGTGATCTAGCTCAGGAAAATGAGTAACTCAGGTACTTTGAACTAATCTTGGTAATATCATTAACTTTTTGGTTAGTAATGTTTTGCCATACTCTGGGAGGTATAAATGCCTGGCAAGACCTTTGTTTGTTTTTTTTTTTTTTTTAAGTTGGAGTCTCTCTCTGTCGCCCAGGCTGGAGTGCAGTGGCACACTTATGGTCACCCCAGCATCGACCTGCTGGGCTCAGGTGATCCTTCTGCCTCAGCCTTCCAAGTAGCCGGAACCACAGGCGCACGCTGCCATGCCTGGTTAATTTTTGATGTATTGTGGAGACAAGTTCTCGCCAAGTTGCCCGGCTGGTCTCGAACCCGCAGGCTCAGGCAATCCACTCTCATCAGCCTCCCAAAGTGCTGGGATTACTGACTGAGCCACTGAGCCCAGCCTGGCTGCTGATTTTTTTTTTTTTTTGAGTTGGAGTCTCATTCGGTCACCCAGACTGGAGTGCAGTGGCCGCTCCTGGCCACCACAGCCTCGACCTGGGCTCCGGCGATCCTTCCGCCTCAGCCTTCCAAGTAGCCGGAATTACAGGCATGCGCTACCACGCCCGGTTCATTTTTTGATTTATTGCAGAGATGAGGTCTTGCTGCCCAGGCGGGTCCCGAACCCGCGGGCTCAGGCAATCCACTCACCACAGCCTCCCAAAGGCGCAGGATTACAGGCTGAGCCACCAAACTCGGCTGCATTTTACCCGTTCACAGGGCAAATAAGATCCACCTGCCTCCAATCCCTCTTGCGTTCCTTTTATTTATTTATATTTATATTTTATTTTTGAGTCAGACTCTCACTCTGCCACCCAGGCTGGAGTGCAGTGGCACAATCACAGCTACCACAGCCTCAGCCTTCTGGGCTCCGGCGATCCTTTCGCCTCAGCCTTCCAAGTAGCCGGAGCTACAGGCATGCGCCACCACCCCTGGCTAATTTTTATTGATTTATTGTAGAGATGAGGTCTCACCAAATTGCCCAAGCTGGTCTCAAACCCCTGGGCTCAAGCAATCCTCTCACCCCAGCCTCCCAAAGTGCTGGGATTACAGGCCTGAGCCACCACGTCCGGCTGAAGTCAAAGCCTTTTAACTCTTCCCTTTGATGGGGGCAGGTTGTGAAGGTGATTGGGTGGTGTCATCACGGAGAGCAGGTGAGTGCAGGTACTGACATCAGGTGATGGATGGCAGGCAGATGGGTGGGTTAGTCACATGATTGCTGCCATGCTGAGGGGTCCTATCTGTGTCATGAAGGGCTGATTAGGTTAGCTTGTTTACAAAACAAGCTGGGGAGGGGTTTGGGTTGTAAAGCAATTATCAATAGCTACCTCTGAGAAATCAGCTCTGTCCTTGGCTAGTGATTAGAGGGTAAAATTTTTTTTTTTTGAGTTGGAGTCTCACTCTTGTCGCCCAGGCTGGAGGGCAGTGGCACGCTCCCGGCCACCGCAGCCTTGACCTGCTGGGCTCCGGCGATCCTTCCGCCTCAGCCTTCCAAGTAGCCGGAACTACAGGCGCGTGCTACCATGCCCGGCTAATTTTTTATTTAATGTAGAGACGAGGTCTTGCCAAGTTGCCTGGACGGGTCTTGAACCCGCGGGCTCAGGCAATCCACTCGCCTCGGCCTCCCAAAGTGCTGGGATGACAGGGCTGAGCCATGGCTATAGAAATTAAACGCTCCCTTTTCTCCCAATCTCTGCCTCTCGCATTTTGATGGGCTGCGAGGGACAGCAAATCGGCCGTAACAGTTTCCCATTCTCCGTCTGGAATTTCAACATCCTCTTGTGACTTCGTTTCTGTCCAAGTCAGTTTCCCAGGTAAAAGAGTTCCCTCTTCGCCAGAGGGGCTCCGGGCGCGCTGGGACGGCAGGGGGCGCTGCCGGCAAAGCGTGGCTCCCCGGCCTACCTGGACACCGCCGATGTGCGCGTGCGCGGGACCGGGGGAGGGCGGATCCGGGGGCGGGCCTAGAGGCGTGGCCAGAGGCAGGGCGGGGCCCGGGCCGACACGTGGGCGGGGCCGCCTTCCTCCTCTGCCCTGAGCTCTGCTGCCCCGCGCTCTCCGCCGGGCCCGCGCGTCGCCTTGCTGCCGAGCGACGCCCGTCTGCAAAAGCTGTTTGTTTTTGTGACGATGCAATAATTCAGAAAGTGCAGGAACCAGCGCCTCGTGGCTGCTTCCTGCGAGACGGGCGGCGGGCCTGGGCTCGGAAACCTCTGGCCTGCACGTGCGCCGGGGCTTCGGCTTTCCGGTCTGTCGGGCACGGGCGTGAGTCGTGTTCACTCCCGGCCCCTGCGAGCTCGGCAGGTGGCGGCCGCACGCGCGTCCGGGGCGCCGGGGGCGCTCCGACCCCGTGGGAAGCTCTCACCAGGAATCCACCCAAGCTCCTGGCTGGGCTGAGGCGGGAGGGGTCTGCAGCCCGAGATGCTGCAGAGGCCGAGGGGCGCTTCTCGGTTGTCGCCCCTGTAGGAATGGGCTCACTCTTGCTTGTCCTGGTGACTGGGGGAGAGAAGGTGTGCCGCCAGGGGGGAGGACATGGGGCCTGGTGCTGCCTGGCGGTGGCCCGCCTAGGTCCCTCTGGCCCTGCTGACCCCTGTCCACCCGTCCCTGAGATAGTGACCATACTGGGCCGGGCCTGGGTGTGAGGGTGCTGTAGGTAGGGGAGAAGTACCTTTTCTTCACCCATCCTAAATTCCTGGAAGAGACCCCTGTCACAAAAGTCAGATGAAAAGAAAAGCATACAAAAATATTTAGCACCTGGGCTCGGTGGCTCAGCCTGTAATCCCGCGCTTTGGAAGGCTGAGGTGAGTGGATGGCCTGAGACCCGCCTGGGCAACTTGGCGAGACCTCATCTCTACAATAAATCAAAAAATTAGCCAGGCGTGGTAGCCTGTAGTTCCAGCTTCTGGAAGGCTGAGGCAGAAGGATCGCCGGAGCCCAGCAGCTCGAGGCTGCGGTGGCCGGAAGCGGTCACTGCACTCCAGTCTGGGTGATAGAGTGAGACTCAAACTCAAAAAAACCCAAAAAACAAAACAAAAAACCAAATATATTTAGCATGGATTTTACCCTAGACAAACCTTCATAAGGAAATGAAGACCCAAAGACATGGGCAAACCTGTGTATTTTTTGGTTCCATCTTTAAAAAAATATTTGTTTGTTTTTTGAGTTGGAGTCTCACTCTTTGTTGCCCAGGCTGGAGTCAGTGGCATGCTCATGGCCACTACAGCCTCAACTTGCTGGGCTTAGGCAATCCTTCCACCTCAGCCTTCCAAGTAGCTGGAACTACAGATGCACGCCACCACGCCCGGCTAGATTTTTGAGATTTACTGTAGAGATGAGGTCTCACCAAGTTGCCCAGGCTGGTCTTGAACCCCCAGGCTCAGGCAATCTTTCGCTTTGGCCTCCCAAAGTGCTGGGATTACAGGCTAACCACTGCACCCGGCCAAAAAAATTTTTTTTTAATTTGAAAGATGTGGGGTACAATTCACAATTAGGTATACAAGTGGTCATCGTAGAGGAAAAGTTGGGACCCCACTTTGGTCCCCACTTTGTCTGGTAACCTGTGTATTTTTATTTTTATTTTTTTTGTGTTGTTTTTTTTTTTTGAGTTGGAGTCTCACTCTGTCGCCCAGACTGGAGTGCAGTGGCCGCTCCCGGCCACCGCAGCCTCAACCTGCTGTGCTCTGGCGATCCTTCCGCCTCAGCCTTCCGAGTAGCCGGAATTACAGGCGCGCGCTACCACGCTCGGCTGATTTTTTGATTTATTGTAGAGATGAGGTCTTGCCTGCCCAGGTGGGTCTCGAACCTGCGGGCTCAGGCAATCCACTCACCTCAGCCTCCCAAAGGCGCGGGATTACAGGCTGAGCCACCGAGCCCGGCTAACCTGTGTATTTTTAATGCCAGGTTTGATGCAGAAGTGGATAGTCTTAGACTAATATGATTGGATAAAAAGGAGGTATGATCCATTGGTAATATACTGGAGAGACATAGGCTTCTTGGTTCAGATTCTTCTCTGTGTCCCTGTGTCTTCAGCAATGAGAATGGTCCTTTCCTCTGGATATAGGGAGGGTACCACTTAAATAAGGTTTTTATACCCTGCCTCAAAGAAGAGGGCAGGGAGGAGAAAGTGACTTTCCTGCTTCTGTTCCTTGCTCAAATGCAAAGGTACCATATTTTGGGGTTACGTGTGCTGAGCCCATTAGCACCAAGGTGAAGGCCGGGGCCCAGACCTAGATTTCCTTTGGATTTTCTAAACGGAGGGGAATTGGGGCCTGAGGAGGGACGGTACCCATATCCCTCCAGCCCGGAGCAGGGTGCTCCGCCCCCCTGCAGACAGGAGCTTGCGTCTGTGTCCCAGGAGCTAGTTACCGACTCTGTGGCTTTGGACAAGACATGCAGCCTTTGGAGTCTCAGTGTCCCCATTTAGAGAGTAGGAGCAGCAGGATGGGTGGAGGGTGCTGTTGGCTGCCTGGTCCTGCATGCTGTACCCTCTGCCCCTGACCAACCAATGGTGCTTCCGAAGATTCTGATTCTTGAACACTCTTGGGGCTTGATAAACACACAGGTGCCCCAGCCTTGCTCTAGCAGGTGGGTTCACCAGGAATCCCACCGGGAACAACCCTCCTGGGGTCTGGTCATGGACCCCACCAGCCCCCAGCACAGGGCAAGGAGGTTCCAGGGCCATGGGGCACCAGGGAGGTACACACCCCAGACCCCTGTTCCCACAAGGCTCTGTTGAGAGTGAGGGATCTTAGTGGCTTGGATGGGGACTCTGAACCGATGTTCCATTTAAGAGGACTTTAGAAAGTGGGGATGCTCTGATCCTGGGGCTAGGTCCTAATCCTGGGGTCAGGTGGTCGAGGCCTGGGTTCTAATCCTGGGCTTGCTTGTTCAGTGCCTGTCTCCTTCCAGATCTGAGTGTGAATGAGTCCTGATACATCGCATTATTGAAGGCCAGTTCCTGTTTTAGATTCATGAATCCCTAACCAGCTTTGAGAAGCTGTGGTGCTGAGGACCTAGGCCCAGGTAGGTCAGACAGCTCTCCCCAGAGTCTTTTTTTTTTTTTTTTTGAGTTGGAGTCTCACTCTGTCACCCAGGCTGGAGAGCAGTGACCGCTCCCGGCCACCGCAGCCTCGACCCGCTGGGCTCCGGCGATCCTTCTGCCTCAGCCTTCCGAGTAGCTGGAATTGCAGGCGCACGCCACCATGCCCAGCTAATTCTTGATTTATTGTAGAGATGAGGTCTCACCTCGTTACCCAGGCTGGTCCGAACCCGCAGGCTCAGTCAATCCTCTCACCTCGGCCTCCCAAAGTGCTGAGATTATAGGTGTGAGCCATCACGCCTGGTCAACTCCAAACACCATGCTTATGCTAGCAGTGACCCCACGTTTTTCAACCAAGAGTGGTCCAGGCTGGTTTGGTCAATGTGGGGGCCGGACCCCCTGCCTTCTAGAGGCCAGGGGTGGGGGAAAGCAGCATCTACTCCTGGTTCTTCCATAACTGTCACCTGTTCCTATTCCATGAGGTCGAGCTCCAGCTGCTTGTGGGAGTTATGACCCCACCCATCTGCCCCGGTGGAATCCCCTTTCTGGAGGTTTGCCAGTTTGCCCTCTAGAGTAGCCAGTGTTCTTTCCCGGGGTAGGGTTGCCTCCCTGTTTGAAGGAATGTCTGCCTCAGTGGTGCATCTGAGAGAGAGCAGCGCCCCGCCCCTCCTGTAGGCTGCCACACCTTCAGGGTGAGCAGACAGGGTGTGTCGGGCCTGCAGCAGCTGGCTTGACCCCATGGGCCAGCACTTAGTGCCATCTGGGCTCCAGGGGTTTAGGTGTCTCACCTCCAGAGTGTGTTTGTTGGGGTGGACTGGCCACCTTGCAAACAGCTAGCCCGAGGCCTGTCTGCGGCGGCCATACCAGGCCCTGCCTGTGGCCAGCCACTTTTCTAGAGGAAAACTCAGTCCCCTCGGAGCCCCCCCGCATAGCCCTGTTCGAAGCTTTGAAGGTGGAAGCCCAGAGGCAAAGTCAAAATTGCAGGGAGAGTCAACAGCTGAGGACCCAGTTTGGCCTGGCCAAGACGCCGGAGGCTACAAAGGGACAGTGTGAGGGATGCCTTTGGAACAGAAGAGACCCTTTCAGTCTTCCCAGGACGAGACTCGCCTGCTAATTAGGCAGGAGGACCCTCCCGGTGTGTGGGCTGCAGGGAGGGTCGGGTGGCCAGGGGAGCGTGATCCTGCTGCCGGAAGAGCCTGCTGGTTCTGAGTAGCTAGGACTTTCTGGTCCACACCTCACCCTGTAGACCAGCTGCTCCAGAACGATGCAGGGAACGCCTTAGCTACTCAGCCTGACATAGGCCTCTGGCCACTCCCGGCCACCGCAGCCTCGACCCGCTGGGCTCCGGCGATCCTTCCGCCTCAGCCTTCTGAGTAGCTGGAACTACAGGCGCGCACTACCACGCCCGGCTAATTTTTGATTTATTTAATTTAATTAATTAATTTATTTATTTTGAGTTGGAGTCTCACTCTGTCGCCCAGACTGGAGTGCAGTGGCCGGTCCCGGCCACCGCAGCCTCGACCTGGTGGGCTCCGGCGATCCTTCCGCCGGAGCCCACTAGGTAGCTGGAACTACAGGCGCGCACCACTACGCCTGGCTCATTTTTTGATTTATTGTAGAGATGAGGTCTCGCCAAGTTGCCCAGGTGGGTCTCGAACCCGCAGGCTCAGGCGATTCACTCACCTCAGCCTCCCAAAGTGCGGGATTACAGACTGAGCCATCGAGCCCGGCTAGGGCTGGGTTTCTCCCCACAATTCTGTCTTCTGATGTGAAAAGTTCCTCAGCAGTTGGACTGTGCAGCTCTCTCAGGCCCCACGGTCCAGATAACCTCTTGCCACCATGTCTCATGGCCTCTCTGCACATGGGACCCGCTAACTCTGGATGGGGGAGGGGAGGAAGACCCCCCAGAGGTGCTGATGGATGGCATGAGGACAGGTCCAGGGAGGAGCCCCAGGCTTCCTGGGGTGGGGACCCACTCTGCAGAATTCCCAGGCATGCTTATGACACTCTTGTCCTGTGTGGCAATGGTGGCAGCTAAGAATCATTTCTAGGCCCTTCTGGAGATGCTCCTGTTCCTGTAGCAGCAGCAGCTTTTTTGCTGAAGAATGGTCTGTGGCTGGGTGTGGTGGTTCACACCTGTAATCCCAGCATTTTGGGAGGCTGAGGCGAGAGGATTGTTTGAGCCCAGGAACTTGAGATCACCTAAGCCACCCAGTAAGACCCTGTCTCTACAAAAAATAAAAAAACAGAAAAATTAGCTGGGTGTGGTGGCACATACCTATAGTCCCAGCTACTTGGGAGGCTGAGGCAGAAGGATCACTTGTGCTTAGGAGGTCGAGGCTGCAGCGAGCCGTGATACAGGATGGTGCCACTGCACTCCAGCCTGGTGGGCGGGGGTCTAGGAGCTGGAAGCAGCCCCCAGCCAACAGTCGGCAAGAGAGCAGGGACCTCAAGGGAGTGACTGGCCCGTACCTGAGCTAGTTCTTCAGGGGCCCAGGAAGCCCCTTTTATTTCCAGAATCTTCCATTTTCTCCACCCGTGGGTTCTTCATTTAAAACTAGAGCAGAGGCGAGGAATCCACAAGTTAGATTCCCCGGTGACTAGGACAGCGTGGTGGGCTCTTCATACCTGGCGGAGGCAGAGCGAGACCCTGATTCAAACAAACAAATGGGTCTGAATGCATTTTGGCATCTGGTGGGCTCATGCCAGGTCTCCTGACTTGGTGCATACTTTCTTTCCTAAGATACGTTTTTTCTTTTAAAATTGTGGGGTATACTTAAGGGTTAGGTATACAGCCGGGCTCGGTGGCTCAGCCCGTCATCCCGCGCCTTTGGGAGGCTGAGGTGAGTGGATTGCCTGAGCCCGCGGGTTCGAGACCCGCCTGGGCAGCGAGACCTCATCTCTGCAATAAATCAAAAAATCAGCCGGGCATGGTAGCGTGTGCCTGTAATTCCGGCTACTCGGAAGGCTGAGGCGGAAGGATCGCCGGAGCCCAGCGGGTCGAGGCTGCGGTGGCCACTGCACTCCAGTCTGGGCGACCGAGTGAGACTCCAACTCAAAAAAAAGGGTTAGGTATACAAATATGCATTGTGCAGGTACCATTGTTGATGAGGTGTGCCCCCCCACCCCGTCCCCAGGCAGATATTGACTACCGTTAATCCCACCTCCCTTCCCCTCCCTGCCCCTCCATAGTTTCCCACCACTGTCAATCCTTTTTTAGAGTATTACGGTAGTTGTTCAAAGTCCACTTATGAGTGAGAACATGTGATGCTCAGATCTTTGTTTCTGTGAGAGATCACTCAGTATTATAGACTCTAATTCCATCTAGGTCGCTGCGAAATTCATGATTTTTTTCTTACTTTTTTTTTTTTTTTGAGTGGGAGTCTCACACTGTCACTCAGACTGGAGTGCAGTGGCTGCGCTGGCCACCGCAGCCTCGACCTGCTGGGCTCCGGTGATCCTTCCGCCTCAGCCTTCCAAGTAGCTGGAACTAACTACAGGCGCGTGCTACCACGCCCAGCTAGTTTTTTGATTTATTGTAGAGATGAGGTCTCGCCAAACTGCCTAGGCGGGTCTCGAACCCGTGGGCTCCGGCAATCCACTCACCTCGGCCTCCCAAAGCACGGGATTACAGGCTGAGCCACCGAGCCTGGCCGATTTTGTTCTTTTTTATGGCGGCGGAATATTCCATACCTAACTCCAGTCAGAATGGCCATTATCAATAACTCAAAAAAATAACAGATGCTGGAGAGGATGGTGCCTACTTTCTGTGCCTAGCACGGAGGCTGAACCCCTATGGCACAGGATCGAGGCTCACTGGCTGAGATCGCTGGGGCGCCCCTTGGTCCTTGTTGCATCCTGTGGCACACCGGTGAAGGGAGAACAAGCCTTTCTTGGCCATGCTGCTGACTGGAGTCAGGCCGGGCAATCTGGAGAGTCTACTACGGACTTCTCATCTTCTGGGTCAGATGACTCCTGCACAAAGGCCGCGACACGGTGAATCCCTGTGTGAATTATTCTGTGGCCGAGCTGTGACACCCATGCGTCCTCTCTCAAGGGCTCAGAAGAATGCACTTGGATAGGTAGAAAATGGAAAAGGTTTGCTTAGCTAGCAGATTGTTCCCAAAGTAATTTGCAGGTTGGATTCTAGAAGAGGGCTGTTTCTCAGACCGTCACCAGGGATCCTGCCCTCTGAGGCCTGGCGGGTTTTCCATTCCCGCCGAGGCAGGAGACAGGCCTTGGCTGGGGCCTCGTGAGGGTGGATGGAGCCCACCATGTTGTTCTAGTCACCGGGGAATCTGATTTGTGGGTTCCTCGTCTCTGCTCTGGTTTTAAATGAAGAGCCGATGGGTGGAGAGGAGGGAAGATTCTGGAAATAAAGGTGACTTCCTTGGCCCCTTAAGAACTAGCTCAAGCCGGGCTCGGCGGCTCAGCCTGTCATCCCTTTGGGAGGCTGAGGTGAGTGGATGGCCTGAGCCCGCGTGTTCGAGACCCGCCTGGGCAGCGAGACCTCATCTCTACAATGAATCAAAAAATGCCGGGCGTGGTAGCGCACGCCTGTAATTCCGGCTATTCGGAAGGCTGAGGCGGAAGGATCGCCGGAGCCCAGCAGGCCGAGGCTGCGGTGGCCGGGAGCGGCCACTGCACTCCAGTCTGGGCGAAAGAGTGAGACTCCAACTCAAAAAAAAAAAAAAAAGAACTGGCTCAGATGTGGGCCAGTCACTCCCTTGAGGTCCCTGGCTTCTTACTGGCTGTTGGCTGGGGTCGCTTCCAGCTCCTAGAACCACCCCCGAACCAGGCTCCTCACACAGGTGGGCGGCATGCTTCTCCAAGGCCAGCGGAGAATCTCTCCTCTAGTCTGCTGCGACAAAGTCTTAGGTCTTGTGGCACAATCGCGTCAAGTGAGTGGCTAGCCCGGGTCTTTGCCCTGTTTTCTTAGCTAGAAGCAAGCCCCAGTTTCCACCTGTGCTTAGGGGAAGAGGATTCTATCAGGATGTCACTCGGTGGGTGAGTCCACTACTGTAAGGGAGGCTTACACAAAGTGAACAAAGAGAGCAAGCATGAATGAGAGAACACACAGCTTTTTTTTTTTTTCTTTGAGTTGGAGTCTCACTCTGTCGCCCAGACTGGAGGGCAGTGGCCGCTCCCGGCCACCGCAGCCTCCACCTGCTGGGGCTCCCACGATCCTTCCACCTCAGCCTTCCAGGTAGCTGGAACTACAGGCGCACGCCACCATGTCCAGCTAATTTTTTGATTTATTGTAGAGACGAAGTTCGCCATGTTGCCCAGGTTGAATCCGTGGGCTCAGGCAATTCTCTTGCCTTGGCCGCCCCAGTCACCAGGACGATGGGTATCACCGTTATGCCTGGTTAATTTCTTGATTTATTGTAGAGACAGGGTCTTGCTATGTTGCCCCGGCAGGTCCCGAAATTCTGGACTCAGGTGATTATTATTATTATCATCATTTTACTTATTTCTTGAGTTGGGGTCTCACTCCGTCACCCGAGCTGGAGTGTGTGGCATGTTGACGGTCACCCTGGCATCAACCTGCTGGGCTCAAGTGATCCTTCCACCTCAGCCTTCCAAGTAGCCGAACTACAGGTGCGCGCTACCACACCCGGCTGATTTTTGATTTATTGTAGAGACGAGGCCTCGCCACGTTGACCAGGCTGGCCTCGAACCCGCGGGCTCAGGCAATCCTCTCGCCTCGGCCTCCCAAAGTGCTGGGATTATGGGCTTAGAGTCACCGCGCCTGGCCAGCACACAGGTTTCAAGTTGATGTGATGCTTGAACTCAGGGTCTGCTGTCCTATTCCCCCCGCCCAACCCACCTGAACTTGAACTCTGCTTAAGACTAACCCTGGCTCAGGTCGGCATTGTGTGTTTAAAATGGGTGCTGATTTGGCCAATGACTTTGCTGAGATGTGAGACTGGACTCGAGCTCACTTGTTGTAGGAAACTGAAAATAATAAACACATTGATTTCTCTGTGGGCCTCTCCTCTTGGAGGACAGGCTAAGGCGCTGAGTTTTGAGTCAGCCTCTGGCCCTGGAGGTGCTTTGCCCTGAAGACAAGGTCCCTCCCACCTCTCTCTGGGTGTGCGGAAGGGATGGATTATTGGCATGGAGGAGGGAGGCGGCCCTGACTGCTTAAAGGACAAGGGACTGGGGTTCAGTGTCTGTGACTGAGACAGGAAAACAAAGAGTTAATCAAGAACTAGACCCTAAGAGGCTGATCTCAAATGAGCAACGGCCCTAACCGCCACTTCTGCTTCTGTAAGCATGCTTTGCCGCACCCTCTGTCAACCTGCTTGCTGTGAAAGTTACCGCTCATGGTCCTCCATTTAAAATTATAAAACCGGCCGGGCTCGGTGGCTCAGCCTGTCATCCCAGCGCTTTGGGAGGCCGAGGTGGGAGGACTGCCCGAGCCCGCGGGTTTGAGACCCGCCTGGGCAACTTGGCGAGACCTCATCTCTACAATAAATCGAAAATTAGCCAGGCATGGTAGCGTGTGCCTGTAGTTCCAGCTACTCGGAAGGCTGAGGCGGAAGGATCGCCGGAGCCCAGCAGGTCGAGGCTGCGGTGGCCGGGAGCGGCCACTGCACTCCAGTCTGGGCGACAGAGTGAGACTCCAACTCAAAAAACAACAACAACAACAAATTATAAAACCACCAGTGACAAAAGCCCAGGTCTGACAATGCAGCCCCAGACCTGTTACACCCAAAAGTCTTCAATGAGGTCCGCTGGATGTGTATCAAAACAGCCTGTAACTGAGGCTTGAGGCTCAGGTTTTTGGAGACGACTCCACCCGAGACTTCCGGAATAAACGTTCTCGACTCTTCCACTTGGTCTCCAGTGCCTGTTCTGGGCGTGGCAACGCTCCATTTGTGTCTGCTCCCGGTGAGCGGCGGCGCTTGCTGCAACGTGACTGGCAAGAGATTCCTGCCTGACACCCGAGGATGGGAGCCTGACTGCATGAATGTGGGGGGAAAGGGGGCGTGGCTGGGGGGGTGACACCGGGGAATGGGACACCAGAAGCAGTAGTTAGAGGTCCTGTGACTGAGCCCCTGGTTCATGGAGCCAAGACACAGTGGGAGAGAGGGACCCACAACAGACCTAGCACAGAGCCTTATGTCACGGGCCCTGGTTCACGCACAGCTGAGCCTTGGGGGCAGAGGGAGATCTCAGCACTGCTAATTCTGGGTGTCTGTGCAACCCTGGTGAGTAGGGCTCGCCAAAGAAAACCCCAAGAGATGCAAGACTGAGTGTGAGTGGAAACATTTTACCGCAAGGGGGTGGTCTGATCTAGGGCTCTGGGGGACAAGGCTTGGGGGATGGAAATAGGGTCCGTCTTCCAAAGCCCAAAGACCTTGAACTGTCCCTTATCAGGATCACAAGGTCTCAGAACGATGGCTGTGGATCCCATGGGTTGGCTGGAGGGGCTTGCCGCGTGGGTGCGTGAGGTGTCCAGCTGGGACCGCCGTGTCCAGCTAACCCAGTGGTGCGTGGGACATGCTCGAACCTGGGCGATGGCCCGGTCGGGTCTGTCCTGGGTTCAGCAGGCAAGGCCACGCTGGTGTTTGTCCGAGGCATCAGCTAGATCTGATTTTATTTATGTATTTAATTTTTTTTTTTTGAGTTGGAGTCTCACTCTGTCGCCCAGACTGGAGTGCAGTGGCCACTCCTGGCCACCGCAGCCTCGACCTGCTGGGCTCCGGCGATCCTTCCGCCTCAGCCTTCTGAGTAGCCGGAACTACAGGTGTGTGCTACCATGCCCGGCTGATTTTTTGATTTATTGTAGAGATGAGGTCTCGCTGCCCAGGCGGGTCTCGAACCCGCGGGCTCAGGCAATCCACTCACCTCAGCCTCCCAAAGGCGCAGGATTACAGGCTGAGCCACCGAGCCCGGCTATGTATTTAATTTTAAAGATGTGGGGGATACCCCCCAGGCCTCCCGCGGGATGTCCACCCCATGGCCTGGCTCAGGAAGCGACAAGGAAACAGCCAGGTGGCCAGTCCAGCAAAGCCAACGCTGGGCTTCCATCCTGGGCCGTCACCACCAGCCCCAGGCCCAGAGGTGCTAGGCTGCCAGAGCACCCACTCCCCACCCCTCCTGAAGCACCCTCTCCCCACCCCTCACCTTCTCTCTCCCTACTCATCCTCCCCTTTCCCCTTCCATCCTGGTCCCTCCCTGCAAACTAGGCGGCAGTCGGGCTATTTTTTATCAACACAGCAAACACCAAAAAGGAAGTGAGGGCTGGAGTGCACACCCGAGCTTTCCTGATATGTAACTGTCTCTCTGCACCAACTGGAAAATAAACTCCAGGCAGCCAGGAAAAAAAAAGGTGGGGTACAATCCAGGATTAGGTATACAAGTGGTCATCGTACAGGGAACGTTTGGTTTTCCCATTGGTCCCCACTCTAATTTTATTAAAAAAAAAACAACACACCAAATGACATGTTTCTTGAATCGGAGTGTCATGGAGCAAACGCATGCTTGTTCACACACATGAAGATCATATTGTCACTGGCGGCTGCTTTATGAGGTCTGCAGAGTGAATTCCTGTGCCTTGGGTGGAACTGTGTGGTCAGTGGGGACATGGGGTTTTATTACATTGCTTTACAGTCGAGGCAACTGACATTCTGACTAGCAAAGTGACCAGTACCACGTCACATGATGTCAGAGGCAGAGCTGGGCCAGGGTCCCCACCCACTCTAACCCTCTCTGAGTCCAGCCTTTGGTGGGACATCAGGGTGCTTTTGCAGCGTCCACACTCCCTGTCTGGGGTGATTCCGCCATTGCAGTAAAAAACCTGGAATTCTCTTTTGGAGCTCAGGCCCCTTGTAATACAGGCTTCCCTCACTAGGAAAGTGTTCTCAGAACCCATCAGCCTCAGAGTACCAGCTAGTGTTGCCGTGAGAGGCTGCATTCAGCTTCAGTAATTTTTTTTTGGAGATTCTTTCAACGCATTTGCCTATTTCATGATGGGTGATTGACATGAGCAGCCTGCCCATACTGCACTGAGTGTTCAGCAGTTTTCGACCCAAACCAGCATGACCCCTGTGCCCCACGCTCCTTATTCACCCAATCTCACCCCAAGCGACTTTTTTGTTTGTTTCTCCAGATGAGAAAAGACCTCAAAGGGAAACATTTTGGTGAGGTGAAACAAAAAACGGCAGAAGCACTGAAAGGCATCAAAATGGATGAATCCCAAAACTGCTTTGAGTAATGGGAAAAGCGTCTTGATAGGTGTATTGCATCCGACGGAGAGTACTTTGAAGGTGGCTGCAGTTTAAACATGTAAGAATTTAAAAAATGCTCAATTAAAATAAATTCTGGGTTGTTTTGGGTCTCCTCTCGTATTTTAAGATTTTGATGACCAAAATAAGGTGTCGTGAGCGAGTAGATGAGAAGTGCCATCTATGACTTTGAGTAATTCCTGACTTCCTCTGGTGACAATTTTTGGCCAATTCATTTTCCTGGGACTGAGTCAGACCACAAGGCTGGGATTCTATGTTCTGTGCTGACCCATTGCCATTGTTGAGAATTTAGAATCTGTAATTCAGCAAACTACATCAAGCACCTACTGCGTGTCAGGCCGGGGAACTCGGGGCGGACTCTCCCTTGAGTTTTACATATTCTGTGGTTCTTTTTTTTTTTTTTGAGTTGGAGTCTCACTGTCGCCCAGACTGGAGTGCAGTGGCCGCTCTCAGCCACCGCAGCCTCGACCTGCTGGGCTCCGGCGATCATTCCGCCTCAGCCTTCCGAGTTGCTGGAACTACAGGCGCACGCTACCACGCCCGGCTGATTTTTGATTTATTGTAGAGATGAGGTCTCGCCTGCCCAGGCGGGTCTTGAACCCGTGGGCTCAGACAATCCACTCACCTCAGCCTCCCAAAGGCGCAGGATTACAGGCTGAGCCACCGAGCCCGGCTTCTGTGGTTCTTTTAAGGGGTACCCCTCAGTGGAACAGCCCGGGCAGGCTGGTGACAAAGGCTTTTGGGTGCTTTGATCTCCAGGTGAGGGCTTGTCTGTAGCATCCCTGGGTGCCGTCCCAGCTCTGGTATTGTTGGCTGAGTGGCCTGGGGCACCCGGCTAGCCTTTCCCCTCAGACTTCCCTAGGCAGTTCAGGTCTGCACCTCATCTGGAATCTCATGAATGCAGCACATCAATTAAACAGGACCCTCACAGGAAGGGCTTTGATTTCCCTCCTTGGCATTGACGGGCGGCGTTATTGATGTTGCTGCCTCTTGCCGATAGTGCTGGCGGAAGCCATTCCTGTTCGCCACTGTGAGAGGTGCCTCTTGTTTCCGGCGATTTATTGCACTTACTACACTGATGTTCACAAGGAACTGCATATTTATTCAAGCGCAGAAGTTTGTCTCCCCCAAATACGTGCATGAAGGAAGAGTAGACGAGGCAGAGTGTGGAAGGGCTTCCTGCCCCTGCCCCTGCCCAGCTTGAATCAGTTTGCAACTGCCAAGAAGAGCTTGAGGCGGATTCATTTCCGAAATTGATGAGCAATTCAAAATTCATCCAGGGTTTGTAGGGTGCTTACAGTGTTAGGGGCCAGAGCTAACGAAAGAAAGAGGGCGCCTCAAGGTCGTGGGGGAGGAAGAGACAAAACCAACAAAACGCATTTGAGTCAGGATAAAGGCTGAGCTGGATCAGAGCTGGGTTATGAGCATGGAGGAGCTGGGGCATCAGGGGGAGGAGCTGGGTGTCAGAGAAGGAGCTGGGGCATCAGGGAGGAGCACGGAGGAGCTGGGGTATCAGGGGAGGAGCTGGGTATCAGAGGGGAAGCTGGGGCATCAGGGGAGGAGCTGAGTATCAGAGGAGGAGCTGGGGCATCAGGGGAGGAGCTGGGTATCAGAGGGGAAGCTGGGGCATCGGAGGAGCACGGAGGAGCTGGGGTATCAGGGGAGGAGCTGGGTATCAGAGGGGAAGCTGGGGCATCAGGGAGGAGCTGAGTATCAGAGGAGGAGCTGGGGCATCCCGGGAGGAGCTGGGTATCAGAGAAGGAGCTGGGACATCAGGGAGGAGCACAGAGGAGCTGGGGTATCAGGGGAGGAGTTGGGTAACAGAGGAGGAGCTGGGGCATCAGAGAGGAGACGCAGGAGCTGGAGTATCAGGGGAGAAGCTGGGTAACAGAGGAGGAGCTGGGGCATCAGGGAGGAGACGCAGGAGCTGGAGTATCAGGGGAGAAGCTGGGTAACAGAGGAGGAGCTGGGGCATCAGGGAGGAGACACAGGAGCTGGAGTATCAGGGGAGAAGCTGGGTAACAGAGGAGGAGCTGGGGCATCAGGGAGGAGCACAGAAGAGCTGCAGCATCAGGGGAGGAACTGGGTATCAAAGGGGAAGCTGGGGCACCAGGGAGGAGCACAGAGGAGCTGCAGCACCAGGGGAGGAGCTGGGTAACAGAGGAGGAGCTGGGGCATTGGAGGAGGAGCTGGTATCAGAGGAGGAGCTGGGGCATCAGGGAGGAGCACAGAGAAGCTGGGGCATCAGGGAGGAGCACGGAGGAGCTGGGGCATCCGGGAGGAGCACGGAGGAGCTGGAGTTTCAGGAGAGCAGCATCAAGGAGGTGCCACTTAAATCGGGCCCCGCGGCCCGGGACGAGTGTGAGAGGCAAGGGGAAGCCCGTCACGCCGAGGAGCTCGGCCGTGGGACGCTGGTGATTCCGCTTGGCTGCAGAGCAGGCGGCGTAGACGAAAGGAGCCAGCAGGCAACTATCCCGACCACGCACCTAGGAGGGCACCACAGCATCTCGGAAAATAAGCCTAACTGGCAAAATGTAAATAAGCCCGGCCCCTGCCAAAGCTTCAGCTGGGAAGTGGAGAGAAAAGAAATTAGCCTCTCTGCGGGCTGGGAAGTCCTTGGTAAAGAAGCCCGTACGAGGCACCCCATGTGGGCAGTATTGGTTCCTTCCTGCAGGCAACAGAGAAGTTTGAACAAATAAATCAAGAGTATCAGCTGGAAGGCATCCATCAACCTCGTGGGTACCTGCTGCTGATCTGGCTCTTTGTGTCGGGCATGAGCCCTGAGCGACAAGCCCCTTTGATCCGGAGGCAGAGAGTAGGAACGCTGCACAGACATCTGATGCTCACCTCGCAGCCCTACCCTGGCTGGCAGGCTCTCCGAGGCCTGTGGTTTGGAACCGAACGGCCTGGCTGAGAGGCTGGCTCGACCGCAGGCCCTCTTGGCTGATGCCAGTGGCTCCCCGGGCAAGCCTCTTGCCATCTGTGAGGCCTCCTCAGTGGCCTTCCTTCCTCTGAAACAGTCTTCCCACTGGGCTAGGACTCCTGCCACCCTCAGAAAGGCCAGGGAGTGGACTGTGCTCATGGCACGTGGGATTTTTTGTAACGAAAGGAGGTGAGCCATTCCTCACTTACTGCTCTTGGCAAATGTTGCCTGGGTAAGGGATGCCGGCCTGCCATCTCCCCACCCCAGGGTCTCTGCTGACAGTCGGGGAACCGTCAGGGGGAGACCAGAGATTGATGACTAAACCTTTGGGAAGTTTCATGCCCCAGCTACAACCCCAGGGTCTGAAAGACCGAGAGAAGTGGCCTCCTTGCTGGCCCATGGAATGTCTCCGCGTTGCCAAGCCAGCGGCTGGGCGTGACAACCTAGCTCAGTCTGGGCTCCCTCTGCCCGTCGCTCAGCCTGGTACACAGGTCTGCTCGGAGCGTGTAAAGGGCCGAAGGAAAACCAGATCACATCATAAAAGGTTTACAAACGGTTCTTTTCTTTTTTTCTTTTTTTTTTTTTGAGTTGGGCTCCCGGCCACCGCAGCCTCGACCTGCTGGGCTCTGGCGATCCTTCCTCCTCAGCCTTCCAAGTAGCCAGAATTACAGGCATGCGCTACCACGCCCAGCTGATTTTTTGATTTATCGTAGAGATGAGGTCTCGCCAAGTTGCCCAGGTGGGTCTCGAACCCGCGGGCTCAGGCAATCCACTCACCTCAGCCTCCCAAAGGCGCGGGATTACAGGCTGAGCCACCGAGCCCGGCTGTTTCTTTTCTTTTTTAAAAATGGTGCGTTTCCGTCATATTTTTTTTTCTGATTGAAGTAATACATGCTCATTGAATGATCCTCAAACCACAGAAAGCTATGCAGGAAGACAGAAGGATTGCCTCTAATTCCATCTGTCAGAGAGAACTCCCGATGATATGATATATTGGCATCTTTCCTTCTGGGCCTTCTGTCTGTGCCGTGCCCTCTAATAACCAACTCCTTCCAAAATTAGACACAGCGGGCACCACGGAGTGGGGTAAGGCTGGAGTTGCTTTGCCATCTATGTTCATGTGACGTGTCACCTTCGTGGTCTCCCTTCACTATGTGGTTGGAGAGCAGGTGGCCAGCTTGCTCTGTGGCACAGGCTGTAGACCTTGGGACTCCTGGGAAGGTGGTCCTAGGATCTTCGGGGGAGGGTGAGCACCAAGTTCCCAGGCCTTGTTGCCAGGATTACAAGTTAGGGAGAACTTTCGGGCTGGTCCAGTGCAGCCCCAGTCTGGTTCTAGGGTCAGGGTAGGTCAGTGATGTCTTCAAAACTCAAGGAAAGGGGCCATCTGTGTCGTCCCTGGAGCCCGCCTCTGGTCGCTGCTTGTTCAGCAGGGCAGTGCTGCCGTGCCCCCGGTGGCCTGAGGCCTCCGAGGGTGTGACTGCCCTCCTGCGGACTCCTGTGGCTGGCTTGGGTCCCTGTTCCTCCAGCTCTGGCCAGCGCGCCTTTGGCCCCGGCTCCCGGGGCTGTGTCGGACACCACCATCACAGCTGGGGACTTGGAGGTGGTGAGAGACCAACATGGCTTCCATACCCTTGTGGGCTCTGCCCACTCTTGTTTTTCCAGATTTCTCCAAGTCACACCCATCTTCTTTCTGTGACTGCTGACTTCAGGCTGTGACCCTCTGTCCAGAGAGAACTTACCTTCTGTAGACTAACTGACTCCCACAGTTGGGTAACACCAAACCCCTGTAATAAATAATTATTACATGATTAAATACATACACATATTCTTTTTTTTTTTTGAGTTGGAGTCTCACTCTGTCACCCAAGCTGAGTGCAGTGGCACACTCATGGCCACCCCAGCGTCAATCTGCTGGGCTCTGGCGATCCTTCCGCCTCAACTTTCCAAGTAGCTGGAACTACAGGCGCGCGCTACCACGCCCGACTAATTTTTTATTGTAGAGATGAGGTCTCGCCAAGTTGCCCAGGCGGGTCTCAAACCCGTGGGCTCAGGCAATCCACTCACTTCGCCCTCCCAAAGTGCTGGGATTACAGGCTGAGCCACCGAGCCCAGCCTATACACATATTCTTACACACACACACACACACACACACACACACACACACACACACACACACACACGTATATATAATGACCTGGATACCAGCCCCCTGAAAGATACCAGGTCCTAATCCTTGGAGTCTGTAAATGTTACCTTGTGCAGGAAAAGGGTCCTGGCAGATGTGATTACCTTAAGGATCCTGAGGTGGGAAGATCGTCCTCGATGAAATGCAAACACAAGCGCCAGCCCCTAAGGGAGAGGCCGAGGAAGATGGACATACACAGAGCGGGAGGCGATGTGCAGTCGGAGCAATGCTGCCAGACCCGCTGGCCCTGTGAATGGGAGTGACGCAGCCGCCATCAGCTGCGACAGGCAGGGAACGGACTGTCCCCTAGAGCTTCAGAGGGAGCCTGGCCCTGTTGACACGCTGACTTTGGCTCAGTGAGACTGATTTCGGGCTTCTGGCACGGCCTGGCACCAGTGAAAACCCTCCAGCAGAGAGCCAGAGGGAGCAGGCAAGGTGGGTGGACAGGTGTCGGTAGGGAGGGAACGGCAGCGGGGGCTGCCCTGGTGCTAATGACATTGCCACTAGCACCACCGTATACATGTGGCTCACAAGTTCGCCCAACATCATTGTCCTGTGTTGACAAGGGCACTGTCACAGACACTCCATGCTGGCTGTTTGACACACGGCATTGTCTCCAGTCCCCAGAACAGCCCCGAGAAAGACGCATCATCAAACCCATTTCACAGGTGCGGATGTGGAAGCCTTGAACCAACTCAATGCTGGCCGTGCAAGGGTTATAAGACATGGTCTGGCCTTCGGGGCTCACTGTCCACCAAAGACATTCTCCCCTACTCGAGGGGGTCTTCACCCCAAAAGAAGGCACAGCGTAAGGGGCATTACTTGGTGTCAACAGCCAGGTCCCCTCTGAGACAATTCTGGCAGCCAAGGGGAAGACAGGCTGCCTGGCAAGGAACACCCCCCTACTCCTTGTCCCTTAGAGACTCCGGGCACAATCTCAAAGGAAGGGCCAGAGTCACCATTGTCCAAGGCCCGTCTGTAGGGGGTTTTCAGGCATGAGAGAAAACTCAGGAATAATTTCTGGGAATAACTCCTGTAGGTTGAGAAAGACAACATCTTCCATACCTTCAGAGGCTGTGCCCAGAGGTAGGAGCTGGAGCACACACTGGCTCTTTGAGGTGGAATTTTAATTTTTTTATTTATTTATTTTCTTGAGTCAGAGTCTCACTCTGTCGCCCAGACTGGAGTGCAGTGGCCGCTCCCGGCCACCGCAGCCTCGACCTGCTGGGCTCCGGCGATCCTTCTGCCTTGGCCTTCCAAGTAGCCGTAATTACAGGAACGCGCTACCATGCCCGGCTGATTTTTGATTTATTGTAGAGATGAGGTCTCGCCAAGTTGCCCAGGCAGGTCTCGAACCCGCGGGCTCAGGCAATCCACTCACCTCAGCCTCCCAAAGGCGCGGGATTACAGGCTGAGCCACCGAGCCTGGCTTATTTTAAGTTTTTTTAAAAAATTTTTATTTATTTGAGTTGGAGTCTTATCCTATCACCCAGGCTGGAGTGCAGTGGCTGCTCATGGCCACCGCAGCCTCGACCTCCTGGGCTCAAGTGTCCACCTCAGCCTTCCAAGTAGCTGGAACTACAGGCATGCCCCACCATGCCTGGCTAATTTTTTGATTTATTATAGAGACGAGGTCTTGCCACGTTGCTCAGGCTGGTCTTGCACCCATGGGCTCAGGCAATCCTCTCACCTTGGCCTCCCAAAATGCTGGGGTTATAGGCGTGAGCCACCGCCGGCTATTGGCTCATGCCTTTAATCCCAGCACTTTGGGAGGCTGAGGCAGGAGGATGGCTTGAGCCCAGGAGCTTGAGACCCTGTCACACACACACACAAAATTGTAGCATTACATGGCAGAATGGGATAGAGGGTGGGGGTGCAGACAGGGGGATCCATGGGTCTTGTCTGGTACCTTGAATGGGCCAAGGGGTGGAGACAAGATGAAACTTGACGTCTGCCCAGCGGCTTGCCGATGGCAGGCAGGCTGACGGCTCTTCAACAGCAAGTCATTCTTCTGTTCCAACACCTGGAACAATGACTTTGGGGAATTGACAGCGTCCCCACATTTCTTTACCTCCCTGCCCACCTGCCTGCTGTCACCTGAGAGGAGGAAATGATGGGACGTGATGTCTTTATTAATAGCGTCTTTGGAGGAAGGCAGGAAGGGAGTTGAGGGGTTGGGAGGAATAACTGGGAGGAATAACTGCCCCTGCTGGACCTGGGTGAGGGGCTCCAAGCTACCGGAAGGGAGAGTGACCTTGAAGCATAGGATTAGAGCTGGGGTAGGGATAGGATATGCTGGGGATAGGGGCACATTTGGAGAGAGGATTCCATTCCCTCACTGGCTGAGGATCGCCTGCTGGGCCGTCTCTCCCATCTCCTGGAAGTCTCTGTCCTGGACACCAGCTCTATTTTTTTTTTTTTTGAGTTGGAGTCTCGCTCTGTCGCCCAGACTGGAGTGCAGTGGCCGCTCCCGGCCACCGCAGCCTCGACCTGCTGGGCTCCGGCGATCCTTCCGCCTCAGCCTTCCAAGTAGCTGGAACTGCAGGCGTGCGCTACCACGCCCGGCTAATTTTTGATGTACTGTAGAGACGAGGTCTCACCAGGTTCCCAGGTGGGTCTTGAACCCGCAGGCTCAGGCAATTCAATCGCCTCCGCCTCCCAAAGTGCTGGGATGACAGGCTGGGCCACCGAGCCCGGCCGACATCAGCTCTTTAAAACTCCTAGAATCAACTAGCACTGGCCTGGGTCACACCTGGCCCCGATCGCCAGGTATTTGCTGACTAACCGCCGGGCCCAACACTTTGAGGGACTATGGGAGGGTGAGCAGGTGCACTGGAGACAGTTTTGGGGTGAACCGTGCTGATATTCAGGGTCTCCTGTTCAGCTAGAAGGAGCCCTGAGGCCTGAACAGGGATGATGGGGGTGGGGTGGATGAGATCATACGAACTTTGGCCCAAAGGACTGTGGGGCCACTCTGCACACAGATGTCATCGTGAGTGCCTTGTTAGTGGCAGTCAGACCCCGAGGCAGCTAACTGGGGGTGCTCTGCTGTGGCAATCCCAGACCCAGGGCTCCCACCAAGTTTCACGTGGACAGGCAGAGCGGGTGCAGAGGACGCCCATGTGCCTTAGCCAGTGTCCTCTCTGGGACAGGCTTGCCCCTTCCTCCAGCAATGGGAAAACCTGGTAGGAAAGAGGCCAGGAACCACACAGAGGAGGCCCCAGGCCTGCCGCTGTCCAGGTAGACGCCAGATCGGACGAGAATTGCAGCGTCTCCCGCGTCCCAGGGCCTCTGCGATGACAGTATGCCAGCTCAGCCACCTACACCCTTCCCTTGCCTTGATGAGGAAATGGCCCCGTTCAAGTGAGGTGCACCTCCAACCTGCCCAGCGTGGGGGCCAGAGAGAAAGAGCTCACGGTGGATGACATGAAGAAAGGATGCTTGGGTGGGTGGGAAGCAAACACAGCCTGTCCTTCCACACATGACAGCTGCCCGACTCACAGGCCACCACCCCATGTCTCAGGGGACCAGGTTAAGAGGAGAGAGGAGACCCAGCCTTCGTCCTCACATGCCACTCTGGCTCTGAGGAAGCATTGAAGAGCTTGCTGTGCAAACCAGAGATCCCAGCGTCTCACTGACACGGCACTTCCCAAATCCCACTCCTTAGGCAAGAAGCCTCGAGCCGCAAACTGAGTATGGCCCTGGCTCACAGCCTTGGGGGAGTCCAAGGGTCTCCCCTGATCTGGGCCAGTGGTCTGTAAATAAATGAGGTGGACTGAGTGGGTTCCCCTTAGAGCAGCGGCAAGAGACTGAGGTCTTGCTTGTCACAAGCTATTCGCTCACCTAAGACTGGGACACTGCCACTGGGAGGTTGTTCTTGTTATAGGAAGTGGCCACTCAGTTTCCCATCCAGGAGGAATATGGTAGAAAGGCAGTGGTCCACTAGGATCTGCATTGTTTCAGCAAGGTGAGCACTAGGGATACTGAGTAACAGATTGGATAGCATTCATCACACTGGGTGTGGCGTCGCATCTGTCTCAGAAGTTAAGAAACTCAGGAGCCAGGCTCGGTGGCTCAGCCTGTAATCCCGTGCCTTGGAAGGCTGAGGTGAGTGAATTGCCTGAGCCTGCGGGTTCGGGACCCGCCTGGGCAACTTGGCGAGACCTCATCTCTACCATAAACCAAAAATCACCCGGGCGTGGTAGCGCGCTCCTGTAGTTCCAGCGACTCGGAAGGGTGAGGCGGAAGGATCGCCGGAGCCCAGCAGGTTGAGGCCGCGGTGGCCGGGAGCAGCCGCTGCACTCCAGCCTGGGCGACGGAGTGAGACTCCAACTCAAAAGAAGAAAAGAAACTCAGGGTCTGACTTCAGGTCAATCCTCAAGGAAGGAGCCAGCCAGGGTGGCTAAAAGACCTTGTTCATGGTCTCACAGCTAGTGAGTGACCTGGCCAGGTGCAAAGGCCAGCTGCCTAGACTCTGTCCGGGGCTCTCTCCCCTAAGAAGTGCCTACCTTCAAAAAGCCTTCAAGTGGCTGAGAAAATGGGCCAACAATCACCGAGAACACACAGGCCTTTGGGCGAATAAGCCCCGCTTTGCCCCGCAGCAGCCAGCATTTCAGGTCCAGCTACACCCTTGCCTCCACCCACCCAGGGTCCCCCTCTTCACTAGGGTCCTCGGTGTCTCAGCATGAGGCTTTTCTCCTTTTCAGGGTCCCCCTTCTGACAGACCAGCTGTAGTGTGTGCCATGGGTTCCCACTTCCCCAAAGGCCTTTTTTTTTTTTTTTTTTTTTGAGTTGGAGTCTCACTCGGTCGCCCAGACTGGAGTGCAAGGCCGCAGCCTTGACCTGCTGGGCTCCTGCGATCCTTCCGCCTCCGCCTTCCAAGTAGCTGGAACTACAGGCGCACGCTACACGCCCGGCTCATTTTTTGATTTATTGTAGAAATGAGGTCTCGCCTGCCCAGGCGGGTCTCGAACCCGTGGGATCAGGCCATCCACTCACCTCAGCCTCCCAAAGGCGCGGGATGACAGGCTGAGCCACTGAGCCTGGCTCCCCAAAGGCCTTTTAGTTAAGATTTTCCCACTGGGTATTCCAGGAACAAATTTTATTCCAGATTAAAATTCCCCAAACCTCCCTGGAGCCGTGGTCCTGTTCTGCACCTGCTACACTTTCTGATATATTTGCCCAACCCCTAAGGGCCCTTTTCCCTCTCCCTTCGTCCTGGGATGGGGGTGCTTGGTGCACTCTGCTTATCAACATCTGTTCTTCCCCTGGTCACCCGGATCTTGCCCAGGTAGGCATGTGACATTGCCACTGAAGGAACAGTAAACAAGTGCCCAGGCTGCTGCACTGTTGGCCAAGGGATTGATTTGTTTCTCAAAGACCCCAGACTGGGAGATGCTCCATTCATAGGTACCTGTACCACAGGGACATGTAACGCTGCTTTGCCTAGGAAGGGTCCTCAGTGCAAACAATCTGGATGTTGGTAAGGTGTAACCTGCATGATCAAGGACCTAAAATAATTTAGAATATACTTTTTTTTCTTGAGCCACAGTCTCACTCTGTCGCCCAGGCTGGATGGCAGTGGCACGCTCACAGCCACCACAGCTTCGACCTGCTGGGCTCCGGCGATCCTTCCGCCTCAACCTCCCAAGTAGCTGGGTATTCCAGTGCCACCATGCCCAGCTAATTTTTTGATTTATTGTAGAGACGAGGTCTCGCCAAGTTGCCCAGGCTGGTCTCGAATCCCTGAGCTCAGGCAATTCTCTCACCTCCGCCTCCCAAAGTGTTGGGATTACAGGCGTGAGCCACTGCCCCTGGCTTAGAATATACCTCTAGTGGAATATCTCATGGTATTACACAGAAAGTGTCCAGGCACTAGCTGGGGGAATTATTTTCAAGTAGGACTCTCAGCAGGAAGTGGTCTCTCCCTCCTGAGAAGATTTCATGGCAGAATGGTCTAAGATTTAGTCAGACAAACCTAAAGCCACATCTTGTCTTTACTCTTTCTGGCTGTGTTGCCTTTAGTAAGTTGCATACCTTCTTTGAGCCCCAGTTTTTTCATTTCTAAAGATGAGCAATAATCTTATCCCACTCGTAAATTGTAAATTAAATTAAAAGACATACAGGCCGGGCTCGGTGGCTCAGCCTGTCATCCCAGCACTTTGGAAGACCGAGGCGAGTGGATTGTTCGAGACCCACCCGGGCAACTTGGCGAGACCTCGTCTCTGCAATAAATCAAAAATTAGCCGGGCATGGTAGTGCACACCTATAGTTCCGGCTACTTGGAAGACTGAGGCGGAAGGATCACAGGAGCCCAGCAGGTTGAGGCTGCGGTGGCTGGGAGCGTGCTACTGCACTCCAGTCTGGGTGACAGGGTGCGACTCTGGCTCAAAAAAAAAAAAGGACATACAGAACGCTTGCCACAGAAACTAGCCCACAGCACTAAAGGAATGATAGAAGTGGAAGAGTTTCTAGCAATGAAGCTTGAGTAACTGTGGGATGGGGTGTTAAAAAAGGGTACAGAGGCTGTTTCAAAACTGAGCACCTCAACAGGTATCAAGAGCTTTAAAAATGTTTCTGCCCTACCTAGTTGTTCCGCTTTTAGAAGTCCATTCCATGAAAATATCTATGATGCAGTCAGAGGTTTGTGCACAAACATACTTTGACAGTATAACTTATAAGGTGGAAAACAGGAAACGGTAAATGTCAAACAGTAGGAGATGGCTAGAAGAAAAATTCTCACTTGGATTGTTAGACATTACAAATCAGGCTTTCACCGAATATTAATGACGTGAAAAAATGTCCACAACAGCATGTTAAGTGTAGCACAAGAGTATGTGTAGCCAGGGCCTCAGACTGAGCTGAGGCTTTATCTGACTCTGGTCTTGAGCCCTGGTCATGCCTGGCAGGTCGGGGACAAGCCACCTGGAGTCTAATCACATCCTCAAGCATCCTGGAATAGAAAACCTGTCAGATTCTGCCCTGGGTTCCATGCTCAGAACTTCCTCTGTGTTTTCTCATTTAATTCTACTCAGAGACTCTATTGAGATGGAAAACCCAGTTCAAGCCAGCTACCGTGAAAAAGGAAAGCGATTGGCTTGTAACTGAAAAGTCCAGCAGTAGATTTAGCTTCAAGCCCAGCTGGATCCAGGAGCTGAAAGGTGTCATCAGTCCCCATCTCCCCAGCTGGCATTTAGAGGATGGGTTGCTGGTTTTCTTTTTCTTTTTTTTTTTTTTTGAGTTGGCATCTCACTCTGTCGCCCAAACTGGAGTGCAGTGGCCGCTCCCGGCCACCACAGCCTCGACCTGCTGGGCTCCGGCGATCCTTCCGCCTCAGCCTTCCGAGTAGCCGGAATTACAGGTGCTACCACGCCGGCTGATTTTTTGATTTATTGTAGAGATAAGGTCTCGCCTGCCCAGACGGGTCTCGAACCCGCGGGCTCAGGTAATCCACTCACCTTAGCCTCCCAAGGCACGGGATTATAGGCTGAGCCACCGAGCCCGGCTGGGTTGCAAGTTTTCCATCCTTCTCTTCTTCACCCCGAGAGGCACTCCCTGATTCACGGCCCAGTGGCTGCCTGCTAGCAGGACGTACCTCGCCCTTCACAGCAATCCCAGCAAAAAACAGATGGTCCTTTCTAACCAGGAAAATTCCAGGAAATCTTTGGTGAGCCTCCCGCAGACCCAGGCTCATCCCTCAAGGAATCAGAAGTGAATTTGTCCCAAGAAAGAATAGGTTCCCTCACCAGGAAATAAAGGAAGAGTTTTGGGGAAGACAAGAAATTCTAGATGCCTATTAACAAAACTTCAGTGTTAGTCTGGGCATGATGACTCATGCAGGTAATTCAGTGTTTTAGGAGGTATAAGTAGGAGGATCACTTGAGGTCAGGAGTTAGAGACCTGTCGGGGCAACATAGCTAGACCCCTCATCTCTACAAAAAAGAAAGACAGAAAGAAAACCAGCTAGGCATGGTGGTGTACACCTGTAGTCCTAGCTACTTGTGAGATTGAAGCTAGAGGAATGCTTGAGCCCAGGAGTTTGAGGCTGCACAGTGAGCTATGATCCCAGCACTGCATTCCAGCGTGGACAACAGAGTGAGACCCTGTCTCAAAAGTTAAAAAAAGAAAATAAAAAGCCCCAAATCTTCAGTATTATTATAATTTGTTTGTTTGTTTTTTTCTTGAGTTGGAGTCTCATTTTGTTGCCCAGGCTGGAGTGCAATGGCGTGCTCACGGCCACTGCATCCTTGGCCTGCTGGGCTGAGGTGATCCTTCCGCCTCAGCCTTCCAAGTAGCTGGAACTACAGGCGTGCACCACCACACCCGGCTAATTTTTTTGATTTATTGTATTGACGAGGTCTCACCAAGTTGCCCTTGAACCCCTGGACTCAGGCAATCCTCTTGCCTAGGCCTCCCAAAGTGCTGGGATTCCAGGTTTGAGCCACCATGCCCGGCCTATCTTCAGTATTATTATTCTCATTTTACAGATAAAACTTCAGCAAGGCTAAGCAACTCACCCAAGAATAAACAGCCCCCAAGGAGCCAAGATCCTAACCCAGGCCTGTGACTGCCAAAGCCTATAGTCAAAAACCACTCTCTTACATTACTCATGAGGAAGAGGATCAAGCTAGCAGCCCAGCCTTGAAAGTGGGAGAGCACACAAACATCAGCTTCCGGCTCTCTCCAAAGCCCCCCACCAGAATCCCAGAGCCAGAGGGGCTGCAAGCAAAACTGGAAAGGGCTGTGTGCACTGACTGTACACCAGGCCGGGAGCTCAGCTCCTAGCAGCTATGGCTAACTCTGCCCAGCAGAGCAAAACAGAGCTGTGTCAAGCATTATCAAGGCAGCTCACGGGATCTCTGCATAGGCTGGACAATTAGGTTTGAAGGCCATGCGGCTAGAAAAGGTGTTCAAAATCACTTTGCAGAACTAGAGGAGACACCTGGAGATGCCCAGTGGGTACTGACGCCTCCATGTGTCCTGCTGACTACACCCGTGTAAGGCCGTGGCTGCTTGAGCCCAACCCTGGAAGGCTCTGGAACCCACACATGGGTGTCCTTGCTGGTGTCCTGTCCTGGTCTCCACACAGTCTCAGGTTGTTTGTGTTACTGGCTCCCATGTGCCTCGAATATCTGTCCCCCTGGCTGTAAGGGAGGCTGGGGAAATCTCTGGCATTTTCAGCCTCTTTAAGGGGACAGGATTTCTGCCTTCCTCCAAGATTCATTACATGGGAAAGAAGTATACAAGGATGTTGGGTGGCCAAAGAGAAGTTTTGATTGGAGAGGCAGGATCATTTGTGTGTGTGTGTGTGTGTGTGTGTGTGTGTGTGTGTGTGTGTGTGTGTACATATAGCAATAGCTTGCTAGGCTTACTAAAACAAACCGCTGCAAACCAGGTGGCTCTGAATAAAAGAAATGTAGGGCTGCCATGCTCTTTCTCTTGGCCTCTGATGATTGCTAGTAGTACTTGGTGTCCCTTGGCTTGCAGTGGCATCACTCTAGTCTCTGCCTTATCTTCCTGTTGTGTGTCGTATCTCCACACAGTATACTCCTTTATGTGTGTTTGTCTTCTTTTTTTTTTTTTTTTGAGTTAAAGTCTCACTCCTTTGCCCAGGCTGGAATGCAGTGGCACACTCACGGCCACCGCAGCCTCGACGTGCTGGGCTCCGGCGATCCTTCCGCCTCAGCCTTCCAAGTAGTTAGAACTATAGGCACGCGCCGCTGCATCTGGCTAATTTTTTGATTTATTGTCGAGATGAGGTCTCACCAAGTTGCCCAGGCGGGTCTCGAACCCATGGGCTCAGGCAATTCTCTCACCTCGGCCTCCCAAAGTGCTGGAATTATAGGCATGAGCCACCGCGCCCGACTGGGCGTGTGTCTTCTAAGGGCACCAGTCATATTGGATTGAGAGCCCACACTAATCACAACCTCATTACATGTAAAGATCTTCACCCCTTTTCTGTTTTAGAGGTGGGGTCTTGCTCTGTCACCCAGGCTGAAGTGGAACAACCATAGCTCACTGCAGCCTTGAAGTCCTGGGCTCAAGCAATCCTCCTACCTCAGCCTCCTGATTAGCTGGGACTATAGGCATGTGCCACATGCCTAGTTCATTTTTTTTTTTGTTATTTAGTTTTTATTTTTGTGTAATCCAACAAGACATGGAAAGGAACAAGGAAAATATGGAATTCAAAGAACTGCAGTGAGGGCACAAAGATTATATAGGCTATTGTGAGCAAATGGGATGGAGGGGTGCTCTCCTGAGCCACAGAAGGAAAGGTCTGGTCTTTAAGATAAAACAAGTCACATTTATTAGTGTTGTCCACAATTGGCAATGGTGATCTTCTCGTAGGTCTTGCCATTCTTAGACCCAAAGGCCTCCGAGGCTTGTACAGCATTCACACCCTCTTTCACCTTGCCAAAGCCTGCATGCTTGCCATCCAACCATTCAGTCTTAGAAGTGTAGATGAAAAACTGGGAACTAGGCCAGGCGTGGTGGCTCATGCCTATAATCCCAGCACTTTGGGAGGCTGAGGTGAGAGGACTGCCTGAGCCCACGGATTTGAGACCCGCCTGGGCAACTTGGTGAGACCTCATCTCTACAAGAAAACAAAAAACTAGCCGGGCGTGATGGCGCATGCCTATAGTCCCAGCTACTCGGAAGGCTGAGGCGGAAGGATCACCTGAGTCCAGCAGGTCGAGGCTGCGGTGGCCGGGAGCGGCCACTGCACTCCAGCCTGGGTGACAGAGTGAGACTCCAACTCAAAAAAGAAAAAAACTTCTCCCCATAGATAGACCTGCCACCAGTGCCATTATGGTGTGTGAAGGTACCACCCTGGCATATAAACCCTGGAATAATTCTGTGAACACAGGAACCCTTATAACTGAATCCTTTCTCTCCAGTGATGGGAGCACAAGAGTTTTTTGCTGTCTCTGGAAATTTGTCTGCAAACAGCTCAAAGGAGACACGACCAAGGGCTCCTATTCAACAGCAGTGTTGAAGAGCACGGTGCGGTTGACCATGGCTGTTGGAAAGGGCTCAAGGTAGCAGCATTTGCCTATTTTATTTTTTTTTAGAGACGGGGTCTCACTGTGTTGCCCAGCCTGGTCTTGAACTTCTGGCCTCAAGTGACCTTCCTGCTTCAGCCTCCCAAAGTGCTGGAATTGCAGGTGTGAGCCACTGCATTCAGCCAAGACCTTAACCCTTAACTACTACAAAGACCCTATTTCCAGGTAAGGTCATATTTATCGGTACCAGGTGCCAGACCTTGACATCTTATGGGAGGGACATAATTCAACCCACATCAACCTCTCTTTCTTTTCCATCTTCCCTTGGGCTTCCTGGAAGTACCTCCCCAATAAAGTTCTTTTCTCCAGCTTCTCATCTCTGGTTGTTCTTGGGGGAACCCACCCTAAGCCGGAGGGTAAAGATCTTGATGGAAAAAGGGAACAGAGTCTGGGGATGGAATCATGTTCACAGGGAACAGAGCCTGGGGATGGAATAGCGTTAGGAGCAAGGGTTCCTTTGGCCAAGCCACTAAGAAACAAGTTTGAGTTTGTGAGTCCTCCAGGAGATGAGGGAGAAAGGAAGAATGGGAAAGCCTCAAGCAGAAGGGAGCTTCCTGTCTCTGAATTTGGGGTACAGGAGGCAGGGAGTGAACGGGCTGGCAAACACTCTGGCTTAGGCCGGGGTCACATCTAGGAGGAGGTGAGAGGAGAGAAAAACTCGAAGCGGAGCCAGTCCTGAGCCTGGAGGCCTGGATGGGGGCTTTTGGACCCGCAGCCTGGGTCCCCCAGTCCGGTCGACTCTGGTTCTGGCTGGAGAAACTTAGGCACAGAAATGGGCTGTGATTGCCTTGGCGAGGCTCGGTGGACTAGAACCTCCGTCTCATGACTTCCTGTTTCGGCCTCTCCTGTCGGCATCCAGGGGCTTCCCTGGTAGGATGCAGGTGGGTTGTTGAGTCTCTGCCCACCAAGTCCGTCTGTGCTTGGACCAGGGTGGAGGAGAACCAACCCCATGCCCACGTCCCGATGGCCTCCTGGGTCCAGAAGTGTCCACACCGACTGCTTTCTGTTGTCTGAGTAGTTTGGGCAGCATGTCCTTGGCTCTGACCCCTCTCACCCCCTGATTGCTTTCATAAGGCAACATGCCCCATGCACAGTTGATGTGTCATATATATTTTTTTTGAGTCAGATTCTCACTCTGTCGCCCAAACTGGAGTGCAGTGGCCGCTCCCGGCCACCACAGCCTCGACCTGCTGGGCTCCGGCGATCCTTCCGCCTCAGCCTTCCGAGTAGCTGGAACTACAGGCACGCACTACCACGCCCGGCTAACTTTTTATTTATTGTAGAGATGAGGTCTCGCCAAGTTGCCCAGGCGGGTCTCGAACCCGCGGGCTCAGGCAATCCACTCACCAAAGCGTGGAATTACAGGCCGAGCCACCGAACCCAGCTGATGTGTCATATTAATAGCCCTCGGAAAGTCCCCTACCCTGAATCCTTGAACACCTGACCTTGTCAAGGCCCCAAACCCTTTGCTACCCTGCCCGGCCGATGTCACTCCTTTTCTCAGTGCCGGTATTTCAGGCTGGCTCTCACCTACCACAGCATCCACGGGCACATGGGGTGACTTGGTGGCCAGCAGCGGCCTCCCCCCGAATAGAGTGGGTTTTGTCAGGAAACACCTTAAAATCGCTTTCTGAGAAGAAAATGTGTTTCATCTGGAGGAAGCAGGAAGAGTCTGGTGCCGTTTAAAGTCATTATGTAGTTTTCAGCTTCTATTTTTTTTTAAAACCCTCCACAGGAAGTAGAATGGAATTAACTGAAGCTTGTTTTCTATACTCAAAGAGTGTCGGGGCCATGTTGCCCTGGCCAGAGGAGACACTTTTGTGAAATTCACAGGGCTCAGAGTTGCAGCTGGAATTGCTTCCATATGAATGGGGTGTTTGACCCACTCTGAGTTTCCTGCGGCTGCTGTAACAGATGACCCCAAACAAATCTGGGGGCTTAACACAACCCAGATTCATTATCTCAGGGTCTTGGAGGTCTGAAGTCCAAAATGAGACGCACTGGGCTCCACTCAAGGTGTTGCAGGGCTTTGTTCCTTCTGGGCTCCGGGTTTGGGGATTGGAGGCTGGTGGTGTCTGTGTCCTTGCCTTTTCTGAATGCCTTGGCTCATGGCTTCTTTCATGGCTCTGAATTCGGCTTTCCTTGTCACATTTCCTTCTCTGACTCTGACTCTCTTCTTTCCTCTCGTGAGAACCCTTGTGATCACAGCAGGTCACCGAAAGATAATTTAGGGGAATCTCCCTATCTCAAGATCCTTAATTTAATCTCATCTGCCAGGTCCCTTCTCCTGTAACATATGCATGGGTCCGGGGATTAGGATCGGACTTTTTTTGGGGGGGGCATTGTTTGGCCACCACAACTGGCTCAGCAATGGGCTAGAATTCTCCAATCCTGCCTAGCTGACCTTTGGGTGGAGGGAACCGAACTGTGTCCCTGTCCCCGTCATGGAGATGCCCAGAGGTGAAGTCATTTGCCCCTGCTGTTAAGTAATGTTGGAATTCAGAATGGACCTCAGGTGACCCGGTTTCAGCCTTACAAGTAGCTGGAACTACAGGCACGCGCTACCATGCCCGGCTAATTTTTTTATTTACTGTAGAGATGAGGTCTCGCCAAGTTGCCCAGGCGGGTCTCGAACTCACGGGCTCGGGCAGTCCACTCACCTCAGCCTCCCAAAGCGCTGGGATTACAGGCTGAGCCACTGAGCCCGGCTTTAAAGGGTTTAACATGTGTTGAATATGTGGTAGCTGTCACTGTTGTCAATAACCATAGGGCAGAACCCCAAATCGCAGTCTTCATAGATATGCACTGTGGTGCTGGGAGTCCTCTGTTCCTTCCTGCCATGCTCGGGTCCCTGTGCGTGCTTCATGTTTCCTTTTCTCTTAGCTAAACCTTCCCGATCATCCTAGGTCCGACTCAGACATCACTGCCTATCACCACCTCCAGAAAGCCCTCTTTGGGCCGGACTCGGTGGCTCAGCCGGCAATCCCAGCCCTTTGGGAGGCCGAGGTGAGTGGATTGCCTGCGCCCTCGGGCTCGAGATCAGCCCGGGTGACTTGGCGAAACCTCATCTCTACAATAAGTCAAAAATTTAGCCGGGCTCGGTGGCTCAGCCTGTAATCCCGCGCCTTTGGGAGGCTGAGGCGAGTGGATTGCCTGAGCCCGCAGGTTCGAGACCCGCCTGGGCAGCAAGACCTCATCTCTACAATAAATCAAAAAATTAGCCGGGCGTGGTGGCGTGCATCTGTAGTTCCAGCTACGTGGAAGGCTGAGGTGGAAGGATCGCCGGAGCCCAGCAGGTCGAGGCTGCGGTGACCGGGAGCGGCCACTGCACTCCAGTCTGGGTGACAGTGAGACTCCAACTCAAAAAAAAAAAAAAAAAAAAAAAAACCAGGCACGGTAGTGTGCGCCTGTAGTTCCAGCTACTTGGAAGGCTGAGGTGGAAGCATTGCCGGAGCCCAGCAGGTCGACACCAGCATGAGTGGCTGTGAGTGTGCCACTGCACTCCAGCCTGGGCGACGGAGTGAGACTCCACCTTAAAAAAAAAAGGAAAAAAAAGAAAGCCCTCTTTGGCTATGGCAGGTGGAGTTGAGCTGGTTGCTTCTTCCCCTGTGGCATGTCCCTTGCCTCTCAGGAGGTTGCGTGGATGCAGACGTGGTGTGTCGTGGTGGGTTGGACCCACCACCAGCATATCTACCAGCATATGACCTCAGACCTGTTCTGAGCCTGACTCCTTAGCTGTGAAGTGGATGCTGGCGTCCTCACCCCCAAGCAGCTGTGAGGCTTGAATGAGAGTCCAAGTGCAGCCCTAACCCCAGGGCCATATGGTTTCTCAGTATGCCACAGCTACGAGCAAAAACATCCCTTAAGACAACAGATGAGTTGAAACACCACGTGCAGGCCGGGCTCAGTGGCTCAGCCTGTCATCCCAGCACTTTGGGAGGCCGAGGCGAGTGGATTGCCTGAGCCTGTGGGTTCGAGACCCGCCTGGGCAACTTGGTGAGACCTCATCTCTACAATAAATCCAAAAAATCAGCCGGGTGTTGTAGCGCATGCCTATAGTTCCGGCTACTTGGAAGGCTGAGGTGGAAGGATTGCCGGAGTCCAGCAGGTCGAGGCTGCTGTGGCCAGGAGCGGCCATTGCACTCCAGTCTGGGCGACAGAGTGAGACTCCAACTCAAAAAAAAAAAAAAAAAAAAAAAGAAACACCACGTGCCTCTGCTTTTGGCTGGAATCGTACCCGTCCTAGGGTCATCTCACCATGCTGGACGCTACTAATAGGGTCACTTTGATGCACAAAAATAGCCATCAAATTAATTGGCATGAGGAAGCACGTGGGCTGATTGAACCAATGGGGCGGGCTGTGGGAATCCAGGACGTTCCCAGGGTCCTTGGTGCTGTTAGGAACAGTGGCCCAAGGCCCTGTGTCTAACTAGAGCTACATCGAAAAACTTGGCATTGGTGTTGATGGTGGGCGTCCCGGGCCCAGAAATCTGGTTCCGATGCCATGCCCCCACCCCTCCCCACTCTGTGGAGGCGAAGGTCCCCCCAGGGCTGAGCCCATCTGGCTGCTTGTTAACAAGCGGGGGAGGGGCCGCTCCTGCCCAGTGGGGTGAATGGTCCCTCAGTTCTCCTGCCATTATGGCCTTTATCACTGGGCCCTTGTGGTGACCTGCCTGTTTGCCCCCATTGTCTGGGCAGCCAGCCCCTCCAGCCGAGTGTTGTCCTGAGGTTGTCTCAGGTTCATAAATGCCTTGTTAAAGTCTCTGGGAACAAGAATACTTTATGTTGGTGGTGACTCCAGCCCGGGCCATTAAGTCTGTCCCGACAGGGGGCTGGGGGCTGGGGGCTGTGGTGGCCCGGCTCACTGGCTTTGTGTAATCTGGAGGCTAAACCCTCTGTAAGCCCTTAATTAGGGCCCTGTGCCTCAGCCCCTGGCTGGGGTCCCCCAGAGACCTCCCTTCACCCGCCCCCTGGTCCCCTGGCCCCCGCCTGCGGGGCTGTGCTGGAATCGGGGGTGCTCTCCCAGAGCTGGAGGCCCCGGCTTCTGATTCACACCGTTTAATACCTTCCACCCCTCTCCCGTGCAGGTCTCCAGGCAGCCTCTGCCCTGGATTCCCGTCCTCAAAAGCGACATTCTCCCAGCAGGTTCTGCTTTTCTCTGTGTTTCAACACCTTCCTTGGCCTCATTCCCGGCTCGAACAAAGCCCTAGTTCCCAGCAAGGAGTGATTTTGGCCACCACACAGGACATGCCCTCGGGGGGGTGGTCCTGACGGGAGGGACCGGACTTCTGATGTCCTCATACTGGAGTACAAGGTGCACAGGGTAGGCGTGTGCTTGGGAAGGGACAAGGGGACTCAGGGTTTTTCTCTTCTCAGGGTGGACCCGGGCATGGAGGAGCTCGGGGTGGGCACGGAGGAAAGAGAAAGAGAAAGAGATCCTGTTGCTGAGCTCTTAGTCTAGAGTGGACCCTCTGCTTTCCAGCTGTGTGACCCTGGCCAGCCCCTGGCCTCTCTGTGATGTTTGCAGGTACATGTGATGGCTCGTCCTTCCTCTGTTTCTCCTCTGTCTCCTCTAGTCCCTCCCTTCCATCTGTCCCTTCCTCCTCTAGCTCCCCTGGGCAGTTCCTCAGCCCCTGTCCTGTTGGAGGGACACCAGCCCGCTCCCAGGTCCTCACTGCTCCGACGGTCAACACATGCCTTCCCTGTCAGTGCCCCGGTCCCCAAGGCCCCGAGGCAATTAGTTTCCTGGCAGATTGCTGCTGCCTCTGCAGGGGTAGATGTCCACCCCTTCCCATTCGAGCACCCTTGGGAATCCCCGAAATGGAGGACCATCAGTCTTTTCTCTTACTCTATACTTACCAGGACCGAAATCCAATGAGCTAGGAATAACACTCAGCAGTTATTCAGACAGCAAGAGGCTGTGGCTGTCACCCAGGCGGCCGACATCTGGGGAATCTTTCCCAGACCCCGTAACCCTCGAGACTCTGGGGGCCTCAGTGGGTGCTGGGCTTCCCCATGGGGCTTTGCTGAGAGGTCGTGTGGGTGGTGTGGGTTTTGGAGGGGGGAGGACAGACCTACCTGCGGTCTAGCTATCACTATCGTTGGCCTGGCCGTGTGGCCTGGCTCTGGGCTCCTACCCGCTTATCTGGTTGGCCTCTCTGGCAGAGGGGTGGAGGGTTGGGTGGCCTCAGAGAATGCAGATGGATTTGGGTGAAATGGGGTTCTGGGCTGGAGCCATGTAGCTGAGGGAATTTGGGCTCTAGGCAGGCCAGCCTGTGGGTGGCCTAGCCTCAGATGAATCCTCCTGTATTTGGGCTGTGTGACACGCTGTCTGTGAGGCTCATCCAGGTCTCACTCTGTCACCCAGACTGGAGTGCAATGGCCGCTCCCGGTCACTGCAGCCTCGACCTGCTGGGCCTTGGTGATCCTTCCGCCTCAGCCTTCTAGGTAGCTGGAACTACAGGCGCGCGCCACTACACCCAGCTGATTTTTTGATTTATTGTAGAGATGAGGTCTTGTCAAGTTGCCCAGGCGGGTAGCGAACTCATCCAGGTCTTTCTTCTCTCTTGGGGTCCTCAGGTCATCGGAATGGAGTGGACCACCCAGGAGAGGGCCTGCTTACTTCTCTGGTGGTCCATGCAAAGATATGCTGTGCTTTTTTTTTTTTTTTTTGAGCTGGAGTCTCTGTAGCCCAGGCTGGATTGCAGTGGCATGCTCACGGCCACCACAGCCTTGACCTGCTGGGCTCAGGTGATCCTCACGCCTCAGCCTCCCGAGTAGCTGGAACTACAGGCACATGCTGTCAAGCCCAGCTAACTTTTTGATTTATTGTAGAGACAGGGTGTCACCAAGTTGCCCAGGCTGGTCTCGAACCCCTGAGCTCAGGCAATCCTCTTGCCTTGGCCTCCCAAAGTGCTGGGATTATAGGCTTGAGCCACTGTGCCCGGCCTCTGCAGTTTTATTTACTTTATCAGTTTCCTCTTTGTCCTTCCTACACACTCCTACTTCCCTCCTTCCAATAACACCCACTTCCATGCATTTAATTTATGTCCTTCTAATCCACTTTGAATACATCACACATTGATTGTAAAATAAGTTACTCCATGAAAAATATAAACTGCTATTTTGCATGTGTTTAAAAAATCTACATAAATAATCCTGGCACATAAATCTCATCTTTTTCTTCTTTTTTCCACCAGACGTATTATGTTTTTGAGGTTGGTCCTTGTTGTGGTATGTAAATTTGGTTCAATACATCTGTCTACTGCATGGGATTTCCAATGTGTGGGTATACTTAAAAACAAACAAACAAACAAACAGACCAGGCATGGTGGCTTGTGCTTATAATCCCAGCACTTTGGGAGGCCAAGGTGGGAGGACTGTTTGAGCCAAGGAGTTTGAGATCAGACTGGATAACACAGCGAGATCTCGTCTCTATAAAAAATCAAAACATTAGCCGGACATAGTGGTGCATGCCTGTGCTGGAGTCCAGCTCCTACTGGGTTCAGGGTACCCCAAAGGTGAAGATGGCGTCAGCGATTGTGAGAATGAGAGAAAGAGGGAAAGAGTTGGGGGGAGGGGGGAGAGAGAGAGAGAGAGAGAGAGAGAGAGGGAGAGAGAGAGAGAGAGAGAAAGAGAGAGAGTTGGACAACTGCTTAGATTTGAGCAGGAGATCTTTATTGAGTGTCAAAAGTGGGCTTTTATACTCATGTGTCTTTCATGTGAACACAAAGCCAGGTGTGTGAGGGGGCGTCCCCCCCCATCAGACGTTCTTTCAGGTATGAGGAAGAAAATCCCATAACAGAATTCATGACTGCCTATAAACCCTTTTCATCCTAAGCTAATTTATACTAATACCAAGTTAACCATAACCTAAAAATCCCATAACAAAGTTAACCTTAATCCATGACTGACCTATCCTATAAACCTTTTACATCCTATGCTGATTTATACTAATACCAAGTTAAACGATTCTATAGAAAATTAAGTACTTACTTTACAACCTAAAGCGGGGCTTCTGCACTAGACCGGAGTCCAGTCTCTTTCTTTCTCTCTCTTTCTCTCTCTCTTTCTCTCTTTCTTCTTCTCCCCAATCGCTGACACCGTCTCCACCTTTGGGGTACCCTGAACCCAGCTGGAGCTGGTCTCCAGCAATTTTTAATTTTGTTTTCACAAGAATCTCCTGCTTCACCTTAAAAAATGGTTCTTGGAAATCCAAAAGTACAATAAAATTATATTAAAAAACAAAACAACCTAAAGCAGCCCATCCCAGAATGTTTGGAATGTGGCCCAGTCCAAAGTTCACAGTGGGCTACCTGCAAGTAACCTAGCCGCATTCTTTCAACAAAACGGCTGTCTTCTAAAACTATATTCTACAATGTATACCTTATTCAACTTTAATAAAGCCTAAGATCACGACCCAGAAGCCTGTGACCAATACTAAGGCTCTTAGATGTGACCTGAGTTTGAATTGTAAGTTGTGTGGAAGCCAAAACTGCCGTTTGTGGAAGAATGGGAGCAATGAGCTTCTAAAGTTAGCTTGTGTTCATCCCGGTCTCAGAGTTTTTATGTTTTGAGCTCACAGGAGCTTAATCTGGTTAGTGCTGAGTAGAAAGGGGGAGGAAATGGGGTCAACAACTCCTGAACGCATCCTAGTGGCCTTGGGGCCAACATGCCTGGAGTCCCAGCTAATCAGGAGACTGAGGTGGAGGGACCGCCTGAGCCCAGCAGGCCGAGGCTGTGGTGAGCCATGGTTGCATGACTGCACTCCAGCATGGGTGACAGAGGGAGACCCCAACACAAAAGGGCAAAGCAGAACAGAACAAAACAAACCCACAACCCGTTTCCATTCCCAAGCGATGGTCCCTGCAATGCCTACGACTCCTTGCACCGAACAAAGCTGAGATGAACATTCTTCTACATGTCTCCTTACGGGTCGTGCAAGAACGTCTTTGGGACATCTATGTAGGAGTCACATCCCGTGTCGTAGGGTGGTGAACCTATTTAACCATGTACGTCTGGTGGTCCTCTGTAGTGCCTGTACCAGCTTGTTCTACCACCAGGGGAGTAGGAGGGATCCATTCTGCAAACCACAGCTGTCCCTGTCGCTTGGCGTCTGCTTTCTGGAAGACAGCTGTGACGAGGCGCCTTGTTTTCATGTCCCTGCCTCTGGTCATGAGATGACAGGATTTGCTCTGCTGTTAATTGTCTGTCCATCCCTTTTGTTCGTTTCCCTAAGCAGGCGACTGTCTTCAACTTGCTGATTTGTAGGAATTACTTTGGATAATAATTTCTTATCATTTTCAGGACTTGAAAAAAGTTTTGCTTAATCTGTCAGTCATCTGTTTACTTTGTGTTTTTTTTTTTTAATTAAATAGAAATCTTTGATTCTGATGAAGTTGAATCTGTCATTTTTCTTTTCATTGTTTGTTCTTTTGGCGACTTAAGAAATTCATCCTGAGAGTACAAAGCTTTTTTGGGTGTTTTTTTTGGTTTGTGGTTTTGAGTTGGGGGTCTCACTCTGCTGTCCAGGCTGGAGTGCAGTGGTGTGATCACAGCTCAATGCAGCCTTAACCTCCTGGGCTCAGATGATCCTCCTGCCTCAGCCTCCCTCCCCAAGTATCTGGGACTACAGGTGTGTGTCACTACGCCCAGCTAATTTTTTGATTTTTTTATAAAGATGAGGTTTCACTATGTTTCCCAGACTGGTCTTGAACTCCTGGGCTCAAGCAATTCTTCCACCTAGACCTCCCAAAATGCTGAGATTACAGGCGTGAGCCACCGTGCCTGGCTGCTTGTTCTGTTTTCTTTGATTAGTTTTATAAACTGACTTTCATATGTAGACGTGTAGTCCTTAAACCATTTGGAATATGTACATGTGTGTGTCTGACACATATCATATTATATTACATTACTTTATGTTATATTATGTACATGTATGTTTTGCATTTTTATGTTCTTGTCTTTGTGTACAACATGAAGGCTTTCCAAATGCTTTTTTTTTTTTTGAAAGTAGGATTTATTAAGAGGACAGAAAACCTCCCACGGTGGGAGGGGATTCGAGGGGGGTGCCCCCAAATGCTTTTGATAATTGTATTTAAAGAGCTTTTAAGCCAGGCTCGGTGGCTCAGCCTGTAATCCCGCGCCTTGGGAGGCTGAGGTGAGTGGATTGCCTGAGCCCACGGGCTCGAGACCCGCCTGGGCAACTTGGCGAGACCTCATCTCTACAATAAATCAAAAATTAGCCAGGTGTGGTAGCACGTGCCTGTAATTTTGGCTACTTGGAAGGCTGAGGCAGAAGGATCGCTGGAGCCCAGCAGGTCGAGGCTGCGGTGGCTGGGAGTGGCCACTGCACTCTGGTCTGGGCGACAGAGTGAGACTCCAACTCAAAAAACAACAACAACAACAATAATAAAAAAGATACACTGCAATACCCAGGCCTAGTGACTGTCACTTAGGCAGTGCAATATTTGGATGGCAGATGTGGCCAGTGAGATCCCATTCTGGGCCAGTGGCTGTTCTCTTGCAGTGCAGTCCGTGCTGGGTAGGAGCCAAACTGGTCTCCTACAAAGCAAACTCAGAGCTCCAACATCGTTACTAAATAATTCATCTTTTTCTCCCTGATTTTTGATGCCACATCCATCATTTTGGTCTGATTCTGGAATTTCTATTCTGTTTCTTTGATCTTCTCGTCTGCTTCTTCGCCAATGCCACTTTGCCAATGCCACTTTAAAAAAAAAACAGATTGTTTTAGCCATTATGAACCTTTATTTTTCATATGAACTTTTGAATCAATTTGTAAGTTCCTGAAAAGATGTTGCTGAGCTTTCGATTGGATTTAATTGTTTTTAAAAAAATTTATTGTAGAGATGAGGTCTCGCCAAGTTGCCCAGGCTGGTCTTCAACCCGTGGGCTCAGGCAATCCTCTTACCTCGGCCTCCCAAAGTGCTGGGATTATAGGCGTGAACCACACACCGGGTCCTGAATTTGTTTTTACTTTGCAGGGTAGCTTGAGGGACGTTCCCTCTGACCATGCCAGGCATGCCATTCTGAGGAGACCCATCTTCCCACTGCTGACGTGACCTTTGATCCTCGGCTAGATTCCAGTGTTTCTCCAGGCAGATCTCACCACTCTCTTGGGGCCTCAGTCCTAGACACTCTAGACTTTTTGTTGCCGTGATCAATGCCGTCCTGCTCTTGGCTGTGCTTTTCCAGTGAGTTTTTGCTGTAACGGAGGAGCCTGATGGCTTTGGGTGTGCTGAGTGTGTCTCTGGCAACCAGACCAAACTCACTCTGCTGTTAGTTCCAATGGTTTGTCTGCAGCGCTTAACTTTTCATTTTCTCTTGCACCAACTTGGGCACTTTGTCTTTTTTTCCAGAAATTTACCCATGTAGTCTTTTTACATTTTTTTGACAGGATCTTACTCTGTCACTCAGGCTGGAGGGCCATGGCACAATCACGGTTCACCTCAGCCTTGAATTCCTGGGCTCAAGCGAACCTCTTGCCTCAGTCTCCCAAGGAGCTGGAACTACTATTTTTGTAGTGACAGGGTCTTGCTTTGTTGCCTAGGTTGGTCTTGAACTCCTGGCTTCGAGCAGTTCCCACCTCAGCCTCCCAAAGTGCTGGGATTACAGGTGTAACCCACTGTGCCTGGCCTATAGTCTGTTCTTAAGTATTGGCTTGTAGTTGTCAATAACAATCCTTAAATATTTCATTTAAATATATATATATTTGTTGTATCTGAGTTGTTTCCTGTTTGCATTTTATATTTATGTATTTGAATTTTGATTGTGTTAATCACTTCTGTTTTGTTTTCGATTTTATTTTATTTTATTTTTTTTGAGTTGGAGTCTCACTCTGTCGCCCAGACTGGAGTGCAGCGGCCGCTCCCGGCCACTGCAGCCTCGGCCTGCTGGGCTCTGGCGATCCTTCCACCTCAGCCTTCCGGGTAGCCGGAATTACAGGCATGTGCTACCATGCCCGGCTGATTTTTTGATTTATTGTAGAGATGAGATCTCACTGCCCAGGCAGGTCTCGAACCCGCGGGCTCAGGCAATCCACTCACCTCAGCCTCTCAAAGGCGCGGATTACAGGCTGAGCCACCAAGACCGGCTTGTTCTTGATTTTATTGAATTCTGTCCATGTCTATTACATCCTTCTTGTTGCCTTGAGTTGACTGGTTTTTTTTTTTTTAGCCTTTTGAGTTGAACTCTTTTGTTTTCATTTTTTCTTGTTTTCTAATTAATATATTAAAGCCCCTGAGTTTTTCTCTACGAATAACTTTTGCCATGATCTATGATTTTTTTTTTTTTTTGAGTTAGAGTCTTACCCTGTTGCCCAGGCTGGAGTGCAGTGGCACATTCACGGCCATCCCAGCTTCCACCTGCTGGCTCTGGCAATCCTTCTGCCTCAGGCTTCCAAGTGGCTGGAACTACGGGAGCGTACTACCACGCCCAGTTAACTTTTTGATTTATTGTAGAGTTGAGGTCTCGCCAAGTTGCCCGGCTGGTCTCGAACCCGCGGGCTCACTTGCCTTGACCTCCCAAAGTGCTAGGATGACAGGCTGAGCCCCTGAGCCCGGCCTATGAATTTTTACATGTAGTATGTTCATGATTACTCAGCTTGTTTGCGATTTCAGCTATCCAGCATATTCTATTTCTCTATGACTTCCTTGCTAACTTTAAATTCTTTTTTTTTTTTTTTTTTTGAGTTGGAGTCTTAGTCTGTCGCCCAGACTGGCGTACAGTGGCCGCTACCGGCCACCGCAGCCTCGACCTGCTGGGCTCCGGTGATCCTTCCGCCTCAGCCTTCCGAGTAGCCGGAATTACAGGCATGAGCTACCACGCCTGGCTGATTTTTTGATTTATTGTAGAGATGAGGTCTCGCCTGCCCAGTCGGGTCTCGAACCCGCGGGCTCAGGCAATCCACTCACCTCAGTCTCCCAAAGGCACGGGATTACAGGCTGAGCCACAGAACCCGGCTAAATTCTTTTTTTTGAATTGGAGTCTCACTCTGTTGCCCAGGCTGGAGTGCAGTGGCACGCTCACAGCCACTGCAGCCTCAATCTGCAGGGTTCAGGAGATCCTTCTGCCTCAGCCCTCCAAGTAACTGGAACTACAGGCACGCATCACCATGCCTGGCTAATTTCTTTATTTATTGTAGAGATGATGTCTCACCAGATTGTCCAGGCTGGTCTCAAACCTATGACCTCAGACAATCCTCTCGCCTCAGCCTCCCAAAGTGCTGGGATTATAGGTACCCAGCTTAACATTAAATTTTTTTTTTTGAGTTGGAGTCTCACTCTGTTGCCCAGACTGGAGTGCAGTGGCCGCTCCTGGCCACCGCAGCCTCGACCTGCTGGGTTCCGGCGATCCTTCCACCTCAGCCTTCCGAGTAGCCAGAATTACAGGCGTGCGCTACCACTCCTGGCTGATTTTTTGATTTATTGTAGAGATGAGGTCTCGCTGCCCAGGCAGGTCTCGAACCCACGGGCTCAGGCAATCCACTCACCTCAGCCTTCCAAAGGCGCGAGATTACAGGCTGAGCCACCGAGCCCGGCTAAGAAGTTATTCTTGACTTGAAGACAGACAACTTGCCAGAAGGGGAAGCCAACCCAGCGGTCAGTGTGGCCGAGAGAGGTACAAGAGTTACTGGTGTCCCAGGAGACCCTGAGTCTTGACAGAGAAGTCACTTCCCCCATTAATCCGGGGTGGGGAGGGCAGCCTGTCACCTGTGGCAGAAACATGTCCAGTTTGTGGCTGGGGACAGGCTGCAGATGTCTGAGCCTGCATGTCTCCATCATCTGGTGGGAGTGGGTCTGGGGCAGCCCACCAGGTCAGGTTTGGGGCAGACTGTGCTGGAACCTGCAGAGAGGGGTGAAGGGGAAAGGGGACTCGTGCGGGACAGGCTACAGGATTCTTCTACACGTGGGCAGGAAGCTGGAGGGCTGCAAACCTCCAGAGTGGAACCCATCCAATGAATATATAACATTATGCAGTAATAATATCAATAACAACAACAGCAGCAGCTACAACCTCTTAAGAGGCTAGTTCTGTGCCAACCACTGTCTTAAGGGCTTTATGGGTATTGGCTTGTTTAATCTCCACAATGGTCTATATGGGAGGGGCTACTATTAGCCACAGGCCCAGAGAGGTTAAGAAAGTTGCTCAAGGTGAACAGCTAGGAATGAGTAGAGCTGGGATCAAGTCCAGGTGTCAGAGCCAGTCAGCCCCGGGTCTCTGCTGGGAAGTGACCGCCGTGCTGTCTGCCTCTCCAAAGGAGCATGGGCAAAGACTTGCCACCATTTGCAGATGAGTAGGGCTCCCTCTGCTGCCCCCATGATGTGTCCTGGTTCCCAGTTATCCCTTCCTCATCTCTTTGGCAAGGACGAATGGATGCTTTGATTCCTGGCTGTGTGGAGCTGCATCCTCTTGAGACTGGCTGTTTTCTACTTGTTTGGGCTTGAGAAAAGTGAGAATGACAATCCTGGCCCTCGAGACCCTGCACGCCAGTTAAGAACCAAACTTGTATCAGAAAGCTTGACTCAAACTGGCTGTGGTCCAAGATGGGATTTTATTGGCACCTGTAACTGAACTGTGACAGGAATGGTTTGATCCAGGGCTTAAATGATGTAAACAGGACCTGGCTTTGTTTTTTCTTCTTTTCTTGGCTCTGCTTCCTTGGTGTTGGAGTGTTTTCGGGCAGGCAGTCTACTCATGGGCACAAAGTGACTGCCGAAGCTCCTAGCTGTATCCTTTTAAAACTTGTGTTAGTGGGAATGGTTGAGTCTTTTCTAATTGTTTTCTTATGGCAGAAGAGGCCTCATTGATTTTTTTTTAAAACTCTGTTGCCCAGGCTGGAGTGCAGTGACACAATCATAGCTTACCGAAGCCTCCGTCTCCTGGGTTCAGGTGATCCTCCCACTTCAGCCTCAGGGTAGCTAGAACTATAGGCATGCCACTGTGACCAAGCAATTTTTTTGTAGAGATGAGGAAATCTCACTATGTTGCCCAGGCTGGTCTTGAACTTCTGGCCTTAAGTGGTCCTTTGGCCTTGGCCTCCCAAAGTGCTGGAATTACAGACATGATGGCCTTGTTGAGTTTGATTAGCTTGGGTACCCATTCCTGTACCAATTACTGAAGTTTGGGCAAATGCAATATGCTGATTAGCTTAAGACAACAAGCCCCACCCCTGGATCTAGGGGAAGGACCATTCCTTTCAAATGCAGGATGGAGAATGGAGAAGGGGTACATCCCTCAAAGAGAAACACAGGGTCCTTTTGGTGCAAGACTGGACCATGCATGCCGGGAGGCAGCCAACAGGCAAGACCACGCCCTGCCATGGCTGCAGTCAGACTTGAGACTCGGTCTAAAGAGAAAACCAGGGAGGTGTGCTCCATGGAGCAGGCCTGTCACGGCCTGGCTAATTGATACCCACATGCCCTCAGCCAGGCTGTGTTGTACCCGAGTGTAGGAACTTTAGGAGTTTTGAGTCATGCGTTTGGTTGGTTGATTTTCGTTTCTTTCCTCTTTAAGCTGCAAAATCACTTTGAGCGTATGGGATATAGATAGTTGAGATATCTGTTAATGCTCTGTTCCCTCCCTTGTCCCAAGGTGTGGGGGTTCTGCTCCCGCTGGGTGTGGGATTTCCTGAAGGAGAGACAAATAGGCAAAAGAAGGAATTTATGATGAAATGATATAGTTGAACACCTGCTTGCAGGACAGATGTCTGCAGGATAGATGACATTTAATGTTAGTTAACGGAAAGCTTTTATACCATTTGTAAAGGGGCAAGACAAAGAAAATTCCTTTACGTACATATCCTTTAAAAGTTACCACCATCTAGCAGTCTTAGAAGCAACAAACATGCCAAGAACACGATCTGCTAAATGATAGTTTTAGTCCAAAGTCCCGAATTACAGTCCTTGAAATGCCTCAAGAAAGTTTCCAAGTGCACATTTCTCCATGTATCAGGAGTTTTCTCTCTGGGGCTTCTATGACCTTCAAAGCTTCGTAATCACCTCTCTTGTTCAGGTGTCTTCGTTACTTTTCTCTTACCCTGCAGTGTTTATTTCTAAAGAGAACTCAAAAGAAGCTTTCAGTGATGTTTCCCAGGCTCCCAAGGTTACTGTCTGTATTTAGTTAATTTATCATAAAAGTATCCAATTAGTGGCCGGTCTCAGTGGCTCAGCCTGTAATCCCAGCACTTTGGGAGGCCAAGGTGAGTGGATTGCCTGAGCCTGCGGGTTCGAGACCCGCCTAGGCAACTTGATGAGACCTCATTTCTACAACAAATCAAAAATTAGCCAGGCGTGGTAGCGTGTGCCTGTAGTTCCAGCTACTTGGAAGGCTGAGGTGAACGGATCGCCGGAGCCCAGCAGGTCGAGGTTGCAGTGGCTGGGAGCGGCCATTGCACTCCAGTCTGGGTGACAGAGTGAGACTCCAACTCAAAAAAAAAAAAAGGATCCAATTAGTATATTATGAATTCAGTGAAAACCCACTCTATAAACGCTACCTTAGAATTTTAACTATTGAATTAAGTAAAAACCTTAACGATTAATCTTCATCCTAAATCTGTGAAAATAGTGTTATAAATCACCTACACAACTCCTAGATAAGTGTTAGAACGTATAATGAATTCATAATGAACTTACTAGAAACTTGTGCTTCTGAAAAAACCTTATGTCTAAACACTAAACTACATAATTCTAAATCAAATAAGGAGTGAATATACTTAAATCATTTTTTACTCAAGCAATATCTAGTAACTTATAACCAAGTGAAAGAAAGCATTCTTGATGTGCTTCAGAGTTTAACCCTTGCATATGTTAGAAAAGCCCAAACGGCATTGTGGGAAATGGAAAAATGAACCATGACATTTCCAGGCTAGCTGTGAGTACTTCACATAAACATGCCATTTTCTTCTTCCACAACTGCACAGAATCCTTCGGCCGTACCAACAGCAAAGACGGAAGACAGAAGGGCCTCAGCTGCTTGGACTCACTTTGCGGCCGGGGGTCCGCAGCGCACCTGGACTTTGTCAATCAGGTGGGCCTCCAAGGCTGGCTCCCAACACCGAGGTCTCCAGGCTGCTATGTCCTCTTACTTCGAGGCTACTTGTTACCTGAAGACCCTGTCTCCCCGCTGGGCTGTGCTTTCCCAGAGAGAGAGGCAGGATGTTGGGAGCTGGTCACAGAGCCCCACTGAGCATTAGGGATCAGGAAGGGCCGTTGACCCCCAGACCACTAGATGTGTTCGGGAGCTGTTGACCCCATTCCCTCCTCCTTTCTACTCAGCACTAACCAGAATAAGCTCCTGTAAGCTCAAAACATAAAAACTCTGAGACCAGGACAAACACAAGCTAACTTTAGAAGCTCATTGCTTCCATTCTTCCACAAACTGCAGTTTTGGCTTCCACACAACTTACAATTCAAACTCGGGTCACATCTAAGAGCCTTAGTATTGGTCACAGGCTTCTGGGTTGTGATCTTAGGATTTACTGAAGTCAAATAAGGTGTAAATTGTAGGATATAGTTTTAGAAGATAGCCATTTTGTTGAAAGAATGTGACTAGGTTACTTGCAGGTAACCCACTGTGAACTTTGGACTGGGCCACATTCCAAACATTCTGGGATGGGCCGCTTTAGGTTGTAAGTAAATACTTAAGTTTCTATAGAATTGTTTAGCTTGGTATTAGTATAAATCAGTTTAGGATGAAAAAGGTTTATAGGATAGGTCAGTCACGGATTAAGGTTTGTTATGGGATTTTTAGGTTATCTTTAACTTGGTATTAGTATAAATTAGTTTAGGATGAAAAGGGTTTATAGGCAGTCGTGGATTCTATTATGGGATTTTCTTCCTCATACCTGAAAGAATATCTGGTGGGTGGGGATGCCCCTCACACACCTGGCTTTGTGTTCACGTGAAAGACGTAGTATAAAAGCCCACTGTTGACACTCAACAAAGGTCTTCTGCTCAAATCTAAGCAGTTGTCCAAGTCTCTCTCTCTCTTTCTTCTTCCCCTCAATCGCTGACGCCGTCTCCACCTTTGGGGTACCCTGGACCTAGTAGGAGCTGGACTCCTACAGCAGGAGATGGGACAGTGTGAGTGGGGTAGAGAGACTCTTCTCGACAGATGGGGACACTGCGTCTTCCTTTTGCCCCTCCCATGCCCTCTCCACCCTTCTCACCTGCTTTGGGACTGCCTCAGTGGACTCCCTGGATCCTGGCTTCCTGTTGGGTTTGGCTAATGGGAGATGAGCGGAAGATGGTGGAAGGAAAGAGAGGGAGATTTGGTGTTTATTTCTGGGATCTCTTCCTTTGGGGTCTTCGAGGGTCTCAGCTTCTGTTCAGCAGCTCCCTTCACAGGCTCCTGCGCCCAGGCTCTGGAAACTCTCTCCTCTCACCCCTGCAGGAGTCCTGGGTCCTGTACTGCCCCTCCTGGTTTCTCTCCTTTTGGTCCACGTCTTTGTTAAACTCACTCGGATCACTAAGTGCATGGGTCAGTGGGTGTCCTGCTAAACCCTGACTGACACAGGGATGGTGGCATGAGGTGCTGACGGCAGTGGGTGCCTAGATCCGGTTCCCCGCACAGTGTGATGAGAGACGGAGGTGGTGGGGGAGACCAACTAGTACTCCCGAGCCCTGGGTGCCCAAAGATGCCCCAGCCCCACGTGGCATGGGGGCAGCAGAGCCCTCGGCCCCCTAAGGGAGCCTGTGGCATGTGCTTGGAGCTCACAGTGTTGGCCCAGTGGCCTCAGGCCTCACCTGTTCTGTCTATATAATTGGCCTGGGTCTTTGCAGGACCCTTGGGGCACGGAGATAGGGTGGCCAGGTAAAATGCAGGACTATCCAGTTTACTCTGAATTTCAGCTGAACAATGAGGACTATTTTAGTATATGTCCCAAATACCGCAAGGGATGGATATACTTATGCTAGAAATTAGTCATTATTTATCTGAAATACAAATTTATCTGGGCATCCTGTATTTTTATTTGCTGAATTTAGCAACCCAATTTGGGCAAGCAGTCCTAATCATGACAGAGTGAATTTGCCATCAGCCCAGGGAGCAGGCGCACAGGATCAGAGTTAATTTACTTTTGACAAATAAGCAAATAAGCGCACACTTGTAATCCCAGCAACTAGAGAGGTTGAGGCAGGAGAATTGCTTGAGAGCAGGAGTGTGAGACCAGCCTGGGTACCATATCCAGACCCCATCTGTACACAGATAAGAATAAAAAATCAGCTGGGTGCAATGGTGTGCACTTGTAATCCCAGGAATTTGAGGCTGCAGTGAGTTATGATTGCACCAGTGTACTATAGCCTGGGTGACAGAGCAAGACCTTGCCTCTCAAAAAAAAAAGGGACAAGAAAATGGAAAAATAAAGGAAAAATAAAAAAATATATAAAAATATGAGATGTCATTTCTCAGTGTCTTAAAAAGGGCTCGGTGGCTCAGCCTGTAATCCCGCGCCTTTGGGAGGCTGAGGTGAGTAGATTGCCTGAGCCTGCGGGTTCGAGACCCGCCTGGGCAGCGAGACCTCATTTCTACAATCAATCAAAAAATCAGCTGGGCGTGCATGCCTGTAATTCCGGCTCCTTGGAAGGCTGAGGCAGAAGGATCACCGGAGCCCAGCAGGTCGAGGCTGCGGTGGCCGGGAGCGTGGCACTGCACTCCAGTCTGGGCGACAGAGTGAGACTCCAACTCAAGAAAAAGAAAAAAGTGGCGCAAAATCCACCTTGAAGCCCAACGGAGCAGAGCTGCGTGGCTGGGATGGTGAGACGGGTGAAATGCTCTGTCTGTCCAGGTCTCCCCTCCTCTGCTTCTCCCAGGAGTCCCCTCGGCACCTCAGAGACCAAATCATTAGAGCCAGGAGTCCCGCCAAGAAGGGCTCCAACAAGCCCTGTCTGCGTTTGGTGTCAGGAAGCCAAGCTGTCAGGTACTTTCCGATATTTCATCTTGTTGGTAACAGAACACATTTCTCCCTGATTACTGGAGTAACACATGTTCCTTATTGAAAACTGGAAAATACAAGAAATTACAAACCATTCATTATCCCGCTGTTGAGACGACTGCCGTCTGTGTCGGTGCACGTCCTCACATTTCTGTTCAATTTCTCTGTCTTTATGCACATGTTTGATGATGATAAAGCTTGGCTCTTACTCTAAACACTATTATATAATTTGCCTTCACTTAAGAACAGAAGGAGACCTTACCACTGTCGTTAAATAGTCTTTCTATCATTAAGTTTATGGCTATGTCATATTCCGTCTTACTCACGGGCCACCATGGGTCAATTATTTAAATTTCCTCAGGGAAACAAGGTTTTAGTTGAAGCAGTTCATTCATTCATTCATCTGGCATATGAATGTTTATGGAGCACTTATGGCATGCAGATAGAAGAACTTAAGTTAAAGGGTCACGGTGCTGATGGCTTTGTTTGCTTGTTTGCTTGAGTTGGAGTCTCACTCTGTGTGTCCTGGGCTGGAGTGCAGTGGTATGATCATGGCCATGCAGCTTCCACCTCCTGGGCTCAAGTGATCCCTCCACCTCAGCCTTCCAAGTAGCTGGAAGTATAGGCACTTGCTACCCACCACACCCGGCTAATTTTTGGATTTATTATAGAGACGAGGTCTCGCCAAGTTGTCCAGGCTGGTCTCGAACCCCTGGGCCCAGGCAGTCCTCTTGGATGACGCTTTTGCGTACTACCCAAATGCCAACAAATGCTCCCACTGGGCTATGTCTGGCCTGGAACGGTCAAGACGCCGGGTTCGGAGCCTCCCCAGCCGGTGGAGATTGTTTCAATCACACCCGTAGCCTTTTGAACTTGACTCCGGTCGTTGCCAATCACGAGAGAGATGAGCCTCATCCTTTCACGTGTTTTTAGGGAATCGTAAAAACGCCGCTGTAAAAAGATTAATAAAAAGTACCACGATGATTCATCTACCACCCGAGTTTACACTTCCGATCCTCAGCCCTCAGTTGCCTGTAATTCCGGCTACTCGGAAGGAGGCAGACGGATCGTCAGAGCCCAGCAGGCCGAGGCTGCGGTGGCCGGGAGCGGCCACTGCACGCCAGCCTGGGAGATAAAATGTGCTTCTCATTAGCGGAGCTTTTCAAGAGGAAGCCGAGTTCTGTGCTTTTTAAGATAAGGGAAAGTGGGAGAAGGGGCTGGGACACCGTGAGCCAAAACACGATCCTGCCGCTGGCCACCTTCTCAGTTTCTGGTCACTATTAAATCCGTGAAATGGTTAGAAATGTCACACTTCCCCAAAAATGTGCCGTTTCCCCCAGCTCTGCCCGCCCCGCCTGGAAGCATCCAGGACCAGCTCTGGAGCCAGAGACCTGGGTTTTTATCCCAGCTTCACCTGTGCCCGACTGGGGATCGAGCGCGTGTCTGAGTCTCAATCACTGCATCTGAGAAATGGGCCTTATCACCTACCCTAAGGGACCTTAGTGAGAATTAAATGACTCAGAGGCGCCCTGAGATCCTAACTTTTTCCTGCCTCTGTCTCTCTCATCTTCTGCGGGACGGATTCTTTGAATGAGTCTCTCCTTTGGGAAGCTTTGAGCCTTTGCCCTCTGGCTTGGTTTGATCCCTTGCTCCCCAGCAATGGACCTTGAGACTAGGGTTGGAGGGAGGGTGTGTGTTTGGGAGGTGATCCTGGAAGCACCTGACGTGGAAAGGAGACCCTGGGACATAAGTCACCACGGGGGCAGCTGGGCCCTGTCCCTCTGGGTCTAGGGAAGCTCAAGCCTGAGATACCTGCCCGAGGGGTGAGGTTTCTGGAGGACTTTCTGTGCCACCAGCTGGCCTGTACTGTATGTGCCGGGCTTAGCTCAAATCCTTGCTTGGTTTAGTGAGTGTAGCTAGGAAACGCCTGGAACAAAGGCAAGGGACCCAGGCGCGAGAGGGTTGGCCACTCAGGGCCTGCTCTGTCCTTAAGCTGGTGGATTGAGTTTCCTTCTCTGGTCATTCCTGGGCCTGGGAGTGTCAGTGGCGGAGGTCTCCAGGCCAAAGAGCCTGCAGGGGTTTGAGACCACAGCTGTGGCTTTGTGGGGACGTGGAGGCACTCCAGGGCGGCCATGGCCTCCTCTGTGCCCTCAGCCTTTGCAGACTCTGGCTGCAGATGGAGCTTTAGGGGTGGGCATGTGGTTTGGAGTCCAGAGGAACTCTCCCCTGTGGCCTGGGGTATTGGGGAACCTCCCTCCTGCACCCCTAAACCCCCATGTGTGCTCCAAGAGCTGGTGCAGCATGAGAAGCCAGCCCCTCGCTGCCCCGAGAAGCCTTTCCCTACCTGGGCCAGCGTCATTTGCACACTGGGGCTCTTGCTTGGAGGGGTAACCAAGGCATCTGTGCCCAGACTCTAGCAGTGGGATCTCCCGACCCCAGGGTCCAGCAGCTGCCTGGCCCTAGAAGGAGCTGAACAAAGGGACGGAGCTGGGGGACAGGGGATGCACTGGGGACACCCCCCAGGCCTAAGACTGCTGCAGGATGGACTCCGGGAAGGCACACAAAGCAGACTTGTGAGAGAAAGGCACTCCTGGTGTAGCTGGGTTGGCGGAGAAAGGAACTGGGGAGCTAGACTCTTGTCCAGAACAGGTACCCAAGGCCTCAGGGCCAGCCAGGCAGGCGTCTGTGGTCTTCTCTGGGGTCCAGTGACCCCCGCCCGTCCCCTGCCCGCCATTGTGTTTACTTACAGATTCTCTTGGTTGCTCAATTGTATTTTAACAATCTCTTGGTCTCCCTTGGAGGGGACACCCCGGCCTCCTCATGATAATGATAATATTAAGAAGACAAATAAGCTGGGCTCGGTGGCTCAGCCTGTCATCCCGCGCCTTTGGGAGGCTGAGGTGAGTGGATTGCCTGAGCCCGCGGGTTCGAGACCTGCCTGGGCAGCGAGACCTCATCTCTACAATAAATCAAAAAAATCAGCTGGGCGTGGTAGCGCATGCTGCAATTCTGGCTACTCGGAAGGCAGAGGCGGAAGGATCGCCGGAGCCCAGCAGGTCGAGGTTGTGGTGGCCGGGAGCGGCCACTGCACTCCAGTCTGGGCAACAGAATGAGACTCCAACTCAAAAAAAAAAAAAGACAAATAATAAATACATAAGAATGACAATGATAATGTTTCTTTTATTACATGGCCTTTAACTGTCTGCAAAATTTTTTCTCATTCAATCCTCAGAAAGTCTTAGGAAGTTGGTATTCTTGGCTCTGTTTTTTTTTTTTTTTTTTTTGAGTTGGAGTCTCACTCTGTCGCCCAGACTGGAGTGCAGTGGCCGCTCCCGGCCACAGCAGCCTCGACCTGCTGGGCTCCGGCAATCCTTCCGCCTCAGCCTTCCGAGTAGCCGGAATTACAGGCACATGCTATCACGCCCAGCTGATTTTTTGGTTTATTGTAGAGATGAGGTCTCGCTGCCCAGGCGGGTCTCGAACCCACGGGCTCAGGCGATCCACTCACCTCAGCCTCCCAAAGGTGCGGGATGACAGGCTGAGCCACCGAGCCCGGCTTGGCTCCGTTTTTGTATTGCAGAAACCAAGGCTCAGAGAGGGTGCGTAGCTTGTTCAAAGTCACACACCATGAAAATGGCTGAGCTGGTGCTGTCTCACTGGCGTTCTGTGCTTACCCTTGACATGTGTGTGTGTGTGTCCGCCGCCCCGGACCTGAGGATCAAGAGGGGAATTCTTCCAGCTGGAGCCCACGTTCCCTGGGCATTTCTTGGTTGGCGAGGTTATGAGAAGATGAGTGCCCAGGGAGGGCACCAAGACCTGGTTTTCTCTCCTCGAGTTTGCCTGGGCAGGGCCCGCCAAGGGCACGCCAAACCACAAGAGGAAGACAGATCTGTGCTGTCTATTACATGTGAGCAGGTGGGTGTCCCACGATGCACCGATGACTTGCCGTGTGAATGTGGACAAGTGTCTTCCCCTTGCTGGCTCGCCATTTTATCATCAGTGTCCGGGAGGGAGGTTGTAAGAATTCCCTGAGGTGACATAACCAGTCTGCACAGTTGACCCTTAAGCAATGAAACAATGCAGGGGTTTTGGGCACTGGCTCTCACTTGGCTGAAAATCCATGTATAACTTTGGGCTTTCCAAAAACGTAACTACTAGTTGTTGGGAGCCGGCCACGGAGGCCCACTGAGCATTAGGGGTCAGGAAGGGCCGTTGACCCCGAGACCACTAGGATGCGTTTGGGAGCTATTGACCCCATTTCCTCCCCCTTTCTACTCAGCACTAACCAGATTAAGCTCCTGTGAGCTCAAAACATAAAAACTCTGAGACTGGGATGAACACAAGCTCACTTTAGAAGCTCATTGCTCCCATTCTTCCGCAAACTGCAGTTTTGGCTTTCACACAACTTATGATTCAAACTCGGGTCACATCTAAGAGCCTTAGTATTGGTCACAGGCTTCTGGGTCATGATCTTAGGATTTATTGAAGGTGTAAATTGTAGAATACAGTTTTAGAAGACAGCCATTTTGTTGAAAGAATGCGGCTGGGTTACTTGCAGGTACCCCAGGGTGAACTTTGGACTGGGCCACATTCCAAAAATTCTGGGAGGGGCCACTTTCGTGTGTAAAGTAAATACTTAAGCTTCTATAGAATTTTTTAAATTTGGGCATAAATCAATCAGCTTAGGATGCAAAAGGTTTTATAGAATATGTCAGTCATGGTTGGGTTATCCTTTGTTATGGGATTTTAAGATTATCATATAAAAAGGGTTTAAAGGCAATCATTGATTAAGTTTTTATGGATTAAGGTTTCTGGTGGGTGGGGGACGCCGGAGTCCAGTCTCTTTCTTTCTCTCTCTCTCTTTTTCTCTCTTCTTCCCCCCAATCGCCGATGCCGTCTCCACCTTTGGGGTACCCTGAATCCAGCTGGACTCCGGCAACTAATAACAGCCTACAGTTGGCCTTACCTGGAACATAAATAGTCATTTAGCACATATTTTGTATATGTCTTATATACCGTATTCTTACCATTAAGGAAGCTAGAGAAAAGAAGTGCTTCATCATAAGGTCATGGCGTAGGACGAGAAGGGAGAGGAGGAGGGAGTGAGGTTGTTCTTGCTGTCTTAGGGGTGGCAGAGGTGGAAGAGGTGGAGGAGATGGAAAGAAGACCGGAGAGGCAGGCACGCTTGGTGTAACTTCCACCAAAAAAATCTGCTTATAGGTGGTTCATGCCTGTAATCCCCAGCACTCTGTGAGGCCGAGGGGGAAGATTGCTTGAGTCCAGGAGTTCAAGACCAGACTGGACGATATACTGAGCCCTCATCTCCACAAAAAGTAAAAAAAAAAAATTAGCCAGGTGTGGTGGTGTGCACCTGTAGTCCCAGCTACTCGGGAGGCTGAGGCGGGAAGATTGCTTTGGCCTAGGGAGATTGAGGCTGCAGTGAGCCATGAGTGTGCCATTCCAGACTGGGAAACAGAGTGAGAGCCCGACTCAAAAAAAAAAATTGCTTGTAAGTGGACCTGAGTAGTTCAAAACAGTGTTGTTCAAAGGTGGATTGTATTTGCTGTTGGGAAGGACTTCAGGCAGGAGGGTGTTGTCAGCATTATAAAAGATTGTAGGAACTTATTGAGGTGGCTCAGCCTGTAATCCCGCGCCTTTGGGAGGCTGAGGTGAGTGGATTGCCTGAGCCCGCGGGTTCGAGACCCGCCTGGGCAGCGAGACCTCATCTCTACAATAAATCAAAAAACCAGCCGGTCCTGGTAACGCATGCCTGTAATTCCAGCTACTTGGAAGGCTGAGGTGGAAGGATCGCCAGAGCCCAGCAGGTCGAGGCTGCGGTGGCCGGGAGCGGCCACTGCACTCCAGTCTGGGTGACAGAGTGAGACTCCAACTCAAAAAAAAAAAAAAAGAAAATATGAACTGTGAGGTGATTCTGTCCACCAGGAGAAGTCAGCTGGAGGACTTAACCAAAGGTCACAAGTCACTGGAAATGATGACTGGCCTGGCTTAAATATGAAGGCTATTCACCACTCACATGTCATGACATCTGGGGAGCTCTTGGATTGGTTGATTCAGAGGCTTAAGAGTGTCATTAAGACCCTGGGTCTCTCCATGCCTCCGCTTTGCCATCCTCAGAAGGCCAGCTTGGTCCTCAGCCTGAGATCGCTCATGCTCACAAGGTGGCTGCTGCAGCTCCGGACATCCCACCTAGACATGACTGTGTCTAGGGGAAGAAGGAGGATGATGGCTGTAAAACTGGGGTGGGGTCTCAGAGGCCCCTGGCTGTGCTGAGTGTAAACCCTTTTGTTGTTGGATCCTTGGGAGGCCTCAAGGGTCTCAGGGGAAAGGCTGGGGAAGCTGGGGTGGTGAGGAGGGGACTTAGCTTGGAGCAGCGACTGTCTACCAGCAAGCACGGAGCTCTTCTGTGGCCTCACCGCCAGCCGCTCTGCTGTTTTTCTGGACGGTTCACAGTTCCGCTGTGGCCCATGATGCAGTGGGTCACATGCCCGAGGATTAGGGCAGGTGGAGGGTGGAGGAATCCATGGGGGTGAGCTCATTTTCTTCCGCAAGACTGCGATTTCAGGGAAGAGGGCACATTTGACCCGACCTGAGTTTCGCAGAGATCGAATTGGGCCACGGAGGAAGGTGTACGCTGTGGACAGGTCAGGGACCTCAAAGGCCAGGCCAGGAAAACGGGACCTTATTCCATCGGCAAAGGTGACTCATTCAAGATTTTCTTTTTTGAATCAGAGTCACCTTCTGTCACCCAGCTGGGAATGCAGTGACAGGATCATGGCTTACTACAGCCTCAACCTCCTGGGCTTAGGCGATCCTTCCATCTCAGCCTCTCAAATAGCTGGGACTACAGGCACACACCACCATGCCTGGGTAATTTTTCTATTTTTTTTTTTTTTTTTTGGTAGAGATGAAGTCTCACTATGTTGGCCAGACTAGTCTCAAACTCCTGGGCTCAAGCAATCCTCCCGTCTCGGCTTCCCAAAGTGCTAGGATTATAGGCATGAACTCTCGTGGCTGGCCATTGGAGAGTTTTTTGTGTTTTGTTTTTTTGTTTTTTTCTGAGTTGGAGTCTCACTCTGTCGCCCAGACTGGAGTGCAGTGGCCACTCCCGGCCACCGCAGCCTCGACCCGCTGGGCTCCGGCGATCCTTCCGCCTCAGCCTTCCGAGTAGCCGAAATTGCAGGCCTGCGCTACCACGCCCGGCTGATTTTTTGACTTATTGTAGAGATGAGGTCTTGCTGCCCAGGCGGGTCTCGAACCCGCAGGCTCAGGCAATCCACTCATCTCAGCCTCCCAAAGGCGTGGGATTACAGGCTGAGCCACCGAGCCCTGCTGAGTTTTTTGTTTTTTGAGTCAGAGTCTCACTCTATTGCCCAGGCTGGAGTGCAGTGGCATGATCATGGCCACCACAGCCTTGACTTCTGGGTTCAGGCAATCTTTCCACCTTAGCCATCCAGGTAGTTGGAACGACAGGTCTGTGCCACCACGCCTGACTAATTTTTTTTTCCTGATTTATTGTAGAGATGAGGTCTTGCCAAGTTGCCCAGGCTAGTCTCAAATCCCGGAGCTCAGACAATCCTCCCACCATGGCCTCCCAAAGTTCTGGGATTATAGGTGTGAGCTACCACGCTCAGCCGTTGGAGGTTTTTAGTGAAGTGAGTTTCATGGTCAGAATCATGGGCTCAGCTCATGCAGGCAGCCATCGAGAGCATGGGGGTACTGGGGTACACACATAAATGACTTTATTCATATTTTTCTATGCAATTGTTTGTGCATCAGTTGATTCCAGAGAGGATTTGAGGAGGTAAAATTCAGAAGACAGGATTCTGTGCTCACTGCCCGGGGTGCTCAGAAGGCAAGTCTGTCAGCCCCAGAAAGGATGGTCGGGGCAGGGAGAGATTGTCCCATCTGTGCCAGAGCTGGGGTACACCAGCGAGACCACGCACCTGCCCCCTGGTCACTGGCCTTATCACAGCCAGAAATCCCCATGGGCGACACAGTCTGTGGCTTTGGCATGCGTGTGTTCGGGTGAGTATCTGGATCTGGGAATTTACAGCCGCATAACCACAGCTCGCGGTGAGGACCGATCAGAGATTCCAAGGCCACCCTGGGTGTCGTGGTGGCCTGGTCAGTGCGAGGCCCTTGGCCTTCTGAGGCTCGGGCGAGGCACTGCCTCCCTTTCTGACCTGCTTTTGGGGAGGAGGTGGAAGACTCAGGCGGGGGAGCCTCTGTGGGCATGGAAGTGGGACCCACGGGGCCTGTGATTTTTGAGTCCTTGAGGGGGGTCCTGGAGAATGACTGTCACGGCCCGGGTCCCGAGTGGAGCCGAGGGCTTGCAGGCTCAGAGGAGGAGAAACAGATGAGGGTCCCTGGAGCAGGGCTGACTGAGATGGTCCAGGGAGAGGGCAGGCTCCCAAGAGGGTCCAGGATGGACCAGGAGGAACCCCGATGTTTGAGGGACAGGCATGGGGACCCCCCGCAAGAGAGACTGGGAGAAACAGATGGGGGGAGAACTCAACAGGAGTAGGGACCTGGAGCCTGGGAAGAATTTCCAGAAGTCAGGGCCGTGAGCATTTTACAAACTGGGAAACCAGGCTATTCTGTCTCCTTTCCAGGGGCTTTGGGACCCGCTAGCATGCCCTGATTTCATTTCTGGGCTTCTGCGGTGGCCGGGAACCTGGGCGCTTCTGGCCCAGCCCAGAGAGGCGCAAAATTTGTTACCTCCCTAGCTTAAAGCTGCAGCATGGAAGTCTTCCCTTCTCTCCTATCCTTGCTGTCCTGAGGGCCAGGAAGGGGCCCGGGAGGACAGGGCAATGTGACACATTTGTCTCACACATACACATCACACGCATCACCCGCAGGGAGACTGGGTCAGCTTTCTAGGACTTTTTGGGGAACACTCAGGGTCAGGAGAATGGCAGGAGAGTGGCTGTTCACAGAGTTCAGAGGCGGGTCAGGCTGGGCTGGGCGGGGACTGTGGCCCACCTTGAGGCTGGGGGGAAGGAGCCATAGGGGCGTAGGCCTGCCTTGGCCATTGACAGCTGTGCTAAGACTGAGCTGGCCACAGACCCACGAGCCCGGGAGCACGTGGCCTGCTGTGGATGGGGCCTGACCCCTTTTCTTGCTGAGGCTGGTGGTTTCTTTCTTTCCTTTTTTTTTTGAGTTGGAGTCTCACTCTGTCACCCAGGTGGGAGTGCAGTGGCACACTCATGGCCACCACAGCCTCGACCTGCCGGGCTCAGGTGATCCTTCTGCCTCAATCTTCCAAGTAGCCGGAACTACAGGCGCATGCCACCATGCCCAGCTAATTTTTGTGATTTATTGTAGAGACGAGGTCTCACCAAGTTGCCCAACCCGGTCTCAAAGCCCCGGGCTCAGGCAATCCTTTCGCCTTGGCCTCCCAAAGTGCTGGGATGACAGGCTTGGGCTGAGCCACTGTGCCCGGCCAAGGCTGGTGGTTTGTGCACAGGCTTCCTGTCATTACCCAGGGGCCTCCTTCCTGCACTGGAGCTTTGAAGTCGAGGGGTATTCTACCAAGGCATGGTTACAAGTGGCTGCCATGGGGTCTCTCATGGTTGTTGGTGCTTCTAGAGGTTGCGTGTGTGTGCACACATGTGTGTGAAAGAGACAGAGAAGGCTTCTGCACTAGATAGGGGTCCAGTTTCTCTCTCTCTCTCTCTCTCTCTTTCTTCTTCCCCCCAATCGCTGACGCCGTCTCCACCTTTGGGGTACCCTGAACCCAGCTGGAGCTGGTCTCCGGCACTACATGTCTTTCGAAGAGAGACTCTGGCAACTTTTGTTTATGGGTAGATTTTCAAGAATGTAAAAAAAAAATGAAAGAGACAGAGAGACTCAGTGAGTTATGGGGCGGGGGGAAACCCAGCCCCCTGCAGGGGTGGGACAGGACAAAACAGGTCTGAGTCAGTCCCTGGGCTTGCTCTGCTAAGGCTCACACCTGGTTGGCACTCAACTCACCTCTGCCTCTCTGGTGTGCACAGACATGAATGTACAGTATGCCTGCCAGTGACCAGGAAGATTGCATGCATGACCAAGGCAGAGAGTGTCCTGGGGGTCCCCAGAAAAGACTGGGGCTTGCCTTTCCCTGCCAATGACAGGAGTCAGCGGCAAAGATTTCCTAGTGCAGATTGCTGGCATTTGGAAAGTGTTCCCATCACAGAGCAATTCCACAGAAATTTTAACTTGATCTTCAGTTAATCATCCCCATTTTACAGTTGAGAGAACTGAGGCAGAGGGCCGCTTAACCTTACCTTGGGTCCCAAGGCAGTAAAGGTTTGAGCTAGGAAGTGAACCTGAGGGTTTGGGAGTCCTTCCTGCCCAGGAGAAATTCAGCCCCACCCCAAGCCGGCCAGTCACTCCATGCTGCAGCGAGCATACGGAGGTCAGGAGTCTCCCCGGCCAATGACCAGACCTCGGGAGCAAACTGTGTCCTCGACTCCAGAGCTCAGAGCCTCTTCTGAGCTTTCCAGGCCCATTCCTGGTCTGGGAGTACCCCTGGGGAAAGACTGGACCCAGGCACTAGTCCCGGGGAGCTAGATCCTTGCTCTACCACTTCTACTTGTAGGATCTTGGGTGAGTCACTCTGAGCTGCCTTCCCACGCTGAGCTGCCTTCCCACCTTGAGCCTGGGCACCTGAGGTTCTGCTGCCAGAATGGCTCTGCCCCGCCTCCAGCTGGGCAGCCCCCTCCCCGTAAGTCCTTGTGTGGCATCTTTCAGAGCTGTCCTCCCTGACGCCACTCTGTCTGAAGGAGAATCTCCCCTATGATTTCCTTCTTAGCATGTCCTCTCTGTGTGCTTCCTTGCACTTACCATGGCTGGTGACTCTTTTTTTTTTTTTTTTGAGTTGGAGTCTCTCACTCTGTCGCCCAGACTGGAGTGCAGTGGCCGCTCCCAGCCACCGCAACCTCGACCTGCTGGGTTCCGGCGATCCTTTCGCCTCAGCCTTCCGAGTAGCCGGAATTACAGGCATGCGCTACCACGCCCGGCTGATTTTTTGATTTATTGTAGAGATGAGGTCTCGCTGCCCGGGTCTCGAACCCGCAGGCTCAGGCAATCCACTCACCTCAGCCTCCCAAAGTGGTAACTCTTTTATTAGTCTACTTGATTTCTGTCTGTCTATAAGCTCCAGAGGTTAGAGGCCTTGTTGGTCTCTTTCACAGCTGAGCCCCCGAAGTCTAGCCAAAGTAAGGCTTTGTTGAATGAGCAAGTCTGGGGAGAGGCTGGGGAGGCCTTGCCCTGAGCCTGGGTTGGCGTACCGCCTGGATGCGTGGATGAAAGCTGCTGTTACGATCGTGTCTTCCATGACAAGCCCACTGCAGCTGCGGACGGTCTTAATCTGGTTAGTGCTGGTTAGCCCCCAGTGGGACTAGGGGTGTGGCCATATCGTGCCTGCAGTGTGGGACTAGGGGTGTGGCCATATCGCCTCCCAGCATGCATTTCACCCAGAAGCTCATCTTCCTCCAACTGTCCCTGGAGTGACAGGCCTTGTTTTTTTTTTGTTCGGTTTGATACCCTGAGGCCAGCTCCTATGAGTCACATGCAGGGCCTCAGTGCTGTTCTGTGCAATCCCAGGGATGGGGGCTGCAAGCGGAGATGTTTCCCAGATCACTTTGTGATGCTCTTGTCTGGCTTTGAGGGGTTCTTCTCAGCCGCTTGGAGCTGGAGCCCACATTCTGGCAGATCCCGGCCTTACAGAGCCTGAGGGTCAGTGAAGGAGGGTTCTCGAGTTTAGGCCTCGTGCTGAGAAGAAACAGCCTCTCTGCAGAGTGTTGGGAGCTGGCCACGGAGGCCCACTGAGAGTTAGGGATCAGGAAGGGCTGTTGACCCCGAGACCACTAGGATGCGTTCGGGAGCTATTGACCCCATTTCCTCCCCCTTTCTACTCAGCACTAACCAGATTAAGCTCCCGTGAGCTCAAAACATAAAAACTCTGAGACCAGGACGAACACAAGCTAACTTTAGAAGTTCATTGCTCCCATTCTTCCACAAATGGCAGTTTTGGCTTTCACGCAACTTATGATCCAAACTCGGGTCACACCTAAGAGCCTTAGTATTGGTCACAGGCTTCTGGGTCATGATCTTAGGATTTATTGAAGTTGAATAAGGTGTAAATTGTAGAATATAGTTTTAGAAGACAGCCATTTTGTTGAAAGAATGCGGCTGGGTTACTTGCAGGTAGTCCACTGTGAACTTTGGACTGGGCCACATTCCAAACATTCTGGCATGGGCCACTTTCGTTTGTAAAGTAAGTACTGAAGTCTCTATAGAATTGTTTAACTTGGTGTTAGTACGAAAAGGGTTTATAGGCAATATGAAAAGGGTTTATAGGCAGTACGAAAAGGGTTTAAAGGCAGTCATGGATTAAGGTTTCATGGATTAGGTTTAACATCTGTTATGGGATTATACCTGAAAGAACATCTGGTGGGTGGGGACCGCCCCTCACACACCTGACTGTGTATAAAAGACCCGTTGTAATTCCCAATAAACGGCTTCTGCACTAGACAGGGGTCCAGGCGCGCGCGCGCGCGCTCTCTCTCTCTCTCTCTCTTTTTCTCTCTCTCTCTCTCTCTCTCTCTCTCTCCCCTCCCCCCCCCCCAATTGCTGATGCCATCTCCACCTTTGAGGTACCCTGAACCCGGCAGGAGCTGGACTCCGGCAGCAGAGGAAAAGAAAAGGCGTGTTTCCCCAGTGTTTCCCTAGTGTTGCATGACAGGGTGGTGGCAAACAAGGGCTGAGGGACTGACCGTGTGCTAAGGGCAACGTCCACGGCTGGCCTGCAGTGTGGGACTAGGGGTGTGGCCATATTGTGCCATCTAACCTTCTAGTGGCTGGGCTGAGCTTGCTGGAGAGACAGGGTGTTATCAGTCCATTTTCTGAGGAGGGTGTGAAGGCTCAGCTTGGGTAAGTAACTTACCCAGGTCACAGAGCGAGAACGCAGGCCTCACGCCAAGATCCATCTTCCATCGCCTTTCCCGGCCCCCAGGGCATCTGGGAACTGTCCCTGCGTCTCTGGGCTCTGAGGACCCTGGAGTAGGTGTTGCTGACCTTTTGAAGCGTGCAGTGCACACTCGCAGGCCTCAGAGATTCCACAGCAGAGAGGGCTTGGAGTTTATGCAAGGGATTGGCTCAGAAGGCCCCCTTGGGAGCAAAGGCCAGCTTTGTCACTGTCTGCAGTGACACTGCCACAGGTGACTGTCACACACAGATAGAGGGACGGGTAACCCGTGGAGCCAGCGCTGCGCTTCCTAGTGGTCACTCTTAGCAAGTGACTTCCTTTTCTGGCCTTGGCTTCTTCATCCATGCGAGTCAGGCAATATGTAATCGATGCATGGCGTTCTTCCACAGGGATTTGAGATGTGGAAAAAAGGCGTCCGTGTGGAGTCAGAGGGGCACGTTTGGAAGCGGTAAGATTTGAGTTTAGGCCGGGTTCAGTGGCTCAGCCCATCATCCCAGCACTTTGGGAGGGCTGAGCCTGCAGGTTCGAGACCCACCTGGGCAATTTGGCGAGACCTCATCTCTACAGTAAATCAAAAAAATTAGCCGGGCGTGGTAGCGCGCGCCTCTTGTTCCGGCTACTTGGAAGGCTGAGGCGGAAGGATTAACGGAGCCCAGCAGGTCGAGACTGTGGTGGCCGGGAGCATGCCACTGCCCTCCCGTCTGGGCGACAGAGCGAGACTCCAACTCAAAAAAAAAAAAAAAGATTTGAGTTTACCTTGGGCCCTCACATCGCTAGCCCGCACCTGCAGGTCTTGAGCCAGTTCCTGGACCCCTGTCGGCCCTACTTCCTGACCCATAGACAGGAGTTTACATCAGCACCAGCCTTGCAGGCTAGCAGGGATCGGTGAAATAACGAGAGCAGGCACTGATGAGGGCCTGACCATGGCAGGTGCCCACTGTGCCCCTGGGTCTTGCCTTCCTCTCACACGCAGGGTTTGAGCTGGAGACGGAAGGGAGACCGACATTGTCAGGAGACCGGGGAGGGTGACAAGGGCCAGTCAGGGGCATATTCCTGAGACCGGCTGAGCATACCGCCGGTTCCTGCTGTTTGTGTGTGGTTGTTTCTGCTGCTTCCCTGTCACCAAGGTGTTCTCAGAACAGGAACCTGTGCAGCTGTCAGCACCTTTTCCTGGTTGTGGGGCTGCCACAGCAGAGATGGCTTGGGATATATGCCAGGGATTGGCTCAGACAAGGCCTGGGCGTGCTGGAGGGGTGGGGTAGAGTGACAACTGCCCTTTTCCAGTGCTCTGTCGTGAGAGTGCTGTTTTCTCTGAGGCATTCCTGTTTCAGCAGGAAAGAGCTTTTCCCTTGCACTCAGAAGCAAGAAGTGTGTGTGTGTGTGTGTGTGTGTGTTGTGTGTGTGTGTGTGTATTTAAATCCAGTCAAGAAGTTGAATTACATTTGGCTCTAAGCCCCATTCACCAGGTTCATGACAGGTCTGGCTCACCTTGTAAGGATCCTTTCAAGAGACCTGGGCCAGGCTGGGCGTGGTGGCTCAGTAATCCCAGCACTTTGGGAAGCCAAGGCGAGAGGATCGCCTGAGCCTGGGGTTTGAGACCCGCCTGGGCAACTTGGTGAAACCTACAATAAATCACAGAAACTAGCAGGGCGTGATGGCGTGCGTCTGTAGTTACAGCTGCTTGGAAGGTGGAGGCGGAAGGATCACCTAAGCCCAGCAGGTCGAGGCTGCGGTGGCCGTGAGCATGCCATTGCCCTCCAGCCTGGGCAACAAAGAGGGAGACTCCAACTCAAAAAAAAAAAAGAGACCTGGGCTTTATAAAAAGAGGCCGGAAGCTCATTCTGGAAACAGGGTGAGGCTCTGTCATTCAGCTTGCCCTGTGGGTGTGCCAGCATGTGTGAGGTCCTGGGCTGACCAGGGGTCTGCACTCCAGCAGCTGGGTGGATGCCCTCTGGGGGCTTTTCGCAAAGCTTCCACTTGGCTGCAGAGCCCCTGCGCCCACCACAGGGGTCTGAGAGTGTGCTGTGTCGCCTGAGATGGGGAAGAAACCTGTGAGAGGAGTGAGCGTGTGCCTGGGACGTGGTGGGCCTTGCGCATGGGGCCCTGCCCTGGGGGTGCCTGGACACAAAGGGGTGCAGGTCGGACGGCCTGGCATGCTTGTGGTGCACAGCAGGGAGCTCGGCCTGCAGTTAAGGTCTGCAGGAATGTGTGTTGTTATGAGAATGGCCGCCACCACCCGGACAAGGTCACTTTCAGTGATCCAGCAGGAAGCGGGGACCAGACATTGGGGAACAAGCCGAAGTGGGCCTTGTAAGTGTCCAGGGTTTATTTTAAGTTTCCCCTCCCTGCTTAAAAATACTGTTTTTTTTTTTGAGTTGGAGTCTCACTCTGTTGCCCAGACTGGAGTGCAGTGACCACTCCTGGACACTGCAGCCTCGACCTGCTGGGGTCCAGCGATCTTTCCGCCTCAGCCTTCCAAGTAGCTGGAACTACAGGCACATGCTACCACGCCTGGCTAATTTTTGATTTATTGTAGAGATGAGGTCTCGCCAAGTTGCCCAGGTGGGTCTCGAACCTGCGGGCTCACCCAATCTACTCATCTCGGCCTCCCAAAGCGCTGGGATTACAGGCTGAGCCACCAAGCACAGCCTGTTTTTTCAAAGATATTCCTTTTGCTACTCTGAGTTGGGCTTTCGGTTGGAGGCTTCCATCTGGTTCCTGCCTGGCTGTCGGCCCTTATGGCCTGCGTCTTGGAGTTCGGGGCAGTCTCTTCTCTGGAGTACTTGCCTTCATGAGATGAATCTCTTCTGATGGCCCAAGGGGAGGGATACCTGGGCTGGAGCCAGGGAGTCCCTGGTCCTGAGAACGGGCAACCCTGGCTGTCTTCCTGAGGCTGGCTCCTTGCTTGTAGCAGGTCACCAGGGAAGTGGCCTCCCCTGAGGCTGGGACCCCGGCTTGGGGTCGAGGGGTTGGTGGCCTTGTTGTTTATCTTATTTGAGAGCAAATGAGCTCTAGAGCAAAGGCACGTGAGCATGGACACGATTGTCCTGTCAGAAGGTGCTGTAAGCCTCCTGTTCCTGGACTGAATGCTTCCCCAGCTGTGCAAGTTCCTGGACACCTTGAAAGTTTCACTGTGGCCGGGCTCGGTGGCTCAGCCTGTAATCCCGTGCCTTGGGAGGCTGAGGTGAGTGGATTGCCTGAGCCCGCGGGTTCGAGACCCGCCTGGGCAACTTGGTGAGACCTCATCTCTACAATAAATCAAAAAATTAGCCGGGCGTGGTAGCGCCCACCTTTAGCTCCAGCTACTTGGAAGGCTGAGGCGGAAGGATCGCCGGAGCCCAGCAGGTCGAGGCTGCGGTGGCTGGGAGCAGCCACTGCACTCCAGTCTGGGTGACAGAGTGAGACTCCACTCAAAAAAAAAGAAAATTTCACCGCAAAGGGAGTCACACGAAGCTTTCAAACGCACGGCTCGGCTCAAGAGCTCTGGCCAGGGCAAATGCACATTCACCCTGCTCACTTGGGGATCTTGATTTCTGCTGGAGGCAAGGTTTTGGGTGGGCCACTGGGCGTGAATGACTTTTCTTGAAAATATTTTTTCAGTGGCCATTAACTGGACCTAGGAAGCTCTCAAGAGGCACAAATGGTGACATGTGGCATGGTGACAGGGTGATACTGTGATGCAGAATGGGGGGGATGTGGTGATTGACAAGGTGATAGCGTGACAGGGTGGCACTGTGATGTGATGTGGTGACAGCGTGACACAGTGGCATTGTGACGCAGTGACGTGTGATGTGGTGACACGGACTCGGTGACGGGGTGATGGGGTGATGGCATGACACAGGGAGGGTGTGGCCTGGTGACAGGGTGGTGTGATGATGGAGGGATAGGGTGACAAGATGACGTTGTGACATGGTGACACAATGGCAGCATGACGATGTCACACCGACCCTGCGATCCAGTGCCAGGGCAAGGTGGTGATGCCGTCACACTGTGATAGGGTGACACTGGGGTATGCTGACACTGTGATGCTGTCATGTGCTCAGGCTGTGATGTGGTGATGCTTAATGGTGACAAGGTGGGGCTGTGGCTGGAGGTCTGTGGGTCACAGTCGGAGGAAACCCCTTGCTGGCCAGTCTGACGTTGTACCTGGCTCCTACCCTCCCTGACCTGGCCAGGGAACCCTCACCTGGGTGGGCACCTGTAATCCTCGCCCTCTGGTCTTTTCTCTGCTCCTGTGTCTTAACTTCCTGCTTGACTCCTGGACCGCCAGGGCCGAGGCCAGCGAGGGCAGTGCCTGGGAAGGAGGCTGCCCTGTCTTTTGTGGGTGTCGGCCCCTTGTCACAGGCCAATGGAAATGCACTACCCGTAACAGTGCCCTGTGACTCTGCTCTCTGACTTTCTGGAAACCTCGGCCCTCTGCAGAGATTAGGGCTGGGTGGGGGTGCATGGAGGAAGAAAGAGGATGAATGGGCAGGCTCTGTGCAGCCCAGCAGTGGGCCTCAGCCCCTCCACAGCTCCCAGCTCCCACCTTGGGCTTCGTAGCTGGTGAGGATTAGGCTTTTACGGCATCCTTGACCCAGGGTGAGCTCCTCGTCTTCCTGGGGCCACACCCTGGGGATTTCTGATGACCTGCAGGACTCAGTTTCCCTATCTATCGAAATGGCTTTAGCACAGCCTCCACCTCTCAGTGCTCTCAGGAAATGAAGCCAGGCACAGTGCACAGAGTGTGTGGTGCTGCGGACGTGCTGACCCAGGTCAGGTTCCTCAGAGGAGGGCCCTGCCCCCGCTGGCAACTGCAGGCTTTGACCACGTGCGGGTGATGTGAGAGCAGCTCCAGCTGCTGGGACCAGCTCCAGCCGGGTTCAGGGTACCCCAAAGGTGGAGACGGCTTCGGCAATTGGGGGGAAGAAGAGAGAAAGAGAGAGAGAGAGAAAGAAAGAGACTGGACTCCGGTCTAGTGCAGAAGCAGTGTGTGTGTTTTATTGAGAATTACAAAGGGTCTTTAATACACAAAGTCAGATGTGGGAGGGGTGTCCCCCACTGACCAGAAACCTTAATCCATGAAAACTTAATCAATGATTGCCTTTAAACCCTTTTCATATGATAACCTTAAAATCCCATAACAAAGGATAACCTCATCTGTGACTGACATATTCTATAAACCTTTTTCATCCTAAACTGATTGATTTATGCCAAGTTAAACAATTCTATAGAAGCTTAAGTATTTACTTTACACACGAAAGTGGCTCATCCCAGAATGTTTGGAATGTGGCCCAGTCCAAAGTTCACAGTGGGCTACCTGCAAGTAACCCAGCCGCATTCTTTCAACAAAATGGCTGTCTTCTAAAACTATATTCTACACAATTTACACCTTATTCAACTTCAGTGAATTCTGAGATCACAACCCAGAAGGCTGTGACCAATACTGAGGCTCTTAGATGTGACCCAAGTTTGAATTGCAAGTTGTGTGAAAGCTGAAACTGCAGTTTGTGGAAGAATGGGAGCAATGAGCTTCTAAAGTTAGCTTGTGTTCGTCCCAGTCTCAGAGTTTTTATGTTTTGAGCTTAATCTGGTTAGTGCTGAGTAGAAAGGGGGAGGAAAAGGGGTCAATAGCTCCCGAACGCATCCTAGTGATCTCGGGGTCAACGGCCCTTCCTGATCCCTAATGCTCAGTGGGCCTCCGTGGCCGGCTTCCAACATCCAGCCACGGAGGCCCAACTGGGAGTGCTGTGGCGTACTTTGTCTCTGGAACCTCCACCACAGAGTGCAGGATACCCCTGCCCGGTTTTATCTTGATGCCAACACACACAATCAGCATCAGATAGTATCTAACTACATGAATCCAGTAGCTGGTGTGGGAGATCGGTGAGCCCTGCTTGACCTCTCATTTCTTTTTTATTATTATTATTATAAAGATGTGGGGTACAATTCAGGGTTAGGTATACCAACGCTGATTATGCAGGGACCCTTGTTGATGAGGTATGCCCCTCCCTCCCCTAGCAGTTTCCCTCAACTGCCAATCCCACCCCCCTCCCCTGACAGTTCCCCACTACTACCAAATGCTTTCTTATAGTATTATAATTGTTCAAGGTCCGCTTATGAGTGAGAACATCTGGCACTCTGTTCCTTGCTTCTGCGATAGATCACGGAGTATGATCGACTCCAGATCCATCCAAGTTGCTGCAAAGTCCATAGGTTTGTCCTCTTTATGGCTGCATAATATTCCATCGTGTATATGTCACATTTTCTTTATCCGGTCTGGCTTCGATGGGCAACATGGTTGGTTCCGTGTTTTTGCTATTGCGAAGAGGGCTGCCACAAACACGCGTGTGCAGTCAACCTCTCATTTCTAACTTGTTGGCAACAGGAGCCAGCATTTAAGGAGCACCAACAGATTGCCACACACATAGTGTTTCTCACTCGGTATCAAGGTTTGTACTCAAGGTTTTCCTGCTACAATAGCAGTCTCTGTAAGTGTGTCACACTTGCCCAGAAGCCATCAACACCTCCCTTCCCCACACCGGGCTGAGAGCCGTCGAGTTCTTCCACCCACCAGGGCTGGTCTTTGTAGACATCTGCCCATTTTAACTTGGGCGGGGCCCATAGACTCCTCCCTCATTAAAGGAGATTGGAGCCCCTTGAGATTCCTCAGCTATGCAAGGTGAGCAGAAAGTGGGGCGTCAGCATGGCTGTGAGCCAACACCATTCCTAACGCCAAGGTGCCCCAAATACACCCACTGGAGCCATCGGAGCAGGCTGAAGATGGTAAGAAATGGGGAGATGAGCTCTCAGACAGTACAAGTCTGGTCACGACAAGGCTGAATTTGCACATGCTAGCTGGCTGCGCAGCCATCAGCTCATTCTTTCATTTTTTCAGCTGATAGTTCTTGAGTACTCATGCTACAAGCTGGGTGGGCTGCTTCAGGGAATGAAGGGGCCCCTTCCTGCCCCCGAGAACCGGTCCCCCATCAGAGGCCACCATGGCATTCCAGAAGCCCTCGTGTACCCCAGGGTTTGCCAGCACATGGTTTGGCAGCAGCCTCTCAATGGAATAATGGGCCCCAGGGTCCTCTGCTCCACACATCTGGGTCCCGGGTGGCAGCGATCTCATGACTGGTATAAACCATGACGGTAACAGCCACCGTTCAGGGTGTGTTCCACTGTTATCGTTCCCACTCGACAGGTGAGGACACCGAGGTTCAGAGACTTTGAGTGACTTTCCGAGATCAGCCAGCACTGGATCCCTGCTATCTTTCTGTGCAGCCTCTTTGGAAGGGCTTGTCATCTGGGGTGTGGTGGTTGGGACAGGGACAGCCTGCCCCTTGGATTTTGCTGCACAGGGGAGCGTCTTTTGGTGTCTTGAAGTCTCCGGTTTGCAGGCAGGGACTCTCGTTCCTGTTACTCTGGGTCTATCCCGGGTCACTTGGGAGCTCAGCAGGAAGCTCGACCAGTCATACTAGAAGGAGGTGAGAGTCAGGTAGTCACTCTGGAGTGGCCTCAGATCACACTTGGCCATGGGGACAGTGAGAAGGAAGATCATGGTCGCTGTGGGGTCTGCACAGATACATTCACAAGGGTTTTGAGTCACCTGGTGTCCCTGCAGGCTGTGGGGCAGTACCAGTGTCACTGCTCTGGGCTTGCTGCTGTGGCCTCAGCCTCCACCAGGCTGGTGTGGCCTGAGACGGTTGCTCAGCCGTGACCTGTGGTTCTCTCCTCTCTGGAAGCCCGTCACCCCTGGAGGGTATTTGCCAGAGTTTGCCTAGAGAAACACAAATGTTTTGAAAGTAAACAATTCAATGCAGAAAGCACACTGGGTCAAGTCATGGAAACACGGTAAGTCACAGGACAAAAATGTCTGTGTCTGGCAATTGTACAGGCACAGAGCAGGGTTTAAACACAGCTCTGCCGACCCAACCTCTACCCTGGGATCCCACAAAATTATGTCAGGTGTGCAGTCGCTGTAGAGCCAAGCTCCATGACGGGAAAATGGGAAATGACACTTGCAGAGGAACTGTTTCACACAGCGCCTCACTCCTCAACATAGGGACAGCTTCAGAGGTCAAGGATGGAGCTGATAAAAGAAATTCCTTAGAGCTTGGACTCAGGCCTGAGGTCAGATCTCGATTTGGCCCTTGAGCAAGTAACTTCTCATCTCTGAGCCTCTGTTTCCTGATCTGAAGAATGGGGTGATAGTTGAGGCTTATAGGGCACCATTCACCCAAGGCTAGAAGCGAAGTTTCATGTGAACCGTGTACACTATGCTGGCCCTGAGGGCCCCTGAATGGTGGCTGTTACCGTCATGGTTTATATCAGTCATGAGATCGCTGCCACCTGGGACCCAGATGTGTGGAGCAGAGGACCCTGGGGCCCATTATTCCGTTGAGAGGCTGCTGCCAAACCTTGTCCTGCAAGCCTTGGGGTACACGAGGGCTTCTGGAATGCCATGGTGGCCTCTGATGGGGGACCGGTTCTCGGGGGCAGGAAGGGGCCCCTTCATTCCCTGAAGCAGCCCACCCAGCTTGTAGCATGAGTACTCAAGAACTATCAGCTGAAAAAAATGAAAGAATGAGCTGATGGCTGTGCAGCCATCATTTTTTTTGAGTTGGAGTCTCACTCAGTCGCCCAGACTGGAGTGCAGTGGCCGCTCCCGGCCACCGCAGCCTCGCCTGCTGGGTTCCGGCGATCCTTCCGCCTCAGCCTTCCGAGTAGCTGGAATTACAGGCATGCGCTACCACGCCCGGCTGATTTTTTGATTTATTGTAGAGATGAGGTCTCGCTGCCCAGGCGGGTCTCGAACCCGCGGGCTCAGGCAATCCGCTCACCTTAGCCTCCCAAAGGCGCGGGATCACAGGCTGAGCCACCGAGCCTGGCTAGGCTCTTTTTAGTGAGCAGCTTAATAGAGGGAGATCTCACTTCCCCTTCCCCCCATAGGGAGGGCATTTGTCTATTCATGAGGGATCCACCCCAGTGACGGAAAGGCCTCCCATTAGGTTGCACCTGCAACACTGGGAATCAATTTTCAACATTAGATTTGGAGGGGTCAAATATCCACACTGTAGCAGGCTTCTCTGATTTATTTCATCAGCTTTTGTAGTTTCCAGCTTGCAAATTCTATATGTGTTTTGTTATATTTATGTTTAGTATTTTTTGAAGATTTCGTAATTTTTTTTGAGCTTTTGGTGTCTAATTGTTCAATGTATGCATATGTGATTGGTTTTTGTGATGATCTTTTCTCTTTCAACTTTGCTGAACTCATTAGTTTCAGATTTATATCTCGTAGTTGAATTTTTCTATGCAAATAATTATGTCATCTGTAAATGGGTAGCTTCATGTCTTCCTTTCCAATATATATGCCTTTAATTCTTTTTCTTTATTGCATTGGCTAGGACTTCTCATATGATATTGGATAGGAGTGGTGAGCGTAGATATTTTTGTCTTATTATGAGGGGAGAACTGAAAAAATCCCCAGGAATTATTTTTTGGCGGGTGGGCCCCTTGTAGTACAGGTATCCCTCCTGAGTAAGTGTTCTAGGAACCCGTCGGCATCAGTCAGTGTTGTTGTCAGAGGTTGCATTGTGGAGGAAACATCCCAAGTTGTGGCAAACAGGTGACTAGTTCTTCCACCAGGACAACTCACCTGTCTACACTCTGCAGTGTGTTCAGCAGTTTTTGACTGAGACAAGCATGACCCTCCCTATTCACCTGATCTTAACCCAGAGACTTTTTTTTGTTTCCCCAGATGAAAAACATCCTCAGAGGGAAAGGTTTTGCCGATGTGGAAAAAGTGCAACAAAAAATGACAGAAGCATTTAAAAGGCATCAAAATCGACGAGTTCAAAACGGTTTTGAGCAGGTGGTAAAAGCATCTCGATGGGTGTATTGCATCAAACGGAGAGTCCTTTGAAGGTGGCTGAAGTTTAAACATGTAAGAATAAATACACATTTTTTAATAAATAAATTCTGTTTTTTTGAGTCACCCCTTGTATGTATTTTTGGGGGAAAGCATTTAGTATTTCATCATTAAGTAGGGAGTTAGGTACAGGTTTTTGTATTTGTCCTTTATTGAATTAAGGAGTTAGGGAGTTTGCTAAGAGTATTTTTTTTTAAATCATAAATGTATTTTGAATTTTATCAAATGTTTTTCCTGTATTAATAGACATCGTATTAGTGTGTTAGGGCTACCATAAAAATTACCACAAACTAGGGGGCTTGAAAAACCAGATACTTATTTTCTCATAATTCTGGTGCCTAGAAGTCCGAAACCAAGGTGTTCACAGGGTTGTTTCCTTTGAAGCCTTGTCCTTGATTTGTAGATGGCCTTTTTTTCCCTGTATCTTTGCATGGTCTTCCTCCTGTGTGTGTCTATGTCTGTTATAAACTGAATGTTTGTGCCCCCCAAAGTTTATATGTTGAAATATTAACCTCCAATGTGAGGGTATTAGGAGGTAAGGCTTTTGGGAGTTGATTAGGTCATGAGGTTGGAGGCCTCACGAATGGGATTTGTGCTTTTCTGTTTTTTTGTTTTTGTTTTTGAGTTGGAGTCTCACTCTGTGGCCCAGACTGGAGTGCAGCGGCCGCTCCCGGCCACCGCAGCCTCGGCCTGCTGGGCTCCGGCGATCCTTCCGCCTCAGCCTTCCGAGTAGCCGGAATCACAGGTGCGTGCTACCATGCCCAGCTGATTTTTTTATTTATTGTCGAGATGAGGTCTCGCCAAGTTGCCCGGGCGGGTCTCGAACCCGCGGGCTCAGGCAATCCACTCACCTCAGCCTCCCAAAGCGCTGGGATTACAGGCTGAGGCACCAAGCCCGGCTTCGGCTAGCTTTTGATTTATTGTAGAGATGAGGTCTTGCCAAGTTGCCCGGGTGGTTCTCGAACCCACGGGCTCAGGCAATTCACTCGCCTTGGCCTCCCAAAGTGCTGGGATTACAGGCTGAACCACCATGCCTGGCCTGATTTATTTTTCAAAGCAGGCTTGCATTCTCGGGATAAATTGCACCTTTAGTCATGGCACAGTGATTCTTTTTATGTATTGTTGGATTTGACTTGATAATATTTTCTTGAGGACTTTTGTGTCTAAGTTCATGAAGGATTTTGGTTTGTAGTTTTCTATTCTACTATTGCTATATTGTCTGGTTTTGATTGCAGGATAATGCTGGCATCATGACACAAATTGGGAAATTTTCTCTCTGCTTCTCTCTCCTGGAAGTGATTGTGTAAAATTTGGGGTTGTTTATTTCTTAAATCCTTTGTAGAATTCACCAGTGAAGCCATCTGTGCTTGGAAATTTCTTTTTCAGAAGTCTTTAAAAATTATATATTCAATTTCCTTGTTAGTTGTAGGACTATGCAGATTACTGTAGTTCTTTTTCTCAGAAGTTGTTTCATTTCATCATTGTCGATTTTATGTGCATAGAATTGTTCATGGCATTTCTTTATTATCCTTTTAATGCCTGTAGGACTTGCAGTGATATCCCTTCTTTTGTTCCTGATATGGGTAATTTGTGTCTTTTCTCTTTTTAAATTTATCAGTATTGCGAGAGGTTTATCAATTTCATTGATCTTTTCAAAGAACAAGCTTTTGGTTTCATTGATTTTTCTTTCGTGCTTTTATGATTCATTTTCATTGATTTCTGCTATTTCTATGACTTTTTTTTTTTCCTTTGGCTTGCTTTGAGTTTATTTTGCCATTCTTTTTCTAGTCTCATAAGGTGGATGCTAAGTGATTGATTTAAGATTTTTCTGATATCTGTTTTAATATTCTTTTCTGTTCTATTTTTGATTATTTCTGGGTCTGTTTCCATTGAATGGCTTTTTTTTCTTTTGGTCTAGTAGCATATTTTCCTGCTTCTTTGTATATGTGATAACTTTTGATTAGATAATGGACATTTTGAATTTTATACTGAGTGCTAGATTTTGGTGTATTTCTTTAATGAGTGTTGAACCTTTTCAGACAAGTTTATTTGTTAAGTGATATTTGATTATTTGAGGTTTGTTTTTAGGATTTTTAGGTAGGTATCAAATATCCTTTATTCCAAGGATAAAGAATAATTTAGCCTCTCCTTCCAAAGCATGGTCTTTCTGCACCCTTTACCAAATGCCTTATGTGTTGAATGATGGCTCTCAACTTGGTGTGAAGGGAGCTTGATCGATTTCTGACCCTTTGAGCTTTTGAAATTGTCAATCTCACAGGTTTTAAAATTGTCAGTTTTATAGGTCTCCAGTAATGGCTGTTTCCTGAGAAGCTGAGTTCTTGGTGGCCTTGTGTGGGTGTCACCCTAGGCACACCTACATTGGTATTCGGCCCAAGACCCAAGTGGACCCTTAGTCAGATTTCTACTTTTCTTTTTGTCTATGGTTTTTTTCCTTCTTGGGTACTCTTCCCTACAAATCCTAGTCACCTTGGCCCCTCTGAATACCAGTCTCTGTCTCTTCTATGAAACTGTAGGCCTCTGGATTCTCCTTGTCCCACGGACCAGAAATTATCTCTAGGCCTAAAGCCTGAGTAATAGCAAGGTTCACTGTATGCCTTTCCTTCTTCTCAGATATCATAGTCCTATGATGCCTATTTTCCAAAGTCTGAAGAGTTTCCTATGTTTTGTCCAGTTTCTAGTCTATATGGTGAGATGATAATTCCAGACATTCTTACTCCCGCGTGGTTAAAAGCATTTTTTGTTTGCTCAAAAGAAATCTCTATTTTGCCCTTGTCTTTGAGTAATTTCTTAGTCATGCATACTATTCTAGTGAAAACACGTTTGCTCTCAGTACTTTGAAAATATTATTCCACTGGTTTCTTATTTCTGTTGATGCCATTGAGAAGTTTATGGTTAGTCTAATTTAAGGGTTTATTTCTTATTTTTTTTGAAAGCAGGATTTGTTTTATTTATTTTATTTTATGTTTGAGTTGGGGTCTCTCTCACTCTGTCACCCAGGTTGGAGGGCAGTGGCACGTTCCCAGCCACTGCAGCCTCGACCTGCTGGGCTCAGGTGAGCCTTCTGCCTCAGCCTTCCAAGTAGCTGGAACTATAGGCACATGCCACCATGCCCGGCTAATTTTTTGATTTATTGTAGAGATGAGGTCTCGCCAAGTTGTCGAGTTGCCCAGGCTGGTCTCGAACCTGTGGGCTCAGGCTTCTCACCTTGGCCTCATCTCAGAACCTCTCACCTCGGCCTCCCAAAGTGCTGGGATTATAGGCGTGAGCCACAACCCAAAGCAGGATTTATTAAGAGGACAGAACAGCTCCCACAGTGGGAGGGGACCTAAAGGGGTTGCCCAGGGTTTTTTCTTTGCTTGGACTTCTGATATCGATCTAGATGTAACTTTCTATGTAATTGTTCTTTTAGGCATTTATTTTATCTCCTGAATATGAGTATTCATGTCTCAAATGACTTCTGGAAAATTCTTTTCAATATGGCCTCTACTTCATTATCTCTATTCCCTTTGTCTTCTGGAACTCCAATTAGAAATTTGTTCAATCTTTCTTCTTATTATTTAGTCTTTCTTTCTTTGCTGTTTTCTGGAAACTTTCTTCTTGTCTCTCTTTCAGGTCACTAATGAACTCTTTAGCTCTAATACTACACACACGCCACACACACACACACACACACACACACACACCACATTTTTCTTCCAGTTTTATTTTGTTCTTTTTTTTTTTGAGTTGGAGTCTCACTCCATCGCCCAGGCGGGAGTGCAGTGGCATGCTCATGGCCACCCCAGAGTCAACCTGCTGGGCTCCAGCGATCCTTCCACTTCAGCCTTCCAAGTAGCCAGAACTACAGATGTGCGCTACTACACCTGGCTAATTTTTTTGGTTTTTTATTTTAGAGATGAGGTCTTGCCAAGTTGCCGGGGCTGGTCTCAAACCTTTGGGCTTAGGCAATCCACTCGCTTTGGCCTTCCAAAGTGCTGGGATTACAGGTTGAGCCACCGAGCCCAGCCTATTTTGTTCTTTTTCAAATCAAATCTGACTGGTCTCTTTTAAGAGTGTCCTATTCCTCATGGCTTTAAATTTTATCTTTTATTTATTTGAACACCGTAAACATCCTTATCTTGCATGTGGTGCCTAGTAATTCTGTTATCTGAAGTTTTTGGTGTCTCACTCTTCTGGGTGTCATTTCTTTTGATTCTTGTGTGTCTGTATTTTCTTAGGCATTTTGTGATTTTGGATTGTGAGCTCATGTTGGCGTGGGATGAGCTAGGTGGTGTGCTTACTGAGAATATTTGTATTTTCTTCTTCCAGATTCCTCAAGTATTACCATCTGGATATCACTTTATAATAATTTCTTCGCTTGCGGTTTCCTGCAATGTACACATAATACAGATTTTAATCTCAAGCCTGTTTGAGAGTAGACGTGCCCTCTCACTCACCGCTTAGATTTTAGGCCGAGAAAGACAAGCTTCTTTGTCATCTTTCTATGCTGGTGGGCAGATTCTTTTTCCAATTCACTGCCTTTCAAGGTCCTCACTGGTACGTGGAGGCTTATGTGGGCCTCAGTGTGACCAAGGCCTCTTCTCCAGCCCCATATAGTTCTGAAAAACTTCAGCCCCTTAGTTAGTAAGATTCATGTGTTCCCAGGGTAGTTGTGGTATCATCACCATCATTCTGGCTTTCATGTTCCCTTTTATATTTGGTTCTTAATTTATGAGGAGCTCATCCAGGTAGAGATGCCGTTTTCACTTTAACCAGCATTTCTAGGTATTTTGTAGAAGAAGATATATTAGTTTCTTAGGATTGCTGTAACAAATTGTCACATACCGGGTGGCTGAAAACAATAGGAACATTCTCTCTCCCATTTCTAGAGGCTAGAAGCTCAAAGTCAAAATGCTGGCAGGACCAGGCTTTCTCTGAAAGCTCCAGGAGAGGATTTCCTTTTACTTCTTCCTTGTTTTCGCTGGCTGCTGGCAATCCCCGGCATGCCCTGGTTTGTAGCTGCATCACTCTAATCTCTACCTCTGTCTTCACCTGGCCTGCTCTCTGGTGCATTGGTGTGCAAACCTTTCTCTCCCTATAAAGACACCAGTCATTGAATTTAGGGCCCACATTAATCCAGTACAGCCTCAACTTAACTTGATTACATCTGCAAAGACCCTATTTCCAAAGAAGATCACGCTTTCATGTTCCAGGGTGGGCATTAATTTTGGGGAATCCAACTTGGTATGAATTCCCTAGTCTGCCATAATTCCTAGTCAAGTTCAAATCCTATGCAGGCAACCTTTTATGGCTTCTTGGAAGCGCTGCGACCAGGAGGCAGCTGGATCTGTTGAAAGATGCCAAGGCTGGAAAGCACAGGCTGGGCTTTGGTGGAGAGGGAAGCAGTTTGTGAGCTAAAACTCAGGCAAGGTGACTTCCCACCCTTAGGACAGAGATGGTGGCCACCTTCCATGAACACCAGGGGGCTCAGTTGCTGGTAAGGTCTTGGAAAAATTTAAGAGTAAATTTCCAAACCAGGGATAGGACTGGGCTTCGTGGGTGTGTGTAGGAGGGTCGGATGGTAGAGAGAATTGGAGGCACAGAAGATTCTAGAGACCAGAAGAGGTAAAGTGCAAAGTGCTGTTTGGACCTTGAAGGAGCACACAAGCATAGAGCTCTCTCTCGAGGTGGTGGGTCAGGTTGGAAAGAGCTAGTGTGTTCCTGATCTTTCCACTTTCCCTGGTGGGTGTGAGGGGGCTGGGGGTGTTCATTGCAGTGTGGATATCACAGGTGCCTGGAAATTCCATTCCAGCCCTGACAGAGACGGGCTTTCAGTGCTTTTGGTTTTTTTTTTTTTTTTGAGTCGGAGTCTTACTCTGTCACCCAGGCTGCAGTGCAGTGGCACGCTCCCGGCCACCGCAGCCTCGACCTGCTGGGCTCCGGCGATCCTTCCGCCTCAGCCATCCAAGTAGCCGGAACTACAGGCGTGCGCCACCATGCCCGGCTAATTTTTCGATTTATTGTAGAGATGAGGTCTCACCAAGTTGCCCAGGCTGGCCTCGAACCCGTGGGCTCAGACAGTCCTCCCACCTCGGCCTCCCAAAGTGCTGGGATTATAGGCGTGAGCCACCATGCCCGGCTGGGCTTTCGGCTTTTGCAATAATTTATTTAAAAATTTTTGACCACCCGAGAGACAGACAGGATGGGCTTTTCTGCTTCCTGTGTCCAGCTGGGTGGAGTGCTGTCCTTTCCAGGGTTAGGCCGACAGGAGGGGACCCTCAGAAGGGCAAAACAAAGAGCGGAGACTCCAGGCTCCATTCCAGAGTCCAGGGCGGTCCGTCTGAGCAGGGGCGGGCGGGTACGTCTCCTGGAGACTAGACCTGGACAGGACTCTTGTCCTCTGTCCCTCAGGACCCAGCTTTCTTCCTGCTCCCTCACTCCTCCCTGTCATACAAACAGGACAAACCCAGGGAGATGGAAGGACTGACTAGGGTCAGGGGTGAGGAAGAAGAAGCCGATTCCAGGGGGCTGGCAGAGGTGTCAGACAAGAACGGTTTGTGCCGGGGAGGGGAGAGGAGGGTCTTTTCTGCCCATTCAGTGTAGGCTCACCTGGCCCAACAGCAAAACTAAAGGACCATTTGGCCTTGACCTCCGGACTGCTGTGTGTGTTCAGCAGTCTGATGGGAAGATTTTGGGGGAACACAGTCTCTTTCTTGCCAGGCTGAGCAAAGTATCCTACAGTCATGCCCAGAATCATGGCAGGGGTTCTTTGCGCCCAATTCTGAGCAAGGTACTAGAGCATAAGATGAGTGTGACTTGGTTCTTGTCCCCAGGGAGCTCGGATATTCCACAGTGTCAGCTCTTCTTTTATGAGTCCTCAGCATGAGGAGAAACATGGCTGTGGTTGGCTCAGTTCCCATCTCTTAGCTCCCTAGGGAATAACTCAAACACAGGAGGGAACTGGCATTCCTCCTGCTACGTCTCATTAATAAGTTTGATTAACCCAAGGCAACATTTGGCAACATGAATTTCAGACGGAGAACCCGGAGCGAAATGTGCTGGCCAATCCCGGCCTTGTGAGGTTCTCCCAGCCTGCTCTCGACGGCCAAACGTGGGTAACATCGATGCCCTTGGGCCTTCCACCCAGAGAAGCAAACCTGCCTGCCATTCCTCACATCAACTCACTGATTTGCAGGGCACCAGGCCGCCTAAATGCATCCTTTTAGAGTTGTCACTCTGTCCTTTTGCAGAAGTGCTGTGTGGGTGTTTCCAGCCTAAATCCCAGGCAGAGGTAGTGTCCTGTCTTCCTGTGACCAAAGCGAGTCACCATGAGGGACAGACAGGGCTGCTTGGCGAGGCTCTGCCTGTGTTTCTCCTGGCCGTCCAGCCTGGCTCTGTGTGTAAGGAGAGATGGAAGCAGAGCCCGTGGCAACCTCTGAGTGTTGGCCACTGTTCCATCTCACATGGACCATTTCCAATCGTTGTGTTTTTTTTTTAAAGCAGACCTAGTAGTTTCGGAAACATATCTGTGAATTCCATCTGGGCAAAGCCATGGAGCCCATCTAGGGGAACTGGGGTCTGTAGAGACAGTTTTGCTGGCAGACCCGGGCCACTCTCTGGCTATGGAGGATGCAGAAGAGTGACCAGCTGCAGCCTTGATTGGGGAATGAGGCTCTTGTGGCAGAGAGAAAAGGTCAACAGCAATGCGTGATGTGGAGGGGAAGGGCTGTGTCACTACTCTCTGAGGGGTGAGGCCGGCTGTGAAGGAGGAAGAGGGGACTGAATCTGGTCCAGCCATGGCCATGCAGGCTGCAGACCAGGCGCCCACCCAGCCCGGTGACTCCCTGATCATTTAAACCTCATCTGTGAACAGAGGGTGGGCACCCACTGTGGGTTGTGTCTGGGATTCAAACCAACATGAGAGTCTGGCGCTGGAAAGTCAATCAGCACACACAATCAAAGGCTGACTCAGTTGAAGGCTGGTTCAGGCTGACCCAGTTATTGCTTCTGATTTCAAGTACCAGAAATCCTGGCACCAGCAGGTTTAAACAAGAAGTGTATGAGTGAATGCAGAAATAAATGAAGAAGGCATATGTTGGCTTATATCACTGGCATGTCCAGGGGTTGATTGATTCACTGTCCCTGGGGTTTGGGTTCTCTCTGTCACCTCTCTTCTCCCCCATGTTGGTTTATTTCTCAGACTCTATGTATTGGCAAGGAGGCTGCCCCAACTCAGGTTCAAAGCCATCTCTAGTTCAAGTACAGCAGAAGGTTGAGAAGGCCTCTGTGTGGCACCACTTCAAACACCTCTGTGTAGAGGGTCTATGAGACCCAGGGTCCCACAGCTGGGTGTGAGTCCAAGGGAACTGAGAATATACGTCCACACAAAAACCCGTACATGGATGCTCATGGCAGCAGTATTCATAAAAGCCCAAAAGTAGAACTAATGAATGAACACGCAAAACATGGCATATCCATATAATGAATATTGCTTGGCAACAAAAAAGAATGAAGCTGGGCTCGGTGGCTCAGCCTGTCATTCCAGCACTTTGGGAGGAGAGTGGATTGCCTGAGCCCGCGAGTTCGAGACCTACCTGGGCAACTTGACGAGACCTCGTCTCTACAATAAATCAAAAATTAGTCAGGCATGGTAGCGCACGCCTGTAGTTCCGGCTACTTGGAAGGCTGAGGCGGAAGGATTTCCGGAGCCCAGCAGACCAAGGCTGCGGTGGCCGGGAGCATGCCACGGCATTCCAGTCTGGGCACAGAGTGAGACTCCAACTCAAAAAAGAAAGAAAGAAAGAAAAAGAATGGCATGCTTCTATCGCAGGGGTCCTATGGGTGGGGAGGGAAAAGAGATTTTAAACAAATTATATTATCCAGGAAACAGTAGGCATGTGTCCCATTAGGGTGGCCCATTCTCTCCTTTCCCTGATAAGCAGGAATGTAGGGTCCAGGATGGGATGGAAGGGTTGAAAGCAGGAATGGGCTGGGAGTGGAAGACTGCAGAGTATAGAATGGGGTCAAAGAGGCAGGACCCGGTGGTCAAACTGAAATTCCAAAAGGATAAGACAGCCAGTAGGTCATCCATCTGTTGAACTGAGCAGAGGTCAACTCGGCACCAATAGCAGGAAGTAAGTAAGGGAGGCCAGGCCTGGACAGGAAGGTCCAGGTCAGGGAACAGGGTCAAAGTTGATTCAGGTGGTCCCACCGGCTGGGTGTGTATGAGGCGGATGCCGATAGGGCACCAGATGTGGGGTTTCCCTGAAGGAGCTCGCCTCGTTTCATGGGAGACAGGGAACCGCGAGACATTGCCCCTGTGGGAAGTGCTGGATGATGGGTAAATGGAGTCAGGACAAAGGAGTAGCTCACTCTGGTTTGGATGACCAGCAGGTGGTTCAGGAGGAAGACTGGAGCAGACTCTTGAACAGTCTGTAGACATTTGGCAGTCAGGAATGTGGTGGAAGGCCTTCCTAGCTGGGGAAATAGCTCGAAGAAGGCAGAATGTTTGGAGAGCACTGGAAAGGGAGTGAATGAAAATCTTTACACCAGTTGGGGAGAGTGTGGAAGCCGTCACATCAGATGGGGGTGTGTGGAAGTCTTCACCTCAGATGAAGTGTGTGTGGAGGTCTTCACACCAGATGGAGTGGGTGTGGAGGTCTTCACACCAGACGGAGTGGGCGTGGAGGTCTTCACACCAGATGGAGAGGGCGTGGAGGTCTTCACACCAGACGGAGTGGGCGTGGAGGTCTTCACACCAGATGGAGAGGGCGTGGAGGTCTTCACACCAGATGGAGAGGGCGTGGAGGTCTTCACACCACATGGAGAGGGAGTGGAGGTCTTCACACCACATGGAGAGGGTGTGGAGGTCTTCACATCAGATGAAGAGGGTGTGGAGGGTCTTCACACCACATGGAGAGGGTGTGGAGGTCTTTACACCAGAAGGAGAGGGTGTGGAGGCCTTCAAACAAAATGGAGAGGGTGTGGAGGTCTTCAAACAAAATGGAGAGGGTGTGGAGGTCTTCACACCAGATGGGGGAGAATTTGGAAGTCTTCATACTAGATGGGGAGGGTATGGAAGTATCTGAGTCTTCACACCAGATGGGAAGTGTGTGGAAGTCTTCACGCCCAGGGAGAGTATGGAAGTCTTCCATACCAGATGGGGAGAGTGTGAAAGTCTTCACATCAGATGGGGAACACGTGGACGGCTTCACGTTAGGGTGTACCAGATGGGAACGGTGTGGAAGTCTTCATACTAGATAGGGAGGGTGTGGAGTCTTCACACCAGATGGGAAGCATGTGGGGGTTTTCATACCAGATGGTGAGAGTGTGGATGTCTTTTCACTAGAACGGAGAGTGCAGGGAGAAGCACTGAGGCTGGAACTGTGGAGCCCCGAAATCAGAGAAATGAGGCCCAGGCTCGAATGAGCTGATTCCCAGCATCCAGGCTGGAGGGGTTGATGTAGCTGGTAGGTGGGACCTGGAAGCCCAGCCCCTACAAACACTCACCACGTGGGTGGGGCCAGGGCAGGATGACTGTGGAGAGGGGTTGGCTTGCCCCTCTACCTGTGGGAAGCAAGGGGACCAGCCTGCCGAGCTCCCAGGTACACAGCCAACTCCCACTACAGGAGGGGTCTGGCTTGAGTTGGGCCAGCCAGCAGGGGAAGGCTCTCATTGAGCGGCCAGGGGATGTTGGGTGCTGGCCTCGAAGTTTAAGGTTCAGGGCCCTACCACTAGCCAGGGATGTTGGGAGCAGGCAGAGCTTTTGGGTAACACAGGTCCTTGGGAAGGATGGACAAGCCCACCGTTCATTCGTTCATTCTTTCATTCAGAACGGACTCAGGTCAGCTTTGTTTGTTCTTTTTGAGTTGGAGTCTCACTCTGCCGCCCAGGCTGGAGTGCAGTGACAAACTCACAGCCACCACAGCCTCGACCTTTTGGGTTCAGGTGATCCTCCTGCCTCAGCCTTCCAGGAGCTGGAACTTCAGGTGTCGCCACCACGCCTGGCTCATTTTTTGATTTATTGCAGAGACGAGGTCTCACCGAATTGCCCGGGCTGGTCTTGAATCCCTGGACTCAGGCAATCCTCTCGCCTCGGCCTCCCAAAGTGCTGGGATGACAGGCTTGCTCCCCCGTGCCCGGCCTCTTTTTATCTTTTCGTTCTTTGATGCTTTAAATTCAGGCAGCGGATAATTATGAAGGTGTTGTGTCAGGGCCTATGGTAAGCAGACACCCTGGCTATTCCTGTGAAACCCACCGCTTGGAGAGGAAGGTAGACAAAGCAACAGACCCTCCCTTCCAGAGTGGCTGGGGCAGAGTGGGGTCTTACAGGGAGCTGACAGAGAGGGAGGGAGGGGAGCATCTATCCTACTGGGTGGTGGTGACAGAGAGGGCTTCCTGGAGGCAGCAACACTCAGGTTGAGACCTGAAAAGGAATGAATAGCAAGTAGGTGAGCAGAGATGTCTGAAGTGAAGGGAGCTGCCTATGTCCAGGCCTAGAGGCAGAAGAGAGTAGTCCAGGGCCTTAAGGAGCACCCAGCACCCTGCCATGCTCCAGGGTCCTGGCCCTGAAATCTGGTTGAATTTTGAGCCCTCCTCTCTCATGGTCACGGCTACTGCTAATCCCTCCCCTGGAGCTGATGGCCTTGGGCCTGCGGGTGGCTCGGCTGTGGGACCTGGGGTGCCAGGGCTGACTCCTGACAGGGCTGACTCTGGCAATGAAAGCCCCATTATGTCCTGGGGGTCACTGAGACGAAAGCACCCGCAGCCCTTGGACAGGGCCTCACCCTGAGGATCCTGGGAAAAAAAAAACACAGTGCATCTAGAAGAATGAACGCAGCTGTAATCCTCGACAGAGCCGGGCTGCTGGGATTTGCATTTGCGAACCCAAAGATGACAAATGTCCCTGCCTAATTCCAGGATGGCAGAGGGAGAGAGGACGGGGTCAGAGGACCTAAGCGGGGCATACACAAGGACGTGGGCTGGGAAGGCGGCTTCCTCCATGGTCGGACCACACCTGCCAGTGGCCGCAGGTGCAAATGAAGACCAACAAGGTTTCTTCCCCTCCTGGCACTCAGCCGGGCTCTGGCAATTTAACTTGCCTTGACTCCGCCGAGCACTTTGGTGCAGACGAGAAAGGACGACGGGACGCATCAAATGTGAACACGCTGCAGAGGCTGCGGGCATCTGGGATGGCCCGGCCTCTTTCCCGGCTCCTGCCCAGCCTCACAGCCTTGCTGGCTAAGGATGAAACAGCGCAGACACAGGCCTGGGGAGGAGAGCCGTGGACAGAGGTCTTCTCCCTGCACGCCGCCCAAGCATGAGAGCAAGCAGGAAACTGACCACAAATCCATCCATCAACATGATGAGTGGCTTCCTGCCAGGGAGGTAAGAACACTCCACGAACGAATGCAGGTCCTCTTCCAAGCAGGAAGGCGTGGCTTTCCCATTCTCACCCTCTTCCTCATCCCTGAAGCTCAAGGTTGCATGCCTGGTGGAGGGGAGGAGGTGAGAGAATCACCCGCAGTATTTACTGAGCCACCGGCAGGACCGGCTGGGGCTCGCCGCTGCCTCTGGACGTGAACTGCTGGGCTTTATGCTGGGTCCGTTCTGAAAAGCCTGCTCCCCATGGGCTGTAAAGCCCACGCCTCTCCTAGCACAGAGGCAATGGAGGCGCCTTAGGGAACCTCCATGGCCAGGTGTGTGGCTGGCCATTGGCAACGCAGACTCAGATTTGCTTTTTTTTTTTTTGCCACGGAGTGTCTGGGTGTTCCTCCGTGGGCTTGTCTGCTGCACTCGCCTGAAGAGGGAGGTTTTGGAAGGGGAGGTGGGAAGTTTGTGTCTGCAGGTTTGGCTCTAGGAAGTGGAGCATGGGGAAGGGGACCCTCGGCCCATAAATCTTGGACAGAGTCAGCAGTGGAAGGCAAGGACTCACTTGGCAGGCAGATGGCGATGGACAGGCCAGGGAGAAGACAGCAGATCTGGGCCCAGGCGCTGCAATATTTTTCCTGAGAATTGTGTGACAAATCTCCTTTTAGAGGGTGTGGATGGCTTGGGGGACACCTGGAAGATACCACAGGGCTTTGCAGGGGAGAGGTCAGACCAGGAAGCCACAAGGTCAGTGGTGAGGGCTCCAGGTTCCCTGATCTTCATCAGGGCCTGAGCCTGGGAGGTCAGAGGGGTATCTTGGAGATTCCCTGGGGAGCTGTATGTAGCCTTGGTGAGAGGCAGAGGTGGGGTGCATTCTGGTCCCGCTATTTAACTGGGTAAGTGGCCCGGGCCCCTTGAGATCCAATTTCCATATTGTGGAATTATGCAGGGTTATGATAGTGTCTCCCACTTCCGAGGAGCTACTGCATGCTAGGGGCTTGGCATCTCATCTCATAAACCATCCCTTATCCTGGAGGTGAGCATAGTCTTATTTCACAGAGAGGTCCAATGAGTCTTTGGGCAGGTCGGTAACATGTCTTCGCCTGGAGACCTGAAATCTGTCCTGGTCTGTGTGGCTTCAAGTCTGGCTGTTCCCCACATGCCGTGGCTCTAACACGTGGCAGTTTGCCTAGCTCTGCACTGGGCACATGCAATCTCCTCCCCTTCTTTCCCTCCTCAAGGCCTCTGTTTTCTTTTCTTTTCTTTTCTTTTTTTTTGAGTTGGAGTCTCACTCTGTCGCCCAGACTGGAGTGCAGTGGCTGCTCCCGGCCGCTGCAGCCTCGACCCGCTGGGCTCCGGCGATCCTTCCGCCTCAGCCTTCCAAGTAGCTGGAACTACAGGCACGCGCTACCACATCAGGCTAATTTGTTGATTTATTGTAGAGATGAGGTCTCACCGAGTTGCCCAGGCGGGTTTCGAACCCATGGGCTCAGGCAATCCACTCGCCTCGGCCTCCCAAAGGGCTGGGATTACAAACTGAGCCACCGAGCCCGGCCAAAGGCCTCTCTTTTCTCCAACTTCTGGAGACGCTCGGCTCCACACACATTTGTTGGGGCCTCATTTGCACACACGGCTGAGCCCAGGCAAAGATCTGTGCCCCCTCTCCAAGGGCAACGCCATTCGGGGAAGTGGCTCTCCACCCAGCGACCCTGTTCCCATCCCCCAGGGAGGGGCCATGTGGGAGTTCTTGCTAATAGAATATGAGTGGAGAAGACACACTTTATAGGTGATGTGGCTAAAAACCAGATGCACCATCTCCATCGAGGATTCCAGGGCTGAGGGGAGGTTGGGGCTGCAGGCTGGACTGGGCCTGGTTCCTGAATGAGCCTGCAGGAGGGCAGCCCAGTTGGGCACATCCATGTTGGACGAGACATGTGTGATCTCAGCTGTTACTGTGTTAAGCCACTGAGATTCTGGGTTTATCAGTGACAGCAGCTGGCATTGCAGTGACCAATCAGGGTGCATGGTGACTGAAGCCCCGCCTTCCCTCTGGGAGTTCACAGGGGTGGGAGGAGATAAAGTCAGCCTAAGAGAGAGGGAAGTCAGCTTGGATGGGAGCCTTTAGGGAAAAGGATGTGGGGGAGGGGAGTGGGGAAATTTGGGGGGCAGTCAGGGATCCCAGAAGGACTCACAGAGACATGACCAGGAAGAGGACATTTCACACCTGCTAAGGGACAGGAGAATCGCCACCTGAGAGCGGAAGCCTAGGTGATATGTCTGAGGACCTGGGAAACAGTGGGGCCAGGTCGTGTAAGACCGGAGAGGATGAGCTTGGTTTGGTAGGTGGTGGGAGCCACAGAACGCTAACATGGGAAAGCACAACAGATACCCTGCACTTTAGGCAGGTCCTTCCAGTTGTGGTGTCGTGGCTGTCTGGAGCAGGAGATTTAGATGTGGGAGACCAGAAGGCTGGGGGGATTGGAGGGGAGGAGCCCTGGGGACAGGAGAGGGGCAGGGAAGAAGGGGAGATGGCAGTGTGAAGGGTTTCCCTCTCCTCTTTCAGGCTGGGCCCTGGATGTGGGGAGGAGGCACCTTTGTCGATGTAGGGAACCAGGGAAGGAACAGGATATGGGGGAGACAGTGCCAGAGTTTGTTGACCCCAAGGTGAACGGATGATCCTTCCTGTGGTCTGAGGCCGGGTCTTGAGAATCAACCCAGAGCTCTTGCCTTCTCTCTGGTATAGCCTGGAGCTCGTCACAGTCAGGGCAGGTGCCTCGGGCTGCACTGGGTACTGGAGGGTCCTTGGCATGCCTGTGGCAGCCCAGCCCATGCCTCCTGTCTTCCAGGTACCTGGTGGCTACTTTCTGGAGCTGACGATGGTCTGGAGAGGAAGTCGCTTGGCAGAGCCTGAGCATTCAGGGCCACGGGGTAATGAAAAGCGATGCTGCAAGCACATACACTCAAAGAGCTCATCGTTTTGGTGTTGCCTTAGAAAAAATCTATAAAATGTGCTTTGCTTTTCTGCATTCATAAGAAATCTGCCTTGCAAACAGGTTTCAAAAATAACCTCTCTCGCCTATCTCTGTGGGGCTCACCATCTGCAGGGACAGAGCACCGATGCGTGTGTGTGGCCCAAGGGTCCAAGCCGGGGACAGGACAGGAGAGGACAGGCTTAGTTCACGATGGCAGGGATGAGGTGAGGCTTGGAGCGGTCTGCGACTGGCTGTGGGAGGCGGTGAATCACGGGGCCATTGCACCGGCTGTCCTGGGGAATAGAGGGGATGCCGTGTCTGCTAGAAGCCTGAGGTTAGCCAGCTGATGCCAACCTGGAAATGTCCTCTGAGTCCACTCCATCTACTCCTTTCCCACAATCACGGCCTGGCTCGGGCCCCAGCAGCTCCCTCCTGGACTAGAAATCTCTAAACTGATTAACTGTGTCCAGTCTCTCTTCCTGTCCCCAGGCGGATGGTCCTGAAAACCTGTCTGCACCCCCGGTCGCCAAACTGATGCTTTAAAAGTTCCCTTCCATACCGTCACATCTATGAGATGAACACTAATGTTCTAGCAGTTGGGGAGAGGTCCTGCATCTTCTGGGTCCCAGGTTAGTCACAGAACTTCCAACCCTCTCGGCATCCCAGGCCCATATGCAACTCCACGTGTTCTCCTGCGATGCCTTCTCTGCCAGGAAGATCTTCACTCCTCCCCCAGCTCTTTGTCTGGGAGGGTGACCACTAGGGTAGCAGGTCTCAGAGGAGATGGGCCTCTTTGCACTTGAGTGACATGATGGGTGGGGGTTGTCAGGTGTGAGTGCGTGTGTGTCTGTGCGATGTGTGCACCTCTGCACACACAGCCTGGCTCCTGGGAAGATCCTGCAGAGGAAAGCTTCCTCCTGAGGCTTGCTTTGGGCTGTAACCCCAGAAAAGTGTGCCATTCCACCTTGGCCATCTTGGCTCTGCCGCATTGCTGGACATCTGGTCACACCAGCACTCCCGGCCAAGCCTCGAGAAATGTTGTAGGTTCACAAGCACAGCCCCGTGGGCCTGCTGGACTGGCAGGTGTGAGAATCTGGGCGAGTGCCGTGCACACAGGTCGACCTCAGACAGCACGGCACCATGATTTCTCTTTATGCGGCTGCACCAGTCTTGTGCAGTATAATAACAGGAGCTCAGGGAGTAAGCATCTGTGAAGGCTTTGGCTGGGGGGTTTTTCTTATTTTATTTTATTTTTTTGAGTTGGAGTCTCCCTCTGTTGCCCAAACTGGACTGCAGTGGCTGCTCCCAGCCACCGCAGCCTCGACCTGCTGGGCTCTGGCGATTCTTCCGCCTCAGCCTTCCAAGTGGCCGGAATAACAGGCATGCGCTCCCACGCCCGGCTGATTTTTTGATTTATTGTAGAGATGAAGTCTTGCTGCCCAGGCGGGTCTCGAACCCACAGGCTCAGGCAATCCACTCACCTCAGCCTCCCAAAGGCACGGGATTACAGGCTGAGCCACTGAGCCCGGTTGGGTTTTTCTAGTTGTTTCTGTTGTTGCCAGCCACTGTCACCCGGCAGGCAGAGAGGAGACCTCAGCTGGGCTCCTGGGGCCTGCTTATGGCCAACCTGTGGCTTTTCCAGCCAGGCACATGGCTTCATCTCTCACCCAGTTCTAGAAGGTGGAAGCTTTTATCCCCTTATGGTAAACGGTGACCTTAGGGGCTTAGCAGGGGTCCTCACAGGGGCTATGGCAGAGCTGGAATTAAACCTGACTCTTAGACTTTGTCCCCTTCTGCTACATCTGCCGTCCCCGGAGGAGTCAAGGCTGAATGGCCTTCACACCTGGTTCCTTGTCTACCTCCTCACCCTCATCCCTGGTCACTCCTCTCAGACTCCTTCTTCTGGGCACAGTGAACTTAGGTCCAGTTGACGGTGTCCAGCCACACGCTCTGTGGCCCTTACATCCTATGGGCAGCCAGCATTTGCAGGAGGCTCTCTCTGCCAGAATGTGACAGTCGACAAAATGGCCACGAATTCTTACCCAGCCCAGCCTCAGGCCTCCTTGCTATGTACTTAGGGAACCTCTCATGCTGACTCTGGATTTGGCCATGGGGCTTGCTGTGGTTGATGGAATATTAGCAGACAAATCACATGTAGAAGCCTGAGAAATGCTTGCACAGTGGGGTGGACCCTCTGTTGCAGTTCTTGGAGCTCTGCTCCCACATGAGGACACTTGGACACCTCCAGGGTAAGGAAAGACCTGTGGCCTGGTTGCACTTGTTGCCTGGTTGACATCTTGTCAACTGTCTTACATGAGCGTGAGGCCATTCCAGGTCATCCAGTGTTGGGAGCTGGCCACGGAGGCCCACTGAGCGATAGGGATCAGGAAGGGCCGTTGACCCCGAGACCACTAGGATGCGTTCAGGAGCTATTGACCCCATTTCCTCCCCCTTTCTACTCAGCACTAACCAGATTAAGCTCCTGTGAGCTCAAAACATAAAAACTCTGAGACTGGGACGAACACAAGCTAACTTTAGAAGCTCATTGCTCCCATTCTTCCACAAACTGCAGTTTTGACTTTCACACAACTTATAATTCAAACTCGTGTCACATCTAAGAGCCTTAGTATTGGTCACAGGCTTCTGGGTCATGATCTTAGGATTTATTGAAGGTGTAAATTGTAGAATATAGTTTTAGAAGACAGTCATTTTGTTGAAAGAATGCAAGGGGGTTACTTGCAGGTAGCCCACTGTGAACTTTGGACTGGGCCACATTCCAAACATTCTGGGATGGGCCACTTTCGTTTGTAAAGTAAATACTTAAGCTTCTATAGAATTGTTTAACTTGGCATAAATCAATCAGCTTAGGATGAAAAAGGTTTATAGAATATGTCAGTCACAGATGAGGTTATCCTTTGTTATGGGATTTTAAGATTATCATATGAAAAGGGTTTAAAGGCAATCATTGATTAAGTTTTCATGGATTAAGGTTTCTGGTGGGTGGGGGACACCCCTCCCACATCTGACTTTGTGTATAAAAGACCCGTTGTAATTCCCAATAACACTCATTCACTTCTGCACTAGACTGGAGTCCAGTCTCTTTTTTTCTCTCTTCTTCCCCTGAATCGCCAATGCCGTCTCCACTTTTGGGGTACCCTGAACCCAGCTGGAGCTGGACTCTGGCAATCCAGCCACCAGCCAACCCACTAGTGGAACACAGACACACAAGAGAGTCTAGCAGGGATCAGAGGAGTCAGCCCCAAGTACAGCCCAGCATTGTACATGGAATACATTCACATTGTTTTAAATAATTAAATTCTGGAGTGGTTTGTTATGCAGTAAAACCTAACTGATACACGTTTTGTTATGCAGCAAAACCTAACTGATACACATTTTGTTATGCAGCAAAACCTAACTGATACTATTGCTATATAACAGTCTACCTGCCAACTTAACTGCTTCAAACAACCACTTTATCTCACTCACAGATGTAGGTTAGGGATCTGGACAGGCATGGCTGGAACCACATCTCTGCTCCATGATGTCTAGGGCTTCCCTGGGAAGACTCAAGGGCTGATGACTTGGGGTATTGACAGCTGGGGACTGGAATCACCTGGCGGTGTCTCTATTCAAGTCTGATTGTTTAGCTGGCACCTACAGAAGCTGCTAGTTGGAGCTATTATGTGTGGCCTGTCCACATGTCCTGAGCTCACAGCATGGTGGCTTCCAAGTAGCTGGACTTTAATGGAAACCCAGGGCTCCAAAGACGAGTACATCAGTTGCCAGGGCGGAGGGCAATTGTGATGATCTAGCCTTGGAAGTCACACTGTGTCACTTCTCCTGCCTTCTAGTCTTCACGGGTCAGTGGTGAGCCTGGCACACCCCCCAGACTCAAGAAAAAGGAGTTAGGCTCTACCTGATGGGAGAGTGGTAAAGCTCCAGGTGAGCATGTGGAGGGGAAATGAACTGTGGTCACTTTTAGAAAATACAATCTACCACCCACCATCTTCCCCAATCCCTACTAGTAGGTACTTTTCTTATTCCCACTTTGCAGATGAGAAAACTGAAGTCCAGCTGGTTGGTCATGGGCTCAAGGTAGCGTAGTTAGTGAATTTTGGAGCTGAGCCTAGCTCCAAAGCCTGTGCTCTATTGTCCTCTACTTCGTTCACAGAGTGCCTTTTTGGACTCGGATTTAGTGGCTCAGTCGACTTATTTGCTCATTTATTTTTTGAGTTGGGGGTCTCACTCTGTCCCCCAGGCTGGAGTACAGTACCACAGTCAGGGTAGGCGAACCTTCTGATTTAGCCTTGCGAGTAGCTAGGACTCTAGGCATGTACCACCACATCCGGCCAATCAAAAAAAATTTTTTTGTAAAGATGAGGTCTCGCTATGTTGTCTAGACTGGTCTCGAATTCCTGGGTTCAAGCAATCCTCTCTCCTCATCCTCCCAAGGTGCTGGGATTATAGCAGTTTTGTAATTAAAAAAATTTTTATTATAAAGATGTGGGGTACAGTTCAGGGTTAGGTATATAAACATTGATTATGCAGTTACCCTTGTTGATGAGGTATGCTCCTCCCTCCCCTAGCAATTTCCTTGTACTTTTTAAAATTGACATATAAGATACACTTGTTTTAAGTGTTGATGAACAAAACGCCCATCAACAAGAGAACAGAATACAGCTGTCTAGCAAACTATAGGACACCCCATTACATTTGAATTTGAACTTAATATACACAATGAATACTTTGGCGTGTGTGTCCAACAATTAGAAAAGGGCACAGATTGCAAGTATGCAGCTTGATGAATTTTCGCAAAGTGTAACCAGCATCCAGATAAAGAAATAGCATTCAAGGCTCCCAGAAGGGCCCTCGTGTCTCTTTCCAGTAACTACCCATCCCCCCCAGTAACCTGACTTCTAACAGCATGGACAAGTTTTGCCCGGTTTTTGAATATCACATAAATGAAATCACCCAGTGTGTATAATTTTGCGTCTGGCTTCTTTTGCTCCTCATTCTGTCCGTGTGATTCATCCATGTTGTGTGTGGCAGGAGTTTGTTTTGGGTAATATTTCTGTATGGAACATACTTATGCTCAAAAAATTATTGCTGCTTTTCTGAAATTCAAATTTAATGGGGCATCCTGTATTTTATCTGGCAACCCTCCCTATTCCAGTCTTCTGTTGATGGACATTTTGCCATTTTCAGTTTGGGGCTATTTTGAATAAAACTGCTATGAATATTCTAGTGTGTGTCTTTTGGTGACATATGGACTCATTCCTTCTGGGTATTCACCTAGGAGCGGAGTTTCTGGGTCATCGGGAATGCATATGTTCAGCTTAATATATACGGCCAGACCCAGTTCCAAATGGTGTGAATTATCTTCTAGGTGGTGAGGGATATAGTCACTCCATCCTTACTAGTCTTGGCACTTTCTGTCTTTTTCAAGTTAGCCGTTCTAGTGGGCATGTTCTGTTTTAACTCCACTGTGTTTTTTTTTTTTTTTTTTTTGAGTTGGAGTCTCACTCAGTCGCCCAGACTGGAGTGCAGTGGCCGCTCCCGGCCACCGCAGCCTCGCCTGCTGGGCTCCGGCGATCCTTCCACTTCAGCCTTCCAAGTAGCCGGAATTACAGGCATGTGCTACCATGCCCGGCTGATTTTTTGATTTATTGTAGAGATGAGGTCTCGCTGCCCAGGCAGGTCTCGAACCCACGGGCTCAGGCAATCCATTCACCTCAGCCTCCCAAAGGCGCGGGATGACAGGCTGAGCCACCGAGCCCGGCTCCACTGTGGTTTTAATTCACATGTCATTGGTGCTTCATGAAGTCGAACACCTTGTCACACACTTAGTGGCCCTTTGGGCTTCTTTTGTGAGGTTCCTGTTCTAGCATGTTGCCCAGTGTTTTACTGGAAGTCTCCCTTTTAAAAATTCGGTTGTTGGCGTTTCTCATATGGTTCAAATGCAAGTTGTTTGTCAGATATAGGTCAGATGTCTTGGGGAGATTTTTGGAGAACAGGGGTTTTCTGGCTAGCTGTGGGTCTTGCAGGTAACTCAGGGAAGGAATCAGTCGGAAAGAGGAGATTAATAAGCATTCCTATGTGTTACGCATTGGATGTCCTCTAATGACCTGGGAGAGACACAAGTAAAGACCAAACTGCATTTTCTTTTTTTCTTTTTTTTTGAGTTGGAGTCTCACTCTGTCGCCCAGGCTGGAGTGCAGTGGCACACTCGCGGACACCCCAGCATTGACCTGCTGGACTCAGGCAATCCTTCTGCCTCAGTCTTCCGAGTAGCCGGAACTACAGGTGTGCGCTTCCGTGCCTGGCTAATTTTTGGTTTATTGTAGAGTTGAGGTCTTGCCAAGTTGCTGGGGCTGGTCTCGAACCCGTGGGCCCAGGCAATCCACCTTCCTCGGCCTCCCAAGTGCTGGGATTACAGGCTGAGCCACGGAGCCCAGCTTCTTCTTTTTTTTTTTTTTTTGATTTGGGGATCTCATTCTGCCACCTTGGCTGGAGTGCAGTGGCATGCTCACGGCTTATTGCAACCTTGACCTCCTGAGCTCAGGTGATCTTCCCACCTCAGCCTCCTTAGTAGCTGGGACTACAGGTGCACCACCACACCCTAGCTAATTTTTTGATTTTTTTCGTAGCGGCAAGGTCTTGTTATGTTGCCCACGCTGGTCTCGAATTCTAGGACTCAAGCAAGTCTCCTACTTCAGCCTCCCAAAGGGCTGGGATTATGGGTGTGAGCCACCATGCCGGGCCTTAAACTGCATTTTCTTTGGATTCAATCTGAGAATGGACCACTTGGGGTCCTGAGGTATATTCAGAACTTCACATGAGGACACAGATAGATTTCCCTTGTATTGAGCTTGTAATGTGTCTTGGGAAATTTAAACTGGGAAACACTTCCAAAAAATCCCCACGCAGGCTCCATTTTCTATTTTCATACTCTTGAGGGCAGAGTCACCTAAGAGAATGGAGATCCTTATTTTTCATGTAGGTATAAATGCCCCAGAACCCACACTTTGATGAGATTAAAATGTTTAGTGCTTGAACACTAGTGGCATCTAAAAGGTACACTTAATTCATAAATCAAAATGACACAGCAGATGATATTTATGGCAATTCTTGCTGGGGGAAATATTGCAATTTACAAGAATTGTAAGTGCTGTAACACAAAATGCTACAGTCTCTGGTCATAATTGATGGCTTCCTCTTGGACGTATTGAATACGTTAATTTCATTGCGGTACAGACGACATTAATATGCTTTTATAATTAATTTAGTTCTGAGAGCTGCTTTGGACGCCGGGATTTTATTGGATGCTCAAGGAAAAGGGTGACACATGAAGAATAATCTTCAAAACAAATAAAAAATAAACTTTAATAGGAAATAGCAGGCTTGGTGTGACCCTGTCGTAAAAGAAAAGACACCAGGGAATTGCTCAGAGGTGGATATTAAGGTCACAACTGTGTGCATGTTTCTGATATTGCTGCGTTTTTCACTAAGATTTCTCCTGTCCAAGTCTGTGGCTTAAGAACGGAGTATTGTGGAAAGCCTCTCTCTTTGGTGGGGGTCGTGAAGCTATCTCAGAACTCAAGCCTTCCATCTCCAAAGCAAAGCCGGTCTCAGAAGTAGGACTCTGAGGGGTCTGGAATGGGGCATCAAATTATCAAGGATGCCAGCTTCTTAGAAAGTGGACTTCCTCCCAGGGGAGGTCTTTACACTCAAAACAACCAAAAAACAACAGCAACAATAGAAAAAAACCCCCAATAACGTTGAGCTCTTCCTTCTTGGCCAGGCACTGTGTTAAATTATTTACCTTCATTGTTTTGATGGAAACTGTTTCTTTCCTCTTTTAAAAACCACCCTTAACTTGTTAGGAATGCATGTTTATGGGTGTTCTTTAGAAAATATAGTACAACAAACTCAGCCCTAATTTCATCCCCAGAGATCACCATTCCCAAAGCCCCTGCTCAGGAAGGCTTTGGAAGTTGCAGCTGGGTACATCGGGTGGATATGAGGCTATTTTTTCAAAATTTTTCCTTTCCAAAATGTGGGCAGGTGGTTTGCTTGGAGAGAATCTTTTCTGTTTTCCTCTCTCCCAAATGCTTGAGTCAAGTATAAGACTCAGACACTGCCTGATCTGAAAAATTGTATTTCATTAAAAAGCCCCAAAGCGGGGTCAGTTCAGATGCAATTGGAGGAGAGGGAAATGATATTTCTCTATTCCTGGGAAGCGTGAGTTAAAATCTCTGCACGCACACAGTGAATGCCCAGAAGCCGATGTTATACAACTGCAGAGATTAATTGCCAACCCTGACTGAGCACTGGCTACATGCCAGGCACTGAGAGGGCACTGTGTGGTGTCTCTCTCTCTCTCTGTGTGTGTGTGTGTGTGTGATGTGTGCTTGGATGTACGTGCATCTGATTATGTGTGCAAGTGTGTGACTCGTGTGTGCTCATGCAAGCATGTGAATGCGTGTGTGGCTGCACACACACACTTGTGTGCCTATGCATGTGTGCGAGGCTGTGATTGAGTGTGTGTGGATGCACGTGTGAGTGTGTATAGCTTGTGTGTGTGGCTTGCTTGGTCATGTGTGTGTGTGTGTGTAGAGGGAGATACAAAGGGGAAGGGACACTCTGTCTTGCCCCCAAAAGCCAGGAGACTTGACAGGAAGCGAACACAAGATCTATGCACGGCTCCTCTACCTTTGATTTGCAAAGCCCTCCGGGACCTCTCTCCCCAGTTTCCTTCCTCTACTGGCCTAAATTCTTAAACCCAAATTGCTTGGGGTTCCGCACTACCTCTCAACAACCCCACCCTTCCAGGGGAGGATAAGCTGCCTTTCCAAAGCCAGAATTCACACCCTTAGTCTAGTTTCCTTAAGTAGAGTTGGGGCAGAATGGTTCCAGAGTTCAGTGACCATTTTCCCCCAAGATGGTTGCCTCCTGAAATGTGTGCTCCTGTGAAATCCCTTCCCTTGAGCGTGGGCTGGACATACCAATTCACTTCTCTTAATATTCAAAGAATATGACCCCCCAGAGTGACATGTGGCTTCTGAGATTCAATCACATAAAGACTTTCTTCTTGGGTTTCCCTTTCTCTCATCTTGAATCCTAAGCTGCCATGTTGTGAGGTCACTCGAGTGGAGAGATTCTGTTATGGGCTGAACTGTGCCCTCCTATCCCGAATGCATGTGGGATACCAACCCTTAGTACCTCAAAAGGCGATTGCATTTTGGAATAGGATTTTTAACGGGATAATGGAATTAAGGTGAGGACATTAGGTTAGGCCTAAATTTAATACGCCGGTGTCCTTATAAGAAGAGGCTAGGATACAGACAGTCATAGAGGGAAGACATCAGTCTAAAAGCCAAGAAGGAAGGCTTCAGAAGAGACCCGCCCTGCTGACACCTTAATCTTGGACTTCTAGCCTCAGAATTGTGAGAAAAATAAAATATTTGTTGCTTAAGACACCCAGTCTGTGGTATTTATTACAGCAGCCCTAGCAAATGAATATAGACCCGCTACCATGTTAGTGAGCTTGGAAGAAGATCTTCTGAAGTCTGACAGCCACACGAATGAGCTAAGAAGGCTTTTCCAGGCCCAGGCTAACCTTGAGGTAACTGTGGCATTGACGGACAATTCTCTTGCTACCCCATGGGATACTCTGAGCAGAGGCATCTGACAAAGCCACATCTGGACTCTTGATTCACATGGTGTCTCAACTATGCTGTGGGATAACAAATGTTGATTTAAGGTGTTGACATTGGGGTAATTTTTATACAGCAATAGAAAACTAATATGACTCCTCATCCTTCAGGACTAGAGTGGCTATATTTTACTGATGAAACCAAGGCACTTTTCAAAGTGAAAAGGAATTCTAAAATAATACAAAATTTTAATATTTGGGAATAGCTGTTTCTTGACTAAGCTGGTTTTATTATATTGATTCTAGAAATAGTTTTATTAAAATGATTTTCTTTTCTTCCTTTTTTTTAAGAAAGTAGAAAGAAGTAAAGTTTATGATTCACCTTTCACAGATTGGAAAGGGGGCGGACACTAAGAGGCAAATGTGGCCCCGAAGGGTCACAAAATGGTAGATTTTCTTTTTTTTTTTCACCCACATGATGAACATTTGTATACCTAACCCTGAACTGCAAAATGGTAGATTTAAGGGCCTTTGGGTAGAGGGATTTGGGCCCAAAGGAAAGTCCAGGGCTGTGGGTCTTTGATGTTGACTATAGTCACATGAGTCTTAGATCTTGAGGTCGCCTGGATGTTATCATCTCCTGCCCGAGGGTGGTGGGCCCAGTGGGCTTGATACCCACTACGGGAGTCCAGGCAGTTTCCACTGTTGCACCAGTGAATTTCGGAATCCAGATGTGTCTGTGCCTGCAGTTTGTCTTCAAGCTTCGGGCCTCTGATAGGCAGTTGGAGTTTTGTTGCCAATTGCAACTGCCCATTGGGGGGCATTTTTGATCTTCTGGCTCTGCTGCCCTCCGTGTGAGCACACTGTTCTGGCCAAGGGGTTGCTTCATACTGAGAAACGCTGAGGCCATGCGGGGCTCCACTCTGTGTAGCTCGTCTTCAGGAGAGGAAAGAACAGAGATTAGTCAGTGGAAGATAAGAGCCGGGTTCCTTGCCTCTCACCCAGTTGGGCACCGGCGGTCCAGGACCTTCCTTTGGGGGTCTTCTTGTCTTTCCAGGGAGTTGCCCGGGCAAAAGAAACCAGTTGTCCACCGAGATTTAGTCTGGTCCATGGGGAGGCTGGAGAGCTTGGCTACAGGTCGAGGTCAAGGATAGACGACCAAGTTCCAGCGCAGTCCACAGGGAGACGGGTTTGAAGAGAGGAGAGTGAGGAAAGAGTCGTGGAGGGAATTTTCCCCTACTTGGCCACCAGATGAAAGGGTCCACTGGGACAAGGTGGGCTGGAGCTGGTGCTGGGGCCGTGGCAACAAAGTCAGAGAGGAGAAAGACATAAAGTTTATTTTTCACCTTTCACAGATTGAAAAGGGGGCAGACACTCAGAAGCAAGTGTGGCCTCTTTTTTTTTTTTTTTGAGTTGGGATCTCACTCTGTTGCCCTAGCTGGAGTAGAGTAGCACTGTCACAGCTCACCACAACCTCGACCTCCTGGGCTCAAACAATCCTTCTGTCTCAGCCCGGGAGTAGCTGGGACTTCAGGCATGCACCACTATGCCTGGCTAATTTTTTGGCTTTTTTTTTTTTTTTATGGGACGAGGTCTTGCTGTGTTATGTAAACTGATCCTGAACTCCTGGGCTCAAGCAATCCTCCTGCTTCAGCCTCCCCAAGTGCTGGGATTATGGGTGTGAGCCACTATACCCAGCTTTGAAAACTATTTTCTTTTTTTTTTTTTGAGTTGGAGTCTCACTCTGTCGCCCAGACTGAGTGCAGTGGCTGCTCCCGGCCACCGCAGCCTCAACCCGCTGGGCTCCGGCGATCCTTCCGCCTCAGCCTTCTAAGTAGCTGGAATTACAGGCATGCGCTACCACGCCCGGCTGATTTTTTGATTTATTGTAGAGATGAGGTCTCGCTGCCCAGGCGGGTCTCGAACCCGCGGGCTCAGGCAATTCACTCACCTCAGCCTCCCAAAGGCGCGAGATTACAGGCTGAGCCACCAAGCCCAGCTGAAAACTATTTTCAACAACAAAATTATTTATAAAACAAAAGTAACATATATTCATAGACAGTAAAGTAAGATTTAAAAGTATTTTATTTTGCTGACTATCTGAATATCAAAATAACAAAAACAGAAAATCATGTACTTTAATTCACTTTCTTAGCCATCTCTGTCTCTAATATGGTGTCAGTGGGGTAATTTTTTTCCCCAATATGCTCTCATTATTTTAAGTACTTTTTCATAAAATTTCCCATAATCTTATTCATATAAATATTTTGTGATTCATAGATTAAAATTATTGACATCTGCAGTCTGCTTTTCATTGTAGATTATGGTGTTTTGAATTGGGAAAGCATTCTCTCTACCAGCTCAGAGCAAATGAAGGATATTCTCATGCTGACTTTTTGGCATTAAAATGAAACTCTTTCGACCTAAATATTTTACCAGGTACTGTCCTTTTGTCTCCTTTCAGAATACCTTTCTTCAACAAATATTTTTCCAAGACAAAATTTATCAAATAAATCATCTTTATTTGTGATTCTTTCGAATGCCTCATTAAATTTAAATGCTGCAAAATTGTAGGCTCTCTAAGTCTCAAGCCCCCGCAGAACAAAACATATATATAATTTTCTAATTAAAAATAGGAGCTCCCAGCTGGGCTCAGTGGCTCAGCCTGTAATCCCAGCGCTTTGGGAGGCTGAGGTGAGTGGATTGCCTGAGCCCGCGGGTTCGAGACCCGCCTGGACAACTTGGCGAGGTCTCATCTCTACAATAAAAAAAAAAAAATCAACCAGGTGTGGTAGTGTGCACCTGTAGTTCCAGCTACTTAGAAGGCTGAGGCGGAAGGATTGCCAGAGCCCAGCAGGTCAAGGCTGCGGTGACCGGAGTGGCCACTGCACTCCAATCTGGGCGACGAAGTGAGACTCCAACTCAAAAAAAAAAAAAAAAAAAAAGGAGCTCCTTCCGGGCGCAGTGGCTCAAGCCTGTAATCCCAGCGCTCTGGGAGGCTGAGGTGGGAGGATTGCCCGAGCTTGGGGGTTCAAGACCAGCCACGGCAATTGGTGAAACCTCATTTCTACAATAAATCAACAAATAAGCTGGGCATGGTAGCGTACACCTGTGGTTCCAGCTACTTGGAAGGCTGAGGCGGAAGGATCACCTGAGCCCAGCAGGTTGAGGCTGTGGTGGCCGTGAGCAGCATGCCACTGCACTCCAGCCTGGGTGACAGAGAGAGACTCCAACTCAAAACAAAACAAAACAAAACAGGAGTTCCAGGCTATGCAAGGTGGCTCACACTTGTAATCCCAGCATTTTGGGAGGCCAAGGTGAAATAATTGCTTGAGGCCAGGAGTTTGAAACCACTTGGGCAACAGAAGGAGATCGCATCTCTTCAAAAAAATACAAAAATTATCCAGGAGTGGTGGTGCATGCCTGTAGTCCCAGATACACTGTACTCCAGGGTGGCAGAGCAAGACTATCTCAAAAAGAGGAAAAAAAAGAAAGAAAAGAAGAAAGAAAAAAGTACCTCCTTCAAAAAAAAAAGTCTTCTCACAAGTTAAGATATTCTGAAATATCACAGAATTTCCTTATTGAGTTCTGATTGTTTAATGTGTTAAGTTTCTCCTTTTTTTTAGGGATAAATTTAGAATTTTTTTTGAAAGCTTTGTTTTCCATTAATGTGGTTCTTCCAAAGCTTCAAGACTTAAAGTCCATGTGGTAAATAATTTGATCAAGAATCTTCCATTTTTTGAACATGCATCCAAATTTTTTTTTTTTTTTTTGAGTTGGAGTCTCACTCAGTCGCCCAGACTGGAGGGCAGTGGCCGCTCCCGGCCACCGCAGCCTCAACCTGCTGGGCTCCCGCAATCCTTCCGCCTCAGCCTTCCGAGTAACTGGAACTACAGGCATGCGTTACCACACCCGGCTAATTTTTTTGATTTATTGTAGAGATGAGGTCTCACCAAGTTGCCCAGGCAGGTGTCGAACCCGCAGGCTCAGGCAATTCACTCACTTTCGGCCTCCCAAAGCGCGGGATTACAGGTTGAGCCACTGAGCCCGGCCTGCATCCAAAATTTAGAATATTCACTTACAAAAAAACTCTCAATATTGTCATAGGACACTTAGACTGACTTCAAAAGTTTAAAATTTTCTAAAATCTCCTCTTGCCTCTGCCTCCTAGAGTACTAGGATTACAGGCATGAGCCACCATGCCTGGCCAATTTTAAAAAATTTTTTAGAGATGGGGGGTGTCACTATGTTCTTTTCTTTTTAGCAAAAGAACTACAGTATATACCTTCATTATGTCTTTAAAACTATCTAGTCTCTGAACTCTAATCTTGGTTACAAAAAAAGTTTTCTTCTTGAAGGTTTTTTCCCCCCCTCAGCGTTCTCTGACTTCCTGTTAGGATTTGGACAATTTTTTTTTTTTTTTTTTTTGAGTTGGAGTCTCACTCTGTTGCCCAGACTGGAGTGCAGTGGCCGCTCCCGGCCACCGCAGCCTCGACCCGCTGGGCTCCAGCGATCCTTCCACCTCAGCCTTCCGAGTAGCTGGAATTACAGGCTTGCGCTACCACGCCCGGCTGATTTTTTGATTTATTGTAGAGATGAGGTGTCGCTGCCCAGGCGGGTCTCGAACCCACGGGCTCAGGCAATCCACTCTCCTCAGCCTCCCAAAGGCACGGGATTACAGGCTGAGCCACCAAGCCCAGCTACAATTTTTTTTTCCTAGTTCTGTTATCCAGCTGTGACCCTAGACTTTTTCTTTGGACTCCTAGGATAATTCTACTCTTTTTAAGAAGTCCCACGTCCTTTTTCTTGCTTGAGTTTCTTTTTCATTTTGCTGGAGAATATCCTGAGAAAATATTTTTCAAAAAGAATATTTGGGAGGTAGATTTTCTAAGTTTTTTTTTTTTTTTGCCTAAAAATGTTATTTTGCCCTAACACTTGTTTGATAGTTTTTTAAAAAAAAATAGAATTGTAAGTTTAGAGTCTTACTTCTTTAATGAGAGCTTGGGAGCATTGCCTTATTCTTCTAAATTCCAGTGTTGCTGATGAAAAGTTGCGTGCCAATATGATTGCAATTTCTTTGACAATAATCTCTTTTGCCCATCTGAAAGCTTTTAAAATCTTCTCTTCATCCTTCCAGTTCCAATTTTCATGACAGTGTCTGGGAGTGGGTCTTTTTCATTCATTATGTTTGGTAGCTAGTGGGTCTTATCAATCAGAAGATTTATAGATTCCTTCAGCACTTGGGAGATGTTATCTATCATTTGTATACTTTATAATTTTCTTTATTTTTTCTGTAATTCCTAGTAAATTAATATGGAGCTTCTTAGATTAATCTTATATGATTCATATTTTTCTTTTTGCTTTATTGATACACATTCTGATAGATTTCTTCAACTTGAAGTATTTTTCCTTGAAGTGTTTATGTCAGCAATCATACAACTCTTTCCTGATCTCAAATTGCTCCATATAAAACATAGCTTGTTCTCTTTTTAGGGACACAGTATCTTGAATTTCTCTAAGGGCATTGATCTTGTAAAAGTACCTTTCTATTCTTTTCACTTATTTGTTCTTTTCTTTTGTGCTGCTGGTGTCCTTCCGTACCTTGTTTGGTTGTTATAGCTAGAAGGGAGTCCCAGGGTGATGAACATTTGGAGTTGGTGAGAGTGTCTTTGCCTTTAGGATAGGTTCAGTTTGGTACTTGGTGGACCTTAACAACCTGAACATTTATACATTCCTTCAGGACTTGAGAATGTTATTCTAGCCTTTGTATACTTTACATACTTTCTCGTTTTTTCCTCCTAGAATTCCTACTACATTCTATTTTTTCCCCCAGAGCTTCTTCCTCGGAACAGGAGTCCTGAGAGCTTTCTGTATGTGGGTAGGCGCCGTTGCCTGGTTGGTTTCACCTTGGTGTGAGCAGGCAGGGGACAGGCAAGCCCCGCCTGCCAGCCACTTACACACACACCCACCACCCTCTGATGCCGGGGAATTACACCATCATCAGATAGGGGTGTGGGGCTCAGAGCCGGGATGTAAAACCTGACCTGGAATGAGAACCTTGGTGATTCTGAAGCCCAGGCCATGGCACTGTGAAAGAAAGGAGTAAACCTGGTGGAGGGGCCGTCATAGAAATAGAGACTTTTGTGGTGAGTGTGTGTGTGTGTGTGTGTGTGTGTGTGTGTGTAGTGGGGGTGGGAGGGGTGAGAGGTGAGCCGAACAGAGAAGAAAACACCTCTTGGACACATGGGGGCTGAGAGAAGGCCTGGCTGGAGGGCTATGTCTAGCCAGAGGGTAGAAATGCAGGCCTGTGTACAATGTCATAGTCTGGGAGGCTGGGGACACAGTGGGGGCAACATACCTCTAGAGGGAGGATGGGAGGAGCCGAGTCTGAACATGGCCCCACGTGGGGTTAGAAGAGGAGGACCAGCACTGGGTGTGGCATCCCCATTCAGTCATTCATTCATTCATCCGTTACCCTGACTCAGTGTCTCTGATGTTCAACTCTGGGTGGGGCTCTGGGGACACTGGCGCCAGACAGGCTGAAATCCTTCATCTAATGCTGTCACCTTTCTCCCTGATTCCTAACAGTGGCCCACGATGGCCTCCGTGTTTAAAGTGAGTATCCGTCGCCCACACTCTCCTTTGGTAAAAGTCACCGAGCCCCATCACGTGCGTGAGCTCACTTGTTCCTGGCTTTTGCACCCTGAGTTGGAGCCCATGCTTAGGCGTTAACCCAGACTTGGGTGTGACTCCAGTTCTGCCGGGTGACCTTCAGCAATTGCTTAAAACTCCCCGAAGCCTCAATTTCATCATGTGTACAGCTGGGACCATCACAGTTTTTGTCACCTAACTTTTCTGAGCCTCAGGTGCAGTGAGGGTGGGACCGTGACACCCACGTGGCACAGGGGACGTGAAGGTCAGAAACCAAAAGTGTATTGTGGTGTCCTGCAGTTCTTGCTTCTACTTTGCAGTTGAGGTCGTTCACCCAGGATTCAGGGGCTTCCTCATGTCACACATGGACCCTGGCTCTGGAGGGCGGGTCTCTGGATGTGGGGATTGTCCCCCTTCCGTTTTGCCTGTTGAGCTGGACAGAGCCTCGGAACAACCCAGACGCCCGTGTTTACAAAATCGCTTTCCAAAACGGGAACCGTCCGATTCCCAACACCTTCCCCTGACACAGCCTTTCTGAGGGGATCTCCCACCTCTATGGAGAGCCTGGTGGGAGGAAGTCGGCTTGGATCTGCCCTCCACGGCGGTGCTTGATTGCAAATAGCGGTCGCTTGTTTGCAAGGGCTGCTGGGAGGAACATGTCGTGCTGCTCTGAGCTCGCCGGGTTACCAAGCACAGTTCAGACTTTGCAAGCAAAATGGATTTTGTGTCATTCAAGCTCATCCAGAATCAAAATCAGCTCACCACTATCCAACTCCCTGCTGGTGCGGGCTGCTGCTGGAGCTTGCCTTAGCTCCGGGGGCGGTATGCTTGTTCTGCAGGCTTGGGGAAGTGTGATGGCCTCCCGTTGGTCTATAGTTACAGTTACTGTTGGCAAAGCGTTTCCACCGCCTGGCTTGGCTCATGTGTGGTCCTCCCACAACCTGGGAGTAGGCGAGCTGGAACCATGCTGTGCCTGTTTTCCAGGAGAGGCAAGGCTGGCTTTACGGGCCTGCCACCTGTGCAGGTGTAAAGGACCCTGTGATCAGAAGGGCAACCCCCTTTGATGCTCTTCTGCCACCACCTTAGAATTTTTACGAATTTTGTCTTTGAACTAGCGTTTTGTAGGGGAAGTTCTGCGAGACCACCCTGGAGCAGGCGCACAGGCACAGGAAATCTGTGCAGTAGAATCTCCCTGGTGTTTCCTGTGGCTTCATTAGCATATCGTCTTCTTGATGCCTTAGGCATTTGAGACCCATGATGGACCCGTGGTGCATGGGAGTTCCGTGTGACTCGAGTACCAAGGATGCATGTTACGTGTACAGCTGAGTGAGTGAGGGCACAGACAGCCCTGAGAGGGCACACTTCCCACGTAAATCAAGACTTGCTTTGAATGCAGAAAGAAGGCAATGACATTGGAAGGAACACAAGCGACCAAGGAAACCCACCATATCGTCTCTTACTTCCCTGAACGAGTGCAGCCACTTATGCTAAAATGACCACACAGAAGGAAGGGGGAGACAGGACAATCCTGGTTCCTTTTCTTTTCAGTTCTTTTTACTGCGAGGCCAAGGCAGAGAGTGTTGGTGGAATGTGAAATAAAAACAGAAAACGGTGGAGTTGTTTCTGGACAGCATTTGCACTGCACTGTTCTAGTAAGGACAAAAATACTTTTGTGTGTACAAACTATGAAATACAAATTGTGTAATTCTGATGATTCCACATATGAGTTAAATGCTCTTATATGTGTATATAGAACTGGTATTGTACAACGTAATGACGAATGGTAAAATTCACGCTAGTAACTAAAAATTTTAAGTTTCCTTTACTTAGAACAGCATCAAATAGTAAATAAAAGACACCACAACCATGGCCGGGTGCGGTGGCTCATGCCTATAATCCCAGCACTTTGGGAGGCTGAGGTGAGAGGATTGCCTGAGCCCCTGGGTTTGAGACCAGCCTGGGCAGCTTGGCGAGATCTCATCTCTACAGTAAGTAAAAAAATTAGCCAGGCTTGGTGGCGCATGTCTGTAGTTTCAGCTACTTGGAAGGCTGAGGCAGAAGGATCACCTGAGCCCAGCAGGTTGAGACTGCAGTGGCCATGATTGTGCCACTGCACTCCAACCTGGGCGACAGAGTGAGACCCCAACTCAAAAAATAAGCAAGCAAGCAAACAAACAAAAAAACCCACAACCAGATGAGAGAGAGACTGTGAAAAAAAGGAGAAAGCTTTATATTTGAGTAACTTTTTTTTTTTTTTTGAGTTGGAGTCTCACTCTGTCACCCAGACTGGAGTGCAGTGGCCGCTCCCAGCCACTGCAGCCTCGCTCTGCTGGGCTCCGGCGATCCTTCTGCCTCAGCCTTCCAAGGAGCTGGAACTACAGGCGCGCGCTACCACGCCTGGCTAATTTTTTGATTTATTGTAGAGATGAGGTCTCGCCAAGCTGCCCAGGCGGGTCTTGAACTCGCGGACTCAGGCAATTCACTCGCCTCGGCCTCCCAAAGTGCGGGATGACAGGCTGAGCCACCGAGCCCGGCCTTGAGTAACTTTAATAGCACCTTTTCTCCTGCTTTTTGAAGAAGAGTGTCCCACATTTTCATGTGAACAAGGAGCTCCACAATTATGAAGACAGCCTGGTGGAGGAAATGGAGACTGGGAAGACAGGAGGCCCATCCAGACCCCAGAGTTATTCAGAAGGGAGTCATGGGTGGAATCCTGGACTCTGGCGGAGTCTAAGAGCAGATGATGGTGATGATGATGATGATGGTGATGACCAAGGTGTCCTTGGTGATGGTGATGATGGTGATGATGATGGCGAGTTCATGGTGATGGCGATGGTGGTGGTGATGGTGGTGATGGTGCTGATTATGGTGGTGATGGTGGTGATGATGGTGATGATGGTGGTGATGGTGGTGGTGACGGTGGTGGTGACGGTGGTGATGATGGTGGTGATGATGGTGGTGATGGTGGTGGTGACAGTGGTGGTGATGGTGGTGATGGTGGTGATGGTGGTGATGATGGTGGTGATGGTGGTGATGGTGGTGGTGATGGTGAGTTCATGGTGATGGCGATGGTGATGGTGGTGGTGGTGGTGATGATGGTGGTGGTGATGATGGTGGTGGTGATGATGGTGGTGATGGTGGTGATGATGGTGATGATGGTGGTGATGGTGGTGATGGTGGTGGTGATGGTGGTGACGGTGGTGATGGTGGTGACGGTGGTGATGGTGGTGAGTTCATGGTGATGGTGATGGTGATGATGGTGGTACTGATGGTGGTGATGGTGGTGATGATGGTGGTGATGATGGTGGTGATGGTGGTGATGGTGGTGGTGATGGTGGTGACGGTGGTGATGGTGGTGACGGTGGTGATGGTGGTGACGGTGATGATGGTGGTGACGGTGGTGATGGTGGTGACGGTGGTGATGGTGGTGACGGTGATGACGGTGGTGACGGTGGTGATGGTGGTGTTGATGGTGGTGATGGTGGTGGTGATGATGGTGCTGATGGTGCTGATGGTGATGATGATGATGGTGATGGTGGTGATGGTGATGATGGTGCTGATGATGGTGGTGATGGTGGTGACGATGGTGGTGATGGTGGTGATGGTGCTGATGGTGGTGATGATGGTGGTGATGGTGGTGGTGATGGTGGTGACGGTGGTGACGGTGGTGACGGTGGTGACGGTGGTGGTGATGGTGGTGACGGTGGTGACGGTGGTGACGGTGGTGACGGTGGTGACGGTGATGACGGTGGTGGTGATGGTGGTGATGGTGGTGATGGTGGTGGTGATGATGGTAGTGATGGTGGTGATGGTGATGATGGTGCTGATGATGGTGGTGATGGTGGTGACGATGGTGGTGATGGTGGTGATGGTGATGACGATGGTGCTGATGATGGTGGTGATGGTGACGATGGTGCTGATGGTGGTGGTGATGGTGGTGATGGTGGTGATGGTGGTGGTGATGGTGGTGATGGTGGTGATGGTGGTGATGGTGGTGGTGAGGTGGTGAGGTGGTGATGGTGTGATGGTGATGATGGTGATGATGGTGGTGGTGATGGTGGTGATGGTGGTGATGGTGGTGATGATGGTGGTGATGGTGGTGATGGTGACGATGGTGCTGATGATGGTGGTGATGGTGGTGATGGTGGTGATGATGGTGGTGATGGTGGTGATGGTGGTGGTGATGGTGGTGACGGTGGTGATGATGCTGGTGATGGTGGTGGTGATGATGGTAGTGATGGTGGTGATGGTGATGATGGTGCTGATGATGGTGGTGATGGTGGTGACGATGGTGGTGATGGTGGTGATGGTGATGACGATGGTGGTGATGGTGATGATGGTGCTGATGATGGTGGTGATGGTGATGACGATGGTGGTGATGGTGATGATGGTGCTGATGATGGTGGTGATGGTGGTGACGATGGTGGTGATGGTGGTGATGGTGATGACGATGGTGGTGATGGTGGTGATGGTGACGATGGTGCTGATGATGGTGGTGATGGTGGTGATGGTAGTGATGGTGGTGGTGATGGTGGTGATGGTGGTGATGGTGGTGATGGTGGTGGTGATGGTGGTGACGGTGGTGATGGTGGTGAGTTCATGGTGATGGTGATGGTGATGATGGTGGTGGTGATGGTGGTGATGGTGGTGATGGTGGTGATGATGGTGGTGATGGTGGTGATGGTGGTGGTGATGGTGGTGACGGTAGTGATGGTGGTGATGGTGGTGGTGATGGTGGTGACGGTGGTGACGGTGGTGATGGTGGTGAGTTCATGGTGATGGTGATGGTGATGATGGTGGTGCTGATGGTGGTGATGGTGGTGAGTTCATGGCGATGGCGATGGTGGTGATGATGATGGTGGTGGTGATGATATGGTGATGGCGATGATGGTGATGATGGCGATGTCCACGGTGATGGCGATAATGACAATGACGATGGCGCCTGTCTCTGCCTGATGAGCGTTGCTATACAAGAACACCTGAGGCTGGGTAATTGATAAAGCAAAGAGGGTTATCTGGCTCACAGTCCTGCAGGCTGTACAGGAAGCATAGCACCAGCATTCTGGTTTCTTTTGAGTGCCTCAGGCTGCTTCCATTCATGGCACAAGATGAAAGGGAGCCAGTGTGTGCAGAGATCACATGGTGAGAGCTGAGGCAAGAGCAGGGGGAGGTGCCAGCCTTTTTGTAGAAACCAGCTCTCTCCGGAACTAATAGAGTGATAGCCCACAGCCCCTGTCCACCCCAGGGCATAAATCTACTCGTGAGGGATTTGCTCCTGTGACCCAAGCATCTCCCATTAGGCCCCACCTCCAATACTGGGAATCCAATTTCAATACAAGGATAGAACAAACCTCCAAAGTACAGCCTTCCATCCTGGTCCTCCCAAAATGCATATCCTCCTCACTTTGCAAAATATAATCATCCCTTCTCAGTCGTCCCCAGAAGTGCTAACTTGTTCCAGGATGAACTCAAAAGTTAAGACAAGTTCCTGTCGCTTATGAGCCTGTCAAATTTCCAAAAAATTATTTGCTTCCAATATACAATAGTGGTACAAGTATTGGGCAGACATTCCATTCCAAAGGGGAGGAATGAGTCAGAGGAAAGGGAGGGTACCTGCATCAACGAGGGCACCTGCATAATGAACCTTTGGATACCTAACCCTGAATTGTACCCCACATCTTTAAAATAAAAATAAATTAGAAAAAAAAAGAAAGGGAGAACAGGCTCCGCGTAAGTATGAAACCCAGCAGGGCGGACATTAAATCTGAAAGTGCCAACATAATCTTTGACACTGTGTCCTACACCCTGGGCACGCTGGTGCAGGGGATGGATTCCCTAAACCTCAGGCTGCCCCGTCCCAGTGGCTTTCTGAGTACACTATACATGACTGGGTTGGGGTCTGATGCCTTCAGATTTTCTAGGATGAGGGTGTGCTGCTGATGGCTCTGTAATTATGGGATCCCTGTGTCTATGTCTCTGGTGGCTCCACCTTTGTGGCCGATTTTTGCCTGGGTACCCAGGCTTTCTGATGCACCCTAGGGAATCTAGGTGGAAGTCACCAGACACCCACCATTCTTGCATTCTGGGCACCTGTAGGCTTCATAGCAAGTGAAAGCCACCCATGCATATGGCTGGTGTTCAAGCGGTACCTGGGGTCATTAGAGCTACTGCTGGAGTTGGAGTGGCTGGTATTCGGGGAGCAGTGTTCTGAGGTGAGCCTGTCCCCCGGAACCATTCTGTCTTCCTAGACCTCTGGGCCTGTGATGGGAGAGGCAGCCTCAAAAATTTCTGAAATACTCTCAGAACTTTCCCCGCGTTGTTCTAGTTATTAGCATGTGCTAATCTCTTTAAAAACATGGTGGCTCAGCTTCATTCTTTTATGCCATTTGGCCAGGCTGTGAATTTTCCTGATTTTTATGCTCTGCTTCCCACTTAATTATATTCCACCTTTAGGTTATTCCTTTGCTGCTGTACCTGTTTGGGAGTTGTTAAAAGTAGCCATGCCGCTTACTGAACTCTTTGCTTCTTAGAAGCATATTCTAAGCATACTCCGGGTCACCCCTCTCAAGTTCAGCCTTCCACAAAGCTTTACGGCATGGACGCAGTGAAGCCACTTTCTTTGCTAAGGTGTAAGGATGATGACCTTTGCTCTAGCTCCCAATAAATTCCTCATTTCATGGAAGACCTCATTAGACTGGCCTTTACCATCCATATTTCTTTTCTTTTCTTTTTTTTTGAGGTGGAGTCTCACTCTATAGCCCAGACTGGAGTGCATTGGCACACTCCCGGCCACCTCAGCCTCGACCTGCTGGGCTCCGGCGATCCTTCCACCTCAGCCTTCCGAGTAGCCGGAATTACAGGCATGCGCTATCACGCTTGGCTAATGCTTTTTAATTTATTGTAGAGACGAGGTCTTGCCAAGTTGCCCAGGTGGGTCTCGAACACGCAGTCTCAGGCAATCCACTTTCCTCGGCCTCCCAAAGTGCTGGGATTACAGGCTGAGCCACCGAGCCCGGCCTACAGTCCATATTTCTATCAGCATTTTGGCTACAGCCACTTAACCGATCTCTAAGAAGTTCTGTACTTTCCTTTGTCTTCCTGTCTTCTTCTGAGCCCTCCAAACTCTTCCGAACTCTTCCCATTACCCAGTTCCAAAGCCGCTTTCTTTATAACAATGACCCACTCCTCCGTACCCATTTTTCTGTCTCAGTCTGTTATGTGTTGCTATAATGGAATACCCAAGGCTGCGTAATTCACAAAAAAAGAGGATTATTCATCACATGCTTCTGCTGGCTGGAAGGTTCAAGACTGAATATCTGGCTGTTCTTTCTACTTACTGTGGAAGGGATAGGGGACCTGGTATGCAGAGACCACATGACAAGAGAGTGGAGGAACAGATGATTTTACAATCAGCTCTCACAGGAGCTAATAGAGTGAGAACTCATCCCTCAACCTCCAGGGAGGGCATTATTCTACTCATGAGGGATCCACCTCCATGACTGTGTTGATGATGATGGTGGTAACTAACATTACTGAGCTAAGCATGATATATGACCCATGCAGTAGCTCATTTACCTCCATGGCAATCATGGGAGGCAGGTGTAATTACCTTCCACTTTTTAGAGGAAGAAACCAATGCTTTGAAAGGTTGGGCAACCTACCTGCCTCACCCAGCTGGCAAGCAGCACAGCCAGGCACCCTGGACCCTCAGAACTCTGTCTCCAACTTCGGTGCTCTCCTGCCTGCTGGGCGGTAGCACACTGAATTATTCTGTCTCGGTCACCTTGAACGTCAGGCTTCTCCTAGTAAGAAGCAGGGTCATTCATTTTAATTACTTTTCTTTTGAAAAAGAATAATGAGATCTCCTCCTGGGCATCCTTTGACTGATAACCATCCTGTTTTGCCCGTCCATATTTTCCACACAGCCAGAAGCCAGAGTGATCTGCTACAAACATAAATCTGATCATGCTACTTCCGGCTTGAAATCTTCGAGGGTTCCCGACGCACTTAAAATGAAACCCAAACTCCCTGAATGCAGACTTACCCAACTCCTTGTGTGACCTGCCTACCCTCGTCTCTGGGTTCTGGCCTGTTTTGTTCCTTCAGTCTGCTGAACTCTTTCCCATCTCAGGAGCTATGACTACTTCTCCATCCACCTGGGATACTGTCCGCCCCATCACTCTTCACCTGCCTGACTATACACATCATTTGCTTTGTATCACAACCCTCAGGACACGACTCCCCATTTGACTTGATCACCTGGTACATAGCTGATGCCCAGTGAATAACAGATGCTTTCATTTTCTGTTATTTAACCAGTACTAACCAAATAATAATAATAATAATGAGAATAACATCATGATGAGTAATAACATATTTGAACTATACAGAAGTATTTTCAAAGTGGTGATAAGGAAAGCCTCCCTTTTCCCTTATAGAGCACCCTTGACATAAGCGACTTCATCTTAGAAAAAGATTTCATCTTATGTTTCAAAAGACAGCAAGCCAACAGGGTGCAGATGTTTGCCTAATCAATAGAGGTAACACTCAACCAGATAAGGGTGTAATCCTTCACTATTGGTCCTCACCAGAGAGCTCAAGGGCTATAAAAAGAGTGGGACTTCACCAGTTAGACACAGCCATCCTGATAGACCTGCTCTAAGCCTCGTGTTACTGTCATGTGTGATTGTGATCAGCATCCAGTATCTGCCACTGAACACTGCCCAAATCAAGGACGCTTCCTTGCAAGATGTAGACAACAATTCAGGGAATAGGTCAGGACACTCACCTTGTCCACATCTCTCTCCCTGGATTGGTCCATTAACCTCTTTTTTTTTTTTGAGTTGGAGTCTCACTCCGTCGCCCAGACTGGAGTGCAGTGGCCGCTCCTGGCCACCGCAGCCTCGACCCGCTGGACTCCAGTGATCCTTCTGCCTCAGCCTTCCAAGTAGCTGGAATTACAGGTGTGCGCTACCACTCCTGGCTGATTTTCTTTTTTTTTTTGATTTATTGTAGAGATGAGGTCTCGCCAAGTTGCCCAGGTGGGTCTCGAACCCGTGGCCTCAGGCAATACACTGACCTCGGCCTCCCAAAATGCTGGGATTACAGCCTGAGCCACCGAGCCTGGGCCCATTAGCCTCTTTTTTTAGCCCTTTTGCTCTTGATGTTTGATGTGGAATGTTTAATTCATAGGATTTATATATCGTTAAGTATGCTACTATGTATGGTTTGCAATATTGACTGACTAGTGTTTGGGTTTGAGCCTGTGTGCCCGTGGCTCTGAGTATGAGTGAATGGATAGGACTAAAGAGAATTGCCTCCTTGGGACTTTATGTAGCTCATGGCTTTCACCCATAAAAGTCTGACCTTGTGGAAAGACACAAATGTGTGTGGATCTGGTTATGTCTAACCCTGTGTCCCTCATGACAGCAACCCCTCCCTGTTTGATGTAAACCCCTTCCAGATTATTCTCCCTGTTCTCAGAAGTGGGTGGGGCTGGTAGGGGCCAGAGGTCGTCAGGGGTCGGGGATTTGTGGGTTCCATATGTTGCAGGAACCTCATTTCCACATATCTCCTGGGGTAGCAGTGGTGAGGAAGGGTCTTCGAAGGGCATGGCTGCCTGGGGCACTCAGAGAGAGGGACTGTGGATGCCCAGGCTCCTGGCTCACTGGAGCTTCCGTTCCCAAGCATGGCACAAAGACAGCAGAGTCACTCACCCTCCTAGCATGCCAGTTTTTCAGGTCAGTACGGGCTTCGAGAGTGTCAGCTCAATGTGTCGGCCAGCCGAGCCCCAGAGAAGGTCATCGAGGGGCTGGTAAGCCTAGCCCCGGAAGTGTCAGCTCTAATGGGCTGGCAAGCCAAACCCTGAGAGTGTTGCTGGTGCGGTGGGCTCGCAAGCCTAGCCCCCTGGGTGTGTCAGCTTCGGAGTCTCACCTTCTTCCGCCAGCTCTCCTGACTCAACTGGATCCGTCGGCTGGCAAGCCAGCTTCTGGGGTGCACGGGGAAAGTGAGTAAACAGGATTTACTAAGGACAGAAAAGCTCCCACAGCGGGAGGGGACCCAAAGGGCTTGCCCATCTGGGGCCAAAAACCTGGTGACGCTATAGCCCTAAGTCCAAGCTGATTGGTTAGCACTGGCTGTGAGCTGTAGCTGTTCTGATTGGTCAGTATTAAGATAGGAGCCTAATGGTGAGCTGATTGGTTGCTTTTCGATTCCAGCAGTGAGTATTTAAGCTCTAGTTTGAGAGGCTGGCAGAGAGCTTGTTTACCAATGCTGAGCCTGAGAGGCCTGCCTGGAGTTTGCTACCTTGTTACCAGAGAACCCATCTGTCTGTCTGCCTAGCTGTTCTCTAGCTGTCTCCTGACTCACTAGGACCATCAGGACTGGATCAGCCCTTAGAGAGGATGCTGGGGCCTGAAGACTGAAGACTCCCTCCCTGAATTTCTCGAAGCTCTTGTCTGATGCCAGAGGAACCACCTGACACAATGGCATTGGATTGCTTAATCACCTTGTTGAGTGGGGACTGTGAGATGGGTTTATGTTGCTTTAGAACAGATCAGGAAATGTGACATCTTTTTTTTTTTTCTGAGTTGGAGTCTCACTCTGTTGCCCAGACTGGAGTGCAGTGGCCGCTCCTGGCCACTGCAGCCTCGACCTGCTGGGCTCCGGTGATCCTTCTGCCTCAGCCTTCCAAGTAGCTGGAACTACAGGCGCGCGCTACCATACCCGGCTAATTTTTGATTTATTGTAGAGATGAGGTCTCGCCAAGTTGCCCAGGCGGGCTCAGGCAATCCACTCACCTCAGCCTCCCAAAGGCGCGGGATTACAGGCTGAGCCACCGAGCCCGACTGAAATGTGACATCTTAACATCCAAATAAAATAACGACATTGGACTAGCTGACCCCGAGTTCCCTGCCAGCTCTGGGATCAGCTCCTACTTTGGAGGGGCCAAAGGTGCCTCCTTCTCAGGGCTCCGTATCAGTGATCTGGGCTGCCTTCTCAGGTCCTATTCCTGGGGAAGTGGGTGGTCCCACAGCCCCATTGCTGTCTCCTTGGGATTCCACTAGGGGATGGGGAGGCCAGGCTGCAGCCCTGCCCGGTGGAAACCTGTCTTTGATAACAGGGAGGCTGCCCACATTTCGCTAGGTGCTCACCTGGTGATGGCCACTGGGGTTCAATTCGGGGAGCTGGTAATTTCCACAAAGCCCCTCCTAGTCAGAGTAATGGATAGCCAAGCCAAGGCTGCATGCTGGAATCTGAACCCAGGTTCGTCTGGCTCCATAGTTTAAGCACTTGAAAGCAGAGACACTGTGCAGACAGGAAGGAGGTGGGTGTTTTGGGCAGATCTGGCCCTCCTGGACTTTTCTTGGCAGCCCAAGAGTGCCTTGGCCCTGCCGTGGCAGACCAGCTCTGATCTTAGCAGCATGTCTGAGCCTTGGGCACGGAGGCTGGGCTATGAGGACTGGGGAATTTGCCTCTCCACCCGAGGCCAGCCGCCTCTTTCTGGTAACCTTATAGGCCGACCTTCCTGGAACTTTCGGCCAGGCTGTGACTCAGGATTAGTGAGATCACCAGGGTTTGGCCAGATGTGGCATCATCCCGGATGATCTCAGTTTCCTCTCCTGGACGATAGGAGCTGGATTGAATCGTCCCCCAGACCTTGTACCTGGATGATCCTAGAAAAGCCATTTCCAAAAGGCCAGGCTGAGAGATGGAGTTTCTGAGCACAGAAAAGCTCCCACAATGGGAGGAGACCCAAAGGGGCTGTCCATCTAGGGCCAAAAACTTGGGGCTTATATAGATCAGAAACTGTTCCGAAAGTTTTGCCAAAAGGCCAGCCTGGCTCTGGTTTGGTATGGGACAGTGGGATTCACCTGACAGAGGCAGCCTCTGACACTGGGTTGGCTGGGCAGGCAGGGACAACAAAATGAGCCTGGGAGGTGGGCAGTTCTAGGGTTATGACTTTTCATGGCCAACAGCAGCCTGAGCTGGGAGCATGGAGGGTGCTCCACTTCCCAGTGGGGCCAGTGTCAGGGAGGCTGGCCTTCGTGGCATTGCAAAAAGCCTTGTCTCTGATGATAAAAAGCATAACGTGTTTGCTTTTTAAAATTTGGAAAATCTAAGTATAAAGAAGAAATGCAAAGAACCGTAGCCTCCCTACTCAGAGATGCCTACATTTAAAATTTTATTGTATCTTATTTGAGTATTTTAAAAACACATATTTAGCTAGATTTATGAAATCAGAACTATACAACACCAAGTCACGCTCTAACATAAAATCCACTATATGTGTTGGCCAGGAATTGTTCCAGCAGTTCCCTGTCTTTTGATGTTTAAATTATTTGTGCTTTGCTATTACATTCCCAATCTATTTTTTTTTTGAGTTGGGGTCTCACGTCATCACCCAGGCTAGAGTGCAGTGGCATGCTCACGGCAGCCCCAGCTTCGACCTGCTGGGCTCTGTCAATCCTTCCACCTGAGCCTCCCAAGTAGCTGGAACTACAGGTGCGTGCTGCCATGCCCGGCTAATTTTTGATGTATTATAGAGACGAGGTCTCGCCAAGTTGCCTGGGCCGGTCTCGAACCTGTGGACTCAGGCGATCCACTCACCTCGGCCTCCCACAGTGCTGGGAGCCATCGAGCCTGGCCTTTCTTTGCTGTTACAAACATGGAGATGATATTTACATTTATAAGTCTTTCCTTGGGATGAGAACTGTCTAGATATTTGCATATTATTGTGGAACACGTTCTTCCCATTTTTAAAGTTCTTGAGACATGGCGTCAAATTATTTTCTAGAAAGAGCATATGCCCATCAGCAGGATCTCACAGGTGTCAGAAGAGTTACAAAATGCAGAGACAGAGCATTTGGGGCACCGTGGTGTTGGCCCAACAACTCCGGCCCTGGTGGATTCTGGGTGTTTCTCTCACCCATGGGCAGTGGCTATTATCTGTGGTGACTCTGGTCATCAGGGGCCTTCCATTCATGGGGAAGCACTGAATGCAGGCTGACAGGGCAATATGATTTGGAAAGCTTCCTGTGTCAGTTCCTGTGTAGACACCAACATTGGAGAACTCATGCTCTAGGTTCTAGATGGCTGAGGATTGGAACAGCGGCCAGGCCTGGATCAAGTCTCACTGCAGCCAGGCCTGCCCGGAAGGCTCCTTGCTTGGGTGGAGGTATCCCACCTGTCGTGGGCACAGGGCGTGTTCCTGCTTTGAGTTCCAGGGCGCCAGGAAGCCTGCTTTGCCTAGTGCCAGCCATCCTGGAAGTGTGGGTGGGCTCGTGCCCCTGGGAATCCTCCACCACTGGTGACAGGAGCTGTCTCTGACTGAGGTTGGATCGGGGCGATCTTGGGAAGCAACCCGTGTGCCCCTTCTAGAGGAACTGGGTCCCTGTCTCCCACAGAGGAACACTGGCTTTTCCTCTTGCTTTTTCTGACTCTCCCACTTCCTTCCTCATGTATCCTGGGCTCACTCCTCCAAATAAATCTCCTGCTTCTGGGGAAACTCCAACTTGGACAAGGGTTTAAGTGATCACGTCCAGATCTGCAAACATGAGCCAAGACCTGTGTTAATGGGGCACACATCGGTTATTTGAACCTTTGGTAGAAGGGACTGTCAGAATCCCCATGACTGCTATGCCACTCCAACTTGGGTGACAGCTGGTGTCTGGGATTAAGGGAGGCTGGGGCGTCAGAACTATTGAGTGTACCTGACGCTTGCTGAAGCACCCCTTGGTCAGATGGATGGATGATGGTAGCTAATTTAAAACGCCATTTTAGTAAAACAGACTAATGTATTATGAATAAGACATAAAGTTGGCTGGGCTCGGTGGCTCACGCCTGTAATCCCAGTACTTAGGGAGACCGAGGTGGAAGGGTTGCTTGAGCCCAGGAGTTTGAGACCAGCCTGGGCAACATAGGGAACTCGTCTCTACAAAAAAATAAAAAAAATTAACCGGATGTGGTGGCATACACCTGTAGTCCCAGCTACCATGGAGACTGAGACAGGATTCCCAGAACCCAGGAGATCAAGCCTCCAGTGAGCCATGATTGTGCCACTGTACTCCGACCTAGGCGACAGAGTAAAACCCTGTCTCAAAAAAAACCCCAAATAAGAGACAAAAAAACCCAAAGGATTTAACATAAAGTCAGCACGAACTTTGAAGATCCAACAAGAGAGACTGCAGAAATTTCACATTTTCAGAGAGCTGCTCTGAGTTCCTGAGAGCCCCAGGAAATTCAAGTTGACCCTCCTCCGCCGAAGGGAGGCTCACGAGTGATGTGACTTCTGTCTAGAACTCATTCACATTTTTATCTCGTCCCCCCAATGAGGTGGGTAAGCAGCACCAATTATTTGTCTCCTCATTTCAGGCACCAAGAGGTTAAACGGGGTCCCAAGTCACAGCCAGCTGGGTCTCGCCTGGATGGAACCCGTGTCTTCCGGTGCCACACGGCTGTCCGGCGGCACTTGGGCTCGGCCAAGACTGGCGAGTTGACTGCTTTAGGAAATGCGCTATTTGCTGGACAGCGGCGAACCCACAGGCCTGACTCGGGATAAGGGCTGATCTTGTTCATACAGATAACAGGAAAGAGGCTGCCCTCTCACATTCGTTCAAGGATGTCACCACCTGAGAGCACATGGTTTGGCGGAGAATGCTGCTGTGGTTATTTTGCCAAAGGCACGTTCTATCTTCCTTGCTCCTGCTGTGCTAGGACCGGTGTGTGCATTTGGGAAGGAGTCTTGTGTCCAGCCAGAATTGAAGCTGTCCTGGCCTGCATCACCCTGTCTTAGCGCTTGCTCCTTGGCTCAAGTCCCACCTGGGCCCACAGATGGCTTGAGGCGTCTGGGAAGAGAAGGAGAAAGAGGCAGAGGTGGTGGCTGGAGTGGTTCTTGAAGGAGACACGTTAGTGTCAGAAGACTGCATGCATACTCTTTCGTCTAGAGAGGGGAAGATGAGGTGATTAGTTGCTGGTTCAGGGTATACGGGGAAAGGGCCTATCATCCTCCGTTCCTCATGTGTGCTGTCCTGAATGAGTTCCTCCCTCCAGCCTTGGTAGGTGACAGAACACATGAGGAACAGAGGCTGGCACCTGGGTTCTGGAGACAGAGTCCTGTGACGTGCCTGGGCCTGGCCCCACTCACCCCAGTTCTGTGCGCTTTCCCACTGATTAGAAGGTTCTGGCGAGAAGGGGAAGGAGGACCACCTCCGTCTCTGGAATATTGTCAGCCCATCTGCCATGACCACTGCCTCACTGGGAGAAGAGTTGGGACCCAGTGATTACAATACACGGTGGCTATTGCCCGCCACAATCCTATAAAGGCGAGGATAATACCACCAGCACTGGGATGATCTCATGATGGGTACTGATATGAGTCCTGTTTTACAGACGCAAGCTCCCAGGCTTACCAAGGTTAGTGATGAGTGGCACAGTTCTTAAGTGGCAGCCCTGGGTCCTGAGGCCTCCACCACTGCACTAACACCGGACACACCCTGGGCTGCCCCCTTTCTATGCCAGGCCTGGCATTCAGTAGCTCCATGGGAATTCTTTCGTTTTCATCTCATGATGAATTTCAAGCAGGTACTGCTGGTAGTGTTGCCTTAATTGGGATTCAGGGAAAGGTAACGGCGATATGCCCTGGTCACACAGTTGATTGGTGGTATCCAGGCTCTAGGACCCTGGCCTGTCTGATCACAGAGCCTTTGTTCTTTTTCTGGGCTGCAGCCCCGAGGTCGTGGGGGCTCTGGGGAAGGAGGATTCTTGCATTCAAGAGGCCAAATCAGCTGAGATCACAAAACAGGGGTGATACCCAGGCCATAGTCATACCCTCCACCTCCACCGGTCATGGAGCGAAGCCCACGTTCCCAAGAGGATTGCTGAGGCAAGGCTGAGGCACGCATCTCGGTGGCAGTGCACAGAGCAGCACAGGGCGTCCAATGCGCCGGTCCACGCCCAGCTGTGAGACTTGGGTTATTGTGGAGTTGAAAAGCCTCCAACACAGCTTCTCCCCAGGCCTTCAAAAAAAACGTAACAACCTGGACACACTGATTAATAAGGATTTTTCCATTATTAAACTGCGACATTGTCGTCCTGCCAACAAAAACGACACGATGGCATTTTTCTGTTCACTTGGAAACTGTATTCAGTCACGAGCATTCAGGGTCGGTGGCTTTATGCATTGATCCATTGCTTTATTTGCCAAATGTTCTTGCTCAAGGGCTGGGGTCCCCAGGTCTGCCCTCAGGGAGTTCATAGTCTCCTGGAGGAGAAGCAGAAGTATTTTGGGCAGTTGCAGAACTAGGACGATATTGATCAATTGGCCCATTAACTCGTTCGGTGAACATTTATTGAGCCTCTACTATGTGCATGAAATTGAAATTTAAATTTCTCATCTTTTGCATTCTTTTGTTATTTTTAGAAATGAAAAGTGGCTTGTGAAATGTGTGTTATACACACCCACCAGGTCTGTGACCTTGTTTACTTCTGAGATGAAGATTTTCTATAAATCAAAAATTAGAGGAAGGTTTCAAGTCACGTCGTGTTTTTGAGTGAGAGCTAGGATCTACTCCTGTGTCTTTCACCCTAAGAATCCCATGGGTAGATGACAAAGCATCCATGCCATTCCGAGAAGATTCTGATTCAATAGGTTTGAGGAGCCGGGCTCGGTGGCTCAGCCTGTAATCCCGAGCCTTTGGGAGGCTGAGGTGAGTGAACTGCCTGAACCTGCGAGTTCGAGACCCGCCTGGGCAACTTGGCGAGACCTCATCTCTACAATAAATCATAAATTAGCTGGGCGTGGTAGCGTGCGCCTGTAGTTCCAGCTACTTGGAAGGATGAGATGGAAGAATCGCCGGAGCCCAGCAGGTCGAGGCTGCAGTGACCGGGAGCGGCCACTGCACTCCAGTCTGGGCGACAGAGTGAGACTCCAACTCAAAAAAAAAAAAAAGAAAGAAAAGAAAATGCCCAGGTGATTCCCATGTGCAGCCACACTGTGAACCATGGGTCTACACCAGGAGTTCTTCATCCTAGCTGCATATCGCAATCTGCTGGAGAGTTTAAAAAATTTCCCACACCCAGGCTATATTCAGTCCATCAGATGAAAATATCTGGGGGCTGGGGGTGATGTTTTATCATCAGTATGTATTAAGTTTCCCTAGGTGAGTCCAATGTGCAGCTAAGAATGAGAAGCACTGGCTTGTACCTATGTGGTCATAAATGGGTTGAAGATGGCATCACAGAGGATGTGACACTGGAGATGGGTTTCGAGGGGTGAATAGGAGTTTGCTAGGATCCCGATAGAGGAAGAAGGGGCCTCCCAGGTAGAGAAATCAGCACATGCAAAGGCAGAAGAGCAGGAAGGAAAGGAGAGATTTGGGGTGCAAGGTGAGCAGAGGCAGGGAGCCCATGCAGGCCAGGAGACGTGAACGCTACAAATTAGATAGCTTGGCTTCTATGGCGAGTCAGACATCTCGCCTCTGTGGTCAGCTGCTGGAAGAGTCCAGTAGGGAGCTACTGGACCTATTTGTGTCATGGACATCCCTGTTGGTGACGGTTGGCCTGGAGAGGCAGGACTAGAGCTGGAGCGACCGATACGGGGGTCGTTTCAAAGCTCAGCTGGGAATCAGGAAGGCCCTGAATCAAGGCAGAGGCCAGGAGGAGCACGCATGCTGGAGTCACTGCGGCAATGGTGGCTGGTTTAAGACATGCCTGAAAATTCTTGGACACTCTTCCACGGAGAGGTAGTCTTGAGGTAGGATTTGGGCTAACTTTCTAGGTGACAGACGCAGTGTGACAGTATATGTGACTTCTGAGCCTAGGTCCTGGTTCCCTATGACACTCACCAATGGAGCCTGAACGTCCATCTAAAGGAACGTGACTGGCCCGAGGCTGCCAGGCTGGGCGGAATGTTGTGCTCTGACAGTCCCCGCCGAGGCCCAGAGGACTGCATCAACTGTAGGACAGGTGAGTGAAAACACCTCCAGATGATTCCAGTCCCCTGAGGGTCTAGATACTGAGGGTCCAGACTCTATGGCGCACAGACAAGCTGTTCCCGCTGCGCCCTGCCTAGCTTCCTGGCTTACAGACTCCAGCCCATGAATACAATAAAACAGCTCTTTGAGGCTCTCAAGTTTTGGGTGTTTGTTATATAGGAATATTTCCTGGAACAGGTGAACCCGACCACTTGGTGACCAGGTAGATGAAAGATGAGGCAGAGCGGAGGATGTTCCATATTGCAGCTCGAGTTGCACCTGTTGGCGTGGAGGGAACCAGGGGACACAGGCTGGAGGTGTCCAGGGAGGGGACAATGTGTATGTCCCTCCCCAAACCAGCACGTCTGATGGGTACACTCCTGACCCCTCTTCACAGCGCTGTGCACATCCTTCACGGTTGCAGTATTTTCCCACAGAAGGGCAGCTCACATCACCTGCGGCCTCCACATCACCTGGGACTCACGAGAAATGTAGCTGTCAGGCTCCACCTGTTGTGTGACAGCGTCCTGGTGTTTCTGGAGCTCAGTAAGGGCTGGAGGCTCTGTTCTCACGATTCCCGTGGTGCTCCCCAGCCTTCCGGTGACAAGACTGACCTGCAGGCTTGTTACACCTCCACCTGCAGGGTTTGTCCGGCCCGATGACGGAGCGCGTGGGAGACTTTGGAAGCAGGTGTCTGACTTACAGGAACTGCCAGGACTGTATGCAGTGGCCACCTAGGGGATGGCCTGTGCGCTGTGGACCCAGGGGCAGCTCTACAGGGTGGAGCCCAGCACGGGGGCTTGTAGATGCCCTCCCAGGAGCAGACACTCAGCTCATGTGCGGCGGTTTCCACACAGCCCTTAGACCCAGGGACGTTTTGAGGAGGCCTCCAACCTGACTGTTAGATGCCCGGTTTTGTTTCTGTGACCAAGTATTGTGAAAGGTAAGGTTCCCACCTGGTCCCTGGAGCACACCTTGGCTTGGTGATCGGAATGGAGCAAGGGTCAGGGACGGGTAGAGATCTGAGGCTGTTCCTTGGGCCAAGTCCAACTAGCTGTGTCAGAGTTCTGCTTTGCCTGTCGGTGTGGATGTCTGTGTGTCTCTATGGATGTCAGTGTGTGTGTGTGTGTGTGTGTGTGTGTGGCTTCTCTGAGCTCCTGAGAGTTTTGGGTCACTGGTCAGTAGCCCACCCTATCTGCTACATCAGGCTTACAGTTGCAGGGCCGGTGTTATGTGCCCTGCAGGATGGCAGATGACAGGTGTGGGGCCACCTCTCCTGTCCCTACTCCACAGGTAAAGACGTGGGTTCCAGAGGGCCCGCCCAAGGACTCCCCAGCATCTCCTGATTAGTACACAGTTGGTCTGGGCTCCAGGCCAGATTGACCCAGAGCTGAATGCTCGGCCATGCCCATGAACCAGCCTTCTCAGACCCAGGAAGTGCCCCTGGGCAACCGCTCTGGGACAGAGGGCAGGACCCTTGCTCCAAATTCCAGTCTTGGTATCCTGTCTACCTCCCAAAGCCTCCCTACCTCTCAGTACCCAATGGGACACTCTACACAGATTCGCAAACAGGACACTGAGAGCCATGCTGGGCGCCTTTGTGACCCACAGATGAGCTGGTATAGCAAATCCCATGGATGGGGCTCGCAGGTGAGACTTACCGCCCCGCCAAGCCAGGGCCTCACATGGTTGGCAGTGGTGGCTATTTTCTGGGCTTGCAAAGGCTTTCGGTGGGCATCAGGCCAGTCTTGGTGTCTCCACAATGTGGGCCCACCTGTGCCAGCTGAGTGGAGTGGAGAGGACTGCGGATTCCAAGATGTCACTTTGCTGCTGAAATGTGCTGATTTAAAAGAATCAAAGCGAGTGGTTTATGTATTGCTGAAGTTGTTTCAAATGGAATTATGCACCTAAATCAAATTTGCTACGGCGTTTCTCTTTTTTTAAACCACCTAGCACAGTGTTTGCATTAACTCCGTACACGCAGAAAACCAGGCCGGAAGAGAACGCTGGAAGGGTCTCTCAGGGTCGTGCGATTAATTCGACTTCTTCATTTATTGTTATTATAATTATATTACTAAATTATGCTATGGTAGGATGTGGGAACACCTCGCTTTTATTCTTTTTTTTGTTTTTGAGTAGGGGGTCTCACCCTATTGCCCAGACTGGAGTGTAGTGGCATAATCATGGTGCATGAAGCCTTAATCTCCTGGGCTCAGGCGATCCTGAACCTACAGATATGTGCCATCATGCCTGGCTAAATTAAAAAAAATTCCATGGCCGGGCTGGGTGACTCAGTCTGTAATCCCAAGCACTTTGGGAGGCCGAGGTGATGGATTGCCCGAGCCCGCAGGTTCGAGACCCACCCAGGCAACTTGGCGAGACCTCATCTCTACAATAAATAAAAAATTAGCCGGGCGTGGTAGTGTGTGCCTTTAGTTCCGGCTACTGGGAAGGCTGAGGCTGAAGGATCACCAGAGCCCAGCAGGTCGAGGCTGCGGTGGCCGGGAATGTGCCACTGCACTCCAGTCAGAGCGACGGAGTGAGACTCCAACTAAAAAAAAAAAATTCTTACTCGGGCTTGGTGGCTCAGCCTGTAATCCCGCGCCTTTGGGAGGCTGAGGTGAGTGGATTGCCTGAGCCTGCGGGTTCGAGACCCGCCTGGGCAGCGAGACCTCATCTCTGCAATAAATCAAAAATCAGCCGGGCGTGGTAGCGCATGCTTGTAATTCCGGCTACTTGGAAGGCTGAGGCGGAAGGATGGCCGGAGCCCAGCAGGTCGAGGCTGCGGTGGCCGGGAGCGGCCACTGCACTCCAGTCTGGGCGACAGAGTGAGACTCCAACTCAAAAAAAAAAAAAAAGAGGACACTTGGGGACATGTACATTTCAGGGAAACGGTGAATGCTTTTGTTAGTATAAGTATATTCCAAATATTGCATGTGGCATACTTCTATTAAAATGTATTTGTTGGCCGGGTTCAGTGGCTCAGCCTATAATCCCAGTGCTTTGGGAGGCCTAGGAAGGTGGACTGCCTGAGCCCGCGGGTTCGAGACCCGCCCAGGGAACTTGGTGAGACCTCATCTCTACAATAAATCAGACATGAGCCGGGCGTGGTAGTGCCTGCCTGTAGTTCCAGCTCCTTGGAAGGCTGAGGTGGAAGGATCACCGGAGCCCCGCAGGTCGAGGCTGTGGTGGCCATGAGTGTGCCACTGCACTCCAGCCTGGGTGGCAGAGTGAGACTCCAGGGTTGTTTGGGGAAGCAGACATATTAATATTTGAAAAGCTCTTGGCATAGTGTCTGGCATTCGTTAAGTATTGCTGAAGACTTTGTGAAGCACGATGAATTCCATGGGAAAAACTCAGATGCCCTTAGCAGAGGGAAGCGAGGGGAGACGAAAACCCCAAGCCCCAGTGACCCACCACAGGGGGAGAAATGCAGGACTGCAGGGAACGGGTAAGTGTCTTTTCGAGGGAAGCATTATTTCTACGCATTTGAAAGGAAACAGGATACCTCTCATTTATCCACTTGCTAGAATTCCAGATTGGAGGGCTTTGTTAGGCCGAGGTAGCAGTCTCTCTGCAGTGGAAGCATCCCCGTTGGCAAAGAACAGTCCTACATTAAAGCCCTCTGAGATCCTGGCTATCACTCTGGGCCCAGGCAGGCTTAGTGGCCCACTTGCTGACTTCTGCCTCGTCTCTGGAGCTCTTCTCGGGCCTTATCCCAGCCCCAGCACTGAGTGGGGACAATTGGTCCGAACACCCTATGTCCGTCAGGTGGTGAGCTCCCTGGAGAAGGAACCAGGGCAAAGCCATCCCTGCATCCAGCCTCAGGCCCGGCCACGTATGTACCCACCACTGTGTGATGAGAGAATGGAGGATGAGTCAGGTGTTCAGCATGGAACCTTGTCACTTAGAAAACTCTCAGGCAAAAAAAAGTGTCCGCTGTGGAGGTCCCACCAGTTTGAGTGACTGTTTCGTCCACGCCACACAATTTTCTCCGACAGGCTGAAGTGCTACACAACAAATTCCCTGGCCTAGGTATTATTGGGCCCTGAGCAATATGTATTTTTTTTCCCCAGAGACAGTGTCTAGCTCTGTTGTCCAGGCTGGGGTGCAATGTTGCGATTGCAGCCTTGAACTCTTGGTGATAAAAAGACCTGCTAATGCTCGTCCATATTGCGACAGCCCCTAGGGAAGGATACAAGGGCTCCTGCACATTCTTGAGCACATTCATGAGTGTCTTCTTGTCTTCTGTGCATTCCCAGTAAGTAGCTTTGGGGGATCCTTGACTTCTCTGCAGACTACGCCCAAAGATGTAAATCTTTATGTATTTCGTTTCTTTTTTTTTGTTTTTGAGTTGGAGTCTCACTCTGTCGCCCAGACTGGAGTGTAGTGGCCGTTCCCGGCCACCGCAGCCTCGACCTGCTTGGCTCCCGTGATCCTTCCGCCTCAGCCTTCTGAGTAACTGGAATTACAGGTGCGTGCTACCACACCCGGCTGATTTTTTGATTTATTGTAGAGATGAGGTCTCGCCGCCGGGTCTCGAACCCATGGGCTCAGGCAATCCACTCACCTCAGCCTCCCAAAGGTGCGGGATGACAGGCTGAGCCACCAAGCCCGGCTGTACTTCGTTTCTTAACAGTCCTAGGTTCGAACAATATAGTACCAGTGTAATCGGAAGTCTTATGATTTGCATAAGTTTTGCCATGCATGATGTCTTAGGCCTTGTCAACTCCCTTTACTCTAGATGTCATGATCTAAAGGTAAACTGCAGCTGTGACTCAAGTTCTGTACAAGACTCTGCTGGTCACGTGGCTAATGTCTAGGGGCCGACAACTCTGGGGTGTAAAAGTGAACTTCAAGGCCTGAAGGGTGGGCAGAGCCATTTTAGAAAAACCTCGAGTCCAGCTCTGCTCCCTGGATTCAAATTCAGAAACAAACTTCTTTCTACCAGTTTCCTGTCCCTTTTATCAAGGGACAGCACTCGGACCATAACACTGGGTTCAATCGATCCTCGCTCCTCAGCTTCCTGAGTAACTGGGACTCCAGGGGCACACCATCAAGCCTGGCTAATATTTTACATATTTTGCAGAGATGGGGGTCTTGCGATGTTGCCCAGGCTGATCTCAAAATTTTGACCTCAAGCGATCTTCCTGCCTTGGCTTCCCGGAGTGCTGGGGTTGCAGGTGTAAGCCAAGACGCTTGGCCAATTTATCTTTTTTCTGAGCAGAGGAATCTTCAGCGGAAGGTGAGATGGGACAGTGGCCTTTAGGATACCATGCACAAAAAAATGGCACTTTGGCATACACACACACACACAACACACACACACACACACACACACACATACACTTCACCCTCACAAAAACTCTGTGGGATGGCTCGCATGATTATTTCCATCTTGCAGATGTAGAAACTGAGGCTCAGAGAGGTTAAGAGACTTCCTCAGGGTCGCAGAGCCAGCAAGTGGTAGAGCTAGAACTTGGATCCAGGCCATCTGGCACAGAAGTGTGAGTTCCTAAACACCTTCAAAACAGTTATTTTTCTGGCTTTGTGCCACAGGCCTCCTGTGGGCAGCTCCTTCTCATTACAAACCAGTGCTTATCCCTCAACAGCCTCTCCGAGCACCTTTTCCATGCCATCTTCTGGGATGGGCACGAGAGATGGAGAATTCAGACCCAGCCTTACAGGTGCCCTGGAGTTTAGGGAGAGAGGTGGACAGGCATGGCCGGAGCCATGAGTGGCAGCCACCAAGGGGAGGTGGCAGCCAGGCCACAGAGGCCCCCATCCCAGCTAGATTAGGAAATAGATACCTCCTGCCGCCTCTTGTCCCAGGCCTCATGTTTGCCCCCACCCCAGGCCTCTCCCAGGCCTGCAAGGCCAGGTGCTCAGCTGATTACTCATGCCTGCTTCACGGCCACCTTGCTGTCCCCTCCCTCCCCCCCGTCACCCCCAGAGCTGAGCTGAATCGTCCCATCCTGTGGGGGCAGCTGCAGGTCCTTGGTGACGCACAACCTTTTGCTTTCTGAAACCCAAATCACCCACCCTTCAAGGACAAGGACCTTGACTTTGTGATGTGTGGCTCCCATTCTTCTTTCTCTGTGGGTATCTCATCACGTGTCGTTAGAGCCTCTTGAATAAGATGTGTAATCCCCGGCCAGGAAGTCTGCCCCGGAATAGTGGAGCCTTCAATAATCACGAGATCCATTGCCTTCATTCCTGGACGAGCAGAAAGAATGACGGACTGGGGGGAAACCCAGGCAGCTGGTGCCACAGGCAGGCTTTGCCGGCCCGAGGAAGGCATGGCTGCGGCCTCTTCTCCAGGGCTGGGAAGCTGTCAGGGGTTGGCTGCTGTCTGCCTGAGCATCCTGGAAGCACCTCTCATGCTCACTGTCAGAATTTGACACGCTCCATCTTGACGCCAAAGTCCACAAGAATGTAAGTTTCTTTGAGACCAGACACAATGAGTCATTTGGGAGAACGCGTTTCAATTTCAAGATGGATTATGATCATGCAAATATTTGGAGAGCTTCATCTTGTCTCTGCATGGATTGAAGAGAAAGCTGGTCACCACGGAGCGGACTTCAGTCACTTCCAAATGACCGTTCAGCCGTTTGTCCATTCGACAGTTATTTGACGAAAGCCTACTGTGTGCCAGGCTGTGTACCAGGCAGTGAGGATAGAGACACGCTGACATTGGTGCCAGCCCTGGCGCCCCCCAGCCTGACTGGGGGCCTCCACAGCCAGGCCTGGCCAGTCCCTTCCTGATGCTTTAACTCAGCGTGCGGTGGGACCATCTGGAGGAAATTATTCAGCAACTGCTCTGAGACACCCCTCACAGCCTGCAGGCTGGATATCATCTTCCTCCCCCTAGGAAGAGGTCAAGAGGGTGGTGAAGAGCCTGGATTTAAACCCCTGGTTCTGCCACTTCCGGGTTGGGTGGCCTTGGGCAACTTACTTAACCTCTCTGACCTTTCAGCTTCTTTAGGAAAACAGGGCTCATCGTCCTGTTACCTCATAAAGGTGACGTGAGGATAGAGTGTATACACAGCACTCTGCACACAACTAGCACACGATGCACGCATGCGCTGGCACAGTGACTGCTGCTCTAATTATTTATACCTCTGCACCTGCAGGTTGAAGCACGGTTTCACATGAGCTCTGGGTTCTGATCACTCTGCTGCCTGCCCATCTCGGGGCTGCGAGGGCTCCCTGGGAGCAGACTCTGTTCCTGCCACGCAGGGCTCTTGGCGACCACCTGGCCCAACCAGGCTCTGCAGCCCAGGCGCTCCCTGCAGGCAGTTGTTGAATAAAATACTCCTTGAACATGCTCTGGGCTTTTTTGCTCCGTACTGTTCTGCTCTCCGAAATGTCTTTCTGTCCTTGCAGTCTCTCTGGTCAGGGCCCTCTGTCCAGACACATCTCTGGGGCCACACTCTCCAGGAAGTCTTCTTGGATTTCCCTTCTTTCAGGGTATCACGCCTCTGTCACTCTATGGCTCTTCTCAGTTGGGCTGGTAAGGGCGGAGATCGCCTTTTCCTGAGCCTGGTGTGTGTAGGGCCTCCTGCGATGCTGGCCGTGCCTGGACATGGACCCTTGCCCGGACCTCCAGACACTGGCAGGGGTCACAGCAGAGTGTGGGGGGCATGGCAGGGAGGTTCCAGGACAGCCTGAGGTCCAAGGCCAGAGGAAAAAGCAGCCAGTTGCCCTTGTCCGGCTGGTCCTCAGCTAACTCCATGCCTCGGGTCTGGGTTTGTGTCTGCACTTGTTCCTTTTTTTTTTTTTGAGTTGGAGTCTCACTGTTGCCCAGACTGGAGTGCAGTGGCCGCTCCCGGCCACCGCAGCCTTGACCTGCTGGGCTCCGGCGATCCTTCCGCCTCAGCCTTCCAAGTAGCTGGAACTACAGGCACACATTACCACGCCCGGCTAATTTTTTTGATTTATTGTAGAGATGAGGTCTCGCCAAGTTGCCCAGGCGGGTCTCGAACCCGCGGGCTCAGGCAATCCACTCACCTCAGCCTCCCAAAGGCGCGGGACTACAGGCTGAGCCACCGAGCCCGGCCTGCACTTGTTCTTTTAAAGGCGCAGTGGCTTCCGTTTTCAGGGTGCTGTGGGTGAACGTATCCAGCAGGGCTGACCCGAGGGCTAGGCTTCCCCCGGGGACACTGCGTGGTCGCTTTCCAAACAGCTGGCCCGTGTTTTCCCACCAGGGTCTGTGTTTCCTGCTGGCTTCAGTGAGTGTGGCTGAAGTCTGGGGGGTACAGGCCCGCATAGCCCTGGAGATCATGGGTGGGAAAAGCAGGATTGACGTGCAGTTCAGGAATCTCAGACCTGCCTTCCTCATTGCCTTGGCTGTTGGGGGCTGCTTGAGGAAGTTCCTTTATCCCTGCCTCCTGTCCCACAGGGCTTGTGTGGCTGGCTTGTCATCTAATGAGTTTGGGAAACCCCTTTCATGGTGATTCCCATTGCCCAGAAGCATTTTAAAGGCTTCGGAGAAGTCCTGCAGTAAGGATGCCGAATTGGCTTTAAATTGGGGGTTGGCAGATTTCCTTGTACAGGTCCGCAGAGCGAGTATTTGGGGTTCTGTCCCAGCAACTCAGCTTGGCTGTGGTAGTGTCCTGGCAACCACGACAAGACCTGTACCAGTGTTCCAACCACGCTTTATTTATTTATTTTGAGTCGGAGTCTCCCTCTGTCCCCCCAGGCTGGAGTGCAGTGACAGGCTCACGGCCACCGCTGCCTCGACCCGCTGGACTCCAGCGATCCTTCCAAATAGCTGGAGCTGCAGGCACAGGCCATTGAGTCCAGCTATTTATTTGTTTATTTATTGTAGAGACGAGGTCTCGCCAAGTTGCCCAGGCTGGTCTCAAACCCCTGGACTCAGACTATCCTCTCACCTCCACCTCCCAAAGTGCTGGGATTACAGGTGTGAGCCGCCGCGCCTGGCCAAGGCTTTATTGACAAACACAGAAAGTGGCTGCACTTGGCCTGTGAGCTGTAGCTGCTGACCCTGATTTAAGTCATTGTCTTCCTCCCTTTCCTTCCAAGGCAAGTGGATGGCCTGAGCCCGCGGGTTCGAGACCGGCCTGGGCAACTTGGCGAGACTTCGTCTCTGCAATAAATCAAAAATTAGTCTGGGCGATGGAGTGAGACTCCAACTCAAAAAAAAGAAGGAGATTTGCATGATTTTAAATTTTGCGTTCAGAGAAGCTCTCTTGACATTTTTTTTTTTTTTGAGTTGGAGTCTCACTCTGTTGCCCAGGCTGGAGTGCAGTGGCACCGATGCTCACAGCCACCACAGCCTCAACCCGCTGGGCTCTGGCGATCCTTCCACCTCAGCCTTCCAAGTAGCTGGAACTACAGGTGCGCGCCACCACGCCTGGCTAATTTTTGATTTATTGTAGAGACAATGTCTTGCCAAGTTGCTCGGGCGTGTCTCGAACCCACCGGCTCAGGCAATCCACTTGCCTCGGTCTTCCAAAGTGCTGGGATTACAGGCTAGGCCACCAAGCCTGGCCTCTCTTGACGGTGTTATGCCTCCTTTTCTCCAGTATTTCAATCACCTGGGATGCACGGCACACCTATTAGCACTCCCAGGGCCGTGGGTCCCGTGGCACCCACTTTGGAAACCATTGGTTAGGTGTCTCACAGTGACAAAGTGCTTAGGCAGCTATTGCAGAGTTAGACCCCTACCCCTGGGAGCTCCCAGCTGAGCAAGACTGGAGCACTGAGCTGGGAGCCTGGTGAGCCCTCGTGCTGGTAGCCAGATTCTTCTTTTCTACCCTTCTCCTGCTGTTAGCCCGACAGACCCTCAAAGCCCCAGCAGACCCTGCAGCAGGGTGTTTCTGGGCCTGGGGACCCTCGAGCTAGTATTTGCCATTGATTGGCTTGGTGGAACGGGTTCTCCGCACATTTTTGTCACTGCTGAGTCAACTGCCTTGAAAGAGACTAAAGAAAGTTCCAGTACTGGTTTTTATTTAATTTCGTCTTGTTCAAGTCTGCCAACAATGAAAACAAAGACGAAATGCCTCTTTGAAGGTCCTCTGGTCCTCAGTTCTGATGTCCAAAGGACTTTCCAGGAGTACGGGCACCCACTGGCAGGTGATCTCTTAAAAAACATCGATGGAGCCCCCAGTGTGTGACAAGGATTGGGCCAAACCTCACATATCCCTTCTCTTTCAGTCCTTATTGTGATTCTACCAGCCAGCTTTTGGTGATCCGTTTTCCAGATGAGGAAACAGAAACTGAGTGTGGTAGCTTACTTTCTCAAGGTCACACGGCCAGCGAGTACCAGACCCAGGGAGTGAATTCAGATTCTATAGCCACAAATCCATGCTTCTTCCTGGTTTCTTCTGTGTTGGGAGCCAGCCTTGGGGCCTGCCTGATTGACAAGGTCCAGGTGCGCTGAGGACCCCCGGCCGCAAGGCAAGTCCGGGCAGCTGAGGCCCTTCTGTCTTCCGTCTTTGCTGTTCGGTACGGCTGAAGAAATTCTGTGCAGTCGTGGAAGAAGAAAATGGCATGTTTATGCGAAGTACTCACAGCTAACCTGAGAATGTCATGGTTCATTTTCCCATTTTCCCACTATGCCGCTTGGCCTTTTCTAACATATGCAAGGGTTAAACTCTGAAGCACATCAAGAATGCTTTCTTTCACTTGGTTATAAGTTACTAGATATTGCTTAAGTAATAAATGATATAAGTATATTCAATCCTTATTTGATTTAGAATTATGTAGTTTAGTGTTTAGACATACGGTTTTTTAGAAGCACAAATTTATAGTAAGTTCATTATAAGTTCTAACACTTATCTAGGAGTTATGTGGGTGATTTATAACACTGTTTTCACTGACTTAGGATAAAGATTAATCGTTAAGGTTTTTACTTAATTCAATAGTTAAAACTCGAAGTTAACATTTATAGAGTGGGTTTTCACTGAACTCCTAATATACTACTATCAGACACTTTTATGATAAATTAGCTAAAGACAGAAAGCAACCTTGGGGGCCTGGGAAACACTACTAAAAGCTTCTTTTGAGTCCTCTTTAGAGATACACACCACAAGATAAGAGAAAAGTAACGAAGACACCTGGACAAGAAAGGCGATTACAAAGCTCTGAAGGTAATACAGCCCAAAAAGAAAAACTACTGCTACATAAAGAACTTTACACTTGGAAACTTTCTGGAGACAGTTCAAGGACTGTAATTCGAGACTTTGGACTAAAACTATCATCTTTGGCCTTATAAATAAGACTCGTTGTCTGAATGTTTACAGGGATCTTGGTTTGTTTGTTGCTAAGACCACTAGATGGTAACTTTTAAAGCATATGTACGTAAAGAAATTTTCTGTGTCTTGCCCCTTTACGAATGGTATAAAAGCTCTGTGTTAACTAACACTAAATTGTCATCTGTTCAGGAAACAGGTGTCTGAGTATAATATTTTCGTCTTTCGCCTATCCGTCTCTCCTTCAGGAAAGCCCACGAACCTTGTGGGGCTGGACCCCCACACTTCTGAGACCAGGGGCGTGTGTGGTGATGTTGGACCAAATGGTGACAATCTGCCAACGTCTCTGTGAATGTAGGTCTCTCAGAGTCCCCTGAGAGTAAGAATAATTACCATGCTGGTGCCCATCTTGGGGAAATAATTTCCACTTCCAAGGGACCGCTGGTGTTTCCACCTGGCCAGCTGTTATCAACCATTCTTTGGGAATTGCCCCTTAATTTTCCTTTGGGGGCCTACCCTTCCTCTCAGTCCTAGGGGTTGTGTGGTTGATTCCATCTCTCCTATCTCCCTCAAATCATAGGGATTGGTTTAGGAACCGATGTGGCCCAAGCTCAATCATTCCAACTACTTTGGCCTCCCAAAGTGCTGGGATTACAGGCGTGAGCCACTGTGCCCAGCCTCAAGCCCATTTTATTACCAGAGTAGTGGATAGACATAGTTTTGCTTTTAAAAGTTCAAACAGGCCGGGCGTGGTGGCTCAGCCTATAATCCCAGCTCTTTGGGAGGCTGAGGCGAGAGGATTGCCTGAGCCCAGGGGTTTGAGACCAACCTGGGCAGCTTGGTGAGACCTTGTCTCTACAATAAATCACAAAAAATTAGCCAGGCATGGTGGCGTGTGTCTATAGTTCCAGCTACTTGGAAGGCTGAGGCAGAAGGATCGCCTACGCCCAGCAGGTTGAGGCTGTGGTGGCCGTGAGCATGCCACTGCACTCCAGCCTGGGCGACAGAGTGAGACTCCAACTCAAAAAAAAGTTCAAACAGCATAAAAGGATATAAAACTGGAAAATATAAGTTTCCTACTTCCTGGCCACCCCAGTTTCACTCCCCAGAGATGGCCACCATTCACCATTTCCTGGACATTTTTTCTACCTACATAATCACGTGGTCTTGCATTTGCTTCTTCAACTGAAGACAGCTTTGGGAGAACTTTCATATGGACACCCCTAGATCTGCCTCGTGGTTCACTTATGTGTGTGTTTTTCCTTTAAAAAAATTGTAGAAATGGTCGGGCTTGGTGGTGCAGCCTGTAATCCCAGCACTTTGGGATGCTGAGGTGAGTGGATTGCCTGAGCCCGCGGATTCAAGATTAGCCCAGGCAACTTGGTGAGACCTTGTCTCTACAATAAAATTAAAATAGCTGAACGTGGTAGCACCTGTCTGTAGTTCCGGCTACTCGGAAGGCTGAGGCGGAAGGATCGCTGGAGTCCAGATGGTCAACACTGGTGTGACCATGAGTGTGTGTGCCACTGCACTCCAGCTTGGGCAAAGGAGTGAGACTCCAACTCAAAAAAAAATTGTAGAAATATGCATAACACAAAATTGACCATCTTCAACCGTTTGTGAGTGTACTGTTCAGCAGTGTTTAAGTACATTCACGTTATTCATCAACTGAACTCCAGAACTTTTCCTTTCTCTTTTTTTCTTTTTTTGAGTTGGAGTCTCACTCCTTTGCCCAGACTGGAGTGCAGTGGCACGTTTATGGCCACCGCAGCCTCATCCTGCTGGGCACCAGCGATCCTTCCGTCTCAGCCTTCCAAAGTAGCCGGAACTACGGGCGTGCTACCACGCCCGGCTAATTTTTGATTTATCGTAGAGACGAGGTCTTGCCAAATTGCCCGGGTGGGTCTCGAACCCATGGGCTCAGGCAGTCCACTTGCCTCGGCCTCCCAAAGTGCTGGGATTATAGGCTGAGCCATCGGGCCTGGCCCAGAACTTTTTCATCTTGCAATGCTGAGACTTCATATCCACCCAATGACAACTTCCCCTTCCCACCTTCCCCTAGCCCCTGGCAGCCACCATTCTGCTTTCTGTCTCTATGACTTTGACTACTCCTGATATTTCATACAAGTGGAATCATATAGTATTTGTCTTTTTGTGATTATCTTCTTTCTTTTTTTTTTTTTGAGTCAGGGCCTCACTCTGCCGCCCAGGCTGGAGTGCAGTGACACGCTCAAGGCCACCACAGCCTCGACCTGCTGGACTCAGGTGATCCTTCCGCTTCAGCCTTCCAAGTAGCTGAAACTACGGACATGCACCACCATGCCTGACTAATTTTTTGATTTACTGTAGAGATGAGGTCTCGCCAAGTCGCCCAGGCTGACCTCAAACCCATGGGCTCAGGCAATCCTCTCACCTTGGCCTCCCAAAGTGCTGAGATTATAGGTGTGAGCCACCGCACCAGGCCAATTATCGTATTTCTTTTAGCATAAGGTCCTCAAATTTCAACCATGTTGTAGCATTTGTCAGAATTTCCTTTCTTTTTAAAGCTGAACAATATGTCGTTGCATGTATATGCCACATTTTGTTTATCTATTGTTCTTTCGATGAACATATGGGTTGTTTCTACCTTTTGGCTATTGTGAATAATACTGCTATGAACACAAAGGGTACAAATATCTCTTCATGATCTTGCTTTCAATGTTTTTGGGTGTCCATCCAGAATTGGAATTGCTGGATCATACGGTAATTCTACTTTCAATTTTTTGAGGGACTGCCATGCTATTTTTCATAGTGGTTGCATCATTTTACATTCCTACCAGCAGTGCCCAAGAATTCTAATTTCTTGACATTCTCACCACACTAACTATTTTCTGTTTTTCTTTTTGATAGTAGCCGTTATGATGGGTGAGGTAGTATCTCATTGTGGTTTTGATTGCATTCTCTAAAGACTAGTGTCATTTTGTGGGCGTTTTAAAAGGTATAATTATGAATATTTTCAAGCATACTCAAAAATAGAGGTATAGCCACCACCCAGCTTCAACAATTAGTAAGATTTTTGCCTTATTTGCTTTCTCTGTCTCCTGAATGATTTCATAGCAAATCCCGGATACCAGGTCTCAACACCACTACTGAATCCAGTGGGCATTTCTTTTTCTTTTTTTTTTTTTTTTTGAGTTGGAGTCTCACTCCGTCGCCCAGACTGGAGTGCAGTGGCTGCTCCCGGCCACCGCAGCCTCGACCTGCTGGGTTCCGGCGATCCTTCCGCCTCAGCCTTCCGAGTAGCCAGAATTACAGGCACGCGCTATCACGCCCAGCTGATTTTTTGATTTATTGTAGAGATGAGGTCTCGCTGCCCAGGCGGGTCTCGAACCCGCGGGCTCAGGCCATCCACTCACCTCAGCCTCCCAAAGGCGCGGGATTACAGGCTGAGCCACCGAGCCCGGCTCCAGTGGGCATTTCTAAACACCTCGACACCTCCTGACATTCCTGCATCACTAGTATCCTAAACTTTTCCTTGGTATCTCCTCACATCCAGTCCATCATCAAATCTCCTGGATTGTTTAAGAAATATATCATTTCATGCTTCACAGGTACCTTCTAGAAGATCCTTGTCTGGGCCCAGAGACTCTTAACCACACCCCTCTTCCCGAAAGGCAGGTGGCTGTGGAGTTAGGAGCTCAGGCTCTGGAAGGCTTGACCCTGGTCTATCCTCGACTGGTTAAGTGATCTTGGCCGAGTTCCTTTTTTTTTGCTATTTTGTGCAAAGGCGATAACCATGGTGTTCACCTTACAGGGTATTAAATGAGATACATGTGAAGAGCTTAGCCCTGCATCAGACACACAGCCAGTTTTCAGGATTGAGAGCTGCCATTGTTGTTACCACGAATAGATGTAATTTTCACAAAGGCTCGCTCCACTGGGTGGTGTCCAGGCAGCATGAAAAGCTGGTGGGAAACAGAGCAGAAGATGTTCCTCCATCACAGCGGGTAGAGGGTGTCCCATCACCCTGGGGTCATTCTGTATCTGGGCCCCAAATTCTCCCTTGTTGGCAGAAGCGGACTGCCGCCCACCTGCTCAGTTGCATTGGGCTGAGATCACAAATGAGCAACTCTGCCTGTGGGAAGGGGGTGGAATCTTATTTGGAGCTCAAATGCACTTTGTTAAGATTGGTGTTGGCCATTTCCTCCCCTCCCTGACGGCCTTCTTGGCAATTCAGTAAGTGGTTCCTCTGGAGGGTGACAAGCAAATGGGGAGAAGGAGCCCGAGGGAGTTGGGCACTGTCTGAAGTTGATTTATCCTAATTGGGTGCGGAACCAACAGCCTTTTAGACGGAGAGGGAGTCGTGGATGCTGAGATTGAAGGCTGCGGCAACATTTAGTTTGACCTGAGCAATCCTACAGCTGGAGAAATGAAGGCGAGGCGGAGGGCTGCCCTGAGGTCCATAGCCAATTACAGGTTGAGCCTGGACCAGAGCCCCAGGCAGCCAGACAAGCTCATCCACCCTGGCACCCCGCCTGAGCCACTCATTAGACCATGGGAGAGAGAGGCCGCCTCCTAACCAGCTGTGTGACGCTGATGTTGGATGCTCTGGTGTCAGCTTCTCCACTGTGCAATGAGGAGGTAGGGCGAGCTAGGATTCGGGCAGCTTTTCATGTCCTCTGCTTCCCTGCAGTTAAGCCCATGGCTGATAGGAACTTCCCCCTGCAAATTGGCATCTTATTCACCAAGCCAAGGTGCTGGCCTAAAGCTTCCCTGGGGCCTTTTGTGGTTTTGGCTCCCTTGATGGGGATGTCGTGAGACCTCACGAAGGGTACACTGTGTTCCTTGCTAGGTCTGTGCCGCTGATGCCCTTATGCCCCTCGTTCTTTCTTTGTATTTCCCTCAATCTTCATCCAGAAGGAAACCCAGGTTGTGGGTCCTGCTGGGTCACGGGCTAGCTGTGGGATGTCCGGCAGTCAAATGCCTTCTGAGCCTTGTGGGTTCAGCTCTAAGGGTACTTACTAAGAGGCATCCTCACCCAGGGTTGACGTTCCCAGGCTCTGACTGCCAGGGGCCAATCCTGGCTAGCTGGGTTCCTTGGGCAAGTGACTCAGCTCCTCTCTGTGACTCAGTTTCCTCATCTGTCAAATGGGAACAATACTAGTACCCACCTCACAGGTTGTTGCAGGACGTTTGGCAACGCTGCCTGCCAAGCAACCCAGTACTCAGCCCAAGGTGAACTCCCCTTCGGGAAACACGGCTTTTCCTGAAGAGCAGAGAAATGGGCTCTGTTGTGACTTCGAGGGCCGGGTACCGGGCTCTGAGTGTCGCCATGGCACCTTTCACAGGTCGCTGACAGAGGCCATGTGAATATGAGTCATGGGGAAGGACTTTGCATTCCTTTAGCGAGTCAGAGTTCATCAAATAAGGGTGAAATTGCTCTTACCAAGGTCTCAGAGACGCAGTCTAATTGCAGTTGGCAGCCCATGGTCTCTTGACAAAAGAACTTGGAGTTGTCCTTCAAAAGCTAGAGGCAGCCAGGCTCGGTGGCTCAGCCTGTAATCCCGCGCTTTGGGAGGGTGAGGTGAGAGGATTGCCTGAGCCCGCGGGATCGAGACCCGCCCGGGCAACTTGGCGAGACCTCATCTCTACAATAGATCAAAAATTAGCCGGGTGTGGTAGCGCGCGCCTGTGGTTCCGGCTACTTGGAAGGCTGAGGCGGAAGGATCACCGGAGCCCAGCAGATGGAGGCTGCGGTGGCCGGGAGCGGCCACTGTACTCCAGTCTGGATGACAGAGTGAGACTCCAACTCAAAAAAAAAAAAAGCTAGAGGCAGGAGTGAATACAGGGGTTCTGAGGGAGTGGCTATGCAGAGTGTGTGGGAGCACAGGGGGAGTCTTGCCAGGGCTGGGGCCTTCACTGGGGCAGAACCGCCCAGCTGTAGTGCTCCTAGCCTCCTTTCCTCAGCTGGGAAACGGGCTTAGTGACACTTGGCTCAAAGTCATGGCTAGCGCCTTCGCCTGTGTCTGTGCCTGGCACCTGTAAGCAGACACTGCTGCTGCTGTGGATTTTTCTGGGGTCAGTGGGCCAGCAGTGGGCCCCACCACTGGGAAACAGGAGTCGAGAAAGAGGGCTTGTCAGGGCACCAGGACGGTTGAGGGAGGCAGTGTATTTCTTTTTTTTTTTTTTTGAGTTGGAGTCTCAGTCTGTCGCCCAGACTGGAGTGCAGTGGCCGCTCCCGGCCACCGCAGCCTCGACCTGCTGGTCTCCGGCGATCCTTCCGCCTCAGCCTTCCGAGTAGCTGGAATTACAGGCATGCGCTACCACGCCCGGCTGATTTTTTGATTTATTTAGAGATGAGGTCTCGCTGCCCAGGCGGGTCTCGAACGCGCGGGCTCAGGCAATCCACTCACCTCGGCCTCCCAAGGCGCGGGATTACAGGCTGAGCCACCGAGCCCGGTGGCAGTGTATTTCAAGGGCGGGTTCAGTGGATTTGAACTTCATCCCTGAGGGAATTTGGAAACCTCCCTTCCAATGGAACAATGGGTTTGCCAGGAAGAGAGCGTCCCCAGAGTCATGTATTTGAGCTCAGTTCTCACTGGTGTGGCCTCAGGTGAGCCTCTTCCCGTATCAGGATCACGATTCCATCTCCTACAAAGTGGAGAGAACACAAATGTCTGCTTCCCCTGGTTGGGGGGAGGCAAGTGGGGTGATGTAAACTCCTCCCCCCTTCCACCTTCCCTATCATCCCCTGATGCACCAAGGCTGGCCCATGGGCATTCCTGGGCCCCGTGTGTGCTGGGAGGCCAAGGTGGCCGCACTGTTTGGGAGATCATCGCTAAGGCTGGGATGTAGCGGTAACAGACCCTCCTCTCGCCATGCTGGGTCAGCAGGCATTTTTCATCGCTCAGAACAGGGGGCTCTCCCCTCCTCTGGGAGCCCCGATCCGAGCTGCCCACTTGCTGGCTGCCTGCCGGGAGAGATGCGGCCTTCTGCTTCAGTCACCCGGGCCTGTGTCCCAGGAGGCTGGGCAGCTCTTTTATTTTATAGCCAGGGAAAGGCTGGAGTGGCCAGGGGCGTGCTCGGCCATACCAAAGCTGCTCTGTGTCCCAAAAGCCACATGCTCTGCTGAGATGTCCTTTCTCGTCTCCTTGATCCAAGAGTCCAGGTCCACAGGCCTGGAGCCACAGAGGGGTCTTTGCCAGCAGTTTCTCACTGACAGTGGCAGATCGGGCTCAGGTCTCTGTGCCCTGCTGCTTGGGTTAATCTCCTTGATGCCCCCAGTCCTGGCAACACAGCCAGCTGGGATTTTCCATCCACTCAGGCTTGCTCTTGAATCATTACATGGCAATCGCAAGGGGAAGAAATTGTGTGGGTTTTCTAATACACAGCCATGTTTCTTTTTTTTCTTCTTCTTGCTGTGGAACACACCTGAGGAGGCACTGTGAACTAATCAGATGAGGCTAGAATCCCAGTTCTGCACTCCCTTCCTGGCTGTGTGGCCTCAGACAATTCATTGACTTTTTTTTTTTTTTTTTGAGTTGGAGTCTCACTCTGTCGCCCAGATTGGAGTGCAGAGGCCACTCCTGGCCACTGCAGTCTCGACCTGCTGGGCTCCGCAGCCTTCTGAGTAGCTGGAACTACAGGGGCGCGCTACCACGCCTGGCTGATTTTTGATTTATTGTAGAGATGAGGTCTCGCCAAGTTGCCCAGGCGGGTCTTGAACCCGCGGTCTCAGGCAATCCACTCACCTCAACCTCCCAAAGCGCGGGATTAGAGGCTGAGCCACTGATCCCGGCTTCATTGACTTTCTTGAGTCTCTGGTTTCTCATGGACAAATTAGGGCTAATAATGCCTGCTGGGGATGACCCTGAAATAACAAGCGTGGAAGGCTCACCTGCACCTGACACAGAGGTGCAAACAAACGCTCAGAACATGCCAGGCCTCCTCCCGAACAGAGCAGCTGACCAGCCTGCCCATTTGCAACATGCCATCTGGATGTCTTCGAAGAAGCAGGAAGTAGGAGAGGAAGCTCAGGTTAAACAGAGCTGGGCAAGCGCCTGGGTTTTGAGCAGGACATGGCAGTCAGGATTGTCAACCGAAGTCAGACCCAGAAAGGAATCCAGCTCAGAATGCGAGTGCCCTGGGGCAGGTCTCAGGAGACTAGTCTTCAAGCCCTGGCTTCCTTTCTTTCTTGCTCTTTGGCCTGGAGTGAGACACTTGATGCTCCCAGTCCTGGAAACACAGCTAGCAGGATTTTCCATCCACTCAGCCTTGCTCTTGAATGATTACCTGTTAGCATTTTTGAAGGTCATGGTGGGATCTCTAATTACTGCCTGTCGGGCAGGAGTGGGTATGGTAAGCTATGGGGGTGCGGAAATGAGAGCTCACAATGCCCAGAGTGCAAGTTTTGTCCACTTACTCTCATACTCAGGTCTGAGGTCTTTCTACCTGGAGATCTCTCCGAGGTCGATATGGACTGACATGGCAAGAACAAGGGCCACTGAGGAGGTAAGTGGGGCTCCAACCCATGCTCTTCTGGCCAGTGGTGCATCCTGGGTTGGGGCTGTGTCTGTCCAGAGAGAGGGGCAACTTTTTCTAAGTTATGCCAAGGCAAGTCTGCTTGGCAAAAGGTGTGCTCAGAGGACCATGTCTTCCCCGTACACAGTGGCATGATATGGACTGTTGGTGGCCTGAGGTCTGATCATTTTCTCCCCCTTAGTCTCAGGGGTGCTAAACAGCACCCCTGTTCACATAAGGGGCAGATCATGCTCCGTCTTTCATTTTAACCTGCCATGTAGGTATGCAGAGGAAAGCTTAACACAGTCACATTCAGGGAATGGAAATCTTTTTAAAAAGGCTCTTTTCGGATTATAGAAATAATATATATTTAGTCTAGAAAATTAAGAAAACACAAGAACGTATAAACAAAGAAATGAAAATCATGCATAGTCCTATTACTTAGAGACACTCCAAAATGTTAAAAAGTAGATGCTTTTGTTTATATATTTTCTCACCATATTTGAATATTGGGTTCACATTGTGCATGGTTTTGTGTTCTGCTTTTTAAACTTGGTATTATATCACAAGTGTTTTCTTATGTACTTAAATATTCTTCTATGTCATGGCTTGGTAACTGCATGCCGTCCTGTCATATGGGTGTGTTATAACTGAACAGTTGTACACTGTCTAAATAATAGTGTTGACTGCACATCTTTGTACTTGTCTAATTATTTCTTTTAGGGGAACTTCCAATAAGTGGAGTTATTGGGCTCAAGGATGTGTAGGCAGCCTATAAATTGACTCCCCCAAATCCTTACCTGCTGATATGCCTGTGCTTGTATAATCCTTTCCTCTTGAGTGTGTGATAAGATCTAGTGACTCACTCTAGTGACTAGAGTGTGGCAAAAGTGATGAAATGTTGCTTTCAAGATTAGGGGTCTTGACTTGCATCTTGCTTGTGTTCTCTTGCTTGTTTGCTTTGAGGAAAGTTGATGATCACATTGTGAGCTGCCTTATGGTGGGGTCCACGTGGCAAAGAACTGAAGGAGGCCTGGTCAATAGCCTCTAGGTCCTGGCAGGTTTGTTAAGGATAAGGAGGTCAGGCTGGATGTCTTTCCTCGCTAATGGACTTCCAGGGCATTTGAGCACATCCCAGAAAGTTATTTACCAGTCTCCCTGATCATCACCCCTATTTTAAGAGAACATGACTACCCTTAGTCCAATGTTCCATGAGGAAGTGAGCACTTCCAACAATCATGTGAGTGAGCCTGGAAGAGAATTCTCCCACAGTCGTGCCTTCAGGTGAGACTGCAGCCCTGTGGGCACTTTCACTGCAGCCTGGTGAGAAACCTTGAGGTGGAAGTACTTTGCTAAACCACATCTGGGTTTTTGACCCCCAGAAGCTGTGGGATAATGTATGTTGTTCTAAACTTCTAAGATTTGGGGTGATTTGTTATGCAGCAATGGATTAACACAAAAGATATGCACATTCCTTTTTTCTGAGTTGGAGTCTCACTCTGTCACCCAGGCTGGAGTGCAGTGGCATGCTCCCAGCCACCACAGCCTCTACCTGCTGGACTCAGGTGATCCTTCTGCCTCAGCCTTCCAAGTGGCTGGAACTACAGACACGGGCTACAATGTCTGGCTAATTTTTTGATTTATTGTAGAGACGAGGTCTCACCATGTTGCCCAGGTTTGTCTTGAACCCGCGGGATTGGGCAATCCTCTTGCCTCGGCCTCCCAAAGTGCTGGGATTATAGGCTTGAGCCACTGTGGCTGGCCTATAAAAAAATTTTTTTTTGAGTTGGAGTCTCACTCTTGTTGCCCAGGCTGGAGTGTAGTGGCACGTTCATGGCCACTGCAGCCTTGACCTGCTGGGCTTAGGTGATCCTTCTGCCTCCAAGTAGCTGGAATTACAGGCATGCACCACCATGCTCGACTAATTTTTTTATTTATTGTAGAGACGAGATCTCACCAAGTTGCCCAGGCTGGTCTTGAGCCTGCAGGCTCAGTCAATCCTTTCACTTTGGCCTCCCAAAGTGTTGGGACTAGAGGCATGAACCAACGTGCCCGGCCTGCACATTCCTTTTGATGTGTCTTTCTTTTATGCCTTCCAGAAAGTTTACACCAATTCCCATCTTCCTTCTCTGCAGATGTGAGGGCTAACAGGTTAATTTTCCATAAGGAGATACTGCTGGCAGCCAGGGCCACAGACGGTGCCTCTTGTTCTGAATAGCCTCTGTCTCCAGAGAAGCCAGTCCTGGGTGTATGGACAGTTTCCCCATTACCCAGTCCTCTTCCCAGGGAATTATCTCAGAACATGTGTCTGCTGTTTTGGCAGGCTTGTTAAGGGTGAGAAGGACAGGCTGGGTGCCTTTTCTCTCTAATGGACTTCCAGGGCATCCGAGCATATTCCAGAAAGTCATTTATCAGTCTCCCTGGCCACAGCCCTCATTTTAATTGTAAGAAAACACAATTTGTTTTCTCAGATCGGATGGATGTGTCTATATTTTGAATTCGTTTTTGAGCTCAGGGTGCATTCTCATCTCAATCATTTTGAAATTTAGTGGAAACTAAGAACATTCCATGGTCTTCTAGAAACAAACTGTCCCCTTCAGTGGTGAGCAGAGTGTTGAGAGGCCTCCTTGGTTTGGCTCTCCTACATGGGGACACATAGCATGGTTCCCCTGCCCCACCCCACTCCTCTGGAAGACGAGACCCCGAAGACTGGAGTGATCTGAAGGGACCCGATGGCCATCTCCAGGCTTGGTCTCTTCCTCAGGAGAGCTCCGCGCCTCTCTCTGGTGTCCTCTCACTGGCTGGGCTGTGGTGAGGATTAATGGCCCTCTGTAAGGCTCTGATGGATCCATAATCGGTTTGCTTCATTAGGGCCTGCTGCCTGGGGAAGTTCATTATCCACTCGGAGACACGGTAAATGGAGCTCTGCTGTGAGGCCCAGAGATCAGGCCACCTCTTGGGTAGACATAGAGGTTGTCCTGAGAGTCTGTCTCTGGCCCCATCCTTGTAAGCCAGAAACGTGGGCATAGGAAGCAAATGAATATTGTTTAGGTTCTTCATTCGTCAGCATGTGTGAAGGCCAAAGGAGGTAATTCTGAACTTCTTCTGGGTCATGGACTCCACGGAAAGATTTTAAACTGCGCAGATCTGTACCACAGCATGCTGTTTTAGGAGTAGGTGTTGCAGACTTCTTGAGCCTATCAACAGTCCTCTTGGAAAGTTCATGAATTCCCCTTCCCCCACCAATGAGACATTTTGAAGGAGATACCTTAGCTTATTTACTCATCTATCTGTCCCCTCAATTTATTCAACAAGTTTTCTTTTTTTTGAGTCAGAGTCTCACTCTGTGGCCCAGACTGGAGTGCAGTGGCACGCTCACGGCCGCTGCAGCCTTGACCTGCTGGGCTCCGGCGATCCTCCCGCCTCAGCCTTCTCAGTAGCTGGGGACTACAGGCGTATGCCGCTATGCCTTGCTAATGTTTCTTCATTTTCTTGTAAGACAAGGTCTCACTAAGTTGTCCAGGCTGGTCTCGAACCCCTGGGCTCAGGTAATCCTCTTGCTTTGGCCTCCCAAAGTGCTGGGGTGACAAAAATGAGCCACCATGCCTGGCCTTATTCAACAAATATTTAAGGCTGGACTTGGTGGCTCAGCCTGTCATCCCAGCACTTCGGGAGGCTGAGGCGAGTGGATTGCCCATGGGTTTGAGACCAGCCCGGGCAACTACGCGACTCCTTGTCTCTACAAAAAAAAAAAAAAAGAAATGAATCTGACAAAAGTGATAGATTGTCACCACCACAGTTAAATCATAAAGGGGTGGTGATCATTCAGAGATTTCGCTTACTTTCCTAGGCTCCTTGGGCTTCCTCCCTCAGATGAAACGAGCTGCCCTGTTGCGAGCTGCCCAGTGGAGACCACGTAGCAAAAGACCGGGGGGGGGGCTTCCCCCCAATAGCCAGAGAGGAACTGAGACCCTGGGTCCAACAACACATGAGGAACTAAGTCCTGCCGACAACCACAGTGAGAGCTCAGAAATGGATCCCTTTCCCCATAAAGCCTGCAGATGAGACCACAGCCCGACCCACACTTTAACCACAGCAATGAAGACTGACCCGGAGGACTCAGCTTACCTGGGCCTGGTTACCTGACTCCAGGGAACAGTGCGATGATACATCTCTGTTGTTTCAAGCCATGAAGTTTTGCAATGACTGATTACACAGTGATATATTCCTCACTTACCCCGAAACAGAGTGCAGGTGGAAAGTCTCCCGACTCTTAGATATTTTTCTTTTAATAGTTGATTTTAATCCATTCACCACTGTGACTACTCGTAAATATCGTTAGGTTTATTTTTGTTGTTTTATTTTGTGTTGGAAGTTCTCTTAAAATTTTAGCATATTTGATTAACTCAGATACATTTTAAATTGTATTAAGAATAGTTTTCCTATGAATACCTACATTCAGTGAATTGCCTCTCCCCGTATTCTCTCACTCTACTACACTCAACTTTCATATTAAAACCATCTTGGAAAATGTTTAAAACAAAAACAAAAACAAATATTTATTGAGCACCTACTATATGCCAGGGAAACCATTTTTCTTGTGACAAGTTTTGAGCCAGCCCTAAAGTGAGAGTGAATTAGAAGCATCTTTTGAGGAAATAGCAACCACAACCAAACTTATTCAGGCATTTTGTTTTCTCTTCTCTTCCTTTTCAGGTAAAGGCAGGGAGTGAAGGATGACGGAAGATTTCATGAGCATTTTTTTTTTTTAGTTGATGTCTCACTCCATCACCCAGACTGGAGTGCAGTGGTACGCTCCCGGTCACTGCGTCCTCGACCTGCTGGGCTCCGGTGATCCTTCCACCTCGGCCTTCTAAGGAGCTGGAACTGCAGGCATGAGCTACCACGCCCGGCTAATTTTTGATTTATTCTAGAGACAAGTTCTTGCCAAGTTGCCCAGGCGGGTCTCAAACCCGCGGGCTCAGGCAATCCACTTGCCTCGGCCTCCCAAAGTGCTGGGATTACAGGCTGAGCCACTGAGCCCGGCTTTCATGAGCATTTTTATTCCCTTAAACTGTCACGTATTTGGCTACGTAAAAGGAGCCATCGACAGGGAGGAGAGTTCATTCTGAGGCCAAGAGACATCTTGGGGTATGTTAAGCATCTACTTTCTAACAAAGCCACAGCTACTTATTACAATCTAAATTCTAAGTCTCCAAATCTCACCAACCCACAAGAATGTGAGGACAGACACCCGCAGCGGCCTGGCAAGAAGGCTCATCTGTGCTCTCCAATTGGACCCCAGGATCAAAGAGAATCGGGTGCTTGTGACAATCCACCCAGCCTCAAGCTTTTCAACGCGAAGAATCCCGACTGCTCAGAACCTCTTTCTTTGTAATCCAGATCTGTCACTTCTCTGGGGTACCCCCTCCTCATCTTACATCCCCCATGTGGAACCTCAACTTGCAGAACTTGAGTGAGACTGGGGGCTGCGGGCTGGAGGTGAAAATCTGAAACAGGATTGCTGGAGAAGCAAGTATGTGAGGCCTGCCACTTCTGGCCTGGATGGAGTAACCCAGACCAATAATCCCAGCAAAGAAATCCTACCGGAGGTTTAAGGACAACACGCTCCCAGTTCCCAAGTCATTCTGTGAGGCCAGCGTTACCCTCGTATCAAACCAAAGGAAGATATTTAACCAAAGAAAATGATAGGCCTGGTGCAGTGGCTCACACTGAAAGGGCCAGGTGGGAGGATTGCTTGAACCCAGGAGTTTGAGACCGGCCTGGACAACACAGTGAGATCTTGTCTCTACAAAAAAAAAAAAGAAAAGAAAAAAAGCAACTGGGTGTGGCAGCACACACTTGTAGTCCCAGCGACTTGAGAGGTTAAAGAAGAAAAATGGCCTGAATTCAAGAGGTTGAGGCTGTGGTGAGCTGTGATCATGCCACCGCCTTCTAGCCGGGGTGACAGAGTGAGACTCCAGCTCACAAGTAAAAAAAAAAAAAACAACCCCTCAAAAACCCCATTTCCACTTGCTTTAGGATAAAAATATCAAATACTTAGGAACTGTATTCGTTTCCTATCTGCTATAGCAAAATGCCACAAACTTAATGGCTTACAACAAACAAGACACATTTTTTTTGTCGTTTGGTTCTAGAGGTTAGAAGTTAAAAATGTGTCTCAGTGGGCTGAAAGAGAATGTTGGCAGGGCTGTGTTTCTTCTAGAGGCTCCAGGGGAGTATCCATTCCATGTCTTTCTGGCTTTTAGAGGTTGCCCAATTTCTTGGCTCACGGCCCAGCATCCCTCTGACTCCTGGTTGCAGTCACATCTCCTTTCTGACTGACCTTCTCTCTCTTTCTTCTGTGGTCCCTTATGATTGCGTTGGGTCCACATGGGTAGTCCAGGATAACCTCGCTATTGCAAGATCCTTCATCATGCTTCCAAGTCCCTTCTGTCCTGTAATGTGACGTATGTACAGCTTCTGATCATCAGATTGTGGGCATCTTTGGGGACATTATTCCTCCCATCACAGGGGCAAGTCTGACAACAGATGTAAAAAACCTGCTGAGAGAAATTCTAAATGACCTAAATAAATGGAGAGCTATATCATACTGGTGGATTGAAAAACTCAACATTGTTAAATTGTCAATTCTCTCCAAATTGATCTATAGCTCCAACTCAATCCCAGTGAAAATCCCAGTGATATTCCCATAGTAATTAATAAATTGACTCATTTGGAAATTGCATGGAGTTGCAAAATATCTAGAGAAGCTAAAACAACTTTGAAAAAAAATTGGAGAATTTCACTATCAGATTTTAAGCCTCATTAGAAGGCAACAAAAGTCCAAAGTATGGTATTGAAATAAACAGACATACAGTCGTGGGAAAGTACCAGGGGGTGGGGCTGGATTGGCAGCACCAGGGGGGTGGGGCTGGGGGTGGGATTTTGCTGGGGGAGCCGGGGGCATACCCCATCAACAAGGGTAACTGCATAATGAACGTTTGCATACTTAACCCTGAATTGTACCCCACATCTTTAAAATAGGATTTAAAAAAAAAAGAAATAAATACACATAAATGCCAGTGGAAAATAATAGAGACTCTAGAAATTGGTTTGTACATATATTGTCAATTGACTTTCAACAAAGATGAGAAGGCAATTCAGTGTAGAAAAGATAGTATTTTCTTTCTTTTTCTTTGAGTTAGAGGCTCAATCTGTCACCCAGGCTGGAATGCAGTGGCACGCTCATGGCCACCGCAGCCTCTACATGCTGGGCTCAGGTCACCCTTCAGCCTTAGCTTTCTAAGTAGCTGGAACTCCAGGCATGTGCCACCACGCCCAGCTAATTTTTTGATTTATTATAGAGACGAGGTCTCACCAAGTTGCCCAGGCTGGTCTCGACCCCTTGGACTCAGGTAATCTTCTTGCCTCAGCCTCCCAAAAGTGCTGGAGTTACAGGCTTGAGTCACTGCTGAAAAGATAGTATTTTCAACAAATGGTGATGGAACAACTGGATATTTAAATAAGAGAAAAAAGGAAAAACCCATTTTTAATACTGTATAGAACATTTAAATGAATCACAGATCTATGTGGTAAACCTATAATCATAAAATTTCTAAGCCAGTAGTGGTGGCTCATGGCTGTAATCCCAGGGTTTTGGGAGGCTGAGACAGGAGGATTGTTTGAGGTTAAGAGTTTGAGAACACCCTGTGCAACATAATAAGACCCAATCTCTGCAAAAAATAAAGTCTCAGCTACTTGGGAGGCCATGGTGGGAGGATCCCTTGAGCCCAGCACTCCAGCCTGGGTGACAGAGCAAGACCCTGTCTCTAAAACAAAACAAAACAAACAAAACACCAGAAAACTTCTAGAAAAAAACATATAAGGAAAATGTTTGCAGTTTTGGGTTTGACAAAGATTTCTTTTTGTGTGTGTGTGTGTTGGAGTCTCACTCAGTCGCCCAGACTGGAGTGCAGTGGCCGCTCCCGGCCACTGCAGCCTCGAACTGCTGGGCTCCGGCGATCCTTCCGCCTCAGCCTTCCGAGTAACTGGAACTACAGGCACGCGCTACCACGCCCGGCTAATTTTTTATTTATTGTAGAGATGAGGTCTTGCCAAGTTGTCCAGGCGGGTCTCGAACCCGCGGGCTCAGGCAATCCACTCACCTTAGCCTCCCAACGGCGCGGGATTACAGGCTGAGCCACCGAGCCCAGTTGACAAAGATTTCTTAGCTATGACACCAAAATCACGATACATAAACTAAAACATTGATAATTTGAAGTTCAAATCTAAGAACTTTTGCTCTTCAAGAGACACTGTTAAGGGAATGAAAAGGCAAGTCGTGGATTGGAGAAAAGTATTTTCAATTGTGCATTTGATTAAACTTGTATCTTGAACACATAAATCATTCTTAAAGCTCAATAATAATGAAAATAAATAACCCAATTTAAAAATGAGCAAAAATTTTAATAGACATTTCACCAGAGAAGATGTGTGGATGGCAAACAAGCACATGAAAAGATGCTCAGCATCACTAGACATTAGCAAAATGCAAATTAAGACAAGAATTTTTATCACTGTCCAGAGACTCACTGTTTGCAATGTTGGTGAGAACTGAAAGAACTAGAACTCTCAAACCATGCTGGCGAAATGTAAACTGCTCCAACTGCTTTGGAAAGCAGTGTGGCAGTTTCTTAAATAATTAAACACAGATACCTTGTGAGTCAGCTATTCCACTCCTAGGTGGGTACCATGATAAATGAAAGCAAACTGTTTCCAAACGACTAGCGTGAAATGTTTATAGCAAGTCAATAACTGCATACAACCCCAATTTCCATCAACAGGTGGTATATCCATGCAATGAAATACTGCTTAGCTATAAAAATGAATGCACTATTGATACATGCAACAACATGTAAAATGATTATGCTGTGTGAAAGAAGCCAGATGAAAAAGCGTGCACAATGTATAATCCATTTATATAAAATTCTAGAAAATGTGAATTCATTTATATGACAGATTTTATTCTGATTTCTGATCCTTTGTATGCAATGTTTCCTGTCCTACCCCTAGAAACTTTCAGTATCTTCAATATTCTGAAATTTGACAATGATGCACTTAGGTGTGGGTCTAATTTTGCCCTTGTGCAACATTCTCCATGAGTCCTTTCAATCTAGAACTTGTATCCTTCTGTTCTAGGAAATGCCCTCTGTTGACTGTGTTAGATGATTTCCTTCATGGCTTCTGTTGGGAGCCGGCAGTGGAGGCCCGCCTGAGCATTAGGGATCCAGGCAGGCTGTGGACCCTGAGACCACCAGGTTGGGTTCAGGAGCTGAAGGCCCATTCCCGCCTCCCTTCTTTGTTGTTTGACATGACCCACTAGCAGGGACTTTGATGATCTAAGCATGAAGTTCTGAGAGTATGACAGGCATGGCTGACTCTAGGAATCCATTGTTCCCATTTCTCACAGATTGTGGTTTCGGCTTTAAACATAACACAGTTCAAACTCGGGTCACATTTGGGAGCCTTATGTATGATACAAGCTTCTTTATAAGATTTAAAAGTATATTTGTAGAATTAGAATATACATTTAGAGAGTTGTTTCCAGCTTTAGATGGTATAGATGATTATCTAGAGTTACCAGAAATGGCCCAGCACGAACTTTGAACTGGGCCACATTCCTAAAGGCCCAGCATCCACTTTGGGCTGGGCTGCGCTGCATTCTTTTAAACCGGTTTTTTAGCTACAATTTGTGTAGGTTTTTCTACTTATTATAGAAATTGAATTTATTTTATTCATAGAAAGTATTGTAGAATAGGTCATGGTACGTCAGGGAATCATGTTAGTTCAAGCATGATCAATCATGATATTTTGAGGTTTAATAAGAATACAGGTAGCCGGGCTCGGTGGCTCAGCCTGTAATCCTGCGCCTTTGGGAGGCTGAGGTGAGTGGATTGCCTGAGCCCGCGGGTTCGAGACCCGCCTGGGCAACTTGGCGATACCTCATCTCTATAATAATAATAATAATAAAAAATCAGCTGGGCATGGTAGCACATGCCTGTAATTCTGGCTACTCAGAAGGCTGAGGCAGCAGGATCACCGGAGCCCAGCAGGTCGAGGCTGCGGTGGCCGAGAGCGGCCACAGCACTCCAGTCTGGGCGACAGAGTGAGACTCCAACTCATAAAAAAAAAAAAAAATACAGTTAACTTTAGAAATTTCATTGTCTCCATTTTCTACTATTGTGGTTTTGGCCTTAGTACATTTACAGTTTGTATTTGGGTTTTATTTTTAGAAGCTTTATTGCTGATGATCAGCTTTAGATATTAGGATTAGGAATTAGAAACTTTTATAGAAATTAAGATAGATACATAGGATTTTAGAATAGCCATTTTGTTAAGAGATTGTAATCAATTGTTCCTAGAAACGGCCCAGCATGATCTTTGGACTGGGCCACATTCTTTAGGAACTGGTTTGAGCTATAATTAAGAGTTTCTATAGTTTCTTTCTGTAGGAAGAATTAGCACAGAATAAGAAAGTATTAAGATTTAAGTTAGTCATTAGGTGTTGTGTATGCATAAGCTTTAGAAGTTATTGACTATTAAAATATTATGATGTTAGAATTGTTGTATTGCTTTTGAGGAACATTAACCAAGCATAAGGAACAGTGAGATGACTTTGGGATTGTCCTTCCTCATGCTTGGGAAAACGCCTGGTGGTGGGGGACGCCCCTCATCCACCTGGCTTTGTGTTCACGTGAAAGTCTTGTGATTTAACAGGTGAAAATCTGGGATAAAAGACTTATGATTTGTCCCATTAAATGACTTCTGCACTAGACAGAGTCCAGTCTCTTTCTTTCTCCCCCCTTCTCTTTCTTTCTCCAGAATAATCGCCGATGCTGCCACACCTCCCAGGGACCCCCTAAATCTCTCTGCAGGGGCTGGCCCCCTGCAGGCTTCCTCTGTTCTTTCTTTCTGGAGCTCCTATTGTTTTGATGTTGGACCTTCCTGGCCATTTCTAATAGCTTTTCTTTTCTTTTTTTTCTCTACTTCATGAGAGATTTCCTCAGCCGTATCTTTTACTATTTCAATTAAGTTTTCATTTTTGCAATTCTATTTTTAAATTCAAGAGCTCTTATTTTGTTTTGTTTTCTAAGTGTTCCATTGTTCATTTCCAAATAGTGTTCTGTTCCTGTTTTATGGATGCAATACCTTCTCTTAACTTGCTGATGATATTAGTAATGGTTTACATTTTTTTCTCCTTGTGTAGTCTCTGGTTTCCCCAAGTTGCTTTTCCCTGTTTGTTTTGTTCTTTGTATTCCTCATTAGAGGTTTTATTCTGATGTCTGGCAATCCTTGATCATCTGCTCATGATTAAAAGTTGGGGACTAAAATGCTGACTGGACACTCATAGCACTGGGTGTGGCTTGTCCACTGTTGACTGATCTACTTGGGCCATCTCCTTGCAAAACTCCAGATGTTGGGAATTTTTGGTCCTAGATTTTGGACTCATCAAATTTCCAGCGTAAAGATCTTCTGATCTCCTGCTTCGAGGTGTAGGTCTCCTCTCAATATTCTGGAAGTGGAGGCAGGGAAGAGAGTTGTGGGGGGTGGGTGTCTCAGCATCAAGCACACTTTTATTCACTTTAGGTCCTGTGCCTGGCATTTCTCACCACACAGACCCTCAGTTGACCTTCCAGGATGAGGGAAGGACAATGACTGAGATGTATAGAGTGGGGGATGGGATGGGGATGGGATGTCAACTTTTAACATATCCTTCAGTTTTTAGCCCCATCTTTCCTTCTCCTTCCAGAAGCCGCCATTGTCAACAGTCTAGAGCCATTTGAAAGTTACGGAGTGTAAATTGAGTTCTTGCCTTTTTCCCCGGGTGGGCTCAGGGTTCAGATCTTTTGGATTTGCTGAATTACTGATGATCCATTCATCTGCTTCCCAGCTTCCAAAATTCTGTGGCTGTTTTCTTTTCTTCCAGTTTTTCCCTTTTGTTGTTTAGTGTTTATACTCTTAAAGAGTACACAAAAGTAAATATGTGTTCTTAGCTTGCTGTCTCATTGTTAAAATGTCTCTACTCTCTTCTGCACACTTGTTTCTCAGGTGTGAAGACAGCTCTTGATTGTGAGTCACTAGAGGAAAGGAGAAGGGGAAGGAGGGAAGGAAAGGGGAGGGGCAACAAGGTGGGCAGAGGGTCTTGCAACAGGAGAGAGGAAGGCAGTGGAGGTAAGCTCAGTGGGCCGTGGAACTGTCTTGGAGAGGTGACAAGGTGAGGTGAGGGTCCCCAGGGTTCTGACATGGCTCTCCTGGGGGCACCAAGCATACCCAGAGAAGCTGGGCTGCTTCCATGGAGCAGGAACTCACCACTGTGCTAGGCTGACAGGTGGGGTGAAGTTACCAGAGTCTCTTCTGTCCCAGGCCTTCAAGACCTTGGGGTAGCCCAAGAAGAGAGAGGCGATCCTTCCTCCTTTCTCAAAATGGTCTTCTCCGGAGGGGACAGTCCTGCAGGCTTCAGCCACTTGTCATCCAACTTTGAGGGTCCTCTTGCCACCCTGGCTGCTCTCTTCTGGCCACTACATGAAAAGAATGGCATGAAAGGCAGCTCACTATTTTGGATGCAGTTCCCTCAGTTCCCTGGTAGGCTGCGTGTGTGCCCAGCGGGTGTTCTCGATGCACTCGCTTGGGTCTCAAAGTCTTTCACAGACTCAGGGACCGTCCCCACCCCCATTGCATTTGTGGCTGACGTGACTTCCAGTCCCAACTCCATACGCTTGCCTACTTCTACCATAGAGGGTGGAAAATCTAGACACCCGCTCTCCCAGCTTCTTTTTTTTTTTTTGAGTTGGAGTCTCACTCTGTCGCCCAGACAGGAGTGCAGTGGCCGCTCCCGGCCACCGCAGCCTCGACCTGCTGGGCTCCGGCGATCCTTCCACTTCAGCCTTTCGAGTAGCCAGAATTATAGGCATGCGCTACCACGCCCGGCTGATTTTTTGATTTATTGTAGAGATGAGGTCTCGCTGTCCAGGTGGGTCTCGAACCCGCGGGCACAGGAAATCCACACACCTCAGCCTCCCAAAGGCACGGGATTACAGGCTGAGCCACCGAGCCTGGCTTTCCCAGCTTCTTTACGACTCAGGCTGGCTTGTGGCTTCCTTCTCACCCTTTCTCTGGATGTGCTGTGGGTTCCTGGACCTGCCATAGCTATCGTGACTGTGAGGGGAAGGTTGAGGGGTTGAGTCGCTTAACACCTGTCAGGGGCTACCTCTCTTCTGATTCATTGTTAATCTGAGAAAATAAACCCCGACTTTTTAAAGCCACTCTTGGTTGGGTTTTCTGTTACTTGCAGCTAAACGCATTCCTAATGGATACTCTGCATTTTAGATGTGGGTTGCAAGCAGCAATCCCTGGGTGACCGCGCCTCTTCCCTCAGAATGAAACGTACTTTTTCTTTCAGGCCCTGGAGGATGATTGGTGTGGTTGCTGTGTCAGCCCACTTCCACACCTACCTGGGACCCCAGGGTCTGTCCCAGTAAGGACCGCATAGACATATTTGATCCCAGTTCCCAAGGAGTGACCGGGGTGGGCAGGTTAGCCACTCAGTCACTCAAGGACAAGGCAGGAGGCACCTTACTTACTCACCATCACCCATAGTCAAAATCTGTGCTTCTAGAAATAAGTAAGAGGACCATGTGGTCCAAAATGAGCCACCCAGGAGGGAACACGGCAGGCTGGGGGGCCGGAAGTGGACGTGTGCTCTGCATGATTGGGGGAGACACGTTGCCTCAGCAATATTTTTGGCATTCCCATTTGTAGCTTGTAGCTGGCTGGGTCTCCTCACACTGTCTGAGATGGAAGGGGCAGGAATGGAAGTCTGTACCACCATTTCCGGGAGATAATAAACTCTTGTTTGGGGATTTCCAGAGTGACTGAGTGTGAGCCTTGGAGAGGCCCTTGGAGGTCAACCGGGCTTAAGCCCAGCCTTGGCCACTGCCCCTGGCCGGCTGCCTCTCCAGTGGACCATCTTGTATCTGAGCAGCCTCCTGGATGGGAGCCTCCTGGATGGCCCCGGGGGAGGCTGCTTAGCCACGTGTCTCTGGAAACTCATGTTCTCATGCTAAGATCTGTGATTCATAGGAATGTTTCTAACCACTCAGCCTCTGGGACCTCTCTGGGCCGTGGCAGACACACACTGGGGTATTCCACAGTGACAGCCTGTCCTGGAGCTCATTCTACAGGGGATGGATGTTATCCTCTGTGGGGAGATCTCAGCCCTAAGAAAGGAGCTCTTTATGTCTCCTTGGGAAGACATCCCGGGACTTGTTTGAAGAGGGTCAAGGAAGAGCCAACAGCACCTGGAGTTCTGGGCACACACTTGCCACCTTCCTTCAATGTGAATGGCTTCCATGGCTTAATTTCTCCCATCAGGCAGTGGGTGGGGTGGACTGGGGGGGTCTGTGAAGATGACATGCCGGGGCGGAGATGTCGTGGGAGGAAAGTTAATGCAGGATTTTCTTTCTGCAGACAAAAGCAGGATATTTCACTCAGACGGTGTGATCATGGTTCTCTTTTCTGGCCCACAGTGCGGTGGGGGGTGAAAGTGGTTCTGGGCATACTGGGGTTGGGTCACCGCCCTGCCACTTTCTTAGGAAAGTTGCTTAACTTCTCTAAATCCTTTCCTGACACGGTTCAGCTCTAGAGGAAGAGGAGGTTCCCAGCACAGTGCGGCCGCCCGTGGACATCTGGCGATGTTTATAGAATCTCTATTAGGAGCAGAACAGGGGTGCAAGAGAGCCCAGATGATAGAACAGCTCACTGAGAATGGGAAGGTCCAGGGCAACTTGGGAAGGGTGAGGAGGATTTTTACAAGTGCAGCAGTGGGTGGGTGGTGAGGGGAAGGGTAGGACAGCTGGGGAAGGTGAGGCAGCTGGGGTGGGCTTGGGATGTGAAGGGTTCTGGGAGATGAGCCTGGAAGGCTGATAGGAGCCATCGACAGTGGTGGTTGTTGGCGGTTTTGGGATGAGGGCGTTGTGTGAAGCCTGGGGGTGATGCTTTGATAATTGGATTGTTACCACAAGAACAAATAAACTGAATTGCGTTCGCAGCTGCCCGCCGTCTCTCTCCAACGCCAGCGCCGCCTCTCGCTCGCCCGAGCTCCAGCCGAAGGAGAAGGGCGGTAAGTAAGGAGGTCTCTAGACCATGGCTCGTACAAAGCAGACTGCCTGCGAATCGACTGGTGGTAAAGCACCCAGGAAGCAACTGGGTACAAAAGCCGCTCGCAAGAGTGCACCCTCTACTGGAGGGGTGAAGAAACCTCATCGTTACAGGCCTGGTACTGTGGCACTCCGTGAAATTAGACGTTATCAGAAGGCCGCTGAACTTCTGATTCGCAAACTTCCTTTCCAGCGTCTGGTGCGAGAAATTGCTCAGGACTTCAAAACAGATCTGCGCTTCCAGAGTGCAGCTATTGATACTTTGCAGGAGGCAAGCGAGGCCTATCTGGTTGGCCTTTTTGAAGACACCAACCTGTGTGCTATCCATGCCAAACGTGTAACAATTATGCCAAAAGACATCCAGCTAGCACGCCGCATACGTGGAGAGCGTGCTCAAATCCACTATGATGGGAAACATTTCATTCTCAAAAAAAAAAAATTCTCTTCTTCCTGTTATTGGTAGTTCTGAATGTCAGATTTTTTTTTTCCCATGGGGTCAAAAGGTACCTAAGTATATGATCGCGAGTGGAAAAACAGGGGACGGAAATCAGGTATTGGCAGTTTTTCCATTTTCATTTGTGTGTGGATTTTTAATATAAAAGCGGGGCTGTAAAGCATTAATGCAAGTCAAAATGTTTCAGTGAACAAGTTTCAGCGGTTCGGCTTTATAACAATTATAAATAAACCTGTTAAATTAAAAAAAAAAGAATGAATAAACCACGTTCACAGAAGGCAAACTGGGGTCCTGCCTAGCTGCCAAGGAGCCCCTCAGGAACAAGCCATGGCTACCTGGGAAGACTACATGGAAAGAGGTGGCCGGAGGCTACGCTGGCGTCTCCTGAGGAGCAGCACAGGGTCCGCCTCTTCAAGCAACTACCATCTTTATCTTGCAGACACCCTTCGTGCTGCTGGGGCTGGAGTCTCTGCCCACAGGGTGAGGTGAGAGGGAGAGGTGGAGGCAATCGTAAGAACGGTAGCCTTTGGATGGGCCCAGCACAGGGTCATGGTGGCGTTTAATTCTCACGCCAATGGACAGTTAAGATGTAACTGCCCAGAGACAGGCTGGCTCCTGAGAGCGAAATAGTCACTGAGCGCAGACTGCGTGCCCAGCCGTGCTTCGCGTCTGTTACCTTGGCAGGTCCTCCTGACAGTCCCGTCCGCAGACATCATCCTCAGCAGCACTTAGCCTCAGGGTAAAAACGTGGGTCAGAGGGGCTGGAGAGGCAGGCAGCCATGGCCCCATCATGGGAGGCCGGCACTGGAAAGAGGCAGCAAGGATGGGAAAAGATGCAGGGAGAGCCCCACCTGGGGAAGCTTTTGTCATGCTCCCGGCAGGAGGTGATGAACAGGAATTCAGGTCGTGGCTCTGTACACAGTCGGCACTCAATAAATGCTTGGTGTCTAGTGGTAGGAGATGGGAAGGATTTGAGGGCTGCTGAGATGGCGGTGGCCTCCCCTGAGATGGGGTTGCCTGAGAAGTGGCAGGACTGGGGCTGGGAATATAAGACTCATTCTGGACATGTTGGGTTCCAAAGGTTCATCTCTGTCCCCCTGGGATCACGATGTGGGAAACAATTGTCAGAGCTGGGCCAACCTCTAGAGGTCTCCTCAAGCCCCTACTTTCATCGCTGGGCACGCTGAAGCCCGGGGAGAGAAGGAACCCCTGGCTGAGAGCCATTCAGGTGCAGACGCCTACTCCTCTGCCCCTGACCACCTGCAGACAAATCCCAAATAAGAGCAAGTGACCTTTCAAGGTTTCCGGTGTTTCCCTTCTTTGTTCCTTAGGCATTGTGCTGGACACAACATCTGGAGACACCTGTTTGTCGATGCCGATTCTTCTGACCCTGCATTCCGAGGAGACAGAATCCTCAGGGGAGCCTTGACAATGGTTCATCAAATGGCTGCATCATCGACTCTCCCTACGTGCTTTAGAAATAATAGGCGCCCTTGGAAAAAGTGTTTTTTGTGGTCATGTAAGTTAGGAAATTCTGGACTCCACATCCTAAACAGGGCTTTGTGCTGCGGGACGTCTCATGGCCTTGAGCAGAGCTGAGTCAGTCTCCGGGAGGGGCTTTCTGTGTGTGCAGGGTTTCCCAAGGCTGTTGAACCGATGAATATCTTGTCTGTGGAGAATCCATCTCTGTCTCTCAGACCTGGTGCTCTGGAGTCGTGTTTTGGGAAATAATTGTCAGACCTGGGCTGGCCTCTGGGGGTCTTGCCCAAGCCCCTCATTTCATTTTGGGAGGGAGAAGGGAATTTCCTGGCAGAGTCAGAGTCAGTTCCTGCTGCCCCAGCCTCTTGCTTAAGGACTCATGAGCTTCAAATTCCTGGGCCCTCGGAGGGATCAATTTTTCTTTCCAATGGACTCTTCTGGAAAGGGTTTGGGAGGGTGCCTGGAGAGGTTGGGCTTTGCCCCCATCTGTGTCCAGACCCCTGATATGGACCTGTAAGAGCATCCCTTTTCCCACCCTCAGCCTCAGAGAGAGTCGTGTCTGAGGACCGAGTTGGACACTGGGTGCAAAGCAACTACGGTCCCAACATTGCCTGACGGAGCCCTCTGCAGGCTGCTGAGAGGGCAGTAATGCCTGTCTGGGAGGCGACCACTGCAACAGGACTCTGTGGGCACAATGGCGAGGCCCAGCTCTGTCCTCTCTGAGCCTCTTTTGTGGCCCTGCGCCCAGAAGACCCCTCCTTGATTCACTGGGAGCACGCCACGGAACCAGTGGGTGCCATGGGCTCCGACAGCCAGAACGGCCGTGTTGCTGGTCCAGGAGGACTGCACTCGCTGAGAAGCAGCTCGGGCTGGCGGAGTGAGGCCAGCATGTCAGGAAACCCTGTTCCTGTCAGTTTGGCCGTGTGACTCTCCTGCAGGGATCTCCACCTCACATGCACAAAACGGATCCTTCTTGCGGACTTTTATGCAGAGCCGACTCGGCACCCGGCCTGGTGCGGGACCTGTGTTGGCAGAGGGTGGCGTATTGCTTTGGGGGCCCAGAAGGCAAGGCCTGAGGCTTGGGAGCAGGGTGTCTAACTGGGAGCTGACCCCAGAAAGCGGGGGTGCGGGGTGGGGAAAGGAGGGGAATGGTGGAAAAGCTAAACCAGGAGTAACCTAGGTGGCTGCCCAGGGCCACAGTGCCAGATGCCATTGGGGCCTCCTGGGATAGGACAGAGTTGTCCACCTGAAGAACAGGAGAGTTCACCCCTGGTTCCCATCCCACATTTGCCCCAAGGGCGTAATCCCCATGTTCCTGGCTGTGTGTGCTTGGCCTGGGCAGACTCCCAGGTGCCCAGAGACAAGCTTGACACCGGCGTGACACCAACGTTTCCAGGGCTGGCGAGTGTGAGGTCACCTATAATCCTTGCCACCGAGATGTGGCTGAGTCAGAGGTGGGCCCAGGGGTGTCTCGAGGGAAGTGGGGTGCCTGTCACAAGCCATGCCTCTGTCTCCAGGGCGTGGTGAAGCTGGAGGGCTTTGGGCTAGAAGACAGGATGCCACGGGGCAAGCCGACCGTCCTGTCCCAGGGAGTTCTCCGCACAACTTCTTCTATGGTCCCTTCATGATCTTCTTATAACTGTTGTGAAAACATAGTAACTCAGAACAGACAGCTGAAAAGGGGCCACTTTTGAAAAATGTGACCAGAGGGGCCAAGCTTCGTCTACCCCTGCACCCGGACAGAAAGTCCACTGTAGCTCTAAAGCGTTCTTAGAACAGGCTGAGCAATGGTGTAATCATTACCCTCAGATTCAGGAAGTCTTGTCTGGCTTCTTGAAAAACTGTAAGTTAGACAATCAGACTGGATGTTTCCCCCACAGAACTGACTTAGGGCCGGGCTCGGTGGCTCAGCCTGTAATCCCACGCCTTGGGAGGCTGAGGTGAGTGGATTGCCTGAGCCCGCAGGTTCGAGACCCACCTGGGCAACTTGGTGAGATCTCATCTCTACAATAAGTCAAAAAAACTAGCCGGGCATGGTAGCACCCACCTGTAGTTCCAGCTACTTGGAAGGTTGAGGCGGAAGGATTGCTGGAGCCCAGCAGGTTGAGGCTGAGGTGGCCGGGAGCGGCCACTGCACTCCAGTCTGGGTGACAGAGTGAGACTCCAACTCAAAAAAAAAAAAAGAAAAGAAAAAAAAAGAAACTGACTTAGGGATGTATATTTTTAAAAATGTGGCCATGAAAATGTTCCTCCGAACCTTGAAAATGAGCCTTGCCAAGACTGTCCAAAATCTGGGGGCTGCCCAGGTTAGTGGAAGAATGCCTCACCGCTTGGCCTCTCTGAAATATACGCTTGGGAAGGCTCCCGGCCTCGGGAAGCCATGTTGCAGAGAACGTGCATCCTCAGAATCTGGTGCATTCCTGCGCCTCTCCGTGGGCAGCAGGGGGTTGTGAACCTGAGTCCCTGGGGAGGCAGCACTAATGCTCACCCTGTCACACAGGGATGCTTCCTGGCCAAGGGGTCTGCTCTTCCTGCAAAGCAGGGTTTGATGTTGAGATAACTCAGGTGGAAATAGGTGTCCTTTCTTGGCACCCAGGAGGGCTCCAAGGCTGTGGTATGTACTGGGTCTGGGGAAGGTTGGAACAGAGGCTACCTCTTTAGCCATGAGAATTGGGGAACCACTGGGAGAGGCCAGGTGGTCAAGGCCCTGTGTTGAGGCTGGGAGCCAGGTAGAGGCAGGAGGTGCGTGGTTATGGGAGGGCAGAGTTGTGGTGGGAAGGGTTGGGCGGGGGTGGGGACAGGAGTCTCAGGAACAAGGTCCCCAGTCCGGTTGGCCAAACCCCAGGCTCCACAGTCCTGGGCAGGAACCCACTGTTGAAGTCTGGACCCACCCCCTCCTGGGCCACAGCTGACTGGGTGAGAGAAGAGGCTTGATTCAGCCGGGGTCCATCAGACCCGTTTCTGGGGAATTTAGGATTGGGACGAGACACTGGCCAGTTGGATGGTGGCACTGGAACTGAGGTAGCCATGTGTAAACATTTGAGGCAGGTGCAAAAGAGCTTTCAGAGAGGGAAGAGGAAGAGCCCAGTGGAAAGGGATTGAGAAATTGCACAGCCCCGGGGCAGGGTGAGTGGGACCAGGGAAAGCAGAGACTTGTCCCAGCCAGTTCCGGGCCCCGCTGCCAGTTCCAGTCCCCACTGCCAGTCCTGGCATTTTCTCCCTCAGTTCATTGGTTCCTTGATATGTTCCATGTCTCCGGTTAAAGTCCACTCTTGTGAGCTGACTCGAGTAGGCTTGTCTCTGGCATCTGAACAATCCCGGGAGAGTCAGTGTCCCTGTTGTCACGTGGGACAGAAATGAAGCCTGTGGGAGGAGAATAGTCTGGGTGAGAGGGGCTGGACCACATTGGATCCTGTCAGCCTGCCTGGCTCCACGCCTGAGAGGGCAGACTCAGCTGGTGTCTGCTCAGTGGGGAGTGGCCCGGCGTCCCGGGTACCAGGACCGCAGGCAGGTGAGGAAGGACCCAAGAGTCGCACACCCTCCCTGGAGAGAGGCAGAGTCGGTGAAGGACACAAACGGCACTTTTGGTGTTTGAAGACCCGTTAGAGGAAAAGAGGAGACTATGTCTTGTGCCCTCCAAGGGTGTCAGGTCGAGGGGCCGCTTTGGGCTCACGTAGGGGAGGTCTTCTCCTGGAGCTGCCTGACACAGCATGGTGGCCTTGGGCACAGGAAGCTCCGTTTCTGCAGCTGAAGGACTGTGTGCACAAGTGTCACAGGGTGTGCACATATGGAGTCGGTGGACTGGACGATCATAAAGGACACTTCCGCCTGCATGCAGGGCCAGTCCTGGGACAGAGACAGGCCCAAGCCATGATGGTGCACGTGAACCAGTTGCAGAAACTGGTGGGGCCCTGGTCCCCAGAACAAACAGGTGAGGCCTCTGCTCCAGACTGAGTCTGTGAGGCTGAGAGGCCAGGAGGGGAGAGAGAGAGAGCAGCTCAGCAGGAGAGAAAACAAGGGAATAAATAGATGCTTAAAAGGGATTTTATTTGTTGTTGTTGTTGTTGTTGTTTTGAGTTAGAGTCTCACTCTGTCACCCAGACTGGAATGCAGTGGCCGCTCCCGGCCACCACAGCCTCTACCTGCTGGGCTCCGGCGATCCTTCCGCCTCAGCCTTCTGAGCAGCTGGAACTACAGGCATGCGCTACCACGCCCGCTCATATTTTGATTTTTTTTTTTTTGAGTTGGAGTCTCACTCCGTCGCCCAGACTGGAGTGCAGTGGCCGCTCCCGGCCACCGCAGCCTCGACCTGCTGGGCTCCGGCGATCCTTCCGCCTCAGCCTTCCGAGTAGCCGGAATTACAGGCATGCGCTACCACACCCAGCTGATTTTTTGATTTATTGTAGAGATGAGGTCTCGCTGCCCAGGCAGGTCTCGAACCCGCGGGCTCAGGCAATCCACTCACCTCAGCCTCCCAAGGCGCGGGATTACAGGCTGAGCCACCGAGCCCGGCCATTTTTTGATTTATTGTAGAGATGAGGTCTTGCTGAGTTGCCCAGGCGGGTCTCGAACCCGCGGGCTCAAGCAATCCACTCACCTCAGCCTCCCAAAGGCGTGGGATTACAGGCTGAGCCACCGAGCCCGGCTAAAAGGGATTTTAAAGACATTTTGCATTGAGATGTGCAGGGTGGTCTCCTCCACCTCCCTCTGAGCATTTCAGTACAATTTACAAGACCAACAGTGCCTTTGGAGTTGGACTTCTCTCTGGGGTGGATGTGTTTGGAGCAGGAAGGCCTCTGGATGGGAGAGGCAGTGACCACCCAGGCGAAGCACAGGAGAGGCCCACGCATGACACAGGTTACACACCTTGCTCCTTTTTCCCCCTCAGCCTCGGGGACCAACTTCCTGGTCAGCAGCCAGTGGTCCTTAAGAGCTGCCTCTCTGCCAGGATGTCTTCCGTCTTCCCAGAAAGCCATGGGGGTGTGACTCAAGCCACCCGTGTCCCTCTGAACTCCATCAGCAAAGCCTGACCCGGAATGTCCCTGTGTCGCAAATGTCGCACCACCCCGTGACTCCTAACTGGAGATAAGGATGGGAAGGAGGCTGTTCTAGACACCGTGTCAAAATGAGTGTGGAGCCTTCCTGGGGAGACAGGTGACAACCTGGGAGAGCTTTCCGGTGATGGCAGAAACAGGCTTTGGTGGGGAAGGAGAGAAAACAGAGCACATTGGAAAGTCTTGCCTGGTGTCTTTCCCAGAAAGCGACCTGTGTGGAATTTCTCCATGGAATCAGCCCATGAAGGCAGCTTGGCAGCGCGGATGGAGGCGGTGGCCGTTTCTGGGGCAGCTGCAATCCGGCAGCTTTTGGTAATTATCTGTTAGTAATTATCTGCTAAGGCTTTGGTAAACAGCAGCCTGTTTAGCCATCCTTGAAGAATTAAATCATTACATTTATTGCTCTATCCACTCGCTATTAACCTCCTAAGAGGCTTCTCCACCTCAGAACTTGGGTTTTCATTTGACAAACTCTAAGGAGAGCATTAAAGTCGGGACCGCGGAGGGCGGAGAGCCGCTCGCCAGCTGACGCGGCCGGGAGGTAAATCTTGTTGACTGCAGCTCTCCATCAGTGAGGCCGTGTCAGGCATCCTCTGGCGGCTGGCACCCCTGACAACGGCAGGCTCTTCAGGAAAGTAGAAGCTTCTCACGGGGAGCGGATCTTAAGAGGCAACGAGCCAAGCTTGGAAGAGCCCAGAGAGTTCTGGAGAGACACAGGCAGGCAGGCCAGGCCTTTTCTGGGATGAGCAGAACAACATGGCTGGCACTGTCTGGGGCCATGGGCCTTAGGGTCAGGAGGAGTGATCCAGGGCCTCGTCTCTCTTGGAGGCTGCAGTGAGCTCTGTTTGGATGAGGTCAGATGAAGATCAAGAACATGGCTTCAAGCCGGGCTCGGTGGCTCAGCCTGTAATCCCGCGCCTTTGGGAGGCTGAGGTGAGTGGATTGCCTGAGCCCGCAGGTTCGAGACCCGCCTGGGCAGCAAGACCTCATCTCTATGATAAATAAAAAATTAAGCCGGGCGTGGTAGCGCATGCCTGTAATTTCGGCTACTTGGAAGGCTGAGACGGAATGATTGCTGGAGCCCAGCAGGTGAGGCTGCGGTGGCCGGGAGCGGCCACTGCACTCCAGTCTGGGCGACAGAGTGAGACTCCAACTCAAAAAAAAAAAAGAACATGGCTTCAGCTAGGGTCTTTCCCTCTGGTCTAGGCTTGTTCTTTTATTTCTGGCTGTTTCAGGGGTAGCACCAAGCCACGACCCATGAAGATAGACCCGTTGCAGAATCTGATGGCTGAGGCAGGTGAGGCCTCTGATTCAGATGCTATTAGCAAGGATGGAGAGCTCCTCTCAGGAGCCAGCATGGGAATCCAGAGCTGGTCAGGATACCTTTTGTCTGCCTGATATTTGCTAGCCATTGTCTTGCCAGGTGGCATCTGCCAGTTGAGGGCATGCAGAGGTGACGATCGTGGGTGGTATTCTGTGCTCTGAGCTACCTCAGAGGGGCATGTGCTCCCAGGGGCTCTTGTCTCTGGGGACCTTACACATTGGCAGGGGCAAGGCATTGCCTTGTCACATAGCAGGTGGGCAGCTAGCATGCAGGAAGCCCCAGAGGATCACAGGGGACTTAGGAGACTTAGCTCTGAGTGTCTACTCTACACCAGGCACTGTGCTGAGCTGAGGGTGCATAGTGGCGAGGAAGCCCAGACCTGCCTTGCTCTCATGTGGAGTTGGGCTTACAGGGAAAGACCATAATAAATCTCACACGTGACCAGAGCCAGCAAGGATGCTAAATGAACATGGTTGGTCCTCTGGACTCACGCCACTGGATCTAAAAGGAGATCAGATCTTCAGGCCTAATCCTCTAGCTTGTTCCTTAGATTCTCAAGCCATTACACATGAGGCAAAATGAGACGCAATGAGTGAATGGGATCAATGTAAATTCGTTTTGGAAGAGGCCATTATAATGGCTCGTTTCGGAAATCCTTTTGAACCTGATCTTCTCTGTCTTCTTTTCAGCAATCAAGTGAACAGTGATGGAACTTTGAAAAACCCACAATTGGAGGACAAGATTGGCCAACAGATTTTTAAAATATACAAATAAATTTTCATGCAGGGACTTAACAGGTAAGAGAAAAGCATGATTCTCATTTTAGTATAAATTACCTTCATTGCTAAGCTCTATTAAAGAGACTGTGGCAGAAAATTGGGGTTGGATAGTGAAAACATGCCAGAGCTCGAATATTGTTTGCTGAGCCCAGTGAGCTGTTGGACAGCCTTCGGAGGGCCTCTGGATCCAGCCCCTGTCCCCTTTCCTTTCTAACTCTCCAGATCCTCCTCCTTCCCTGTTCCAGTTCTGTCTTGGTCCTGCTCCTTGGTCTACTCTGTGTGCCGCCCAGGGACACTCTTGTGTCCCAGCTCTGGCACCTTTTGTTCTTTGGAGGAAGCACCTTCCAGACAAGCGAATGTCTCTTGCTAATGCGGGTGGGTTTCTACAGTCTCACTTTGCTGCGGTATTGGGCCAGACGGTCTTGCCTCCAACAGTGTGGAGAAGGGGAGGAGACGGAGCATCCTTCCTTGTTTTGGTGACAACACTGTTTGGGTGACTGATGTGCACCCAGGCTGAGTGCCACCCTTCAGAAGGCCTGTGCACGGAGGAGGCCACACCCTCCCTGAAGCACGAGGCTGGCCTTCTCCTTTGGCTGTGGAAACCCTTCAGTGTGCAACGTGCCCCAGTCTGGGCAGTTCCCCTCCCCTGGCACCTGTGAGGACCATCCACAAGTCAGAGCCTGGGCTAAGCCTTGCCGGAGAGTTGGAGGCCCTGTTTACTACAGATCCAGCAGCAGGGAGGGAGCCAGGTGGGCATCAGGTGATATGTATTGAATCTGCGAATGAAGAGTGGGATGGAGGTGTCACCTCCTGTAGTTGGACTGACTGCTCAGGGCTGTCCCCAGCCAGTGCTGGAATCCTTCTAGGAGTCATGTGTGAAACTCCACAGGATAGGCCTGAGGGAGGATTCTGGGAAGTGCTTTCTCCAGATGGGTGCTTGAAGGACTCCATCACTAACTGTCATAAAGGGTCCAGGAGGCCGGGACTTTTGCTCTGGTCTTAGCCCAGACTGACTGTTCCATGGCTGTTACTTGGCTCACTCTTGCAGTGACCAAGCAACACTACAGGATAGACCCTGACCAGATGCTCACAAGGAGGCACACCCTAATATCTACTGCTTTCTGGAAAACAAGTGAGCTTGTGGTCCCAGCCATGTGGAGTCTCAGACAGACACTGAGGGTGGATAACAGAGTGGCATAAAAAGCTGCACAGAGGCCCATGGAGGGAGACATTCACATTGCGAATGGGGTGGGGCCAGGGGAGCAGGGTGAGGAATAGAGGAAGTAACACTTGAACTGGGCTTTGGAGGTTAAATAGAAGCTCACTGTGGGAGAAGAGCCTGCAATGCAGAGGGAGCATCACAAAAGCCAGTGCCCCAGATGGCCTGTCACATTCAGGGGTAGTGTGGTATGCCTGGGCTGGGGGTGGGGTATCCCCTCCAGCCTGGCACCTGCCCTGTGTGATTCCATCCTGTGATGGGCTTGCTTAGTTGGTGTGGCAGTGAATGGGGCTGACCCGTGTGGCCAGTAGAATACTACTGAAGTGATGAGGTGGAACTTTGGAAGCTGGATCATAAAAGGCATCCCAGCTTCCTCCATGGTCTCAGATTGCACACTGGGCAAGCCAGCCATCACACTGTAAGGATGTCCAAGTAGCCCTGTGGAGAGGAGCTGAGGCCTCCCACCAACAACCGGCACCAATCTGCCAGCCGTGTGAGTGCGCCACCTGGAAGCGGGTCCTCCAGCCTCAGACAGGCTTTCAGAGGACTGCAGCCTTGCTGACATCTGACAGCAATCCCATGAACGACTCCCAGACAGAACTTTCTAGCCAAGTGGCTCCTGAGTTCTTGGCCACAGAAACAGAGAGATCATAAGTGCTTATTGTTGTGTTAAGTGCTGGGTCTTTTGTTACATAACGCTAGGCCAACTAGTGTGGTTGATTGCTGAGGTGGACAACTTCTAAGGTGGCTGCCCATGATGCTGTGATGGGATGTCACCCTGAGATCGCATAACTAGAGACTCTGGCTCTAGTCCTGCTTGCCTCTCTTGCTCTGAGGGAAACCGGCTGCCGTGTTGTGAGCAGCCCTATGGAGGGGCCCGTGTGGCCAAGAATTGAGGGAGGCCTCCCGCTGACAGCCAGTGAGGAACTGAGGCCCTTGGTCCTATGACTTGTGTGAAATGAATTAGGCCAACAACCATGTGGGTGAACACGATTGCGGATCCTGCACTAGGTGAACCTTGAGATGACAGTGGCCCCAGCAGCCCCCTGGATGCCAGTCTTGTGACACCCTGAGCCAGATCACACAGCTAAGCTGCACCCAGATTCCTGACCCACAGATACTGTGCAGCTACAAATGACTATTGTTTTAAAACTGCTAAGAACGGGGGTCATTTGTTACACAGCAGCAGATAATGAATACAGTTCTGATGAATGGCATTGGCCTCACCTGTCCTATCCTGTACCTGGGTGCACTTGGCTTTGGTCCAGACATGGGTCTCAGTCTATCACTTGAACCTTGCTTATCCAAGGAATCACCAAGTGAAAGGTACCTAGAAGAAACCTAGAAGAAACTTAGCTTATTCTTTAGTCTTTTTGCCTCAGCATAACCATTAGAAAGCATTCAGACATTCTACTGCAGGACAAACAGCAGCCTATCCCATCCCCGATAGGCAAATCTCCTTCAGGTGCAAGACCAGGACAGTCCAACCCTTCATGGTTTAGCATAACAATCTCTAGTAAACTTTTGATTCCTTGTCAAGGCCCAAATCACAAGAGTTTGTGAGTTGCAAGTGTCTGAGTTTGTGAATTGCAGATGTCTAACACGTCTCTTGCAGGAATCCTCCCCTCCCTCAGGGTTAACCTACTGCTTTTTGGAAAACGAAATCAGCCTCCTTAAGACCATAGAGGCTGCCATAACATGGTGGTTAAGTATAGGGGTGAAACACAGGCTCACGGCCAGCCACCTCTTACCTGTGTGCCCTTAAATAGAGTTACAGCTCTTCCCTGAGTTCCATTTTCCAGGTGGCCCTCCTGAAACGAATCGGGATGCCATAAAGTGGGCAGTTTGATCAGCGCCAGCCAGAGAGGCAACACAAGGACTGAATGAGAGGATCTCCGTAAGGAGCTTAGCTCTGGAACACGGCAGGTGCTGGACACAAGCTTGACCTTGTAGTGTCAGGACACTTGCCGTCATAGGTGCCATCCTGGTACCTAGAACAGGGTCTATTAGCAAAGATGCCCACTCTTCAAGGACGAGGAGGTCTCAGCTCTGCAATCACCGAGGCTTTGCTTGAGGCTTCCCCAAAGAACATTCTCCAGGGCCGAGTCACCCCGTTGCTCCGGTGCGTGTGAACTTGAACTTTGAATCCTGGCTGGAATCCTAACGCCCCGTTAACACAACAGAGCTCACCGGCTCCCGGCCACCTTGTGTGCTGAAGATCTCGACCCCGCTTGTGTGCTTATTTCTTGCTGTACGAAGCGATGATTTAATTCTTGCCTGGATCTCATTCAGCCCAAGTTTGTGCTGAAGTGAAGCATATTTCAGCACCCACCAATTTCCATATAGATAAAAGAAAAAAAAAAAGATAAAACCTCAACTAGTATCTTCAAGAACTATGCATTTGAAACCTGTTTCTTAAAGATGGATTGCTCTGTTAGGCTGCTAAGAGGTTTTTCTTGACTTGTCAACATTTTATCCCTCTGCCCACCACAAACATTCCGGGCCATAAATTATTCATTGCCCAGTTAGTGGTTTTAAAAAACAGCTGCCTGGGGCTGAAATACTTTTTTAATCCTCCCTTTGCTTTTTGCTTTCTTGCTGCTGGAAAAGTAGAAATACCCGGAGGTCTCCGGACTTGGAGATTCATGGCTGAATGAGAAAGTGGTATGGAGCCCAGCACGTGCTTGGCTGGGGCGGCAGACGGTGGTGGTCATTTACAGTGTTGGGGCAACGCAGGACACTGGGGTCAGTTACATGTTAATGTCGAAATAGGTGTGTTTGGGCCCTTTCCCCCTTTCTGTTGGCAGGGACCCCAAGGTTTTCATGAAACGCCGAGAGGAGACTTAGCTCCATTCTAGTCCAGCCAAGTCCACAGCTGGAGAGAATCGGCCTTTCTCTGCTAACTTGATTCCGCTCTCCCTGGGCACCTCCCCAGGATGGGTTCATGGCAGGAGACAGTGCCCACCTTGTCCTGCTTCCTCATGTCCACCACTCTTGTCATGCACACCTGGAGCCTTTTGCAATTTCTGATGGCAACCCCAGGGGGCAACAGGCCTCTCCAGGGAGGATTCTCTGTCCCCACAGGATGTGGATAAAGGTGGGGATGTGGACTTAGGCTTTAGGGGTCGAGCCCTGTATTCGTTTTCCATAGCAACCGCAACGAAGTGCCACAAAGTGGGTATCTTGAATGAACAGAAATCTGTTCTCTCTCAGTTCTGGGGGCCAGAAGCCTGAAATCCCACTCTCAGCAAGATCAGGTTCTCTCTGAGTCTCTGGATCGAATCCTTTCTAGCTTCTTTCTGGCTCCGCACCGGAAGCTGACGGTCCTTGGCTAAAGACCGCCAGCTGCAAACGTTCTCTCTACTGTCACACGGAGTTGACTCTGTACATCTCTGTCTCTGTGTCCAAGTCCCCCTTCATAGGAGGACTAGTCCTATTGGATTTGGGCCCACTCTGCTCTGATGCAACCACATTTGCGCTTCACTGATTGCACTGACAATGACCCCATTTTAAAATAAGGTATCAGGGGTGAGGACTTCAAATACTTTTTCTGGTGACACAGTTCAACCCATCACAGGGTTAGAGGAAGAGGGAACCCCCGGTGGCCAGGCTCCCGAGTAAAGCATCTGAAGCCAAGAGGTCACATTCTGAAGAAATTCCACCTTGCCCTAGCAGGACACTTGCCCTTTGCTACCCTGAAGGAATGTTGTTGTCCCTCAGCCCTGACATAGTGCCTTGGCTGTGCAGGTACCAGGCTTTGGTGTGTGCCCGGAAGCCTGTCCTGTCCTTTCGCATAGAAGAAAAGGAATGCAAGAAAACTGGATCGACAATGAAGCATGCCCACCTCACATGGGAACAGGATGCTCCCTAGGAGAATGGCTAGCCACCTTGCATCTTGTCTCAGCACCCTGGTTTGAGGACAGAGCTGTCCACCTGCCATGGGTAGCAGATGCAGCCTCTTGCTAGTTCCTCCATTCTTTCTGTGACTCCACTTTGACTCGGAAGTCCTTTGCCCTTCTCTCCTCATTCTTTCCCGGCATTCATGGTTTTACTAGAGCAGTATTTCTGGGTGGGCTCTAGGAAGTCCTCCAAGTTTGTCGGCCTCCTGAGAACTGGCCAGTGGTGGCTGCACATCTCTGCAGTATACCCTGCTGGACGAGGTAGTTTCTTGCAGGGATTGACAGATGGCAGTGTTTGCTGGTTTAGGTTAAAAAAAATTCCAGTAACACCCTCCAAAATGTTAGGTCAGACCCGCTGGGGCAGGGTCGGGGTGGGGGGTGGGGATTGATTGTGCCATATGGTGCTGCGTGAAAGATGCAAAGAATGAATGACACAGAAGTTAGATTGGAAAATATAGTTTATTTAGAAAGTAACAGAGGGAAAGAGAGAGAGAGAGAGAGAGGAGATTTATCTCCCCAAGATAGGGGATGGGGCCAAAGCTAGGAAACATGGTGGCCATAGCTCAAAGAGTCATGTGGACACACCAGAATTTAACAAAGCAATAGCCAATGGCAGCTGGAGGTTGAATGCTTTTAAACCTTCGCTTTGATGGTAGCAGGTCATTGGGGTGATTGGGTGGTGGTAATTCCATGTCATTACAAAGGGGCAGGTGAGCGCAGGTACTGACATCAGGTGATGGGTGGCAGGTGGATGCATGGGTTAGTCACATGACTTGCCAAGGTGATGGGGTCTGTCTGTGTCATGAAGGTCACTAAGGGCTGATTAGCTTAAGTTGGATCTTATGGATGAAGGCAGATACTTGAAATAGAAAAGTCAATTAGTATAAAACAAGCTGGGAGGGGTTGTAAGACAATTATCAGTAGCTACCTCTGAGAAATTGGTTGTGTCCTTGACTAGTGATTCGAGGGTAAAGCAAAGTGAACTGCTCGAAAAACATGGCAAAGCTAAGCAATGTTAAAATGGCTGCTCGTTGGGTATATTAACTTCATCTTGGTTCTTTCAGCTGGTTCTTAAGTTGAATGTGAAGTAATTTCCCCCTAAACTTACCCTCCAACTTGGCGAAAAGGAATGATAGTTTTGTTTCCAAATACTTGTATTAGAAATTAATGCCAAGGGAGAGAAGTGACCAAGAGTTTTGGCTTCTAGCAGAGATTCCTAGCTGTTGCTCTGTAATCACCAGCGGATGTCTGTGTTTCGTCAAGGCCAGTTCTCCTGGTTTCTACCACTTTCCACTAGCCCAGCTATGGTCACAGTGCTTTAGGTTCCATGACTCAGAAAGCAGACCAAAGAGACATGGTCCTGGTTGTCCCTGTCCATTCCCACTGGATGCGGGTGTTATGTTCTGGGTCATTCACCTTCGGCTCAATTAGAATTTATTTTAAGATTGAAGCACGCCTGGGCAACTTGGCGAGACCTCATCTCTACAATAAATCAAAAAATCAGCTGGGCGTGGTAGTGCGCGCCTGTAATTCTGGCTACTCAGAAGGCTGAGGCGGAAGGATCACCGGATCCCCAGCAGGTTGAGGCTGCGGTGGCCGGGAGTGGCCACTGCACTCCAGTCTGGGCGACAGAGTGAGACTCCAACTCAAAAAAAAAAAAAAAATTGAAGCAGGCTTTAATTGGAGATGCTGGGACTCCTCCAAGCCCAGGGCACCTCTAAGTGTGGGAGTGAATCAGCTTGGAAGAAAAGCAGCTGAAGGAAAAGACAGGGGATCAGGATGAGTTTCTTTCTGCCTGGTGTCACTTGAGGAAGAAAGGAAATAAGTGACAAGCACTTTTGCATACAACAATTTACTTAATCCTTACAGTAGTTCTCTGTATGAAGAGGCTGAGACTCAAGGAAGCCAAGTGACCTGTCCAGGTCACCTAGATAGTAAGTGGCAGAGCTTACAGACCCAAGGTTCCTGAATGAGAGGATTTCTCTTTCAGGCAGGTGGCTTCCATATCCCTTTCATCACACAGTGGTGAATGGTGGCCTAGTCCAAATAATGAGGTTCCCTGCTGTGGCTGGGAATCTGAGCAGACACCTTTGCATTTTTTTTAATCTTTTAAATTTGAGTTGGAGTTTCACTCTGTCGCCCAGACTAGGGTGCAGTGGCATGCTCCCAGCCACCGCAGCCTCGACCTGCTGGGCTCCGGCGATCCTTCCGCCTCAGCCTTCCAAGTAGCGGGAACTACAGGTGCGTGCTATCAGGCCCGGCTGATTTTTTGATTTATTGTAGAGATGAGGTCTCGCCAAGTTGCCCAGGCAGGTCTCGAACCCGCGGTTTTAGGCAATCCACTCACCACAGCCTCCCAAAGTGCGGAATTACAGGCTGAGCCACCGAGCCCGGCTCACCCTCCCGCCGGCTGTCTGGGAACTGCACATGCAGCTCATTTGGGCATGGGCTGCAAACCCCAGGATGGCCCACATCTTGGGGCATTTGGTAGGGAGTTACTCAGGGGAGGCAAGGGAAGGGACACCCTTCCGGAAGCATCGGAGGAAATTGTTTTTCCATTTAAAGGCTAAAGAGTCTAGTAGCAGAAAGTCTTTGGAAATGAGGGTTTCCAAAGGAAACACTTGGGAGCCCTTGGAAGCATTTTGTAGAAGTGTGGACTGTTGCAAAAAGAAGCGAGGGTAGCAAGACCTCCAAAAATCAACTTATTGATTGATTCCATTGTATTTTCTGTCGTTCAAGTCGTTTAGTTTTGTTTTTATTGTTATTATTTCCTTTCTGAAGACTTTCTTTAAACTAATATTGAGCTGAATATGTAGGTCATCTATTTTCTGTATTATTATTTTTAGTAACAATTTTGTTGAGATGTAGTTCACATATACAATTTATTCTAAAGTGTACAATTCAGTGGTTTTTAGTATGTATATTTACAGAGTTGCACCTCCCTCACCACTGTCACTTTTAGAACATTTTATAATCCTCAGAGTGCAGTGCATCCTGGTATGACTGGCTTTGACAGAGCTCTCTTTGGCCTTCTCTTTTCCAGATCTCTCTGTTAAGTTGTCTGCTTCCTTTGGTGAGATAGCAAGCTCATTAGACTCTACTAATTACTTGATGATTGCTCTATTGTTTTTCAAAATGCCCTGGGGCATAAATTGCTCCACAGTCTGATCCAATTGAACAGGAATAGATTTTGAGACCATTCTTTGAGATTTGTTTGGACGTCAGGAGGGCTTTTTTTTTTTGAGTTGGAGTCTCACTCTGTCACCCAGACTGGAGTGCAGTGGCCGCTCCCGGCCACCGCAGCCTAAACCTGCTGGGCTCCGGCGATCCTTCCGCCTCAGCCTTCCAAGTAGCTGGAACTACAGGCGCGCACTACCACGCCGGCTAATTTTTGATTTGTTGTAGAGATAAGGTCTCGCCAAGTTGCCCAGGCGGGTCTCGAACTTAGCTTTCTCTTTTTTTAGTTCTCTCTGGTGAACTAGCTGGTCTTTGGTTTAACTTGTTGCTCTTAATTAAGAGGCACTGTTGTTTTTAAGAGTGCCCTTAGACTTGAACTTCCCTATCTTCTGTTTGAAATAAAGTCTATTCTTCTGGGGAGGGCTTTGGAACTCTCTTTTTTTTATATCAATATTTTTTATTTTGATATTGTGGGGTACAGTTAAGGGTAGGTATACAAATATGCTTCTTTCAGGTACCCTTGTCGATAAGGAGTGTCTCCCCGTCTCCAGGGAGCTCTCTTTTCTTATGTGTTGCATTTTTCCCTGGGTAAACTTTCTTAGCTATAGCTCTGGGAACTGAGTAGGCAATAGACTCTAGTCTTTTTTTTTTTTTTTTTTTTTGGTCAGAGTCTCACTCTGTCTCCCAGGCTGGAATGCGGTGGTATATTCATGGCCACCACAGCCATGACCTACTGGGCTCAAAGGAAGCTTCTGCCTCAGCCTTCTAAGTAGCTGGAACCACAGGTACATGCCACGTGCCTGGATAATTTTTTTATTTATTGCAGAGACGAGGTCTTGCCAAGTTGCCCAGGGTGGTCTTGACCCCTTGAACTCAGGCAATCCTCTTGCCTCGGCCTCCCAAAGTGGTGGGACTACAGGCATGAGCCATTGTGCCTGGCTTGACTCTAGTCTTCTCAGCTTGCCTCTCCCCTGGAATGTCTGCCCTATAAGTGAGCTGGGGGGAATGTGTTGGGGCCCCAGTGTTCTTGGTTTGCTAGGCCTTTGTCCTACCAGTAGTGGCTGGGAGAAAAGTAACTCCAGCTTCTCAGTTATACTCACCAGGAATTTCACCTTTTCAACGTGGAGTTGTAGGTGATGAGAAAAATCATGTTGGCTTGTCTCTTCTGGTGAGAGACATGGTAAGCCTCAATTGGGAGATGAAGGGAGAGAGAGTCCCAATTTCTTGGCCACACCCACCTGGAGTGAAGCTTCTCTTAAGCTGAGTCAGACTGGTCAGGAAGAGTGGGTTTTGGCTGAAATGCCACAGATTCTCGCTGTTCTTACCAAGTTCTAGTAGATTTTCTTGCGTACATGTTTCTTCATTTGTTGTATTCCTTTAGGACAATTTCCAGAGATTTTAAATGGTTGTTTATTTTTGCCAGCTTATTTCACTGGGGAGTGGTCCATAGAGGTATTCATGCTATCATCCTAGAAGCAAAGACTGTATTGTTTTATTTTTAATGATGAAGGCATCTTTCTACTATAAATTTGCCTACTAATACAGCTTTGGTTGTATGCAGTAGGTTTTAACAAATCATATTCTAATTTTCTGTTGTATTTATTATTTATTTTCTGAGGTCAATGCAAAGACTACTTTAATTTTCCAATGAATGAGCTATCTACCTATTTTTGGTTCTTCAGACTTTCAGCATTCTAGTCTAGCATTTGTTGGATATTTTTAGAGACTGGCTTGTACAATTTCTGCTTTTTATAATTTATAAAGAAGCCATCTTTTTGGACAAGTATATATGTGGTAAGTTTTGGAAAATGCTCCCTCAATAACTTGACAAAAAGGCATATTCTCTGCTTGTGGGGCAAAAAATGTAGGCTCTATATGATAAGTTAACTTTATTATATTTCTATGACCCTGTAAGTCTGCAATAGACAATATTCCAATAGACAGAAATGGGTACAAGGAGTAAAACAAATTCGCAAGGCAAATTTGTAAGGCACTTTCAGCTGGCTCATGCTGATTTCATGGAAGCACTACCTAATACGTTTTTTTCTCAGAAACTTATCCAGGTAGCACAGAGTACAGATTCATAAAACTTTTGGCCTCTGAGTGGCCTTGGAGGCTTTCCAGTTTACTTCTTTGTTTTACACATGAGAAAAATGACTCCCCCAAGGTCACATAGCTCGCAAACTCTGAACCTGGCAGCTGAATTCGAGTCTCTTAGAATCTGCTGAGAGTATGAAGTCTCTGGTTTTGCCCTGCTTTTGATGTGCTGCGTTTTGTTTTAGCCTTTAATTTGTCTCTGAGACAGTTGGTGCCTTACGAATGGGTTGAGATATGTTTCTTAGGAAAAATAAATGGCTTCATGCATTTATTTTAGGTACTTTACAGTTTGCAAAGAACCTTACAGTTTGCAAAGCACTCTCATATGTCTCCTCAAATCTGATCTCCACAGCCAAGGGCTGTTGAAGGCAGTGCTGTGGACGAGGCAACCAAGACCCAGAGACCAACCCTCCACATGTCGGTGCTGCCCGGAGGCCGCATGTCCTGTCTCACCTTGGCCCAGAGCCAAGGTTCAGACGCTTTCGCTTCCTGAATGGTTCTTTTGGGGTAACATGATCATATCCTACAGGACTTTTCCTTCCTCCTTTGGAACAATGCTCTGGGCAGCTGGCTGGGTTTTGTAAACACAGTGAGAAGTCTGGGAAATTATTATTTTTAAATAGCACTCTACCATGCACCTGCTTTTGTAGCATATAGCCGGCTGGGTGTGCATCGAGACAGTTCCCTTCTTGTCTTCTGGGACACTCTTAGCTCGTTCCCTGCCTTTCCTTTCCTTCCTGTGCAGGTGCAGTCCGGCAGTCCCAACTCAGCTACTCTCTCCCTCCTAGCGCTACTGCTCAGCCAGCCTTCTCATGGCAGCTTTGGTCCCCCTGAGACTGGCCATGGAGTGGTCAGAGCGCCTCACTGCCTGCCTGGATGCTATGCAGGACTGCACTAGTTATCTAGTACTGTGTAATAAATTACCCCAAATTTAGAGCCTTCACAAGGATGCACATGTATTAAGTCACACAGCTCCTTTATTATTCTTCTTATTCTTTTATTTTAGCGTTGAGGGGTACAAGTGAGGATTTGCTACACAAGTAAATTGCATGTGGGTGAAGCTTGGGCTTCTGAGGGCCTGCTCTCCCCCGATAGTGGACTAGGTACCCAGTGTGTTTCCACGTGTCCCCTTCCCACCCCATTCCCTCTCCTGGCAGTATCCAGCGTTTGCCAATCTCACCCTTGTGCTCTTGTGACCATTATCATCAGGGCCCGCTTATGAGTGAGAACATGCAGTATTTAGTTCTTTGTTTATGTGATAGTTCACTGAGTATGACAGTCTCCAGCTGCATCCATGTTGCTGCAAAGGCCATGATTTTGTTCTTCTTTATGGCGGCATAATAGACTATCATGGATATATGCTACATTTTCTTTATCCAGTCCACTTTCAGTGAGCATCTGGGTTGGTTCCATGTTTTTGCTATGGTGAAAAGTGCCGCAATAAACATGCGTGTGCAGGTGTCTTTTTGGTAGAGAGTCACACCGTTTCTATGGACGTGGCTTAAATGTTCTGGCTTAAGGTACCCCATGAGGTTGTTGTCTCATGTTGGCTGGAGCTGACATTGCTGAAGGTTGACCCAGGCTGGAGGGCTTCCTTCCCAGGTGGTTCCACACCTGTGGCTGACATGTGTGTGCTGGCTGTGGACAGAGTCTCTGTTCCTCGCCATGTAGACTTCTCTGTAGGGCTGTCGAGTGTCTTCATGATGTGGTGGACTCCTTCCGGTCAAGTGACCCAAGAGAGAACAAGTCAGGAGCTTGACGGAGCCTTCATGACGGAGCTTTGGAGGTTGCACATGGTCACCTCTGTGATATCCTATTGATTATACAGGTCCTCCCTATTCAGTGGGAAGGGTCAGGACTACACAAGGTTGTGAATACCATAAAGTGTCTTCTGTGCTCTTCTGTCTTCCAGCAATTACTGTGCTCCGCTCAGCTGGGCTGTGAGGGGTCCAGGAGCTCCCTGTGGGCTCTTGGATGGGATCATGGGGCCAAGGTGACAGTGCAGAGTCATGTCCACCTGACTAGGCTGGATTGACAGAAATACGGCATCTTGAATCTAGGAGGTGAGGGTTCCTGGCTTGAGCAGAACTGCTTGGGATTGTGGGTCCCTCACTGCGTGCAGCCTGTAGGTGGTGAGACCTATTTAGGAAAGGCAAGGGGAGAGAAGAGGGACTCGGAATGCTTCATCTGGTTAAAAACAACTAACCTTCCAAGCTTTGAAATGGGTGCTGTGAAAAAGTGTACGCACTTATTCAGTGTGAAGGGCGATGGAGCCAAGCTGGGCCCAGGCATGGAGGGTTCGGGAAATGGACTGGGCCCCATGCAGGAAGACTCCAGTCAGTCAACTACAGAGTCTTCAAACTGTTTTCCCTAAGAGGCCAGCTTCGCCTCTTACATCCACGCCCTGAAGGCAACCAGAGAGGTTTGGTCAATCCTGCAGATCTCATGCTACCCAGGACGCCCTGTGGCTTTGCGTCAAGACTCTGGTGTGAACTTGACCCAGCCCTGTCTAGCCCCAGCCTCATCTCGTACTGTGGGTCTTGCTCTCCTGCACGTGTCTTTCTTTTCCTTCTGCCGACAGTCCTTGCCCATGGGGACATGTCTACACCCACACACACGTACACACCTGACATACATAAATGGACTTTCCTATACAAGAACACGTTCACCCCCTCCATACACTTGCACACCTAGATATATATATATATATGCATACTCTCACACATGCACAAAACATACTTACACACAAACTCACATATAGGGACATATCCACACATATCCACACACATGAACACACACACCCATGTTCACCCACACTGATTCCTACCGCTCTCGGGTGAACATACATGCTTGCTGTCACTCTCTCTTCCGTGCATACTCACCCATGCACACACTCACCCCTGCGCACACAAGCTCTGCTTTCATCTCAAGTAATTCCTGCTCATTCTTCAGCTTTGCGCTGCCCCCTGTTCAGGAAAACCTTCCCTGACTCTGCAGAAAAGTCAGCTAAAGCCAGAGCGTCCTGTTTTCGCACTTACGGGACGTCGTCATGGCTGTGATTTACGTCTTTGTTGGATGGCCGTCTCTCCCTGGCTGTGGCTCCCTACAGTGGGGCTCCGGCTGGGTTTGCTGACCCTACGTCGCAGGGCGGTGGCTGTCAAGTGGGCAGTGGGAGAGGTGCTGAAGGAAGTGGCACCAGCTCTGGTCTGCAGCGGCGACTTGCCGAGGAAGACAGGGGAGAATTCACATATGGGGTTGGGGACACATGACCACTGGGGTCGCTCTGAGTTCAGCTATTCTCTTATTCTCTGGAGTCCACAAAATGCTATTTTAAGAATTAATTTTCGAGCCACTCTTGGCTGTTTGTTGGGCTCAGAATTCTTCCTTTAAAATTCTTGGCACTCAGCACTGCTTACGTGGAAACAGAGTGCTGTTTCCTTCCACTGGCTGGCATTTTTCTCATCGGTATCACTTGTTTGGTCTATCACGTGCCAGGCGGCACTGTCCCTCCTTTGTCGGGGCTGATGTGGGTCCCATGAGGGTCCCCAGGACCTGGGTTGGCGCCTCGTCCCCGAGAAGCTGCCCTCTACCCATTCCCTCCTGTCTCCAGTGCAGCCCCCAAGTGAGGGAGTTGGCTCTTCGACAGACAAAACAGGCCGGACCAGGAGGGGTGGGGACACTGTCCCAAGCCCTCCACAGTGCCAGCTGAGGGTATGCTTAAAAGAGACAAGCCCAATCTGAATGCGTGGGGCTGGTGTCTTTTAAGTTAGAGAGGATGTTTTCCAGGAGAGAAGGAACCCCTGGGGACGCTAACAGGTGCTTCGTGCGGACAACACAGTTCCCAATTACAGACTGGTTTTCTGGGACTTTAAATAACTGGAATTGAACCTGGCTCTGACTCTTATCTTGGAGTCACTCAGTTGCTTAACCTCTGTGGCCTCAGTTTCCTGATCTCCAGAATGGGCTAATGAGACCTACCTTTAGGGAGACTTTCGTGAAATAGCACCTCTGAGAACATTCCGCATGGGTGTGCCGGGCATGCTCCTCAACTGTGTCCTGGGGCCTGGCTTTCCTGCCCCTGCTTGAGTGGTTGAGGCCTTGGTGAGGTCTTTGGACTTCTGAGACACCAGGCAAATGACTCATTTTCTTTTCTTTCTTTCTTTTTTTGAGTTGGAATCTCACCCCGTCACTCAGACTGGAGTGCAGTGGCACGCTCCTGGCCACCACAGCCTCGACCTGCTGGACTCCGGCAATCCTTCCGCCTCAGCCCTCCAAGTAGCTGAACTACAGGCACGCTCCACCACACCAGGCTAATTTTTGATTTATTGTAGAGACGAGGGCTCGCCAAGTTGCCCAGGCGGGTCTCGAACCCGCGGGCTCAGGCAATCCACTCGCCTTGGCCTCTCAAGGTGCTGGGATGACAGGCTGAACCACTGAGCCCGGCCAAATGACGCATTTTCATCCGGGCTCTCCATGGCCTGTTCTCACCACTACCCCACCCTGACAGACTTGAAGTGATTTCAGGAGGAGGCTGACCAAGTAAAGAGAGATAGGACCGATATCTGCCAGAATAAATCCCAGAAAGCAGGCTAAATTTTTACTTTCCTAGCCCATTTCTTAGAGGACGAATAGCATACTTTTCTCAAGATACCAGCCACCTTTAGAAAAGCGTCACAGATTAGCTGGGCTCGATGGCTCAGCCTGTAATCCCGCGCCTTTGAGAGGCTGAGGTGAGTGGATTGCCTGAGCCCGCGGGTTCGAGACCCGCCTGGGCAGCGAGACCTCATCTCTACAATAAATCAAAAATCAGCCGGGCGTGGTAGTGCGTGCCTGTAATTCCGGCTACTTGGAAGGCTGAGGCGGAAGGATCGCCAGAGCCCAGCAGGTCGAGGCTGCGGTGGCCGGGGGCGGCCACTATACTCCAGTCTGAGCGACAGAGTGAGACTCCAACTCAAAAAAAAAAAAGAAGAGCAGATTTTTAGCCAGGTTCGGTGACCCAGCCTGTAATCCCACTCCTTTAGGAGGCTGAGGTGAGTGGATTGCCTGAGCCCGTGGGTTCGAGACCCGCCTGGGCAACTTGACGAGACCTCATCTCTACAATAAATCAAAAATCAGCCGGGCATGGTAGCGCGCGCCTGTAGTTCCAGCTACTTGGAAGGCTGAGGTGGAAGGATTGCCGGAGCCTAGTTGGTCGAGGCTGCGGTGGCCGGGAGTGGCCACTGCACTCCAGTCTGGGCGACAGAGTGAGACTCCAACTCAAAAAAAAAAAAAAGCGTCACAGATGTTTGCCTTGAGGGATAGCCAGGCCCATGAGTGTTTGTCTCTGAGCTCACAGGATGGCTTCTCCTGGTTTGGTCCCCTGGGACCTGGCAGGGGTGAGAGCTGGGTCTCTGAGCACCACTGAGGCAGGTCTGGCTCTTGGGGACCAACTTGGGGACTCCTACGTGTGTCCGATCAGGATGGTCCCTCTTGATATTTTTTCTGAGTGGGTGCTGGAGGGATCCTGGTGGAGAGGTGCCGCTTTACTAGGGGATTCGTACTGGGCAGTGTGGTTTATGAAGGCATTTCACACCCATGATGCTTGGGAAAACAGGCCTGGGAACGGCAGAAGGGGAGGAGCGTGCGTGTGAAGCCTAGGGAACTGCTCGCCCACCTTGCACTGGCTGTGCTTCCAGACTTTTTTGTTTTGTTTTCTTTTTTTTTTTTTTTTTTTTTTTGAGTTGGAGTCTCACTCTGTCGCCCAGACTGGAGTGCAGTGGCCGCTCCCGGCCACCGCAGCCTCGCCTGCTGGGCTCCGGCGATCCTTCCGCCTCAGCCTTCCGAGTAGCCGGAATTACAGGCGCGTGCTACCACGCCCGGCTGATTTCTTTTATTTATTGTAGAGATGGGGTCTCGCTGCCCAGGCGGGTCTCGAACCCGCGGGCTCAGGCCATCCACTCACCTCAGCCTCCCAAAGGCGCGGGATTACAGGCTGAGCCACCGAGCCCGGCTTGCTTCCAGACTTTTTTTTCACAGGCTGCCACAGGCACAGTCCCAATTAGGTCTCACACCCTTGTCCCAGAACCTTCCGTAGCTCCCTACTGACTTCCAGGGCAGTCCAGTTCCTTTAGCTTAGGTTGGGGCTTTCTAGCTCCAGACCTCCTCTACCTTTCTCCTCGTGTCTGATGCCTCCTTCCTTCATTCCTGGGGTAATCCCACCGGAAGGAAAGCCTTGATCTTCCCACCAGACCCTGCGAGGCCCGTTCCCAGGTCCTAGTGGGAGCCTGTGGTTTGGGTCAGCCACTGGAACCCTCCTAGGAACCATCTCCCGGAACCATGCCCAGGAGAACAGAATGAGTGGGTTGGTGCCTCAGTGACAGGCCACCAGAGGAGCAGGCACACGTCACCTTCTCCCTGATTTCTCCCCGGACTTCCTCTTGCTGGTCCCACGCTGCTTTGCTCTGGGAGGAGACATTACACATTAGGCAGGGACCTGGGGTGGGGAATGCGGGTGGGAGTGTTTCGGCTCCATCACTCACAGGTCTGAGCACTTGGGCAAGTGGCTTAAAGCTAGAGCGTCTGTAAAATGGGGATGAAATGAACACGACGCACCTCACCGTTGTGAGGATTAAGTGGGTCATTATTATCAGCACCTGGCATGGCGCCTGTTCACATGCGTGCTCATTGGAAGATGATGAGTATTAACAGCAGGAGTATTTTTGTGCTTACTAATCCCTGATCCCTTGCTGGGATCTGGTGCGGAAGTCCAGCTCCAGCCAGGTTCAGGGTACCTGAAAGGTGGAGATGGCGTCGACGACTGGGGGAAAGAAGAAAGGGGGAAAGAAGAAAGGGAGAGAGAGAGAGAGAGAGGGAGAGAGAGAGAGAGAGAGAGAGAGAGAGAGAGAGAGAGAGAGAGAGAGAGAGAGAGAGAGAGCGCGCGCCTGGACCCCTGTCTAGTTCAGAAGCCGTTTATTGGGAATTACAACGGGTCTTTTATACACAGTCAGGTGTGTGAGGGGCGGTCCCCACCCACCAGATGTTCTTTCAGGTATAATCCCATAACAGATGTTAAACCTAATCCATGAAACCTTAATCCATGACTGCCTTTAAATCCTTTTTGTACTGCCTATAAACCCTTTTCATATTGCCTATAAACCCTTTTCGTACTAATACCAAGTTAAACAATTCTATAGAGACTTTAGTACTTACTTTACACATGAAAGTGGCCCAGAATGTTTGGAATGTGGCCCAGTCCAAAGTTCACAGTGGACTACCTGCAAGTAGCCCAGCCGCATTCTTTCAACAAAATGGCTGTCTTCTAAAACTATATTCTACAATTTACACCTTATTCAACTTCAATAAATCCTAAGATCATGACCCAGAAGCCTGTGACCAATACTAAGGCTCTTAGGTGTGACCCGAGTTTGGATCGTAAGTTGCGTGAAAGCCAAAACTGCTGTTTGTGGAAGAATGGGAGCAGTGAGCTTCTAAAGTTAGCTTGTGTTCATCCCGGTCTCAGAGTTTTTATGTTTTGAGCTCACGGGAGCTTAATCTGGTTAGTGCTGAGTAGAAAGGGGGAGGAAATGGGGTCAATAGCTCCCGAACGCATCCTAGTGGTCTCGGGGTCAACGGCCCTTCCTGATCCCTAACGCTCAGTGGGCCTCCGTGGCCGGCTCCCAACAATCTGGTCCCCTGAGAAGGATCCCCAGACACTCTCGCTGCTGAGAGTTCTGGAAGGAGAAAAGTCTCCTGGCAAGGCAGGCTGTGCTCTGGGGGCACTGCCCAGCAGTGCCAAGTGAGCTGTGGAATGGCAGGAGAGGAGGCTCAGACACCAAGGCCCCAGGGAGAGGCCACCGCCCTGGGCTCTGACTGAGGCCAGAGGGAGGCCAGAGGGTGCAGGCACAGAGGCCAGGGGCCCTGGTGGGAGGTGGGACTAAGGTGGGGGCGACAGGGTCTGATGCCCCCAGTCCTTAGTCCCTGGTGCCCTGGGTCCTGTGGGATGCTTGAGACGCATGCAGCCTTTCTCGCTGGGGCAGTCACCAGGGGCCAGCAGAGCATCTAGGAGACCAAGAACCAATGATGTGTGTGTGAAGAGAGAGGGAAACATGTTGAATTCCACAGGTGAGTGAGGTGGAGAGGGTGCCCCATGGCCAGCCCTGACAGCAAACCCTTGAACCCCTGCTTTCTGGAAGGGGAACTGGGCCAAGCAGGATCCGAACCAGATCTGTGTGTGTGGCTTCAGGACCAGTCTAAGCTGTGGACTGTTAACAATCAGATAACTGCAGAAATACGGAGAAGTGGTTTAAGAAACACTGTAGCCACTCGAGAGGGCAATTGTGTCTGCCGAATATAGTAAGGTATAATATAAATGTAAAATTAAAAAAACCCCAAAATTGGGCTGCCTTTTGTAATGTCTTTTTTAGTGTTATGCTTTCTAGAAATTTATTTTTATTTTTATTGTAGTTTACAAAAGTAGCAATTCCGGATGGACTGGAAATTAAAAAACAAAAACAAAGACCAAACAACCCCACCTTGGTTCATCACCATAGATGCTTAGTTTGTTCCAGCTGCTGTAAGAAAATTCTATAAACTGAGACTTTGTTTATAAATTTATTTTTTATAGTTCTGGAGCCTAGGGTGTTCTAGATCAAGGTGCTAGCAGGTTCAGCGTCTGAAGGTTGGGGCATTCAAGAACAAGGTGCAAAAGATTCAGTTTTGCTTTCTGTGTCATGGATGGTGCCTTTTTACAGTGTCTTCACATAGTGGAAGGGGCAAAGCTACTCTTTGGGGTCCTTTTCTGAAGGACCCTAATCCCATTCATGAGAGGTCTGCCTTCATGACCTAATCACCTCCCAAAAGTCCCAACTCCTGATTCCATCACATTGGGGATTAGGTTTCAACATGAATTTTGGAGGGACACAAATATTCAGACCATAACAGACAATTTGAGAAGCGTGGAGAGCATTCCGGTGCTCCTTGGAGTCTCCCTGTCACCACTTTGTGCTGAGATTCTGGGGGTTCTGCAGAGACCTCGGCCTCTGACCCGGGAGAGTGATCGCCAAGAAAAGAAAACTCAGGTGGCTTCTTGGACCCTAAGCCCACTCACCTGGCTGTGATGTGGTCCTCGGCATGCCTTTCGTCACACCTGGAACCTCCTGTCTTAATTTAAAATTTTGATATTTTGTTCATCATGTTTTTGTGTGTGTTTGTTTTGATCTGTAAAGATGTGGCATTCAAATATTATTTATTGGATGCCCCTTAGAATTTCCATCCCATTCCTTAGCAATTTGCAGCAGTCTCCTTTGACCCATGCCTTCAGTTCCGGGGCAAGCCAATCATCCCAAACTCCGCCACTATCTTTATGTAGACATCATTCCAGCTTTTCTCTGGACGTTGAAATTGATGGGAAAATGGCCGGACGGACAAATCTGACCGCTCCTTCTGACGCGAGCCGCCTCGCCGGTGGTCTGCATGGCCGCCGTCAGCCACTCTCTTTTTTTCTCTGCTAGATCCATGGTACCTATGCTGAACACAGCCCATCTCCCCCCCCCCCCTTTTATGTGAGGCCAACATCCATGAAGTCAAAGCCTCCAAGTCACGGCGTCTCCCCAAGGCTAGAGGGCAGGGGTATCCGCGGGGGAGGGGAGGGGAGGAAGGGACCCTGCCTCCCCTGAGGTGGGAAGATGAGATGGACCTCCCCAGGTAATGAGGGTTGAGGGGCAGACAGGGAGGTGTCCCAGGCAAAGGGGAGGTTTGAGCTCACGGAAGGTGAGGGACAGCCGTGAACAGCCTGAACACGTGTGTCCCACTGTCTGCACGGGCTGTCATTAGAGGGGGCTGTTGTTTTTTGACCCTTAGCTCCGAGCTGGAACCTGGCAGAAGTGCATTGATGTCCTTGCTGTCCACCCCTGCTGTGTGTCCTTGGTGAAGGGCACAGCCTCTCTGAGCCTCAGTTCCATAGACAGAAGAGTGGAGGATGAATGCCTATGGCACTTCCTTCGTGGGAACTATTTGCAATATAGATACAACAGCATTGTGTAGGGGCATCAAAGAGCAGATCTCACGTACATAAAACAGCCAAACTTTTGACACCTTGAGAGCATTATTACTCTGAAATTGTCAAGCCAAAAAATTACCATAGTAACTGAGAGGCTAGCAGGGGGCTTCTGACCAGACTCGGGCAGTCCTGGCTGGTTTCCCTCCCCTCCCCTCTCCTCCCCTCCCCATCCCTCTTGTTGCCCAGGCTGGAGTGCAGTGGCACACTCATGGCCACCACAGCCTCCATCTGCTGGGCCTAGGCGATCCTTCCGAGTAGCGGGAACCACAGACGCACGCCACCACGCCTGGCTAGTTTTTTTGTGATTTATTGTAGAGATGAGTTCTCCCCGAGTTCCCCAGGCTGGTCTCAAACCCCTGGGCTCAGACAATCCTCTCACCTCGGTCTCCCAAAGTGCTGGGATTATTACAGTCTGAGCCACTGTGCTGGCCTGGGTTTGCATTTCAAAGGTTAAAGATGATATTTTTCAGTTGATCGGCTCTCTCTTGCTGGTGGCTGCAACTCTCTGACCTCTCTAGCAGGTTGTGACATGCCTGCGTTATTTACCACAGGGTGAGCCAAGTTTGGATGTGTGAACACATCACATAAAGACATTCCTGTTTCTTTGTTTCTCTTTATTTTTAAAGAATATTTTAAATATTCTTTTTAGTCTTTTTTATGCTTGCTTCATATTGTATTACAGACATTTAAAAATAACAAATTTAACTTTTAAAATACAAAACTGAAATAAAAAAAAAATCTTATTTATTTATTTATTTTTGAGTTGGAGTCTCACTCCGTCACCCAGACTGGAGTGCAGTGGCCGCTCCCGGCCACCGCAGCCTTGACCTGCTGGGCTCCAGCGATCCTTCCGCCTCAGCCTTCTGAGTAGCTGGAACTACAGGTGCGTGCTACCATGCCTGGCTCATTTTGATTTATTGTAGAGAGGAAGTCTCGCCAAGTTGCCCAGGCAGGTCTTGAACCTGTGGGCTCAGGCAATCCACTCACGTCAGCCTCCCAAAGCTCGGGATTACAGGCTGAGCCACCAAGCCTGGCTTTTTTAATCTTATAAAACTACTTAGGGAACACCATCCTGGACATCGAAGTAGGCAATAAATTCATGGCCAAATCCTCAAAAGCAAATGCAGCAAAAGCTAAGATTGATAGGTGGGACCTTATCAAGCTAAAAAGTTTTTGCACAGCGAAAGAAACCATCAAGAGAGGAAAGAGACAACCCATAGAATTGGAAAAAATATTTGCAAGCTATGCATCCAGCAAAGGCCTACCAGGGTCTAACAACGAACTTAAATGAATCAACAGGAAACAGCCAACCCCATTTAAAAGTGGGCAAAGGACACGGACAGACACTTCTCAAAGGAAGACATCCAAGCAGCCAACAAACGTAAGAAAAAATGCTCATCTTCACTAATCATCAGAGAAATTCAAATCGTAACTATACTGAGATACCACCTCACACTGGTAAGGATGGCTATCACTAAAAAGTCAAAAAACAACAGGTGTTGGCGAGGCTGGAGAGAAAAGGGAACGCTTCTACACTATTGGTGGGAACGTACGCCAGTTCAACTTTTGTGAAAAGCAGTGTGGCGTTTTCTCAAATAACTAAAAATTGAGCTATGGTATGACCCAGCAATCCCACTTCTGAGAATATACTCAGAGGGATATAGATCACTCTACCAAAAGGAACACTTGCACACATACGTTCATTGTAGCACTATTCACAATAGTAAAAGCTTGAAACCAATCCAGATGTCCATTGGGGGGAAAATATGGCACATATATATACGATGGAATACTATGCAGCCATAAAGAAGAACAAAACCGTGTCCTTTGCAACTACATGGACGCAGCTGGAGACCATCATTCTAAATGAACTATCCCAGAAACAAAAAACTGAATACCACATATTCTCACTCATAAGCAGGCCCTGAACATTGCGCCTGTGAGCAGAAAGGCAGGAAAACTGACTCTGACCCTGGCACTACCAGTGGGGTGTTGGAGGGGAGAGAGATAAGGGACACAACCACCCATTGGGTACCACGTCCGCTACCGGGGGAGAGATGTCTTGCTAGGAGCCCAAACCTCCCTTGCACGCAATTCACTTATGTAGCAAATCCTCACATGCATCCCATAACTCTAAAATAAAAGTAAAGTGCTATTTTTCTTTAGAATGGAAGAAAGCAACGCAAGCCCGCTGAAAACACAGGACAAAATAAGCCGCCAGCCACTTCTTCGAAGGGTAGGGGAAGCTGAATAAGACAATTTCAGGGTTCAAGAAGTCCTCAGGAACTTGGAACTCTTAGAAGCACCTCAGTTAATATCTGAGGACAACGTTCATGGCACTTGGAGATCATCCGTCTGTGGGAGGTTAATAGGACAGGACAGCAGGAAATGACACAATCAGGAAATGACTGATTGTGTCTGCAAGACTCCCAGCTGGGAGTTCCACTGAAGGCCCAGGGCACTTGTCATTCCAACTCTGCCCCCAGTTCCCACACAGCTGGCAAAGTTCTGCCAGCCCTACAGGACTGTGAGCCAGCTGTCCCTTCTAATCAGGGTGGGAGGTCGTGGCTGTCATTTCCTCCAAATACTCAGTTTAAACAAACAGGGGCTTGGGCCCTGTCGAGTTCTAGTGGCCTGCGTGCACCCGTCGAGTTCCCGTCTGGGAGCTGGAGGAGACTCAGCTACTCAACCGTTTGACGCATGAGTCGCTTAGGTGATCAGAAGCTTGCCAGTTCACCCATAAGCTACCCGTTAGGCAATTTTTGATGCCACTACTTGGTGTTTTTTTTTTTTTCTGCTTCTTGTGTTAGGCTAGAAAAAAGTGGCTGACCGGTTTTCTTATAAACGGAGAGAGCCGGGCTCGGTGGCTCAGCCTGTAATCCCGCGAGGCTGAGGTGAGTGGATTGCCTGAGCCCGTGGGTTCGAGACCCGCCTGGGCAACTTGGCGAGACCTCATCTCTACAATAAATCAAAAAATCAGCTGGGCGTGGTAGCGCGCGCCTGTAGTTCCAGCTACTCGGAAGGCTGAGGCGGAAGGATCGCAGGAGCCCAGCGGGTCGAGGCTGCGGTGGCCGGGAGCGGCCACTGCACTCCAGTCTGGGTGACAGAGTGAGACTCCAACTCAAAAAATAAAAAATAAATAAAAAATAAATGGAGAGGATTTGGAATAACGGTTCAGCTCAAATTTTGTGGAACACAGAAGCATTCTTTTTATGTGTGTGAACCTGGAAAAGGTGAACATAATGAGGTTTGTCATTCTATTACCTTGTTGGGTCAGGAATTAGCATTGCTGAGAATGCTTGGGGCCTAGGCAGCTGCTTTGGTCTGGGTGCTAATATTGGTCATTTTTTCCTAGAAACGAAACCAGCGAGTGAAAATCAGCCACCAATGAGGTGACAGAATACCCCAGTGTCTCAGCCCACCAAAAACATAAGTAAGAAGGACGTGGATGCTCCAGGACTCTCTCTGCCATGCTTCTGAGCTTCCCAGGGGACGGCCATGGGTGTTTTGACCTCTCAGCCCTTGGTGAGGTTGGGGTGGGGGTAGGGGGAGACAGCCAATGCTCCCAGGCAGGAGTATTCACTGTAAGTAGCATTGGTTTACCCTAGTGTGCAGCAAAGTAACATCATTTTCTACATACGCTGTTGTATTATTTTTGCAGGGCTGCTGCCACAAATTACGGTTGGTGGCTTAAAGCAACAGAAATCTATTCTCTCACAGTTCTGGAGGCCAGAAACTCAAAATCTGAGTGTCAGCGGAATCACACTCTCTCTGGAGGCTCTAGCGGGACACTTTCCTTGCCTCTCCTAGCTTCTGGTGGCTCCTGGCCATCCCTGGTTTCCTTGGTTTGCGGCCACATCACTCCCATCTCTGCATCAGTCTTCACATGGCCCTCTTTGTGTGTCTCCTCTTCTGTGTCTCATGAGGAGATGTGTCACAGGATTTAGAACCTATCCTAATCCAGGATAATCTCATTTTGAGATCCTTAACTTAGATCTGCAAAGACCCTTTTTGCAAATACAGCCACGTTCACAGATTCTGCTGGGTCGTGGATGTGTCTTTTGTGGGAGGTCGCCATTCAACCTACTCCAGTGGTGCTATGAAAGACTGAGGGATGTCCAGGGAGGACAGGGAGGCCTGGGAGGCCTGCCAGCATCCTGTGTCGGGAGCCTGCTCAGCGGTGGAGGGGATCCTGGTTCTAGAACTTTGTGTGGCTTTGGACCAGCTGCCCAGCCTCTGTCTGCCAAACACTCCCCATCTGAAAAATGGTGACTCCTGGAGGTTTTGTGGATTAAACAAGGGACTAGTGCTGTGTGACTGCTGGGGCCTTCCTCTTGTCATGTCACACGTGGGGAGGGGACTTGCCAGGGTGTCGGGGTAGGCCTTGGAAGTGAGAACTCTTGATCTCCAGTTCGGCACTCATGGCAGGAAGTTGTGTGTGTCTGAGCTTCAAGCAGAAGGCCTGGGGTGGCTTCAGAAGGAAGCCAGGCTATGGTCAATCCATCCATCCATCCATCCATCATCCATCTACCCACCCACCCACCTACCCACCCATCCTTCCATCCATCATCCATCTACCCACCCACCCACTTACCCACCCATCCATCCATCCATCATCCATCCACCCACCCATCCATCCATCCACCCACCCACTCGTTCATCCATCTGTCCGTCCATCCACTCATCCATCTATTATCCATCTATCTACCCAACTACTCATCCATCCACCCACCCACCCACCAACCACCCATCCATTCATTCACTCATCTATCCATCCATCCATCTACCCACCCCTCATCCATCCATCATCCATCCATCCATCCACCCACCCCACCCACCCATCCATCATTCATCTATCTACCCATCCATCCATCCACCCACCCACTCATTCATCCATCCATCTGTCCATCTACTCATCCATCTATTATCCATCCATCTACCCAACTACTCATCCACTCACCCACCCAACCACCCATTCACCAGTTCATCCATTCACCCATCCATCCACCCCACCTACCCATCCATTTATTCATCCATCCATCAACCCATCCATTCCTCACTCACTCACTCACTGTTTGTGCAGGGTGTGGCAAGCTGTCCTTCCTTAGGAGAAAGGGGCCATGTTCAGAAGTGATACATAAAGCTTTGGGGACTCTAGCTGAGCTGTGGTGGCTTGGGTTGGAGGCTGGGAGTGGCCTGGTGTGGTCCTGGAAAGAATTGTCACCTCCTCTGGGGCAGATGAGAGGATTGGGCCCAACCCCAGCTGGCCAGTGTGTAGACTCTGGAATGGAGCAAACCAAGCAGCCTCCTTGAGCCAGAGGGTAAGTATGCAAGATGGCAGCCTGCTGGGTGACGATTGTCGCTTCAATGATTTATTTTTTGCCTAAACTGTGACTGAGATCCTGCTGATAGGCTCTGCGCTGAGTGTGGATGACTAAGGCTCTGTCCCTACCCTCCAGGGGTTCACAGCCTCACTGGGAAAGCAGACTGGTCCTGTAAACGGAAATTACAGAGTCGGGTGAGAATAGATCATAGGATGTCTTCATGGAGCAAGTGGCATTTCACCAGAATCTTTACTGATGAGCAGAGTTCACTGAAGTATATCAGGTTTCTATAGCTGCCTACCAAATTACCCCAAAATTTGTACTCACTTATTATTTCACAGTTTCTGTGGGCCAGGAATCTGGGAGCAGCTCCCCTGGGAGGTTGAGACTTACGGTTTCTTCTAAGGATTTAGTCAAGGTATAACGGGCTTCAGTCATCTGAAGGTTTGGTCAGGGAGGTCATGCACATGGGCCTCCCCACAGGGCTGTCTCATGACATGGCAGCTGACTTTTCCCGGTGTAAGGAGAGCCCTCCAAGAGAGAGCAAGATGGAAGCCACAGTCTTTTTATAACCTAATCTCCAAGTGACATCCCATTACTGCCGATGTGTTCTATAAGTGAGGAGTGAGTCACCAAGACCTGTCCACTTTCAGGGACATGAATGCCAGGAGGCAGGGGTCATGGGGGGACACTTCAGAGGCTGCTGACGCCTTGGGGTAGTGGAGTGTCTGGTGGAGAGCTGGCACAGTGACTCAGTGGCTTGGCTTCCGCGGCAGGGCCCAGAGCAAGGGTGGGCATGACACAGGGAATGAGAAGGTCTCAGTTTGGAAACTAGAGAATTAATAATGAAGTTAATCATCATAACAGAAGTGTGTAGCATTTTTAAAGCTTATACTATTCCAGGCGCTGTTCTAATCATTAATGAAAAAGTTCTCGTTCAATCCTCCTATGGTTCTCTATGTGGAAGGTGCTATTACAAGCCCCACTTTACAGATGAAGAAACTGAGGCGTGAGGGCATTAGGCAGGTGGCAGAGTGGGTTCTCAGCCTCCAGGGCACCATTTGGTCCTGGACTTGCAAGAAATGCTCCTTGGAGTCCCATTGGGGGCGGGGTACTTAGGACAGCCCCACTGAGCGCCTCTTCCGGCACCGATAGGGCTGAGTCCAGGCATCTCCCAGGTCACACCGGTGTTGACAGCTGCTGGATTTATCCGCTGCCTCTGTTGGGGAGAGGTAGTGACATTCCTAACAGTGAGGGGCACACATCCCGCCTCAGCAATCACAGGAAGCCATCACACTTGGCCCGAAGACATCCTGTTTGGCCTGGAAACATCCTCCTGTTTTAGCTGGGCAGCGGAGGTGGCTTCTTGGGCAGCAACCTTCAGGCGGACATTCCCCGGCTTTGCTGAGAGGAGGAGGTCCGCCCGGAGAGGCTCCTGACCTGCCATCTGTGCAGCCTGGAGCTCAGCCTGTGCTTTCCTGCTGAATCTCCTGCAACCCACTCCCCTCTGCATGTCTGCCCTATTCACCCACCATCCTCTGGCTCTGAGAGCAGCCGACGGCCGGAGGGAGGAGGATCCACGCTGCTGCCTGTATTTCTTTCCCTTTGGGGAGGTCAGCAGGGGACCTCCCTGGCCACCAGGGCTGTGGAGAGCTGCCCTTCCCCAGGCGCAGGGACTGTCTGCCTGCTCTCACTCCCAGATCAGAGCAGGCCCCAGGCGAGAAAGAGGAAGCAAATGGTAGGACAGGGTGGCTTCCTGCTCTCCTCCTGGGGACCCTCTCCCTCAAATGCAGTGAGCACGGACCCTGAAGTCAACATTCCGCTGATGACCTTGGCCGACTCTCCTCTCCCAGCCCGGCTTGTTCAGGGAAGAACGTCCTGGTGGGAAGCCTTCTGTCCCATCCTACCGCAGGGCTTCTTCAACTCAGCTGCCCGGGAGTCACCTGGGATCTTCTGGAAATGCAGATTCCGACTCAGCAGGTCTGGGTTGGGGCTGAGATTCTGTGTCACTACTAACCTCACCCCCTACGTGGGATTTCTGGGCCCACCCTTTGAGAACTGAGGGTTTTCTGCAGGAGCTCCGGCATGGTGACAAAGGGACATCCGAGCCTGACTCCTGCCTGATCATTCATTCAATATTTCCAGAGCATTTACTGGGTGCCTGTGGCTGTACCAGGCTCCAGGGGTCCAGGCAGGAAAAGGCAAACTCTCCCTCCTGGGGGGGTTCTATGGTCAGCTGTCCGGGACAGTGGGGTACCCAGTGGCGATGGGGACAAGGGCAGGAGACTGGTGGGGGCTGGCTGACAGTGAGGACACAACACAGTGAGCATGCACTCCAGCATGGTGGAAGGAAGGTGAGCCTTTGCCTGGGGTGGGTGGGTGGGTGTGTTTAGGGGCATAGAGGGAGACGGGGCTTTGTGAGCCACACTGGGTACTTGGATTCTGTCCTCCAGGGGGCAGGAGCAGTGAAGGGTTTTTTTTTTGAGTCAGAGTTTCACTCTGTCACTCAAACCGGAGTATAGTGGGACTCTCGCCTTCAACCCCCAGAGTGCTGAGATTACAGATGTGTTTTTTTTTTTTTTTTGAGTTGGAGTCTCACTGTCACCCAGACTGGAGTGCAGTGGCCACTCCCGGCCACCGCAGCCTCGACCTGCTGGGCTCCGGCAATCCTTCCGCCTCAGCCTTCCCAGTAGCTGGTACTACAGGCACGCACTACCACGCCCGGCTAGTTTTTGATTTATTGTAGAGAGGAGGTCTTACCAAGTTGCCCAGGCGGGTCTCGAACCCACGGGCTCAGGCAATCCACTCACCTCGGCCTCCCAAAGCGCTGGGATTACAGGCGAGCCACCGAGCCTGGCCTAGATTACAGATGTGAACCATTGCACCTGGCCAGTGGTGAAAGGTTTTAAGCCATGGCATGGTTGGGTTGCTGTGTTACCCACTCAGAGGAGGGCAATGGGGGGTGACGTGGAATGAATGAACGTTAAGCACATTTCCGTCTGGAGGCTGGATAGGATACCCCCTTTGCCTTCTGGACATGGAGTGGGGCTGGCCCATCCTCCCAGGACAGCCGGACCTGAACCCAGATCCCCTTCCACTGAGTTCCACTGAGTTCCCACTGAGAGCCGCTCAGTCAAGGTCAAATGGACAATGCTGGACAATGAGAAGGAACTCAGCCCGTCCAGAAAGGGGACCCCAGCAGGCCAGAGGAGTGTGAATGCTGTAGAGGACATGGGGGAAGCTGCCACTGGGTGCTGGGTTTGGGGTTGGGTCCTGGGTCTGTTGGGTGCTAGAGGGGGTGCAGATTCTAGTCCGGGCTCTGGGGCTTGAACGGAACAGAAGCACGGATGCCCCTCCCCATCTCAGATGCCCTGCTCTGAGCTCCTGCTGCTCCAGCCCAGCCCCTGTGGCTCCGTCCCTCCTTTGGGTCTCCCCCAGGGCCAAGATGTGTCCGACGGTCACTGGCGTATCGTGTGCGGCCCCGCCCATGTTGGCACTCACGTAGTTCCTAATAGTGACAACGCTGGTGCCCTGTGTCAGTCTCCTATGGTGGTGACAGATGACCACAAACGAAATGGCTTAACATGACACAGATGTGTTATCTTGCAGTCCCGGAGGCCAGGAGTCCAAAATTCGTTTTGTTAGGCTGAAGTCAAGCGTCAGCAGGGCTGGTTCCTTCCAGAGGCTCCGGGGAAGACTCTGATTCCTGCTTTTCTGGCTTCTAGCTGCCTGCTTGTGGTCCCACCTCACTCTGACCTCTGCTTGTCCTCACACCCCTTTCTCTGACTCTGCCCCTCCTTTCTCTCTCTCATAAGGACCCTCGTGGTTACACTGGGCCTGCTGGGTTATCAAGAACAATCTCCTCATCTCTGGAATGTTAATTTAATCACATCTCCAAAGTCCCCTTGTTCTGGAAGGTCACATATTCACAGGTCTGAGCATGAGGACGTGGGCATCTTTGAGATCCAGCATTCTGCCTCCCCTGTGCTGCGTCAGGTGTAGCCCTAATTAATTTAATCCTTATAGCAATGCTACGCTTATTATATCCATTTTACAGATGAGGAAACAGAGGCACAGAGAGGTTAGGCAATTTGGCCAAGTCCGCACAGAGCCAGACATTCTGCTGTCTCCAGAGAGATACTCATGGCGTACCTGTCTTCTACACCGTGTTTCCCTGTCCTCAGGTGAAGCGAGGATGTGAAGATCAGCTCCTGGAGAGACCTGACAGAAACCCGGCTCCAGTGCTCTCCTGGGTGGGTAAGGCAGCACTTTCATCGTCTGGGCTTCAGTCCTAGCTTGACTCCAAGCAGTTGTGGGAAGGCCACCTAACCCCTCTGAACCTGTTTCTTCTCAGAGGTGTTTTGAAGGTTCAGCATGATATTGAAGGTCAAGTGCTTCAGCACAGAGATTGGCCAGCGTCACATGTCACAAGCGATGGCTACTATTCACACTATGAATGCCCTCCGTGAGGCATCTGAGCTTTCTGGCCACGTGGGCAGTGAGATCACGACCGACTGACCTGCCGTGAGGATGCAGGTGCTGGGCTCTCGGTTCAGCTGTGAAAGGAGCCCCCCCGAGTCTCTGTGTGGTCTAGGAAGCCATTTTGGCACCTGCCTGCTGGGTGGCCCTCGGCAAGTCCCTTCCCTTTCTATTTTCTTACTTGCAAGATGGCACCGTGGATCTGCGTGTGCACTTATCCCCTTTCCAGCTCTGTTCTCGATCGAGCTGTGAGGCAGGGAGGACACCAGGCCCATCCCTCCTCCCAGTGGCTCAGCCACTAAATGGTCAGAGAGGGAAGAAACCTGTTTGCTATAGGGCACTGGGGGTCTTGTTGGCAGGACACTTGGGGACTGCGGACTGGTGCTTGGGAGAAGGTTGGCTGGCACTTGGGGGACACATTGTCTGGCACCTGGGATGGGTTAGCAGGTACCTTAGGTGTCTGTTGGCTGGGCACGTAGAGGACACAGATATGGCATTTAAGAATGGCCCCGGGCCGGGCTCGGTGGCTCAGCCTGTAATCCCAGCACTTTGGGAGACTGAGGCGAGTGCATTGTCTGAGCCTGCGGGTTCGAGACCTGCTCGGGCAACTTGGTGAGATCTCATCTCTACAATAAATCAAAAATCAGCCGGGTGTGGTAGCATGTACCTGTAGTTCCACCTACTTGGAAGGCTGAGGCGGAAGGATCGCCGGAGCCCAGCAGGTCGAGGCTGCGGTGGCCGGAAGCGGCCACTGCACTCCAGTCTGGGTGACAGAGAGTTCAACTCAAAAAAAAAAAAAAAAGAAGCCGGGCTCGGTGGCTCAGCCTGTCATCCCGCGCCTTTGGGAGGCTGAGGTGAGTGGATTGCCTGAGCCCGCGGGTTCGTGACCCGCCTGGGCAACTTGGCGAGACCTCATCTCTACAATAAATCAAAAAATCAGCCGGGCGTGGTAGCGCGCGCCTGTAATTCCGGCTACTCGGAAGGCTGAGGCGGAAGGATCGCCGGAGCCCAGTGGGTCGAGGCTGCGGTGGCCGGGAGCGGCCACTGCACTCCAGTCTGGGCGACAGAGTGAGACTCCAACTCAAAAAAAAAAACAAAACCCCAGCTGCACTGGTGAGTCACAGCTTCAACTGCTCTGCCTTCAGGAGGGCTGGCCAAACCCTAGAATAAGATGCACCTTGTCGAGCACACTCTGGTTCCAACTGGCCACCCGACAGGGATTTGAAGCCAGGCCAGGCGCTTGCACTCAATACTTCCCTCTGGATCAGCTCCTTCTCTGTTAGGCACTTTTGGGATAGGCACCGTCCTCGTGTAAACTTCCCATTATTCCTTAAAAATGCAGTTTTCTCCCAGCGGGGACATGGCGCCCGGCTTCTCTCACTGAGGGACACAGACTGCCTCACCGGCAGAGTCTTTCTTCCTCCCCCCTCAAAAAACAGAGCAGGAATCAACCATCCTGCAGAGAAAGAGTATCCAAGCTGGCCTGGCCTGGACCAACTCTTCCCTGTCATGGCCAGAGAAGGCCAGGGCCTGTGGACCTCATTTCTCACTCAAGGCTATCTGCCGGCTCAGCCCGTGGACGGCCCAGAGCAGCTGTCTCCACTAGCCCATCCTGCTGGGGCTGCACTTTTTCTTGCCAAGTTCGGACTCCCTGGTAAACAGGAGACACCCGATTTCTTTCCGTCCTCCGTCCCCACCCGTGTCAACTCACCAGGCAGATGTTTTCCACTTGTCTTTCCTCCCGCCAGGCGAGGCAAGGTTTTGAGTCAGAAAAGGGAAAAAATAACCACAGTGGGAGTCAAGCATCTTTAGAGGGAACACGTTGTTCATTTATTCAACGAGCGCTTTCTGAGTGTGGCCTTGGGATTGGAGGGCCCTGGCAGGCTCTGCCCTCAAGGTTCTCACGGTCTGGTGGAAAGGATTAAAAACCATGGGGATTGGCCGGGCGCGGTGGCTCACGCCTATAATCCTAGCGTTTTGGGAGGCTGAGGTGAGAGAATTGCCTGAGCCCATGGGTTTGAGACCAGCCTGGGCAACTTGGCGAGACCTCATCTTTACAATAATAAACCAAAAAATTAGGAGGGCGTGGCAGCGTGCGCCTGTAGTTCCAGCTACTTGGAAGGCTGAGGTGGAAGGATTGCTTGAGCCCAGCAGGTTGAGGCTGCGGTGGCTGTGAGCGTGCCACTGCCCTCCAGCCTGGGTGACAGAGTGAGACTCTGACTCAAAAAAAAAAACAAAACCATGGGGATGGAGGTGTGTGTGTGTGTGTGTGTGTGTGTGTGTGTGTGTGTGTGTGTGAATGTGGAGAGAGAGAGAGAAAGAGAGAGAGATGCTATCAAGTGGATCCTGTGCATACCAAGATATGGGTTGAGGGCTCTGGGTAAAAGGAGCCAGGACTTAAGAAAAAAGCTCCCAGAGTCTTGGAGGGTACTGAGTTCCCTAGAAGGAGGAGGTGAGAGGGGAAGGGCTTCCACGCAGGAGGACAGCCTGCACTACGCCACAAAAGAGCAGGGAAGTGGGCATGAACTTGGTGCCTGGGGCAGGGTGAAGCCACACGGAACTGGGCGGGGTGCAGGCCTTGAGTGCCGGCTAGGGCACTGGGGCTTCAGTGCATAGGGACACTGGGGCCCCTGAAGGATTCTGAGCAGGGACGTGGTGTGGTCAGACTCAGGGCTTAGAAAGAGGGCAGTCATTCGGAGGCTAGTGGCAGGGGTAGCAGGTGGAGGTGACGGTGATGGTCGAGGAGAGGCAGTGGGCCAAACTGTGAAGATGACAGGCTTGAGAAAACACATGGGACCAGAACCCTGAATCCTAAGGAGGTTGGTGTGTGTGTCTTGGTGGGCGGTGATGCAGGAGCGGAGGCCTAAGGGCCTTGGATCCCACTGGCTGATCAGGGTCAGGGCTCCAGGCTGCAGTCAGCTGGCTAGGACAGGTAGCATCCCTGCCTGGAAAGCAGGGTCCTGGACAGGTACCTGGGAATTACACACACACACACACACACACACACACACACACACACACGCATGCACGCACGCACGCACGCACACACACGTGCTCGCATGTGCACACATGCAAGAGGGATAATGATGAACATTTATCAAGTGCTTACTCCGTGTGAGGCCCTTCCCTCTTCTAAGCGCTGGCCGTGTACCATCTCATTTAATCCTCCTCTCCCCATTTGACAGATAAGAACACTGAGCTCAGCCGGGCTCGGTGGCTCGGCCTGTAATCCCGCGCCTCTGGGAGGCTGAGGTGAGTGGATTGCCTGAGCCCGCGGGTTCGAGACCCGCCTGGGCAGCGAGACCTCGTCTCTACAATAAATCAAAAAATTAGCCGGGCGTGGTAGCACGTGCCTGTAGTTCCAGCTACTTGGGAGGTGGAGGTGGAAGGATCGCCGGAGCCCAGCAGGTTGAGGCTGCGGTGGCCGGGAGTGGCCACTGCACTCCGGTCTGGGCGACAGAGTGAGACTCCAACTCAAAAAAAAAAAAAAGAACACTGAGCTTCAGAGTGCACACACAGCTCAGCAAGGGCATGACTGGTCATGGCAGAGCTGGGCTCTCCACCAGGCAGTCGAACTGCAGAGCTGCCTCATGGCGCAAGCTCAGAGGGCAGACACTCACCTTGGGGTGCAGGTTGACTGTGTGGAGAGGGGTTGGCATTTGGGCCCTGTGGCTTCTACACACCGAGCTGCCCAACTGACAAAGCAGCTTCTCTTTCCCTTAAGCCCTTGTGAATGCCTCCAGGCCCTGCTTTTCCTTCGGTTGCTTGATGGGCCTTGGGGAGTAGACCTGAATTCTAGAGAATTCGTGTTTATGGCTCTCTTTCAGGGCTGTTCCACACACCCTCTTCTCCCCTTCTTTTCTTCACCTCCTTCCTCCTTCCTTCCTTCTCTCCCTCTCTTTATTTGACTCCAATAAACACTGGTGAGTCCTCATCTCACAAAAAAGCCTAGAGCCCTGAAAGTGACTTAACATACAGTTCTCCCCAGTCCAAGGGAACAGACTCTGTGAATCTTGTGCTTATTATTCCCTTGCTTTCCACTGAATCTCAGCATAATCCTGAAAAATATCTTAAATTTTAGTCATTTTTAACTTTAAAAAAGGGTATCGCTGGGCTCGGTGGCTCAACCTCTAATCCCGCTCCGTTGGGAGGCCAAGGTGAGTGGATTGCCTGAGCCCGCGGGTTCGAGACCCGCCTGGGCAGCAAGACCTCATCTCTACAATAAATAAAAAAATCAGCCAGGCGCGGTAGCACATGCCTGTAGTTCCAGCGACTTGGAAGGCTGAGGCGGAAGGATCGCCGGAGCCCAGCAGGTTGAGGCTGCGGTGGCCGGGAGCGGCCACTGCACTCCAGTCTGGGCGACTCAAAAAAAAATAAAAAAGGCTATCATGCTGTATGAATTCTTAACAAATAGGCTTTATTTTTTTTTCAAGAACAATTTTAGATATGTAGAGAAATTGAGAATAGGACAGGAGAGTTTATTAATCTTTTTGGACTTTTTTCCTCCCCAAATTTTGTTGCTATTTTGGAAAGCAGTTTGACATGCCTTGTAAAGCTGTGCCTTCACAAACCTTCCAGCCCTGCAAGTCCTCTCCTAGGTATGTATGAGAATATTCATAGCAGTGCTGTTCCTGGTATCAAAGCTTTGGAAACAGCTCAAATCCCGTAAATAGAAATAGAGAGCTAGTGAAATGACATATAGAAATAGGTGTATTTATACATTGGGATATTACAGAACAGTAAAGCTGAATAACAGCAGGCAACAAAAATATAGATAAATCTTAGCAATATAATTTCGAATGAAAATAAAGGGAACTCTGAGATCTTTTCCCTACTCGGCATATAGGGCCCTTCAAAAAGTTCCAGCAACTGGAGCAGATTTAGTCAAAAGCTATACCACCTTTTTAGAACAGAATAACCAAAGTCAACAGAACAGCGTACATCTCTGTGGAGGACCACCCTGGGGGATGGCTTGGAGGGCAGCCAAACTCGCCCCATGGGTCAAGGTGACCAGAACTGAGTGTACCTGTCAAAAGTCAAGATGTGCCATGGCTGAAGCCCGTGGGAGAGGGGCTTCGGCCAGGGCAGCAGGCAGAGACGCTGGCTCCCTTGGGAGAGGCTGGGGAGAGACCTTGTACTTGGCCACACAAGGACTGTGGTCACCAGAGAGGAGGCCAGAGCAGGGCCGGGGAAGTTCTCCAGAGGCTGCTCCAGCTGAACAAACTGTCCCTTAATCCCACCCAGTCTCCATGCTCACCCAAAGAAAAAATTAAAAATACGTAAACTCTGAAAAGGAGCAAAAATCGTCCATGTTTTCGCCAATGAAGATTACATTTTGGAGCATTTAATTTCAGCCTTTTTCAGAGTCATAATCAGATTGTGCCCATTATTTTAACTCGTGCCTTTTATCCAAGCACATTTTCTTATTATAAACCTTCTGCAATTATCTATCTCTGTCTAGACATCCATCCACCCATCTATTTCACCTCTTCTTCATAGAATATATTCTATACAGACTATATACTATTTCAATGGCTTTTCTCCAAGGATTGGCTATTTAGGCTGTTTCTAGGTTTTCACTATTACATGTAAACTTGCCAGGAATAAATTGGTGCATAAAGCTTTTTCTGTATCCAAATTATTTCCTTAGAGGACATGGCCAGAAGTGCAATTATTAGATCAAAGGGCTTTAGTATATATAATTAAGTGAGAAAGCAGGATTTATTGAGGAAAAACTTCCACAGCGGGAGGGGGTCTGAAGGGGTTGCCCATCTGGGGCCCCAAACCGGGTGCTGATATAGCCCTAAGTCCAAGTCGATTGGCTAGCACTAGCTGTGAGCTGTTACTGTTCTGATTGGTCAGTATCAAGGACCAATCAGCAGGAGGTAGGGGCCTAATGTGAGCCGATTGGTTGTTTTTCAATCCTAGCCGTGAGTACCTAAGCTCTGGCTTGAGAGGCTTTGCAGGGAGCTTGTTTACCAATGCTGAGCCTGAGAGGCCTGCCTGGGAATTTGCTGCATTGTTACCAGAGGACCCACCTGTCTGCCTAGTCTTTCTCCAGCTATCTCCTGTCTCATTCCCCTATCTGGAGTAGTAACCCTAACTGCTGTTAGGGTGTAAGGATAATGACCTGTCTGGCTACTTCCTGCTGATCATGGACGGCAACGAGGGATCCTCCAGAGGGTGATCTAAAAAGGTCCTCGGTAGAAAGAAGCTTCCATGCAAGGTTCCATCTGCATCGCCGTTTGGAGTTGGATGGCCTCTAGGCGAGAAGAAACAAACTTTACAAGAAGGTTAAGTGTATCCATGGTCCAAACACAAGCAACACAACAAAAGGAGCTATTAAGGGACAAACCCATGTCCATATACTGTAAATCCCTAGAGAGGATAAAAAAGATTGTAACCAACTGGGTCCTGAAACTGTCCTTGTCAAGGGTCAATGATTTTATTATTGTTGTATAACCTGTAAAGTCTCTTTCACTTGGGGGGAAGGGTTAATATGGAAACAAGTTTCATTTAATAATGTGCGTGTTCCCCCACATTCCGTTGTGAGCATATCCAACTGAAAGGTACCTATAGAAACCTAGAAGAAACTTAGCTTATTCTTTAGTCTTTTTGCCTCAGTGTAACCATTAGAAAGCATTCAGACATTCTACTGCAGGGCAAACAGCAGGTTATCCCACCCTCCCCAGGCAAATCTTCGGATACAAGATCAGGACAGCTCAAATGACCATCCCACCTCTGATCAAGGAATTTGTGAACTGCAAAGGTCTAACAAGTCTCTGCAGGAACCACATCCCCTCCCCTAGGGTTAACCTAATCAGCTCTCTGTGAACCATGTGACACAGATTAGCCCCCCCATGGCAGCAGTCATGTGACTAACCCACCCATCTGCCTGCTGTCCATCACCTGACATCATCGGTACCCATGCTTGCCTGCCCCTCTGTGATGACGTGGACGCAGACCACCACCCAATCACCCTCATGATCTTCCCCCATCAAGGGGAATGGTTAAAAGGACTCAACCACAAGCAACTGGAGGCCATTGCCTTGCTAGAGTCTGGTGTGGCCACGTGCTCTTTGAGCCATGGCTGTCGCCATGCTTGGCTTTGGTCCCCCTCCCCTACCTTGGGGAGGTGAATCTTCTCTCTTCCTTCTCTTTCTCTCTCTAATTTACTTCTAAATAAACTTTTCTTTGTTAACTCTTTTTTTTTGAGTTGGAGTCTCACTCTGTCACCCAGACTGGAGTGCAGTGGCTGCTCCCGGCCACCACAGCCTCGACCTGCCGGGCTCTGGCGATCCTTCTGCCTCAGCCTTCCAAGTAGCCGGAATTACAGGCATGCGCTACCACGCCCGACTAATTTTTTGATTTATTGTAGAGATGAGGTCTCGCCAGGTTGCCCAGGTGGGTCTCAGACCCGTGGGCTCAGGCTCTTAACCTTTTTGTGTGTCGCAATTCTTTGCAATTTACTCGAATCTCTGGGCTCCCAGCGTGCACCTCTGGGTTGCCAGCCCTGGCAGTGCTGCCACGCCTTGCCTCTCCACCCTCACCCCGTCTCTGCCATATCCTAACCACCAACGTTTGAATAACTACCCTGTTGAACCACGAACGTGATGGAGAGTGAGAGAGGGTGCTTATAAGAAGCTAGGACTCATGATACTAAAAACAGAAAGCAAGATAGAGTAGGCATTTTGCTTGTTCCTGTGAGGGAGACTCCTAGGGAAGAAAACATCCCATGGACGCTCAGGATTGAGAGGTCCTGGGCAGAGACGTCTTAACGACACAAATCAAGATAAAAACAAAGGGAGCAAGTATAGGTAGAAGCATCAGGAGGAAATTCACAGGCAGTTAATTAGTGGCACTTATCTTTTACGATCTTAGTTCGATTCTGTATGTTCTTCTGGGTCTGTTGAGGCAACTTCTTCTGGACTCCACGCTTTCACTTTAGTTGATGGATCCACGAGTCAATACCTGTAACCTTTATTGCTGATGGGGTGGAAATAAGAACAGTGTAGGGCCCTTCCCAATCTGGGTTCAAAGAAGTGGACGGAGAAGGAAGAGCCTTCACCAGTACCGAGTCTCTTGGACCGAACAGGGGTGACTCTAGATCCCGGGGTTGGGCCTCTGTTAATTCTTGTTGGAAGCAGGCCAAAGAAGTAACATACCTAGTTAAGTCTAAGGTCTCTAGGTCAAGCAGGAGGGCAGTGACTAAGAAAAGTCATCCATATATCATTTCAAAGGGGCTTAGCCCCAGTTTTGACAGAGTATTTTTTTTTTTTTTTTTTTGAGTTGGAGTCTCACTCTGTCTCCCAGACTGGAGTGCAGTGGCCGCTCCCGGCCACCGCAGCCTCGACCTGCTGGGCTCCGGCGATCCTTCCGCCTCATTTCTAATACGTAGTAGGGTGATGGGGAGAAGAGTGAACCAGGGGAGATGAGTCTCCTGTGACAGCTTTTTGAGGTGCCTTTCGATGATGTCATTCATTTTCTCTACTTTCCCTGAGGACTGTGGTCTCCAAGCACACTGCAGATTGTGTTGTATGCCCAATACCTTTGAGACTCCTTGGGTGACAGCTGCTTTGAAGGAGGGACCATTGTCCCTCTGGAGGTACTTGGGTAATCCAAAGCGAGGGATTATTTCATTGAGCAATGCTTTTATCATCTCAGAAGTCTTCGCTGTCCGCCATGGAAATGCTTCCACCCAGTTAGTGAAAGTATCTACCCATACAAGGAGATACCGGATGCCTCTTATTTTGGGCATATGCGTAAAGTCTATCTGCCGGTCCTCCCCTGGGTAACTTCCCTTTCTTTGCTTTTCAGGAGGAAGAATTTGCCTATTGAGGGAGTTGTTTGCAGGGCAAATCGCACAAACATTACCAACCCGTTTGAATGTGTCCCATAGATTTTTTTTCCCTGAGAATAACCTTTGAGTCTGTTGGAAAGTTTTCTCTCTTCCTAGGTGAAAGGTCTGATGGAGGGTTTTAAGAACCTTCCACTGGCAGGGGGCTGGCAGATGCAGTTTGCCATCCTCTGATTGCAGCCATCCTGAAGGCTGAAAAAGTGTCCCCGAGATGTGGGCTTGAGTATATTTAAGGCTCATGATCCTGCAGGTTGTTTTCCAAATGTACAGCAACAATTCACCCTCCTGCAGGTTGCCAGTGACCAAACCATTTCATGGCACCTCCACAAGCATCGCTAGTCTAATTTTTACATAGCTCTGCAAATTTCTGGTGACTCATCCAGCGTTGTCTGTGGTATCTCAGAGGAAAAATAAGCTGCCCGAGAGGATCAGGTCCTGGGAAAGCTCTACCCTTCAGGGTGAATTGTTTTGCTGCTATCTGGTTGATTATCAGTCTGTTATCATTTTACAGCATGTGAGCCAGGCCTCTGGGCAGGATGATGAAATGAAGTTTTGAATTCTGCAGAGCTGAGGCCCAGACCCAGAAATGTAAATGCATCTCTTTCTTCTTTCTTAATTGCAATTTCTTCTGGAGAAAGGGGTGTGACAGAAGGAAGGAAAAATATGCAGGTGCCAACTGCCAGGGGGGCCGTTGTTGCCCACATGACCTCTGTTCCACTCCTGTCTTTTTCCCACGGGCAGAGCTGAGGCAGTTGGGTAGATCCTCTGACCTCAGGGAGGGAGGGATATGGGGCAGGAGGGACCCACCCCAGTCCTAGGAGGTGACCCCAGTCCTAGGAGGTGAATCATGGCCAGATGAAAGCAAGCATAGCCGGGTTCGGTGGCTCAGCCTGTAATCCCAGCACTTTGGGAGGCTGAGACGAGTAGATTGCCTGAGCCCACGGGTTCTAGACTCACTCGGGCAACTTGGTGAGACCTCATCTCTACAATAAAAAAAAAAAAAAAGAAAGAAAGAAAGCATAGCATTATTCCCACTGACCAGTCATTGGCGAATGCAGTTTTGGTCAATGCAATGTCAGTAAAAATCAGTGGGGAAGGATGGACTTGGCTGGGCTTCAGTGCTTTGCCACATTCTCTTTTTTCCTGTCTGGGATGCACAAGGGATGCCAGAGGTATTGCAGTTTTCTTGCAGTGGTGTATTGACAAGGTGAGGCTGGCACCGGTGAGCCAGCAGCCAAAGGGAAAAGTCCCAGACAGGAACATGTTTGCATCACCGTTTGCCAAAAGCCCATCGGAGAGTGGTGCTCTTGAGAGTGGTGCGAGCCAGCCTGGCCTCACGCATAGAGGCTGGACTGGACTTGAAGGTCGCAGTCTGTCACCTGCCTCTGAGGCCCGCCTTGCCCAATGCCCAGTCGCTCTGTTTCTCTCGTTTTTAGTCTTGTGAGAAATGATGCTGACACTTCCCCAAAGTGTGTTTTAGAGAATAGTAGGATTTTTAAAATTTACTTAATTTTTTAAGTTTGTTCATCCTGAGGAGAGGAGGGGTGACCTGTAGCTTGGTCTGAAATGGACTGGTGAGGGTCAACATTGCCTTGGTCAGGCTGTCTTCTGATTTGTTTCTCTTTTCTTTTTTTTGAGTTGGAGTCTCACTCTGTCGCCCAGATTGGAGTGCATTGGCACGCTCCAGGCCACCGCAGCCTCGACCTCCCGGGCTCCGGCGATCCTTCCGCCTCAGCCTTCCAAGATGCCAGAATTACAGGCGTGCTACCACGCCCTGCTAATTTTTGATTTATTGTGGAGACGAGATCTTGCCAAGTTGCCTGGGTGGGTCTCAAACCCATGGGCGCAGGCAATCCACTCGCCTCGGCCTCCCAAGGTGCTGGGATGACAGGCTGAGCCACTGAGCCCGGCCTGAGATGTGTTGTTCATAAGCCCACTCATTAACAGCCACGAGTGCAGAATTAAGGCACAGCTCTGGGCCATGCTTGGGACCTAGACACAGACACATTGGATTCTGGCCCTCAAGGAGCTCGCCATCTGGTCAGCCTGTGTGTCCACACATAAGGGTGGGGGAGTGGCCGGAAAGGGAGCTATGGCCGAGAGCCCAAGGCTTGTGGAGCTGCACATGTTCACGTGGGAAAAGCATGCTGGTCAGGGCAGCAGCGCCTACCGGAAGGGCGGGCCTCTCAGGAATCTTGATGCCACCACCCGTTCATTTCATCTCTTCGTACGTGCAAAGTGCTGGGAACCGCGTGTGACATGTGGCACTTTATTTTCGTTCATTCAGCAGTCTAGAAAGGCGCACCTGTTATGGGCCAGGTCTCGGGCTGCCTTTGAGGGTGTCGGGGAGCCCTCTGCAGGGCTGTACATCTGGCAGTCCTATTCTGAAGCTCACATCCAGCCAAGAAACTGAGCCCATTGGCAGTCACAGCACAGTTCTGAGGGGCATGCTGTTGATCGTGGAAGCATTCAGGAGGGATATCTGATGCCTCCTGGGAGTTGGGGAGGGCTTCCTGGAGGAGGTGGTGTCTAAGTAGAGCCTTAGAGGATGGCTAGGAGTTGGCCAGGCAGGAATGGTTACATACTTTGCAGGGCTCAGTGCAAAATAAAAACGCGGGGCCTCTTGTTCAAGGAAGGAAAAAAATTGCCTCTAAGGGTACTAAAATATAAAGATTTTCCTTTCTTCCCATCTCTTTTTAGACTTACCGTGGTATTTTAAGTTTGCTGTTTAATGATGTTCTAAATAAAGAAAACGAAAAACTTAAATTGTTAGCACGGATTTTGCCTTTCATCTTTACGTCGTGGGATGCCAGTTTGAAACGGAAATATAAGAGCATTTAACTTGTACACAGGATCCCTGAAATGACACAACTTGGATTCTGAACCTCTTGCGTTCACGTGTGTTTCATTCTCACCAGAACAGGGGAGACCTCCGGCTGTTTTTATCCTGCTCCTTGTCACAGCTGCACGTCACCCACACTCTCTGTCTTCACCTTCTGACTAGTGAGGACGGGCTGGAAGGAACAGGGCCCGCGGTCGCCCGGTCTCTCCTTTCCTTCTCTGCCCCCTTTTCAGTGTCAATGGCTGGCTCCCACACGAGGGGTGTCCCGCCGCAGAGCGCCATTGTCGTCTTTGTGCGTGGGAAGCTGGCTCTGGTTTGAGGGACAAGTGTGGATCTTGGGTGTGTCAGCGCCCGGCTCCCTCGGTTGTGGATGGCCCACGTGTCCTTGGGCTCAGAGATTCACTGAACCCACTCACGTCCCAGGTTCACCGGAATCGGCTGCTTATGGAACAGCAAGGAACAGCAGACACCAGTTCAAAGATATAAATGAAGAAGTTCGAGATGGTGACAGGAGGGTATTAAGCCAAGAGTGCGCCGTGTGGTTGCACAGGCCACACGCTGGTGACACTCGGTCCTGTGGCTGAGTGGAGAGATCCAGCAGGAAGAGACAGCTCATCCATGTTGAGTCTCCCTTCTGTCATTTATAGGGGCTGGGCTGGCTTGTGCTCTGATTCCTTACCACTTCGCCTCCTCTTGTCTTCATCCAATCTCTGTCACTGTTCTTCCACAGCTCCAGGGGTCTCCAGAGCTAAATGCTTGGCTTTGGGGGTGCTGGGTCCCCTGCAACCGGGCCTGGCAGCTGGTCTGCCCTGGGACTGCAGCAGTAGGTGGGACGAAACCTGTGGCTGCTGCAGACAGGGGGCTGGGGGAGCCTAACCAGAGTGGGGTCTCTCCCATGACTGACACCAAGGCTGCCCAGACTAGGGGAGCCCAGCACGGTCCTGTCACACGCTTCACAGCCTCCAGACCGGCCTCCACCCCTTCCCCTTGCAGCCAGGGCAGCCTTTTGAAAACACACATTTGCTCCCAGCCTGGGTCTGTCATCCTTGGCCGGTGTGAGAGGACGCCTGCAATCAGTCCTCGCCCACCTCTCCGGTCTCATGGCTGGAGTCTCTTTCCGATCGTAAGACCCGGGCAAGGCCCTCCAGAAGGAGCATCGTGACCTCTGCTGCCAAGGACCTGCAGGTCCTGAGGGTGAGTGGGTGTGGACGGGCTTTGGGGAGCACAGAGTACAGGGAACCAGGCCCCGACTTCCCGTGCTGCTAAAGCCGCAGGGTGCAGGGCCGGCTCGGGCAGACCTGGTAGAGCGATTAGAAGCAGCAGCACGGCTGATGGTTGAAACAGGGCTGGGAGGAAGTGGAGGACAGACACTCACTTCTGGCTTGTCTCATCCTCTGCCTTTAGCCTGGGCTGTCCATGATGAGTCGTCTTTAGTTCCCTGTGGGGTGAGCCAGGCTGCACCAGGGTTTCGGAAGGCCTGGAGCATTTCTTGCCTCTCTGGTCCAAGCAGATCTATTTCTGGCAGTTTAATTTTGGATGCTCTGCTCCTGGCGTGGGAAGGAAGGCAGGAAGGATGTTTTGGTATCTGGACCAGGAGGGAAGCTCTGGTTGTCTGACTTTTCCAGCCGTGCCCCCTTAGGGCAACGGCTCTTGGCCACTGACCTGTGCTGCTCTCACCTCCTTCCAGGTGGGCGGGCCAGGTGGGGGGCGGAATCTGGCTCAGCCAGGAAGGGAAGCCTCTTGTTAGACTGAAGGACCCGAAGTGCTTTTGCAGAAGAGCCATCGAGTCCCGTGTAATTTCGGCTTCCTCGGAAGGATGGAGATGGGCTTGGAGTCCAACAGGCCCAGGTCAACAGCACCTCTGTCCTTCGCAGAGTCATATGATGATTCACAGAGATAACAACTTGGGTAGGGCCAGCTCAGTACCTGCACATGACACGTGGCCCACCAATGGGTGGCATCTTCCGTCTTTTCCATCCCTAGTAAAGACAACTTGGCGGTGAAAAAAGGAATCAAGCCAGGCAACACTGTGAAGGGTTGGAGATTCCTCAGGGCCTCCAGCAGTGTGGAAATTCACAGACCTTAGGGTGGGCCAGCAGTAAGGAATGTGGGTGGGGATAAAAACCCCACAGGACAGAGTGGTGACGATGACTTTCCTGACACTTAAGGAAGGAAAAAGGGGAGATTTCAAAATCTAAGACCCACGGGTTGTGTCTTTGATGGAAGTCAGCCTCAGCACAAATTCTGGAACACGTTATGAAATAGTAAAGAAAGCCTAGCTTGTGCAGAAGTTAGGCATGCTTTTGCTGCTTTTTAATTTATTTTCTTGTTTGTTGGTTTATTGGGCTGAGCAGCAGTCTGGCACTTAGTCTATAATCTTTTTTTTTTTTTTTGAGTTGGAGTCTCACTCTGTCGCCCAGATTGGAGGGCAGTGGCACGCTCTCGGCCACTGCAGCCTCGACCTGCTGGGCTCCGGCGATCCTTCCGCCTCAGCCTTCCAAGTAGCTGGAACTACAGGCACGCGCTACCACGCCCGGCTAGTTTTTGATTTATTGTAGAGACGAGGTCTCGCCAAGTTGCCTGGGCGGGTCTCGAACCCGCAGGCTTAGGCAATTCTCTCACCTTGGCCTCCCAAAGTGCTGGGATTACAGGCTGAGCCACTGAGCCCGGCCCAGTCTATAATCTTAAAAGTGAACTGGCGCCGGGCTCGGTGGCTCAGCCTGTAATCCCGCGCCTTTGGGAGGCTGAGGTGAATGGATTGCCTGAGCCCGCGGGTTTGAGACCCGCCTGGACAACTTGGCAAGACCTCATCTCTACTATAAATCAAAAAATCAGCTGGGCGTGGTAGCGCATGCCTGTAATTCCGGCGACTCGGAAGGCTGAGGCAGAAGGATCGCCGGAGCCCGGCAGGTCGAGGCTGCGGTGGCCGGGAGCGCCCACTGCACTCCAGTCGGGGCGACAGAGTGAGACTCCAACTCAAAAAAAAAAAAAAAAATGAACTAGCTGTGGTCCAAAGTGATGCCGTTTTCTTTTGATGGTGGGATGACTACGGGCATCCCAGGAGTATGCCCTGGGCATAGGATGCTTTAGAATTTGGCAAGGCATTCTAGAGTCCCTCTTGAAACCTTCAGAGACCATGGAATGAAATACAGCCTGAAGCCGGGCTCAGTGGCTCAGCCTGTAATCCCGTGCCTTTGGGAGGCTGAGGTGAGTAGATTGCGTGAGCCCGCGGGTTCGAGACCCACCTGGGCAACTTGGTGAGACCTCATCTCTACAATAAATCAAAAAATTAGCTGGGTGTGGTAGCACACGCCTATAGTTCCAGCTACTCGGAAGGCTGAGGCGGAAGGATCGCCGGAGCTCAGCAGGTTGAGGCTGTGGTGGCTGGGAGTGGTCACTGCACTCCAGTCTGGGCGACAGAGTGAGACTCCAACTCAAAAAAAAAAAAAAGAAAGAAAGAAAGAAATACAACCCGAATGTTGGCCAGTTAGGACAGGATTGGGTTTGGTTGCTCAACCAGCCATGAATCTAGGAAACGTATGCAATTGCCAAGATTTGACTCTTTTCATATACTAAAATGGTCATCTTCATATGGCTCACCTACTATCGATTGGACTAGAAAATGTCTACTTGCCTTCCAACACAAGGGCTCTGTGTTGCTGTGAAAGTCTGCCTGCTCAGAAGAATCTGAACTTCAGCCACTACATGGCCTAATGTAGCCAGCTCTGGAGTCAGAAGGCCCTGGGTTCAAACCCTGACCCCGCCGCTCCTAGGATTCACAAAGAAATATGTGCAGCATACCCAGCCCTGCACCTGCCCATTAGGGGGTCCGGCCCTGCTCTCTGCCTAGAGTCTTTGCTCTATAGCCTAACCTCGCTGTACCTGTTGTGAGGGGTCTGAGTGGGCATGAGGCTGTGATGCGTCAGGTCAGAGCTAGGGGAGTGGGAAAGGGCAGTAGGAGAGGGGTAAACTTAGGTATTTCACAGTGAAGTGTGCCATTCTGAAGATACTGCCCTGGCTCATTGAAAGACAGGGGAGATGAAACCATCACTGCCAGCACACCTCTGTGGTTGACTGCTTCAGCCTTGGAGATGCTCAGTAAAGCAACAAACTCTTTTTTTTCTTCTTGAGTTGGAGTCTCACTCTGTCGCCCAGACTGGAGTGCAGTGGCCGCTCCCGGCCACCGCAGCCTCGACCTGCTGGGCTCCGGCGATCCTTCCGCCTCACCTTCCAAGTAGCCGGAACTACAGGCATGCACTACCAAGCCCGGCTAATTTTTTGATGTATTGCAGAGATGGGGTCTCGCCAAGTTGCCCAGGCGGGTCTCAAACCCGCGGGCTCAGGCAATCCTCTCACCTCAGCCTCCCAAAGCGCAGGATTACAGGCGGAACCACCGAGCCCGGCCGCAACAAACTCTCGATTCCACAGCTTTGCTACTGCAGACGCTGCAAGGACCCCACCCCACCTCTGCTAAGACCACTCGCTGCTTGCAGTCACTGATCTTGCCAGGATCGACGGCCTCACGCGCGGCGCTCCTGTGTGCACGTCCCACGGGCTCCTGAGTCTGAGCTTCGGGCTGTCCACCAAACCAGGCACCCCTTGAAATGACCTTGGAGAATGATGTCTGAGGGCTTCTGAGAAGGACATTTGTATTCGTGAGGAAATGAACGATCCTGTTCCTTGGGGGCTATAAAAAGACCTTCGTGCAAGGCTGATAAAGCCCAGGAATCAATATTCTGCAAGGGCCTAAGTGTTAGAGAATGAGGTGCTGTGTATTTCAGGTTTGCCTCCAAAATTAGGTAAATTAACCTAATGAATTCTCTCACTCATTTACATACACTGCTGATTCGATTTAGGGAGAAACGCAGGAAAAGACTGTCGCGTGAATGAACGAGTCAGGGTGTGACCTATTTTCCGAGCTGTTTGTGTCTGCAAAGTTTGCCATCTCTCTAATGAAGCTGCTGGAGCAGTGCTTTTTAGAACAAGCCAAAGGTCTCCAGCATGCACATAAACAAGCCAGTGCCCCGAGAAAGAATACGGGTGTCTCAGGAATCTTGGGGACACTCTGTGCTCCTGGCAGCATCTTACTCGGGGAGGGATTCGAGGATGGCGGCTGGACCCTTAGAAATTCCATTCTATGGGGAGACACCTCTTATCAACAAGGGTACCTGAACGAAGCATATTTGTATACCTAACCCTTAACTCTACCCCACAGTATCATAATAAAAAATATTGCTTAAAAAAAAGAGAAATTCCATTCTGCCAAATAGGTGTCATATGTGTGAGACTGGAGTCCAGGGGGCCAGCCGCAGCCCGCGGGGTGTGGAGAGGAGGTGGATGCCCAGGCGGGCTGGCTGGAGCCTTCATGGGCACTCATGCAGCTTCTTGTTTCTGTAGGGCAGACTCCAGGGCCTGGGGGAGGTGGACAGAGAGAAGTGACCCCATCCCCAGCCCTCGTCATGCTGCGTTAAGCCCAGTGCCTGCTCCCGGCCACACGGTGTTGGTACATCAAGCACTTGACTGCTTTGACAGCATCCCAGACATAGGTGGGGACCGAGGCATCCACCATAGCAGGGAAAGAGCCAGAGCTGTGAGGGATACCCTGGGCACATTCTGGCCCGGGTCAGTTGGTATTCAACACCACTTACCTTCATTGACGAGTCCTGGGAGTCCTGGCTCCATGCTCAGTTCATGACCAATTGCATTCTTTTTTTTTTTTTGAGTTGGAGTCTCACTCTGTTGCCCAGACTGGAGTGCAGTGGCCGCTCCGGGCCACCGCAGCCTTGACCCGCTGGGCTCCAGCGATCCTTCCGCCTCAGCCTTCCAAGTAGCCGGAATTACAGGCGTGCGCTACCACGCCCGGCTGATTTTTTTTTTTGATTTATTGTAGAGATGAGGTCTCGCTGCCCAGGCAGGTCTCGAACCCGTGGACTCAGGCAATCCACTCACCTCAGCCTCCCAAAGGCACAGGATTACAGGCTGAGCCACTGAGCCTGGCTCCAGTTGCATTCTTAGAGGTAGGGAGGATTGGTTAAATGCCCCTCAAATTGACCAAGGGCTGGGCTGCCTCCCTGGGAAACAAAGTTTTCCCGTGAAAATTATTCTTTTCACTTGAAATACAAAGAAAGGACTCTAGAAGTTCAGCACGTGTGTGTGTGTGTGTGTGTGTGTGTGTGTGTGTGTGTGTGTGTGTGTTGGTGGTGAATTTAAAATAAGTTTGGAAAACAGCAGCCATTGAGGAGATGGACACAGTCAGAATTACTGGACCACCAGAAAGGAGGAAGGTGAAACTGTAAGACCCATTGTCAAAACCTTTGTCCACAGCCGATTCCACCTCCCTGTCCACTTTAGTTATGCAGGTTTCTCGGTGCTCCATGGGCCTGGTTCATGTGCCCTCCCTCCAGACCTCTGTTCACAGAGGTGTGCAGGAAAGCCTGGGCGTACCTGCACCATCACTGGCATGTGGGTTCCTCCTGCTGGTCCGGGAGCCTGGCTCTGCACAGCACCTTGGGACTGAATGTGTTGGAATGCCTACGCTTCTGTCTACTTCCGGGCTGCCTCTCAACGGCCCTATTCCCATCCTCACATTCTGGCCAGCAGATTTAGCCAAACCCTGGAATGACTCCTTGGACTTTACAAGAATGTTCTTGACTGGCATTGAAGGATGGGAATTTGCAGAAACGTGTCATCAGTTTTGCTAACTTTGGAACCCCCAAGTCACGGGTGCAGGGAAGGCAGCCAGGCAATTCTGCCCAAAGTCTGGGCACCTTTAAAGAAAGGAGACCTGGTAAGGGAGTGCAGGACAATGCTGTGTCCCCTCATCACCTCTCTTGCTGGGTACCTCCCCTGCCCTCCAGACGCTTCACCTGGGAAGCATGACCAAGTGGCTGGATGGTACCTGAACTCACGCTACCTGGGTTGGTCTCCTGGCCCAGCCCTGAGTGCTTTGTGACTCACTAATTGCTCGTGGCTTCAGTTCCCTCAGCAATAAAATGGGGATAAAATGGTTCTCACCTCATAGGATTGAGGGATAAATGTGCTCAGGCGGTCACAGCGTTTCCACGAAGCCTGGTCCGTCATGAGCTTTCACGCGTGTTAGCTGCCAGAGACGTGGCGGCGGTAGCGTCGTCCATCTCTCCCCAGACAGATCCTACCTGCCTCAGGGTTTGCTCCTCATCTGAGGCTGGGATGGAAAGGACTAGCTCGGGCTGGGTCGTGAGGCTCCCGAAAGTCACTCTCAGGAGCTACCTGAACGCCCTGCAAGCCCGGCCTGGGTTGTGAGTGGAGACTTAGGTACAGACTGTCTGGGCTTGAATCTCGGCGCTCAGACTTCTTAGCTTGGAGCAGTGCTTTGCCTGCATGAAGCACTCTACATGCTTAGCAGTTACTATTACGAAGCTCTGAAAATGGGCACATCCTGCTTGCTCAGAAAGGTGGAGAAAGGGAAGCCTAAGCAGTCGCTGTTGCAGATCTTGCCTCGCAAGACGCCAAGGTCCCCAGAATGCAGAGTTCAAGGTGGAGACCCTTTGAGCAATAGCAGGTAGGGCGACCCTGAACTTTTCAAATGGCCTCCTGGGTAATTCCTACCAACATACCCTGCCACTCCTCCTCCCAGGCAAGCTAGTCTATTCAGACTTCTCCAAATACCCCAAACTCTTCCATGTGTTCTGTCCACCCCCTGCCTGGACACCAGTGGACTCATCTTCATTCGTTCATGTCTCAGGCAAACACCCTGAGACTGTGAGGCTTCCTCTTGGCCCTACGCAGGATGAATCCATTAATCTTCCCTTCTCTGGGCTACCTGGCGCCGTGCTTGGGTCTTCCCCATGACTGTGAGTGGCCTGAGAGCGGCTGAGACCGGATCAACTCATCCTCAAGCCTTGGGTGTGGCACGCAGGTCATTGACGAATACGGTTTGAGAGGATGCACGAAATATACCAGGGCCCGCTGGTCTATGTGTCTACCTTGAGCTCCCCAGGGACAGAGGCCCATCCTTGTATCTTTGAATCCCTTAATCTCCTGGAAGAAGGCAAAGGCTAAGAGAGGCTGGTGAAAATGGACTCAAGCACAGACTCTCTGCGGATTTGAGAGGCTGCTGGACAAGGGGCGTGCCTTCCTGGCAGGAGCTATGGAGGGACAGAAGGCCTCCTTCTGGCCGCCCGTCGGATGTGTGTTGACTCCTACAGAAACCACATCTCCGAGGGGGCTTTGGGGTTGAAATTCCTGAAGGAAACCAGAGATTGTTTTATAAAAATATCCTTTCAAAAATAGCAGCTGTTTCTACTCTGCTTCCGAAAGACAGTGGAGTGCAGCTTCCTGATTCGGGAAGACAAGTGTCCGAGCAGCCTGGGGACGTGATGGAACCAGGCACCGTCAGGTCAGGCCAGAGGCCCCCGTGGGCCCATGGAATCTCCGAGGGGGGACTCTGGGGGGGCGCATTCAGCAGCTTTACATCCAACTCAACTTGGAGCCCGGCAGTAGGCAGTGACAAATGGAGCCTTTTAAAAAAAATCTCTTTTGACCACATTCTCTGACTTTCACCCTTGGGAACAAGAAGAGAAGCAGGCCCTTTTTGACTGTGGAATTTCCTTGGTCTCAAATGATTCCTTTTATCCACTTTTGACACTTGGAAGTTAGTCTTCAGGAAGGCCGAACACAGCGCTGCTGACCTTGGGGACTCCTCGTGAGGGAATGCCACGGACCTCCGGAGTGACTCGGTTGGTGACAGAGCCATGTGGTTCCGCTCCCCTTCTCTCAGGGTTCAATCTCATGGCTAAGAGAGCCGGAGCCTCTTACAAACTGAGGTGTGAGTCCCAGCGCCATTATTTCCCAGCTGTGAGACCTTGATCAAGTAACGTATCCCCGCTGGGCTCATTTCCCTATCTGGAAAATGGGTATAGAGTCCCGACCTGACAGGGTGCTTGCTGGGATGACCTGAGCACAGGCCTGGAAGCCACTGGTCTCGCCTCACCTGGCCCCGTGGGGTTATTATCCGTCTTTCTCCCGTGAAGAGAAGAGGCTCAGAGGGTTACGATGGGGAAGGGGACCTGTCATGGCCTTCCTCTAGAGTCAGCTTGTTGTCCTCAAGTCCCAGGTGGAAACTCCCAGTCCCAGGAAGTCCAGGACACACTCAGGGCCACGTGACGCAGCACAGAGCTGGAACGAATCCTCTTCTTGGCTGGGCTGTCCAACGGGCGTGGGGCTGCCTGCAGGGCCGGGCTCGTCCTCCCTTCCAGAACGCAGGCGCTGTGCTTCACCGTCAGCAGTGCTCATCTGTGCAAGGGGCCTGGGGCGGATGTTACTCCCTTTTGCTTTTCTGCGTCTTCCAAAAGTTCTGCCTCGCTCTATGCTGTATGTGTGTTGCAAGAAACAAAAACAATAAGCGTCATTTATTTTAAAAAAACAAACTGGGCACGGTGGCATGGCCTGTAAACCCGCGCCTTGGGGGGAGGCTGAGGTGAGCGGACTGCCTGAGCCCGCGAGTTCGAGACCTGCCTGGGCAACTTGGCGAGACCTCATCTGTACAATAAATCAAAAAACTAGCCGGGCGTGGTGGCGCGCGCCTGTAGTTCCGGCTGCTTGAAAGGCTGAGGCGGAAGGATCGCCGAAGCCCAGCTGGTCGAGGCTGCGGTGGCCGGGAGCGGCCACTGAACTCCAGTCTGGGTGACAGAGTGAGATTCCAACTCAAAAAAAAAAAAAAAATAGCCCATGCCAGGCACATTTGCTTTCTAATCTTGCTTGAACCCACAGAGTCCCTGGTATGAAGCCCAGGACTTGCGTGGGGCTTCAGGCTATCCTGTGGTGGGAGGGAGCCGTGGGCAGCAGAGGCCAGGCGTGGGGCTGGCGGAGGGCTAAGGGGGCCTTCTCCAGCCCAGATAGTCTCCACAGGGACCTGAGCCTGTCCCCAGGTCTGCCAGCACCAGGAGGAAGTCATCTGCATCTCAGCAGGGGTGGGGAGGAGAGCTCTGTATTTGCGTGTCTGCCCTGTCCCACCTGTTCCCTCCCTTCTTGTGTTTCTTTTTTTTTTTTTGAGTTGGAGTCTCACTCTGTCGCCCAGACTGGAGTGCAGTGGCCACTCCCGGCCACCGCAGCCTCGACCTGCTGGGCTCCGGCGATCCTTCCGCCTCAGCCTTCCAAGTAGCTGGAACTACAGGTGCGCTACCATACCTGGCTAATTTTTTTGATTTATTGTAGAGATGAGGTCTCGCTGCCCAGGTGGGTCTCGAACCCTCGGGCTCAGGCAATCCACTCACCTCAGCTTCCCAAATGCGCGGGATTATATAGGCTGAGCCACTGAGCCCAGCCCTTCTTGTTTTTCTGGAACAATTTCCAGCCCCTGCCATTCTGTTTGTGGGGGCACGGTTGCATCCCATGCTCTGCTTCTGTAAGGGCTACCGATTGTAAAATCCCACTTCTTGGTCAGGGTGGGAACACCTGCCTTAACTCTTCTGCTCCTGTGGACTTTTTGAACCCAAAGACATTTTGAATGTGAGCGTTTTAATCAGGATGACCCAACAGCAATGAGTTTTCGTCTAGGAAGTACCAGAATGCCAGCAGAGACTCCATTAAGCCGACTTAATCTCTTTATCAATTTTCTATGCAGCACAGTTAAACCATTTCTCATGCTTCCATTTCCATTTTGCTGAAATTATTTTCACAGGGATCAATTCTTTCACATTTGGGATCCGGCAGTGGAGGCTTGCTTCTTAAATCGCCTTCTGTCCATAGCAAACGTTGCTAATTGCAGCTTCCACCATCACGGGCGTCAAGGATCGTTGTCCTGGGTTAAGTTATAGTGGTATCATTTGAGTTAGTTCGTGAGGCAGTTGTGAGCCATTTTTTTTAAGACAGGGAGATAGTGGGAGCAACAGAGAGGGGCAGGAGAGAGTTACAGAGGAAGGACAGAGATGAGGACAGAAGGGCCCCTGGACAAGAGACAAGAAGGCATCCGTCATTTCACTGAACCTCAGCTGGTGTCTGTGAACAGGCACGTTCACGGTCACCAAGTGCGAACAGGCACGCTCACGGTCACTGAGTGGGGTGATGGAAGAACAGCAGAGCCCACGCCGGCTCAGGGCAGTGCGTCTGGCCAGGGGGAGACCGGTCACTCCCGACCATTCAGTTCTGAACGCGGGTCCTGGGAAAGGAGACACAAGGTGGCTTCGAGGGGTCTCACGGCTCTCAGAGGCCAGCCACAAACGGGCCTTAGAGGAAACCCTCTGAGCCAAGGCAACCAAGAGGCCCAGAATGCCGAGAGAGACAGGCTGAGGGCGGGATAGCCTGCGTGTCTGCTGCAGCAGTGGACAGCCCTGGGACTCCCGGTGGGCCTGGGTGTGTGCTCAGATGGCATTCCATATGCTGCGTCTGAGCGCTCCGACGCACATTAGTAGGCAAATCCTCAGACACAAGCTGGCATCTCTTTCCGTTGGCCCCTTTAACCAGCACACATCGGGCTGCTGTTTACCAGAGCCCAGAACGGCACCCTCGGTGGCACCCGGGACCCTGATTCCGGCTGAGACGTGAATGAGAAACAGAAAGCCTCCCCAGCAAGACTCTCTGCAGTATTCTGAGCCTGCCTGGTCCCACCTCCACCCCAGGCATCGATGCAGCATCACATGGGTCTGCGGGGTCACACCGAGTTTTGGGGGCAGCAGGGAGTGCCCACTCATGGCGGCAAGGTGACCTCTGGGTGATGCCATGTGGCCAAAGGACATGTTAGGAGCCTGGAGGGTGGGGACCTGTGAGAGGTGTTATTTGAACCAATATATTCAATCCTAGAACATTATTTTGTATTTGGAAAACGAAGAAAGTTCTACTGTTGCAATAAAACAAAAAATCAAAGCTTGGAATATTGTACTGGCTTCAGAGAGGCATCAATGATAGCGCTGTCTCACGGGTGGCAGAGGGTGGCAGATGTGCATCTAGGGAGGGCACATGCCACCGTTGAAGGCTTCACTCCTCACTGCTCCAGTCTGCTTCACCTGGATCCGCCCCGACCTGATGCGGGATCAACTGTCTCGCCCCATATCCTCAGGCGGCAGAGTTGGAGCGCTGCGTCAGAAATGTCCCTCCTGGCCGGGCTCGGTGGCTCAGCCTGTAATCCCAGCTCTTTGGGAGGCCGAGGCGAGTGGATTGCCTGGGCGCGCAGGTTCGAGACCCACCCGGGCAATTGGCGAGACTTCATCTCTACAATAAATAAAAAATTAGCCAGGCGTGGTAGCGCGTGCCTGTAGTTCCGGTTTCTCGGAAGGCTGAGGCGGAAGGATCGCCGGAGCCCAGCAGGTCGAGGCTGCGGTGGCCGGGAGCGGCCGCTGCACTCCAGTCTGGGCGACAGAGTGAGACTCGAATTAAAAACAACAACAACAAACCCCTAGAAATGTCCCTCCTTACCACGAAGGACGCCTGTTGTTACAGAGAACAGGCTGTGGGGGTGGCGAGCACTGCATAACCCATTTATATTTCCCAAGTTGCCAAAAAATACCAAGGGAAGGAGGGGGCTTGACCGTCTAGGGTAAGGACTGGACTCTAAGAGGGACTAGGGAGGTGGGGGCGGGACAGAGCTGTCCCCTCTGAGTTTCCTGGAAAGTCTGTTGTTTTTCCTTGGGTCCTGGGCTGAACCCTTCGGACCTGGTCCTCAACCCTGTCCACAGTGACTGTGAAGAGAGAGACTTGAGTCAGAGGACCTGGTCTGAGCTGCAGCTGTGCTATTTATTAGCTGGGAGACCTTGGGCAACTCACTTAACCTCTCTGAGTGCCAGTTTCCATCTTTACAAAGTGGTGGTGGTGATTTTTCCCTTTTCCTCTCGATAGCATCAAGAACCTTCCAGCTTTCTTTCCCCGGAAGGTGGTCGGCTGCGTCTCTCGACGATCCTTGAATAAACTCAACAGAAACGATCACCAGCCCTTGAGAACGTCCACGCGCCCGTCATCATTCAAATGCAGTTATGTGTCTTCTCTCAGGGACTCCTCCCAACCCCGAGGCACGGGGATTATCCTGATCCTCATTTGACAGAGGGGTCCACTGCGGCACAGAGGTAGCGCGACGGGCCAGAAGCCTCAGCTGTGGGAGGAGGTGCTGGTGCTTGGGCGTGGGCAGCCTGGCTCGAGTCTGAGCTGAGGGGCGGGCGCTGCTCTACCCACTGTCTCATCAAAGCTTCACAGGGATGGGCACACGGATGGTGGTGCCCGGCCAGCCTATGAGAAGGGACAGGGCTCCAGCTGACCCCCTGGGGCTTTCTGTGGACACAAAACTGTCTTTCTCCAGCTGCTTTGCCTCTTCACCTCTCCCCAGATGCCTCCGAGTTAGCTTTTCGACCTGTTTGTTTTCTGTTTCGTGGAGAGAAGCTTCCTGCTGGGGCAAGGGAGGCAGAGAGGTGACTTTCAAGAGGCACACTGCCAGCGGAGAGGGGCTCGAATCGGGGGCGGCCATTTCTTCCCCTGGTCTCAGTTGCACATGCATTTTCAGTCTTGCGAGAGTAATCGGAGTGCTGGTATATTAGAAATGGAAGGGCCGGGCTCGGTGGCTCAGCCTGTCATCCCGCGCCTTTGGGAGGCTGAGGTGCGTGGATTGCCTGAGCCCGTGGGTTCGAGACCCGCCTGGGTGGCGAGACCTCATCTCTACAATAAATCAAAAAAAAAAATCAGCCGGGCGTGGTAGCACGTGCCTGTAATTCCGGCTACTCGGAAGGCTGAGGCGGAAGGATCGCCGGAGCCCAGCAGGTCGAGGCCGCGGTGGCCGGGAGCGGCCACTGCACTCCAGTCTGGGTGACGGAGTGAGACTCCAACTCAAAAAAACAACAAAAAAAGAAATGGAATGGGGGGGGGAAGGGGGTTCTTTGTTTTTCTGTTTTGGGGTGAAAGAAACAGTTCTGTGGACTCATCGGCATGTTGCCTGGCCTCGTTACAGTCCTACTTTTGGGGAAATGAGTCTGGCAAGCAGGCTGACTCCTTAGATGGAGTCTGTCTGTCTTGGGAAAAGTGCCCAGAAAGGGACCAAAGAGGGGATGTCCAGTCTCGGGCACCCTGCCTCACCTCCCTGTGCTTCCTCCGGGTCACTCAAAGGGGGACACACGCCCTGAGCTGCCTACGCCAGCAGTGGTTAGCACATGGGCTTTGGGACCAGGTTGCCTGGGTTTGAAACCTGGCTTGGCCACTCACCGGCTGTGAGATCTTGGGCACTTAACCTGCTCCGTGCCTCCGTTTTCTCGGGTAAAAAGTAATGGCCTCAGAGGGCTGTCGTCAGGTTAAATGAGATAGGTTGGCTGTGATTAGGATGAGTATTATATTAGCCTTAATTGTAGGGGTCAGTGATATACCTGGATGGTCTGAGCCTGGTTCCTGGGTGAACGCATTCAAGAAATGTGGCTAGCAGAAACGCTTGCAAACTTTGTGCGTGTGATCCCTTGCTGAGGCCCCAGTGATGGCAGGAAGGACTGAGGGACAAAAGCAGAGAGGCGTGGTGAGTCCTCGTCCAACTTCTCTCTCCTATGTGGCCTTCAGCGGGCCACCTCACCTTTCTGAGCTTCCTCGTCTGCAGTGGGAATATATCAGTTAGAAATGCCTTTCACGGCGGGGCTCGGTGGCTCAGACTATAATCCCAGCACTTTGGGAGGCCGAGGCCGATGAATTGCCTGAGCCTGCGGGTTCGAGACCAGCCCGGGCAACTTGGTGAGACCTTGTTTCTACAATAAAATAAAAAATAGCCAGGTATGGTAGCGTGCATCTATCGTTCTGGCTACTTGGAAGCCTGAGACGGAAGGATCGCTGGAGTCCAGTAGGTCGACGCTGGGGTGGCCATGAGTGTGTATGCCACTGCATTCCAGCCTGGGCAAAGGAGTAAGACTCCAACTCAAAAAAAAAAAAAAAAAAAAAAGAAATGCCTTTCATTGGGGGTAACAGAAAGCTCAGCTGGCATACACCAAAGGAATTTATTATTTTCAAACTCACCTAGCCAGAAGTCCAGAGTAGATGGCCTGGGATTATTACAGGGCTCAGCAATTCTTCCCCACAGGGCCCAGACTCCTATCTTTTTCCCTCCCCATTTTATCATATTGACTCTGAGCTCATGCTTGCTGCCTCATGGTCTCAAAATGGCTGCTCTGTCTCCAGCCTCTGGTCTGCATTCCAGTTAGAAAAAAGAAGGGACTCTGTGTTCAAGAAGGCGGGGCCTTCTGGTTGGCCAGAATTACGGAGGTCAATCACCTCGAACTTCTTTAGCAGAGGAAGGCGAGGACAGAGCAGCTCTGGGTGCCTGTCAGGTAGCAAATCCACAGGGCCTGCCACAGGGCCTGGGGGAAGTGTGTCTAGTGCTTACCCCAGTGTCTGACACAGATTAAGTACCCAAGGAAGGGAACACTTTATCTTCATTAGCTGAGTCAGGTAAGGAATGCATGTAAAAAAGGGGAGGATTAATACCTTACAGTGCACCCAGGGCCGTAATAAGTGAATTTCCTTCTTGTTCTTCTCTTGGCGTCCACGAGCCTGGTTGGGGTTGCCCTCGTGTCCCCCCATCTCGGACAAAGCTCCCACTGAAGTCGCCAGCGTGGACTTTCTCCGCAGACTGGGGGCTTTGTGCTGCCTGGGGAAACTTGGCTGTGCCCACCAGCTCCAAAACAACCGGAGAGTGTGTTCGGCCGGAGCGATGCCGCGACGCCCTCCATGCCATCCGTCAGAAGTCGCGGTTAACCCTCTTCTTCCTGCTCTGTCCTGATGCGATCAATGACCTCACCGCCGAGTCCCTGAGAGGCACAGCTGGGCCTCCTGACTCCTCCAGAAAGACACGGTTCTGTTTGTGTGGCTGTATTTCCGAGTGTAGTATTTTTAAAAGTGTGTTCCTCCAGATAAAAAAAAAAATGCAGAATTCACAATGCTTTATTAACTAGAACCCCGGGTGTTTACTGCCATCGCGGGTCCTCTGGGCTCCTGATGGTTTACCGGCTGAGGTAGAGGATGCAGACTCGGGAGGTTATGGAAAGAAACTTCATTAATTTCACGGCCAACCACAGGTCCCATCTCACAGCCAGTCTCTCACCTCCGACGGGTCTCGGCAGCTAATGAGCGTGAACCTCACGCCGGGGGTCATTCTTCCCAGAATTTAATGGAGACAGATCTCGAGGTGTTTGGGAACAGAAAGGGAACGGATTGCGAGTGGGGAGTGGCCTGGAGGACTAATTAAACTCGCTACCGATCCCGGGGTGTGGATTATTGTTGGGCAGCACTGAGGCTGGGCGCGGCACGGCGTGGCGGCCACTGATCTCCCGAAGCTGCTGACAGCAGCTTGTGATTTACTCTTGGAAGGAGAGGAGAAGGGTGCATTGAATAACAACCCCTGGAAAGTGGGAATTAGAGAGATCTTTCTGCCCAGCCTCCCTGCTTTATGGACCCTCCAGGGCCCAGTGCCAACAAATCACACGGCCTCGCTGCAGGCCGTCCACGCCAGGATGAAATAGACAGGATGGGCTGGGTTTTGATGGCTGCCTTGGTTGATGCTTTGACCGAGGGGATCGTCAATCTCGGAATTTTCAGAAAATTGTATGAATTGTGTGAGGGGAGAGGACTAGCTGTATTTGTGGGTTAGAAAGCCTTATAAATTGAAAGCATGGCTCCTGGTAGTATTTTCGAAGTTCTCTGTAGCATTTTACATCAATCCTTAAATAACGTGGAGTGGAGCATTTATTCGAGCACTCCCGATGCCCCAGGCACCGAGCAGAAGCTTTTCACGGATGAGCTTTGTGTGTTAATCCTCACTTCCATTCTACGGGAGAGGAGTTAAGATGATTCTCGCATTGAAGAGGAGGGATCTCGGACTCAAAGAAGTTAAGACACTCGCCGGGGCCACATTGTAAGTACTGGACAGACACTAGAACTCCTGGCGAGACCAACTGGTGCTGGCCAAGGGGTCAGGATACTCGTGACTGGGCAGCCCCCTCTCCAACCCTCAATTTCTCCTCCTCTGAAACGTGGCCGGGTCTCCCAGCTCACTGGAACTTTCACAGGCCTGATGTCCTGCGTCCTCAGGACTGTGATGGTTAGACTTATGTGCCAATGTGACTGGGCCACAGGCTGCCCAGATATTTGGCTAAACATTATCTCTGGGTGTGTCCGTGAGAACGTTTCTGGATGAGGCTGGTTTTGGAATGGGAGAACTCAGTGTACTGCCCTTCCCAATGTGGGTGGGTATGACTCAGTCATTTGAAAAACCCAACAAAACAGAAAGGCAGAGGAAGGAAGAATTAGGAACTGGATGTTTGTGTCTCCCCCAAATCCGTACGTTGAAGCCTTCATCCCAATGTGGTAGTATTAGGAGGTGAGGCCTTGTCGGGGGGTGAAGCGGTCGTGAGGGTGGAGCCCTCACGACAAGATTAGTGACCTTGCAAGAAGAGACAGAGATGTACTGTCTTGCTCTCTCCACTCTGTGGGAACAGAGAAGGAAGGTGCCATCTGTGAACCAGGTAGTGGCCCGCACCTGGAACCAAACTGGCTGGCAACTTGCTCCAGCATTCCCCAGCCTCCAGGACTGTGAGAAACAAATATCCATCATTTAAGCCACCCACTCTATGATATTTTATAATGGCAGCCTGAGTTGACTAATGCCGGCAGAGTCCCATGTGTTTGAAGTTAGCAGTTGCCACTGTGTAGAGGTAAATGCCACCAGCACGGGGCAGGGGTGTTCTGTGATGGTTAGCTTCATGTGTCAGCTTCACCAGGTTATGGCATCAGGCTATTTAATCACACGTGGGGTTATGTCATTAAACATCACGGGCTGCTGTGAAGGTATTTTGTGGATGTAATGAACACCTGCAGTCAGTTGGCTTTAAGTGAAGGAAATTACCCTTGATAATGTGGGTGGGCCTCACCCCACCAGTGGAAGGCCTTGAGAATAAGAACTGAGGTCTTCTTCCTAAAGAAGAAATTCTGCCTCAAGGCTGAAGCATTAACTCTTGCCTGACTTTCCTGCTTGCGTTTCCAGCCTGACGCCCTATCCTACAAATTTTATTCTTGCCAGCCCCCACAACCACGTGAGCCCGTTTCTTAAAATAAATCTCTGTCCTATGGTGAACAGGTCCATGCAGATCTGCTCCCGATGGCTGAGGTAGCTGAGAGGCTGAAGAAAGAGGCTGGCAAATCCAGTTTCTTAGAAAGAAACACTTAATAGGGACTTACAAACATAAGTGATGTCTCAGGTGGTCTTGAGACAGTGGATCCTTGCCACTTACCCTCCAGAAAATATCCTTTTTTGGTCAAACACGTGCAGCTGTTCACATCTCAAACGTTTTTGGGAAACTCATGACCTCTGGGGAGGTTAAATAAGCATCTTTATGAGGGGTTATCTATGCTATGGGCATTGGTTAAAGACCTCGCTGCAGAACACCTTGGTATGCAGGAGACAAAAATCGGTCTGCATGATGGTTTTGCTTCAAGATGGTGTCACTGCCTGTAGTTCCAGCTACGTGGGCGGCCGAGGCATTTGAGCCTAGGAGTTTGAGGCTGCAGAGAGCTATGATCACACCCCTGCACTCCAGCCAGAGCGAGACCACCCCCAATATACAGATGTTAGTAACTCCTATCCTATTGGGAGACATCAAGAGCATCTGCCACAGTCTTACCCCCTTGTGCTATTCAGATCCTTTCGGGACTCATGGCAGTTCATTCTATCACTGATTCTTCAACCTGGTGACTGGCCACAGTTTCTTTAAAGCAAACAGAAACTTTTAACAGGAAGCCTTCCAAAGTCTCCATTCTCTTTCCTTACCTACCGTGGCTACTTCTAGCACCTTGGAATCTGCCAGATCATTGGCCCACATAGCAGAGCCACTTGGACCACGGCCCAAACCTGCTGTGGAGTCATTTCTTGCTCTGGGACCCACTCGAAACCGGCTGCCTTCTGCCTCGTTCAATAAACAGGCTGGAGCTGTGTTCTCATATGTGGGACGTGCTATCTCTGAGTCTAGAAAGGCCTAGCAAGTACTGTGCCTCCTTTTTGCAAGGCACAACTGTTCTGAACTGATAGCTTCACTGATATGCCAGGCCCCTGACTCCTTGTGGGGTTTATATTCCATCTCTGCTTCTCATGATCATTTCCTGGTACTCTAGGCATGTGGAGTAGATAATAATAAGTCAGGCTCTGGGGACCAGAGGAAGCCCTGGGGGAATAAAATGCAGTTGGAAGTGGCTTGGTGTGCACTAAAGGGGTTAAGGTGAGGGGAGATGGTGGCATGGTTGGTGCCACCAGCCACAGACACCTGGCCTCCCCGGCTGTCGGTGGGCTCTGGGTCTGAGAGCCGGCTTGGGTCTGCGAGCAGATGAGAGACCACGTGTCTCCATTGCCGTGGCTGACAGCAACCCTCTGCTCCCCTGCCCTTGACCTTTTTTGCTTTTAGAATTTGAGCCCTACCGTCATGGGCTGCCCGGCTATTCGGTCCCTAGGAGTGCAGTGGTCTATCAGGTCCCCGTGGATCAAGGCCTCCTGCCCACCCCTGCTGCCTGCTATGATCACATCCATCCTGCTTCTGATGGTTGTGTGCTGCCCCTGGCCCCTGCGATTCTGGAATCCAACCGTTCCCATCAACACGGGCGATCCCAGTTCACTGCAGCACCCGCTACCATCAGCCCTGACCCGTGGTTGGCTGCCACGACTGACTCTCACGGATGACATGCTTCTCTCACTAGACTCCCATTGCTTTGATGATGAGTCCTCTCGTCTTACACAATTAATCCAGTCTAACGTGCTCACTTCCGTGAGCCATTAACCCGTTCCTTGGTTCTCTGTCAAGCTAGCAACACATCTCTCTCTCAATTTCCCCCAAGCCTCAAGAAGGAACCCCAGTAACTTTTCAGGACCATCTCTGGGTTTCCTCACCATGGTGTGAAATCCTGAGTCATGGGAGGGTGCCTCCTAGTGATAAAGGCTCCTTGATCCAATGTTACGTTCTACCCCCGTGATCTGTCCCAGATCCATGCTGGTTGGTTCGCTCTCCCTACCTGGTGATAGGGAGATGACCCTGGATGGTCTGGGTGCGCCCTGTTACCCTGAGGCTTGAGCTCCATTACCAGTCCAGAAGCCATGAGGGGAACTGACAAGAACAAGCATCCTCTCACAAAGCATCTGAGTCAGACGAGGCCCTGCGTGGTCTCCAGGCAGGGTAGGGGAAAAGAGGAAGGAACCCTTCTCCAGGACATACGCAGGATTAAGGTCCTCCCCGTCATGTGTCCCAACCCCAGGTTTCTGGGACCCCCTCCTTCCTTATGACCCTGGCTTTGGCCTAGGAAGTTTGCTGCGGCCATGAATCCAGCCTCCTCTGTAACTCTGCCGCTCCACCATAAGATTCTCAGGCGGATTTTCAACATGCTTTGACCCTGGCTGCCCAGAGTGAGAACAGCACAAATGCTGTTCTGGAACACCTAGCTTTCACACTGAGTTGCTGGATGGCCACTGAACCTGCCGTTTTCTTCCTACGGGACCTTGAAGGCAGTGGGTGACAGTTTGCTGTCCTTATAAGAGTTGTTGCCTTCTTGTGTCCCTCCAGCACGAGAGTTACTGCACTAGCTAGTGCATCCCCTTTCTTTTTTTTTTTTTTTGAGTCGGAGTCTCACCCTGTCGCCCAGACTGGAGTGCAGTGGCCGCTCCCGGCCACCGCAGCCTCGACCTGCTGGGCTCTGGCGATCCTTCCGCCTCAGCCTTCCGAGTAGTTGGAACTATAGGCACGTGCTACCACACCCGGCTAATTTTTTTGATTTATTGTAGAGACGAGGTCTTGCCAAGTTGCCCAGGCGGGTCTCGCACCTGCGGGCTCAGGCAATCCACTCACCTCAGCCTCCCAAAGCGTGGGATTACAGGCTGAGCCACCGAGCCCGGCTAGTGCATCCCCTTTCATCTGTACCCTGTCCCAACTCACCAATCGTGATGCTCAGCACACCAGGGGTCACCTGACCACCATAGTGGTGGCCTTTTGCCATTGGGCTGGCAGAGAATCCAACGTTAGGACCACTGTCTGGATTGGGATCCCCAGGAGCAGACTTTTGTAAGTGGTTGTTTTTAGGAGGCGCTATCAGGTAACATCAGAAGAAAGGTGAGAGGAGACAAGTAAAGGAGCCAGTAAAAATGGTGTCAGCAGCCCAGTTTCTAGCTGTGGTCAACTGAAGTCCCCACTGAAGAACTCCAAGAATCCATATGGAACATAGCTCAGAGTTATCCCACCAGGGGCACAGAAGCTGGGGTATTTATCCTCCACCTCTCATCAGCCATGACTTGGGAGTTATCTCTGGGGGCTTTAATTCTCCAATTCTTCTGTTGCATATGGCCCATGTACTTCCACACGCTTATAGCAGCGAGAGGTCCTCAGGCAGAGAATTGCAGGTTTGCAGCAAGCAGCCTTCAGCATCCGAAGAGGGACGCCAAGGGGACCCAGGTAGGAGGCTGAGCACACCTGCTGCAGGGCACATGACTCAGGGGCAGCCCACTCTGGCCTTGGACAGCCCAGGTCCCAGGAGAGCCCTTGTTCTAGATCCGAAATTGATGCCCGTGGGAGGCTGCAAATGGTTCCCCAAGAATACCAGGCCCTAATCCCTGGAGTTTATAACTGTGACTTAACTGAAAAAAGGGTTTTTGCAGAGATGATGAAACTAATCACCTGGTGATAGGGAGATGACCCTGGATGGTCCGGGTGTGCCCGTTACCATCACCAGTGTCCTTCTGGGAGACAGAGGGAGATTTGAAGACAGAAGAGGAGAAGACACCATGGTCACAGAGGCAGGAGTGGAGTCCTGCAGCCACAAGCATGGGATGCTGCAACTCCAAAGCCTGGACGAGGCAAGGATTGGATTCTTCCCTGGAGGGTGTGCAGACCTGCCAACACCTTGATTTTGACCTCAATGATAGGGATTTCTGCCTTCTGACCCTCAGAGCTCCGAGAAAAAAGTTTTGTGTTGTTTTAAGCCACCAAGTGTGTGGTATTTGTTACAGCAGCCACAGGAGACGCATACAGTGACCTTGGACTTCATTTCATGGCTCCCGACTCCCCTCCTTTCCCAGAACAGCTCATCCAACATTTGTAGAAGTGCCTAGCACTCCCGAGTTATTATTATCTATTTACTTATTTTTTGCAGACAAAGCTGAACACAGACGTGTCTCCACTCGCCATTATGGCACTCCTGGGGAAAGGCCCCACTATCAGCATTACTGCTAGAGCTTTGTTCTCCCAGGACTCCAGCAGAACCCACAGAATGACGGTTGGCTCCCAATCTTTGCTCATGCCAGTCAAGTTTCCATAGTATTTTGGAGATACTTTGTCGCCAACCCAAACTACTTTTATCTGCTAACACGCGTTGGGTTCTGGGAGGTGAGAGCAGGACCGTCGTGTTCGCTAGGGGTGACCCATGCTCAGTACAGGGCTTGGCACCATCTCCCAGGACTTCTGTCACTTCCAACGTAGCTCAGCCTTTGCCCCAGAGAGATGGGGAACACAAAGGAAGGATTCTGGCTTCTCCCGTTCACACCCTGCTTTTCCTACAAGGTGAGAAGTTGCGGCTCTGGTTGGTAGAGCCTGGTCTTCTTTGGGTCACATGTTGCTGGCCGGGATGGTCATTCCCTCAAAAGGCAGTCCATGTTTGCAGCCACACTCTGGTTGAGTGAGTGGCCTCAGCGTCTGCCCCATCATCTGGGCCACTCTAGATGTGAAGGATCACACTGTAGGAATCCCATGCCAGCCTGTCTTTCCCAAGAAACTCTTCACCGGGGGCTGTTGGGTGTCTGCCCAGCTGTAGAGATGCTAAATACTTTAAATCACATTTGGCGATGAGAATCCTTGCCAGAGATTCCTCACATGTGTTTTTTTGGCAGCAACTCGAGGGGGTGAGTGGTAGGATTTAGACCCAATACCCCACCCTCAAATTCTGAGAGGCCACTAGGAGAATTGGGAGACACTGCACAGAGTAAATGCTCCGTGCGTGGTGGAGACTAAGCAACCTCTCTTAATACCATTGCTTCCACTGTTTGGGAAATGCTTGTGGCATTGGATGAATGAGTGACAGCTGCAGCCCTGAGTATGTTTCTGTTTGAATTTTGCTGGGCATGTAAGGGGCATGTTCTCCTGTCAACTTACAGGGACAAGAGGAGGAAGAAGGGGTATCAGGCTGAGCCAGCAGAGACCAGGAAAGGGGGGTGTGACACCCTGGAGGGAGGTTTATATTTTCAGTCTTGACTGGGCTGTCTGTTGGTGGTCACTGGTGCCAGCTTGGCTCCACGGGTTTCTGACCTTGGCGGATGAGGTGGCATGAGCTCCTCCAGATAGCTTTGGTGGCCTGGAGCTCTTCCTGTGGCTGTCGCACAGGACTTGAAGTAACTGTGGATGAGGAATGAAGGTGCCGCAACAGAAAATAGCTAAACCTTTATGGGGCCTCTTCCCGGAGTCTGAGAGCTCAATCCAAGAATTAATGCCAGCCCAAGCCAAGCCTGAGTTTGTCATGACTCTCCCTACATAGTAGATGACCCCCTGTGACCATCTCTGTGGTTGGGTCAGCTCCCATCATTGTGTATTTACTCAAGTCCTCACCCGATGTCCCAGAATGCTTAGTGGCTAGTCCAGAAGTACTAGGACCAACGCTTGTTACTGACTTCCAAAGGGTACTCAACTAGGAAACCACAGATCACTAGTTCTCCAATGGTGTCCAAGTCCTGGGTGAATCATGCAAATGTTCCTTCCTCTCTCAGGCGGGACCCTGACAACTAGAGCCTTAATACAAATCATCTGGGGATCTTGTTAAAATTGCAGGCTCTGATGTGATCTGAGGTGAGACCTGAGGGTCTGTGTTTCTAACAAGGTCCCAGGTGGTGCTGATGCTGCTGGGCTGCAGACCATGCTTTGAGCAGAAGAATCTGGAGACGCCGAGTTCACTGGAAGAATCTGTACTGTGCTTCAAATTCAGGACGTTTTCTGCAAAGCTTAAGCAAAACTCAAGTTTCTACATTTTCATTGTGTAGAATGCCGCTTTCATGATTTTTGCACCTGTAACTTCATTAGGAAATATCTTATCCCCATTTTGCCTAGAACAGAAAATCAATCCGAGTCATTTTCCAGGAGGCCACATCTGCTCTGACCCGCATTCCCACTGGGCTGTAGGTTTTGAGTGGATTAGACGAAGTCCCACCTGTAGGCTCTCTAGGACTTCTCTTCTAGAATCAATGTCAAAGTCAACCTGATTGCACATGCATGTGGAAGGCACAAGAGAAATGGACAATGACATTTCCCTGTGTTCGGGTGTGTGCCAGTGCAGGGAATTCAACGCAGACCTCAGTGGGTTTGCACCCAACCCCGTACCCTGCATATCTTTCTTTGAAGAGGAATATCCCTGGGCTCCCGGCCTCCCACTGCAGGAGCCTAACTTTTTGCCTGGCCTCTAAGCCTTTTGGGGATGGAAATCACGTTAACTCATCTCTGACCCTGGAGCCTGGCTCACCAGGTGCCCAATAAATGCATACATCAAATGTATACCTCTCAAACAGCTTTTAGTTTATCCTACTCCTGGGAGGATGAGAAACTTGCCCGAGGTTCTACAACCAGTGATGGAAAAGACCAATTCCTCATGGTTTTCCTGAATCAAGCCCATAAACTCATGTGGGCAGGGCCTGGAGGCCATCTTGTCTTCCTTCTCAATGAGCTGATAAACAGAGGCCAGGTGGGGACAATGACTTGGCCAGGCTCTCCAGTAAGTCTGAGAACAGATGGACCCAGAACTTGACTGCCCTGGCGTTCGTCTCTGCCTACCCCTCCTTTGGGATTCTGTTTGTTTTTACCACTCAAACAAAATCAGAGAAGAGGTAATTTTAAAAAATGCTCTGGTGGCTCAGCCTGTAATCCCGCGCCTTTGGGAGGCAGAGGTGAGTGGATTGCCTGAGCCCATGGGTTCGAGACCGCCTGGGCAGGCAAGACCTCATCTCTACCATAAATCAAAAAATGAGCTGGGCGTGGTAGCGCGTGCCTGTAGTTCCAGCTACTCGGAAGGCTGGGGTGGAAGGATCGCTGGAGCCCAGCAGGTCGAGGCTGCGGTGGCCGGGAGCGGCCACTGCGCTCCAGTCTGGGTGACAGAGTGAGACTCCAACTCAAAAAAAAAAAAAAAAAAAAAAAAAGCTCTAAGCTGTATAAAAAGAGAAAGGGAGACGAGCCTGTGAATTTTGTCATCTTCTGGGCTTGGGACTGCCAGTCTCTATCCCTGGGCCCTCTCATGGGATTGCTCTCTGAGATTTACGAGGGCTCGTGCCATTTGTCTCGGTACAATGATGAGAACCTGTGCTTTCTATTTTTCTTTTGGTCTGAAATACAATATGATATATCAAAAAAGACATGACCCAGACTTAAAAAGAATGCATCTTGGGACCTAGTAATTCTATTTTTAGGAATCTCTTTTGCAGAAATTCTTATACATCTGCACAAAGATTTATGTAAAAGGATAGTTGTTGCAGTTGGGTGGAAATTATTGTTCATCAGTAGGGAGGGTATTTAAATAAATGATAGCAAATCCACCCCCCCCCAAATGTTCTGTAGTCATCAGAAAGAATGAGGGAGAGCTATTTTTATGCACCAACCTGGAGAGAGGTCCAGGATATACTATTAAGTCAAAAAAGCAAATCACAGGAAAGTATGCATAGAAGAACCCTCTTCTTGTTTTAATAAACTTTTTTCTGTGTGTGTAGGTATATAGGAAAGACCAGGAAGGGCACACGAAGCTATAAAGAGTGGATCCTCTGGGGAGGGAGTAGATGGCTGGGGCGAGGTAAAAAGGAGTTTCCAATTTTAATTATATATATTTTGTTGGAATTCTAAACAAATAATTAGTACAGAAGGTTGCCTTATATTAATATACTATTACTGCTGTGATTTAAAAAAATACAAAGAGAGAAGCAAACAAACACGGGCTTTAATATCATTCCAACCTATGATCCTTGGTTTAGTTATCTTTTGCTGTAAAACAAATGATCCTTAAGCCTATGTGCATAAAATCACACATATTTATTACTCACAATTCTTGTGGGTTAGGAATCTGGGGCCTCACAGGGTTGGAATCCAGATATTGGCTGGGGCTGTGGTCTCATCTGAAGGCTCCACTGGGGGAGGATCCTAGTTCAAGGTCACTCATGTGGTTGTCAGCAGGGTTCAGTTCCTCATGGGCTGCTGGAGAGAGAACCTCAGTTTCTCACTGGCTGTTGGCCAGAAGCCATCCTCGGTTCCTTGTCACGTGGTCCTCTCCATGGCGCAGCTCACAACGTGCTACCGGCTTACCTCAGAGCAAATGAGTGAACAGAGAGAGTGGGAAAGGGAGCAAAGCAGAAGGCAGAATCTTTTGTAACTGAATCTCCGGAATGACACCCTGTCACCTTTGCCATATTCTGCTCATCAGAAAATTGCCACCAGGTCCCACCCACACTCAGGGGGAGGGGATTACACTTGGAGACGAGGATCATTGAGCGCCAACGTGGAGGTTGCCTGCCCCAACTCCATTCTCTTCTAGTTACTGTCTACATGCTGTGTGACATTGGGCTGGTCATTAAAATCTCCAGGTCCCAGTAACCTCATCTGTAAAATGGGCTGACAACAGCTGTCTCGCAGGGTTGTAGCGAGGACCACATTCAACAACGTGTGTGAGATAGCCAAGCTCAGAGCTAGCATGTAGCAGGCAACATCTCCCTTCTCTCCCCATAACCACGAAGGGTTCGCAGGTTAAGCATTTTCCATGATTGTCTCTGTGAGTTAGAAATCTATCCACGCAAACTCTGCTTCTCTGGAAACTCACTTTCAGGGAACTCTCCAGATAAAATTATGTTTATGTCAAGGAGCCTGGAATAAAGAGCTCTCTATTTAAAGGCTGCCAACACACGGCAAGGGGGCAGGATCGGGTACAATGTTAATAATTGCGGTGTGGGCATAAAGGTGCCATAGATTATGGAATGCTTTGAGAAAATGGGGCCTTTTAAAGCGGGTCTCAGTCATTAGCAAAATTCCACAGTCAAAATTAGTCAGAACAGGTAATTAGTGTCAAGGAGTGATTGCAGCCGCGTCATTAACGTGACGGATATTGGTGCGGGCTCACTAATGACTTATGGAATTTTCATTCGGGAGACATTCGGAGCAATTTGGTGGTCAGCAGACAGTCTGAGAATCAATCACCACGATAGTCAATAATTTATCATTTCTATTTAAAGTCTGGAATCTGCATCAGCTTAAACCTTCCTGATGGAGGAAGGTTGGCACCCAGCAAAATCTTGAACCCTGGCTTGTTCCATTTCAGTGGTCTCCATTTTCCTCGTGGTGCAGAGCAAACAGGAAAGTTGTCTGAAGGATTTTTGCTTCCGATTCTGTCAGGGAGTGAAAACGGCCACATGCTGCTGGCTGCAGGGAAACCAGGAGTTAGATGTTAAACTAAATTTGGTTTTACAAGTTCATCTCTGGGGATTAGAAAAAAGGACTTACCACTCAGTGATCCCTGAATTTCATCACACATAAGTGCAACGTGGGAAGGGGTTAGCGTCCGTTCACTGGGAGGACACAGGCTCCGAGGGAGCACGTAATTCTCAAGGACACCCGCTCGTAAGTGACAGTGGGAGTTCTGACCTGGGTCTGGGGCAGTGTCCTTTCAGCATGAATGACATCGATAATGACAATAATAACAATAGCAATAGTTCTGGAGAGCTTATTGTGTGCCTGGCACTTGCTGAGTGCTTCACCTGTGCTATTTCAACTGGCCTTTACAAACTGAAGGCTTACAGAGGTGGGACCAGCGGTTCAAGGTCATACAGCAAGGAATTATGGAACTGATCTCCAACCCCAGATCCCGGGTCTCCTAAGTACCATGCTATCGAGCTGCTGGGTGCAGGAAATTGATGCTAAATTCTTCTTACCTCAGCTAACTCATCCATAAAATATGACTAATAATGTGCGCCGTGTCCAAGTTCGGGAATGAGTTGCTTGGTAAGCTATTAGGCAGGGAGCCTAAAACCTGGAGGTAACGCTGGTCTTGGGGATTACAACCCACAGTCGCATGCCCCCCGAAGGTGCCACCTCCACCCTCTTCCTTCTCAAATCCACCAAGGCGTCGAGTCCTGCCTGGTTGCTCTTGACAGAGTCATATGCGTTCAACACTCCAAACTCACCGCACATTTCATCTCTCGTGGCTGCCAGATCAATTTTCTACAAGTCGAGTCCTTTCTTCCAAAATTTCCAGCAGCACCGCCATTTCACTTAGGATTGAACCTAGTCTTATCAGAATAGCTCTCAAGACTCCAGCCTTGCAGGAGGCGGGGGAAGGAGTGAAGGAAAAACTCACGAAAAACTCACCTGTCTGGTACAATGTGCACAGGTGGGCAGGGGGGCACACTTAAAACCCAGACTTCTCCACCACTCTACAATGCTACCACGTAATCAAAAACTATTTGTCCCCCCTAAAGCTATTGAAATAAAGAGAACGGCAAGACTCCACTCCTGCGCCCCGGACTCTCTGGAATGATCTGGCTCCAAAACGTCTCCAGAAAACTCTCTTCTGCAGGTGCCTTCCGCCTACTCAGATTCCTCCTCCTCCTCCTCTGCTTCTCTCTCTTTCTCCTCATCGCCATGGTCGTTATTGTCTTTCTCCTGACCATGACAATCGGCCCTCAGCTTCTCGGGACCCCACCAGCATCCCAAGCCCATCGGGTTCCCGGGAGGTCACCCCCATACCTGACCTGTCCCCGTCCCAGGTAGGATCCTCGTGACTTCTTTCCATGCTTGAGACTGGTGCTCTCAAGCACACACGAGCACCACCTCCATGCCTGGGGAAGTCCCAGAGACCCAGGCAAGGTTGGAGACAGTCTGCACTCGAGAAAGGGTGAGCTCACCGTCATGGATCCACCCTCCTAGCTCACGCGGTGGCCCTGTGGATCCGATTTGAAGCTTTTCCTTCATCCATTTCACTATGTCTCATGTCATAGGGCAGGCTACAAGTTCGCATTTTGAGACCAAAAACTGATGGTCACCAAACCTCCATCTTGGGACCGCCAGGCTGCCAGGAAAAAGGGAAACGCCTGAAAATGTACTTTTTGTTTGTTTGTATGTTTATTTATTTATTTGGAGTTGGAGTCTCACTCAGTTGCCCAGTCTGGAGTGCAGTGGCACGCTCATGGCCACCACAGCCTCAACCTGCTGGGCTCAGGTGATCCTTCTGCCTCAGCCTTCCAGGTAGCTAGAACTACAGGTAGCCACCACACCTGGCTAAGTTTTTGATTTATTGTAAAGATGAGGTCTTGCCGAGTTGCCCAGGCTGATCTTGAACCTGTGGGTTCAGGCAATCCTCTCACCTCCGCCTTCCAAAATGCTGGAATTACAGGCATGAGCCACTGTGCCTGGCATATGTACATTTTTAAAGACAGGGCTGTCGGGAATGGTGGCTCACACCTGTAATGCCAGCACTTTGGGAGGTGGAGGTGAGAAAATTGCCTGAGCTCAGGGGATCAAGACTAACCTGCGCTACATGGTTTGACAATAAATAAATAAATACATTAATTAATTAATCAGCTGGGGGTGGTGGCGCATGCCTGTGGTTCCAGCTACTTGGAAGGCTGAGGTGGAAGGGTAGCCTGAGTCCTGCAGGTTGAGGCTGCGGTGGCTGTGAGCATGCCACTATACTCCAGCCTGGGTGGCACTCTGACTCAAAAAAAAAAAAAAAAAAAAGAGAGAGAGAGGGCTCGTAGCTCTCATCTGTGGCCAAGACGGGCAGCTCCTGACCGACTTGAGTTGTTGGAGGTTGACATCCACGCAAAATCTTGTGGCTACTCTTTCTCGTGAGTTCCGAGATTGGAAACCAGCAGCCGGGGGTAAAGAACCCCGCAATCAGTGTGCTGCCTGGGCTTTAATTTTAGAGTGTGCTGTGGGTCTCAGAAAGTAAGTGAACATCGAGGTTCTAGAATGTTCCATGCCGTGTTCAAAGTATTTTATACAAAGAAATTCATTTGTTCCTCCTCACCACTCCAGGTACTGGTATGATCCCTTTGTTACAGGTAAGGAAACTGATGTCTAGAGATTTTTAACAATTTCCCCAGGTCATATGGCTAATAAGTGGTAGAGTCAGATTTCAACATGGGTAACTGGACCCTAGGACTCACACTGAACCCAACTTCCACCCTGAGACAGGACCCCCAGAGATGTCCACCCAGGTGTGGTTTGTCCCTCTCACATGGTTTTGCCGTGCCAACGCGTTTTATTCTAGTGTGCTCCGATATAATTGTCCTCCCCTTTATTGCTCCTGGTTAGGAAAGTTTTCCCCCCACTCAGTCTGTATAAGTCATTACTCAGGGTTTTCTCTAGCACCTACAGGGTTTTAGTTTTTACATTGAAATGTCTGAGCCGTCTTGGATCTTACCCCAGCGGTGTGAGCTCCAGGGCTGACTTTTCTCTCATGGCTGTCCAAGGATCTCAACTCCACTTATTTAAAAGAAAACCTCTCCAAGCAGATTTGCGAAGCTGCCTTTCTCATGTAGTAACTTTCCAGATGCAGTTGGATCTATTTCGGGACTTTCTTTCCGTCCCGTTGGTCTATCTGTTTATTCACATGCCAATAGCAGACTCCTAATTACAGGCTTTGCAGCATGTGTTAATGTCTGGTGGTACCGGCCCCATATGTCGCTTCATTTCTGGGTTCTCCTGGCTAGCTTTGCGTTTTTGTTCATTCAAGTAAACTTCATAATCAACTCGCCTCACTCCAGAAAAAAACCCCCGTGGTATTTTAAGAATTGGAATCGTATCCAGTCTGTAAATTAGGTGAGGTAGAACTGATATCTTTATGAGCATGAGTCCTTCAGTCAAGAATATGGGGTATTGCTTCATCCAAATATCATTTTGAGGGAAAAAATAAATTTCAAGAAGATGCATACAAAATGATTATTATTTAAATGAACGTTTATTTATTTACCTACTGATTTATTTATTGAGACAGGGTCTCACTGTGTTGCCCAGGCTGGAGTGCAGTGGCATGATCCTAGCTCATTGCAGCCTCGACCTCCTGGACCGAAGTGATCCTCTCAACTGAGCCTCCCGAGTAGCTGGGACTCCAGGCATGCGCCACCACACCTGGCTACTTTTTATTTTTTTGATTCTGGGTAAAGATGAGGTCTCACTGTGTTGCTCAGGCTGACAGCAAACCCCTGGGCTCAAGCTATCTTCCTGCCTCAGCCGCCCAAAGTGCTGGGATTACAGGTGCGTGCCACCTCACCTGGCCTAAATGAAGTTTTAAAAATATACAATAGTCGATACAGTTACGAATTTATATCTTTGTGGCAAACAGACTAGGATCAGGATATGAATGGCCCACACCATTTCAGGGCAGGGTTACTTCTGGGGAAAAGGGAAAGAAAGAAAAGGGTTTTAGCTGGTTCGTAAGTCATTTGGGAGCGAGAAGCAAAGAGAGAGAGATTTGAAGCAAATGTAGTAAATGTTTGATCTTGATGGAGGATTGTCTGTTATATTAGTTTTCACACCGCTCTGTACGTCTGAAATGTTTCATAATTAAAAACAAAAGAGAAAAGAAAAGAGCTGTTTCCATCGCTTAAGGGGACTCCTCGGAAAATAGCACATTTTAATTTCCTTTTATGTGGTTCTGGATAAGTCTGCTGGCGAGGCCTCTGTCAGGGGAAGCCTGCAGTTCCTTCTGTGGAAAGAAATTCTATTAAAGACTTTGCAGCTTTAATAGAATTTCGGCAGCTGGAGTAGGAAGATTTCCTTTCTTGAAACGGGCATCCTTGGCAGTTCTGAAACAGAAATAGGGGGTGTAAATTTTGGAGTTTAATGAAATCTTCCCACAGTCTCCTGAATTTGTGATAAGAAGGGTTTTGCGGTATTAAAAACCTGTTTCTCAATATGTTGTAAACATCTCATTTTCTTCCTCTACATCCATCCACACACAAGATTTAAAATCACCAGGGGAAAAAAATATACTTCCAAATGGAAGAGGCAATCATTTTTCCTCCTGACTATACAGCGGTCTTAAAAGAACCTTAGAACAGCTGACAGGAAATTATATTTTCATAAACCAATTTATTGTGCAGCCATAATACCACCCGTTTCAATAGGACTTAAGCAAACGGTCTTAGAACTGAGTTATGGAGTTGGTTCATTCACAACCATTTTCCTCTATGAGGACAAGTCTTCATGACCGAAAGTGGCCCAAATCAGTGCACTTGGGTTTTCCAGAATTCACGACCTCGCAGCAAACACGCGTGAGGAGGCCGAGTGGGCCTGTCGCTGGCATCAGCTGTCCCATGCTTGTTTTCTGAAGCATGTTTAATGTGGGCCCAGCCAGGGACACAATTCCTTCATTTCTATTCTCAGCAGTGGGCATGTCTATATGACAAACCGCCTCCTCGGGCCCACACAAGATTTCCAGAGACACGAGCATGGCATTAAACACCCTGTTTCATGTGAGGAGAAACAGTGATAGGCAGTTAGGCCTGGCAGCCTGCTCCAATCTCACTGACGCCTGAGAGGACAGGTAGGTTCCGTGGGTGCCACCTCCGCCTCAAGAAATCCTCCTCTCCTCTGCTGGCTTCTTCTTGGAGGAAAGTCCCCACCAGCATCCTTTAAAAAAAAAAAAAGAGGCTTACATCCTTGGTGAGGGAATGAATTCTGAGTAAGAACTGCTAACAAATTGGGTCTGGGTGAATGAGTCAAGGGGGCAGGGAGACCCACGTGCTGGAGAGTGACCCGGAAGGACCCTAAAGGAAGGCGTGGGCTGCGACAAAGATGTTCAAATTGCTGTTCCTCATTCTGCCCTTCTCATTCTGCTGTTCCCTGCAGCTCTTCATTGACTCACCCGCCGTTCTCCCAGGCACTCAGGTGGTGACATGTCCAGCTCCTCCCACTTCCTGTCCACCCATGGCCACCAACAGCCAAAGCATGGGATTCTCCCTCGAAATGCCCCTTCGAACTAACTGCTTCTCAAAAACCTTGGCCACGGATGGCAATGGCTTTCCAGTCTGGTTTTCTTTGCCTCTTTGATTTTATAAGATGTCTTGACTGAGCTTCCCAACAGACAACCGTGATTCTGTTCCTTCACCGCTCAAGAACTTTCCAATGCTTCCCTTGTCTACGGGGACCGTAGACATCGAGCTTCTGAGCTGCCCTGACGTCTGAGCTTACCTTCCATGCTCTGATTCCTCTCACCTGTATCTCACTTTCCCTTGATCGCTATGAGAGAGATCGTCTTGATTTCTCTCTGGTCCCGGAGCCCTGTAAGACCTTTCCAGACTCAGGATCTTTGCACATGCTGTTTTCTTTGCCTGATATTCTAGTAGTCTTCTCATGGCTGGTTTTTCAAATTTCAGAGCTTGCTTAAATATCAACTTCTTAGAGGAAACTTTCACGATTATTAGGAATTCTGTTATTGTACCACATGAAAACAATATCCTTCTTAGCAATGATCATAATTTATACTTATTTATTTATTGGTTCATGAGTTTACTGTCTGTTTCCCCATAACATTTTAAACTCCATAGGGACAGGAAATATGTTTTTAAAACTCCCGCATAAATATTTAGTAAATGGCGTGTCGCAGGCAATAAACATTTTTTATTGAATACATGAATGAATACTTTAGGATAAATTATTAGAACAATTGTGTCAAATGCACATATTTGAGGTTTTGGAGGCACATTTCCAAACTGCTTTCCAGAAAATTGTGCAGATTTGCACTCTGCTAGCCATGTAGTTTGCAATCGCAACTGACCATCTCACCACATATCTGCCTGCATTGAGTATTATTTTTTAAAAAGTATTTACCAGTTTGAAGGTGAATATAGTTTACGTGATTACTAATGGAGTTGTTTTTAAAAAAAATATATTTTTGTCTTTTGCATTTGTTTTCCATAAGTTTTCTTTATTTTCTTATGTATATTTTTTTGAAGGATTTTAAAGCTATTTATACATGTTTGTGTGAGAATCACTTACTTTTCTTTTGGTGGTGCTGGGATATCACAAATTTTGATTACTCCTGGAAAACATCATCACTTTTCACAAATCCTTTCAGGGGTTCCTTTTCTCTCTTTTAAAATGTGTTTGTGTTTGCAACTCTTTGGACGTTATTCGTTGTGTATGTCTCCATGACCTCTAAATCAGTTTGGCAAAAACAAAAACCCTCAGACCACTTGTGTGACATGATTGATTACGTTTTGCATGTCTCCTCTGGGACTGTGGGTGTACAGACATAGACTCTGGTTCCCTGGGGAAAGCAAAAGAGTTTTAAAAACAGTTGCCTTTTCTGCATTTGCTTCAATTTCCTCATAAGAATGTCTGGCATCTTTCTTCATGGCAGATGAGATGGAGTGGTTCAATCAGGCACTGTGTGTGTGCCGAAGCAGGTATCGAGGGGGCACTGCATTTTTACACACATTTTACACACCCTCTTAGCGCGGCATTTGCAGATGCCTCCAAAAATGGCCTCAGGTTAGGATACAGGCGTGCCAATGTGTCAGTAGCGGTTTCCTGATCAGGAGGATCTGTGGAAGTTGTTAGTGACCATCGTGTAAAGTCAGAGGATCTATCCCCGGCTCACTCATTCAGCAAATATTCAGGAGCTGGGAATTCAAAAACAGGACCAGACAGACAAGGCCCCCGCTCTCAGGGACCCTTCCTTTCAGTGGGAGAGACAGAAAGTTAAGAAGCAAGCAAATAAATAGAATGTTGAGTTAGGGATAGTGGGATGTGGTTTGGATTAAGTGTTTAGAAAGAGAATGCTGGCCCTCTTAGCCAACCACAAAGAGGAACAGAGACCCTTAGGTATGTCTGTTGGCTGAGGAATTGTGAGGCTCCACCAGGTTCTGGGAAGGAAAATGCTAACTTCCCACTAAAACCCATTCTCTCCTTTCTCAATGCTAATTTCAACGACTGCCATGAAAACAAAAAACCAAAACCCAAAATTGGTCATCTGACTAAGTTCTGGGACATAAGCAGAAGAGATGTGAGCATATCTGTTTTCTTTGTCTGAAGTCATTCTTTATCTTCTTCTTCTCCTTTCTGGTCAAAAGTAGACATAATGGCTGGAGCTCAAGCAGCCATCTTGGACTAGGAAGGAGGCGTTTCATGCTGACGATGCTAAAGTAACAAGATAAAAGGAGCCTGGGTTACTGACCCAGGAGAGTGTCGTAAGAAATACAGATCTCCCAGTCCTGGTGTCTGAGTGATTCCCAGGGCCCGGCAAAAGGACCAAGTCTCCAGAGTCCTGAAGACAAGGGATAACACACCAAAACATGGGCTCATTTTCCACTCCACCTTCAATGGCTGAGCAGCTGCCAAGAACAAAGTCCGCATCTCCTGATCCTTGGCAGACAAATGCAGTATTTCCTCATGAATCGGATGCTTCTCTGAGGTGCCCAGGAGTGTATTTGGGGAGAAGCTTTGAGAACAAGTTGAGGCGTGGCTGTCCTTCTGTGAGACTGGGGAGAGTTCACGAGAGAATCTGGATGTCACGAAGGAAGCAGTGGTGCAGGCAGAGGAAGCTGCTGCTGAGATTACTAGGAAGCAGGAGAAGAAACGCTTGAAGACGGGCTCCTCAGGAGAATGGAATGGAAGACCCATCTTTCTCCAAACCCAAGAAAAAGAAATCTTTTTCCAAGGAGGAACTGGTTAATAATGACCTTGAAGACACCAATGGCGGCACAAGTCTTCCCAAGAGGAAGAAATCCTCACCCAGGGAGGAAGTAACTGGTGATCCCAAAGAGGCAGCCAACAGGTGTGTCTCCAAGAAAAAGAGGAAATTCTCTTCCAAGGAAGAGCCAGTCAGCAGTGGACCAGAAAAGGCTGCTATAGAGGCCAGAGCAGCTCCAAGAAGAAGAAAAAGTTCCACAAACAACCCCAGGAAGATTAGAATGTACATTCTCCGGGAGGGGGCCATACCATAAGGTGACAATTTCCCATCCCATGTCCTGCACCCCAATAAAGAAACAAAATTCAGGAAAGAAAGGAAGAAAGAAAGAAATTCAGGTCTCCCACCTCTGGACTTTATTTACTTAGAAGACATAAAAGTCTATTTTGCTTATCTACTCTTATTGTGTTACCAAGTCATGTGGCGCACGCCACCAAATCGACCCCTAACAGATGTGAGCCCTGTGGAGACATCGTCTTGAGGGCAGGAATCATGCTTTAACTTATTTTATATCCACCCCTCATAAAAGCTTTACACAGAGTTGGGCACTGACTGGATGTGTATGGGGAATCCACTTTCAAGGGGGCTCACTCACCAAGCCCTAACAAGTCAGTGCCGGCTGTTGGCAGGTGGCTTCAGTTTCTCACCACCCGGGCAGCTCCATGGGGCCACCTGCGAGTCCTCGTGACACTGTGGCTGGCTTCTCCCAGAGACTGATCCAGGAGGTTGTAGGTGGAAGCCCTATGTCTTTCCTATCTTTGATGACCTAGTCTCAGAAGTCCCCTTCTGCTATTTTCACAGTATTCTAGCCCAGCCTACTCGAGTAGAAAGAGAAATACACAGGGTGTTATTACCAGGAGACTAGAGTCATTGGAGGGCCATCTTGGATTCTGCCTCCCATCCTGCCTTCCTTATCCTAGGGGAGGGCAACTCATGGTTCTTTTTTCATCCCTCTAAAAAGAGAGGCTAAGCCAGAGGTGCCACACAGGTGCGTCTTATGCCTGGGACGAGTGAGGTGCAGCCGTTATTTGACAAAGGACCATCTTGGAGATCATCCGGTGGAAGAGGCTCTCTGCCTTAGAGGTGAGTGGTTAGAACCCAAATCTCCCTTCCCGGAGGGAGCTGGACATAGAGTTCAAGGACCCAATCCCATTTGGGGAGGGAACAAAATATAGTACAGCACTGGAGCTGAGCAATTCTTTAGGCTAATTAGGGAGAAAATAAAAAGTCCCTGCCAACAGGTAGGCTGGAGAGAGGGGCTCTTCCTTCTGGGCTAGGTCTGTGCCCATCTGCAGGTGAGCCTATTGGGGTCCAGGAAGCCAGTGCCATGGACATTTCCTAGGTATGTCTGGCCTAATGAAAGTGACAGAAGGCCACTGGCTTCCTGCTGGGAGCGGTGGTGTGCTGGAACCAGCCATACTGCGTTATGCCGAGTGCCAAGTTTTCAGGAATTTTGAGAGCTGGTTGTTAAATGCAACCGTTATTAAAAATTAAATTATATAAACTCATAATCAAAGAAATGATTGTAAAAGCCAAGGCAATAAATACTCAAAATCTGTCACTTCCTAATGACTTTACTATGATCCATCCTTTGGGTTATTTATGTCCATGGAATCTATGTGATGGAGATTCTAGGTAGTGGTGGCTACTGTCCATCCCTTCCCAATTCTGCACCGATGACCTCATGTTGGTAGTTTAAAATTGGGCATGGAGAAAGGGTTTACAGCTCAGAGATTGGCACATGCTATAAATCCATGTGATGGACATTTGCCAGTACACCCCTGTGTGGGGCATGACAGGGAGGGTTGTCAGAACCAAAGAGGGGCGTTGCCCAGGGAAGAGGGCACTTGGGTGGGGACATCTCTTAGGCTCTGGTCCCTGATCTGCACTAACTTGTGGGTGATCTCGTGAGTGTCCTTTCCTCTCTGGACCTTAGGAGGAGCAGATGATGTCTGGGTTCTGCCTTGGCACTAGAGTCTACCCAGGAGCTATTCGTTTCAGGAGAGCTTTTGACTCTCCTTTGCCACACCCCGAATGCCTATCTCTGATGGAGAATTATTATTATTATTATTATTTGAGTTGGAGTCTCACTCCATCGCCCAGACTGGAGTGCAGTGGCCGCTCCCGGCCACTGCAGCCTCGACCTGCTGGGCTCCGGCGATCCTTCCGCCTCAGCCTTCCGAGTAGCCGGAACTACAGGCGCACGCTACCACGCCCGGCTGATTTTTAAATTTATTGTAGAGATGAGGTCTCGCTGCCCAGGCGGGTCTCGAACCCGCGGGCTCAGGCAATCCACTCACCTCAGTCTCCCAAAGGCGCGGGATGACAGGCTGAGCCACCGAGCCCGGCGATGGAGAATTATTAATTCTGGGTCTGGGCGGTGCCAAGGACGGGGAGCTGACCTGGTTGACCCTGGGGTGGGGGATGAGTTGGTGCTGATGAAAAGGCTATCATTCCTGCATATGGACAGATATATTAGGAGGAGGAAATTCCCAGAAGATTGAATGCCAACAAACTACAGACTCCAGAACCTGTCTGGACAACTTTTATGCCTCCCCCCAGTCCTGCGCCCTCTCTCCCCAGCTCACTTAACTAGAAAGCTCTGGAAGCCTCCAGGAAAGAAGGAGTTAATTCATTGCCACCACAGGAATGAGTCTTCCTTCTGCCTTTGATGCGGCAGACCATTAAAATGTAATATTACGTGTAACACGGTCCATTTCCTGTATGTGCGGCGTGGGGCGGCAGGGCTGGCCTGCAGTATTTTTCTCCCCCGCTACGCTTGGATTCCCCAGAGCCACAGATCAAGCTGGGACAGGGTGGGAAGGGACCTGGCCTCGAGGGTCAGCTCACTGCAGGCTGGAGCAATCTGGCTGTGCCCTTACAGCTCTGAGGAAGGGAAGCAGGATGTGGCATCCAGGAACCATTTTGCTGTCCCTTAGGTGAGTGGTGGGGCCATTCACACCAGATGGGACCTGGGAAATCCATTTTACAGTTCAGGAAGTTGAGGTTCAGAGAAGGCAATGGGCTCAGAGCAGAACCCTAGGGGTGAACCAAGGCCTGGTCTGTAGACTCCTGATCTAGAAGGAGAGGCATCAGTCTGCCATCCAGGAAGTGGGGTGGAAAGCCTGTTAATTATTGGGCCTTCTCTGCCTGTTCCTTTTTTTTTTTTTTTCTGAGTTGGAGTCTCACTCTGTCGCCCAGACTGGAGTGAAGTGGCCGCTCCCGGCCACCGCAGCCTCGACCTGCTGGGCTCCGGCGATCCTTCCGCCTCAGCCTTCCGAGTAGCCAGAACTACAGGCACGCGCTACCACGCCCGGCTAATTTTTGATTTATTGTAGAGATGAGGTCTCGCCAGGTTGCCCAGGCGGGTCTCGAACCGCGGGCTCAGGCGATCCACTCACCTCAGCCTCCCAACGGCGCAGGATCACAGGCTGAGCCACCGAGCCCGGCTGTCTGCCAGTTCCTTCTCCTAAGGGTTCCAGGACGCAAAGCACCTACGGCTGTTAGCGCACAGCGGCTCACAAGTGCAGCTCCCTATCCTTTCTGTCAAAGTTGCCAGCTCCAACCTGGGACCCTGGGAAGCAATCCTGGAATTGGGGGAGGGGAAGGAGAGCTTAGTGTCAGCACAGGCGGTCAGGGCCCACCTGCCAGGAGGGACTGTACCGGGGCAGGACGGGGCAGCGTCCCGGGAGAGCTGCCCAGAGAGTGGAGGCAATGTCGACTGCCCTGGAGGCCCAGGCTTGGCTGTGAGCCATCCCTCACCTTGCTCTGTGTGGCAAGCTGGCCTCGGTGACCACTTCCTTGTCACATGTCACTCGACTTCGACACTGCTCCCCTCCTCTGGGTCTTTGTCCTCCTCCACAGACTCCCATCTTCTACCCAGACCGCGGCAGAGGCTCACTGCCCAGCCTCTCTCCATCTGGTGCTCAGTGTTCTTTTGGAACACCTTGGGATCCCAACTCTTACCCGCCAACACTCCTCAGAAGCTGCCAGGGTGCACAGCAAACACCCAGCAGCTTCGTGGGCTTACCTGGCTCAGGATGACTTTTACCTGGCCTATCTCTCCCGACCTAACTCTCACAGCTGCCCCCTATGGCCACTCGGGTGGAAATTCTCCCCTCTCCTCTGATATGCTGGGCTGCCTCTCTCCCTGGCCATCTCTGATGCTTCCTCTGTTTAAATATGCTTCCTCTCTCTCTCTTTATTTGAGGAATACATTTACTCATCCGCTAAGACTCAGCTGTGTGTTTCTACAGCCTCGATGCTTCCCATGAAGATCTCTCACCTATTGGGTTTGCTTTACTCTGCCATGCCCTCTAGGCTGAGGATGGAGCCCTGTCCGCCGTGGTTGCCGCTGTGAATAAATACCCAGTGCAGGGCTTGGCACAGAGTAGCCACTCAGCTGAACTGACTTCCACCAATGGGCAAAGCTGCAGGGGGCAAGAATGTTCCAGAACTTTCCAGAGATGCCACGCACGGCCCTGGAAGGTAGTGAGTGTTCTGTCACTTAGAGGTATGCTAGCAGTCGTCAGACAGTCCCTGGCAGAGGTTATGAATTATAACGGGAATAGAGCTGGATGGCCAGTTAAAATGTGAAGATTCTAGAATTTCCATCTCGTGCTACTCTGGAGGTTGAAGGGTAGGGAACACATGGCGGCACAGATGGTGGTTTGACAGGAGTGAGGTACAGAGGAAGAGACCAAGGGAGACAGCCTGGGGTGCAGGAGGAGACTGCCATGAATGTTGGCAGAGACTTTGGATGGTGGCTTTATCTCACCAGGACACGCCCGTGGCTCCTTTACTACCATGCCTGATGTAGTGCTGAGAGCTTCCCAAGTACGTGTTCACTGAATCCTGACCATGGCCTTGTGAGAAAAGTTGTATTATTACACATCTTTTACAGAAAAAGGTGGGAGGCGCAGATTGGTACCCTGTCATCCATCCTTTCTCACAGGGGCCATGATGGAGCCGAGATTCGATGTGGGCTATTGCCTCTGGCACCTGGGCCCTAACCAAGAATAAAAAAAACAAAAAATTAGCCGGGTTTGGTAGCTCGCACCTGTGGTTCCAGCTACTTGGAAGGCTGAAGCAGAAAGATTGCCTGAGCCCAGCAGGTTGAGGCTGCAGTGACCCTGAGCGTGCCTCTGGACTCCAGCCTGCGCCACAGTGGGATTCCAACTCAAAAGCCTTTTGGTTTATGCCCTGTCTCTCTCCAACACGAAACCACTGATGGATATAAAATGGCCACCTCCCTTGGATCTTCATTGTTTTTTTCATTTTCCGGGGAGCAACCTCCTCCTGCTCATTGTGGTACAGAGGACAGGAGCGGTATCTGGGCATCTGAACGTCTGCCTCCTCCCTGCATGGGGACATGCCTATCTTGCTTTGTCTCCTTCAAGCTATAGCTGATCTGCTGGGCCCGCCTTTCCTCTGGCTATGTTGTTTCGTGAAACTTCTCCCCATGCGTTCCCCTGTCCTGCTGCAGGTCCTTACCTTCAGGTACAGGAGGCTGTCTTCTCCTATAAGCCTCTGTTAGTAATTACATAAACTTGCCCAGAGACAGCCATGCTCTGCTTGGCTCCAGTGCACCCAGCTCAGCACCTGTCACCTGCCTGTATTGCTGAAAAATGTCTCTTATTTCCTTTCTGAAACCCTAAGCATTGGGGAAGAGAGGTGGGAAGATAGGGGTGGGGTTTGGGATCTGATCCTCCTTTACCCTAATTGGGATCCAAGAAAAGAATGTTGTCAGCCGGGCTCGGTGGCTCAGCCCATAATCCTGCGTTTTGGGAGGCCGAGGTGAGTGAATTGCCTGAGTCCACGGGTTCGAGACCCGCCTGGGCAACTTGGCGAGACCTCATCTCTACAATAATCAAAAAAATTAGCCAGGTGTGGTAGCGTGCGCCTGTAGTTCCAGCTACTTGGAAAGCTGAGGCGGAAGGATCGCTGGAGCCCAGCAGGTCGAGGCTGCGGTGGCCGGGAGCGGCCACTGCACTCCAGTCTGGGCGACAGAGTGAGACTCTAACTCAAAAAAAAAAAAGAAATGAATGTTGTCCCCCAAGCCCTGCACAAAAAACCTTCAAATGATAATAGCATTAACAATTATAATGAAAACGTGTCGACATGTTGACATATTAGCTCTGCGCCAGAGTCATGCTAAGCATTCTGTATATAAAGCTCATCTAACCCTTGTATCGTTTCACAAGGAAGGATCCTCATCTCTGTTTTTTTTGAGTTGGAGTCTCACTCCGTTGCAGTGGTGCGCTCCCGGCTACCACAGCCTCCACCCGCTGGGCTCTGGCGATCCTTCTGCCTCAGCCTTCCAAGTAACCGGAACTACAGACGTGTGCTACCACACCCGGCTAATTTTTGATTTATTGTATCAACGAGGTCTCACCAAGTTGCCCGGGTGGGTCTCGAACCCATGGGCTCAGGCAATCCACTCGCCCCGGCCTCCCAAAGTGCTGGGATGACAGGCTGAGCCACTGAGCCCGGCCCCTCATCTCTTTATAATCCTCATTTTACAGATGGCAAAATCAAGGCCAGAGAGGGAAGGTGCTTGTGGTGCCACATCTCAATGTCAGAGCCAGGGCTCAAACCTGGTTCCATCTGGTTCCCAAATCAGGGTGCTCAACTCCTGGGGTAAACCGTCTTCTGGGAGAAGTGGACCTAACTCTGAGTGGCCAGAATTGGACAATGACAAACCTCAGAGCTGAACAGACACTGTTCAGGTGCCCAGACATCATTCCTGTCCTCTGTACCTCAATGTGCGGGAGGCTGCTCCCTGGAAAACGGAAAAACCAATAAAGGCCCAAGTGAGGTGACTGCTTTATGTCCATCGGTGGTTTTGTGTGGGGAGGGATGGGGCAAAAGCGAAAAGGCTTTTGAGTTAGAATCTCACTGAGGCCCAGACTGGAGTGCAGTGACACGCTCAAGCTCACCGCAGCGTTGACCTGCTGGGCTCAGGCAATCTTTCTGCTTCAGCCTTCCAAGCAGCTGGAACCACAGGTGCGTACCACCACACCCGGCTTATTTTTTGATTTATTGTAGTGATGAGGTCTCGCTGAGTTGCCCATGCTGTTCTTGAACCCCTGGGCTCAGGCAATCCTCTCGCCTCCGCCTCCCAAAGAGGGGTCATCCCACCCTGCTGTTCTCTCCTGGACTCTCTCTAGACCCTGCCAGCAGAGAAGGAATTTGACCTCTAACCCGAGCTGCCCTTTCTCAGGGACTGGGCTGCCGGGTTTATTTTTTGTAAGAGTATGTAGCCGGGCTCGGTGGCTCAGCCCGTAATCCCGCGCCTTTGGGAGGCTGAGGTGAATGGATTGCCTGAGCCCTCGGGTTCGAGACCCACCTGGGCAACTTGGCGAGACCTCATCTCCACGATAAATAAAAAAATTAGCCGGGTGTGGTGGCACACACCTGACGTCCCAGCTACTCGGAAGGCTGAGGCGGAAGGATCGCCAGAGCCCAGCAGGTCGAGGCTGTGGTGGCCGGGAGCGTGCCACTGCCTTCCAGCCTGGGCGACAGAGTGGGACTCCAACTCAAAAAAAAAAAAAAGAGTATGTGGCTACCAAATCGACAAAATGAGTTTTGGCTAAAGAGCAGCGTGAATGTAGATTTAGGAAGCTTCTCAGAAGACAGGCAGGCAGGGATGGGAAACGAACTGGCGGCCATTGGCCATCGGCTCCAATGCTTTGGGCCTGGCTGCCTCCAAGCCACCCCAAGCCCAGACACACAAGATCTCATCTGGGAGAAGGCCAGAGGGAGCCTGTGGGCTAGGCCCTGCCCTGTCCAGCCCACACTCACGCCACCCACTCCCACCCCGGCTTCCGAGACAGGCTCGCCTTCCTTGGGGCCCTGCCCTGGGCCAAGGCCCTGTCACGTGTTATTTCGTTTATCCATCACAAAAGCCTCGTGTGGTTGGAAACACAGACTCAAGCCTGGGGAGGTCAAGTCCCTTGCCCAAGTTTTCAGAGCTAATATTTGCAGAACAGTGATTCACACACCACTAACTCCAACGCCCGTGCTCTCCAACCTCTGACCGCCCTTGGTTCCCAAGGGCTGCTGGGAAAGGGCCTCCTGGGTAGGAGAGTGAGTGAGGCTCCCGAGGTTGGAGCCCAGGCAAGGAGAAGTGAGCAAATTCAGGGCCACAGGGAGAGAAAGATGATCAGATAGGACAGCTAGCTTCTGGGGGAGGAGGGGTCTCAGTCTCCGGGGAGAGGCAACTGGTGTCCTTACGGCCACCTGCTCTCTCACCTGTGGAGCACGTGGAATGGAGCCCCACCTGTACGAGCACAGAGTCGGGATTGATTGTTGACACTGGGTTCTGAGCCAGGTTGGAGGAGGCACAGACGGCAAGGAGGTGGGAGAGTGCAGAGGCTGGGGCTGAGAGTACATATGTATGTGGGGAAGCAGCCCATTTTCCGTGCTGATGACTTAGCTGATCTCAGCGTCAGGGAACGGCCCAAGAGGAGATGGGGTAGATGGCCCAGGAGGGATTTGGGTTAGACAGAAGGGTAGTATTGTCAGCCCCTCTTGAGCAAGTGACTCACTTCTTCTAGAAACCCACTGTGCTGAGTCACAGTCAAGGCCACCTGAATATTAAGTATCACATGTTGGAAGTGCCGTGGACATTGAAGCCAAGGTCAAATCCCAGTGGCAACAGGGAACAGCCATGTGATCTTGGACAGGTTGGGTAACCTCACTGAGCTTCAGTTACTGAATTTCAGTCTCCTGGAGTGCACCAGAGGCAAGATGGTACACCTCAGAGAGTTATTGTGTAGTGACCTTAGTCCGGTGCCTGGCTAAGGTCACTACATGAGCACATTGGGCATGAAAGACATTGGCACTGTGGCCATGGTAGAAAGAGAGAACATGGCGATAAATCATGGGTGAGGAGAGAAAGTTTTGGGAGGGAGAAGGGGAACTTGGGCAAAGTCCTCTCCATCTGTTCTCTGGGGTGGATGAGGAGGCTGGACTGTATAGTATGGATATTTTATACCCTCCAAACTCTTCTCATGTCAGATTCTGGGATTTGCTAGACTTGAGTCAGTAGGTCATACAGAGATAATATCTCCATGTGACAGAGTCTGATGGGGTCCAGGGTAGACCAGTTGGCTCATTGCTCAGAGTGACTCAGGAGCTGCCATCTTTGGCTGGAGATGTGCCTCTCCTGCCCCGGCAGCACTGATGACTGGCGTCCTCCTGCTCCCAAGCTCTAGGTGATGAGGGAGCCCTCTGACAGACAGAGCTGCTAAGAACCCACTCTCTGCCCCTATCAGAAATTATCAAGCTGTCTGCATCAACATAGGAATCACAGATAGAAAAATGATGGTGATTCTTATGAAATAGGGCCTAATTTCTTCTTGACTGCAGCTGCTAGCACCTCCCTTCCCACTTTGCATGGCTTGGAATCACTTTCTCTGGCCCAGGGATCTTGGGAATTTATGGTTTTGGAATCAATCCCTGTTTCAACACTGCTAATATCTTCTGTCTCCGTTGGAAGGGGACATCTTGGACAAGGGTCCTTGGCTAATGCACTCCACAGAAGCCAACTTCTTAGAGCACAGAGGCAGGTAAAGAATGGGCGAGATGCCAGGGAAGCATCCACCTGCATCCTTATGCCCAGACTTGCCCATTATCCAAGGGATGGTTGGTTATCCACCATGGACCCCCCTAAGGAAGGTTGTCGTCTGCATTGACCTTAGACCTATTCAAGTAGGGACCTACTCAGGTCCAGAGCTCCAGATAGTCTTTCTCCACATTTTATAAATCTCTCTCCAGTGCTTGGGAACAGCTGGGACTGGCTGTGCTCAGCTGGCTGTGCTGTCTGGACAGTAATCCAAGTCTTGAACCCTATTTCCTCAATTTGAAGTATTCTTCAACTCTCTACCCTGTTCCTTGCCCTCCTTGTGCCCACCTTGGTAGACCAGATACCCCAAGGTGCTACAGAACTCCCACTGGCTCATCAGGGGCCCAGAAGCCCTGGTTTCAGGAGGGAGGCCTGGTAAGGCAGATATTCCCACTGGCTGGCATGATATTTCTTTTGCTGGATTATGTGAGGTTGGGCCACAGCTTTTAGGTGATTCAAATTGTTTATAAAGATGGAAGCCAAAAAAGTATTTGCCCAGAGCTCTACACCATAAGGGCAACCTTGTCTGTCATCTCCAGGAGCTCCTTTCAGGGTTCTGAAGTTAGACCCCCTTGCCTCTTGATAGGTCCATCCAATCATTGGGTCATAATCCTGGTACATTGGCAGGGCCAGAGAGGTCTCTACTGGTTGGGTTCACAAATGTGACGAACATTGTAGACACCTGGGAGATCTCCTTTGGAGTCTCCAAGTTGCCACAGACCCCATATACCACCTTCAATCCCCTCCCAAATGTGAACAGGTCTGTGGGAGAAGTGTACCTTTTAACCTGACTTTACCTACCCACAGTTTACTGGGACTTTCCCATCCCAGTTCTGAGCATATTACAATATTCTCAGTGATGCTGTGAAATCACAAATGACTTACACAATAAATTAAAAATTTACTAGCCTTCTAGAGCTCCTGGAGGGAAAATCTGTTTTGTTTGTTTTGTTTTTGTTTTTAGATAGGAAAGGCCCAAGATGTCTTCTTCACTCTTATCCTCTGCTGGTAGAAGGACAAGCCATTCTCCTATTTCTGGAGGACAATTTGGCAACACTTATTGGAGCCTTCAAAATGTACTCAACTTGTACACACACACACACACACACACACACACACACACACACACACACACACTAAAATGGACTTAACTTCTGGCCCAACAGTTCTACTTCTAAGAATTTACCCAAAGAAAGAATTCAAGATGTGTCAGAGATGCATCTACAAGGCCACTTGCTCAAGTATGGTTTATAATGGTAAAGCATTTAAAAATACATGGCAAGCCTGCAATTGGGAATGGGTTATATAAACCACAGAGCATGTGTACAATGGAATCCTACCACTCACTAAAAATGTTATTGAAGAACAATTACTGAGATGGAAAGTTGTTTAAAATGCATTTCACGTTTTTGTATAGTGGCAAAACAGAATATGAAGTAGGATCCCAGTTTTATTTTATTTTTTTTAATTGCTAAGGTTTGATTATTTGTTCCCTCCAAAACTCAGGTTGAAATTTAATGCCCAATGTGGCAGTATTGAGAGGTGAAGAGGTGACTGGGTCAGGAGGACTCTGTGAAAGAATTAATCCATTCATCCATTTATTCACTAATGAATGAATGAGTGAGTGGATTAATGGTCATCACAGAAGGGGACAGGTGGCTTTATATGAAGAAAAAGAGATGTGATCTACCCTCTCTGCCCTCTCACCCTATGATGCTCTGCACCAACTTGGGACTCTTCAGCAAGTCTCCACCAGCAAGATGGACCTCACCAGACACAGCCTCTCAACCTTGGACTTCTCAGCCTCTATCACTGTAAGAAATAAATTCCTTTTCTTTATAAGTTACCCAGTTTCAGGTACTCTGTTATAAGCAACAAAAAAAAAAGGACTAAGACAGAAAAACTATGTCTATATATGTTAAAAAAAAGACTAGAAAGCATGTATCAAAATGTAAACAGCAAGATTATATTTCTTTATTTTTATATTTAAATAATTACCACATATTACATGTGCAGCCTTTTTGAAGAAAAAAAAAATGCCCTGATTCCCTTAGTGCTTCCCCAGGGGTCAGCACTGTGAGCCAGATGTCAGAACTGTCTCTTTGGTAGACCCCTGGCCATGATCTCTCTACTGAGCCCTGTGGGGTGCAGTGAGAGGTGTGACTCTGTGCTTGCCTACCAGGAGGGAAGCTTGTGTGTTAGGCTGTGTGTGTTTACCATGGCAGGGACAGCACATGGGAGGGGGCTCACGGCAGTACTGGACACATCAGGGCAATTGCAGGTCAAATGGCTTTGAATGATTGACAGCGTCTCAAGGAACAGCTGTGAGAAGTGCCTCCCAAGGGAGTGTGAGTGAGTTTCTTTAATCTCCTCAGTGGTTGGCTATTCTGAATGGGTTCTGCCTCATTTGTGTAACGCACAGGGAGCCCATCCTGGGGCACCAAAGCCATAGGAAAATCTCTGACTTTTTTTTAGGTCTTAGGCAGAAAACTCTTCCTCCTAGGGGAATCAGGTCCAGTCCTGGTCTACAGTCATGGCCGTGGCTCTGACATTCTCAAGCCTCCCTGCTACATGCCACTGGCTACCTCCAGGCTTATTTGTCTTTATTTTTAAAACTACCATTGGTTGGATTTTTCCCCTTTACTTGCAGCTGAATGCACTCCTAACTGATGGTATTCGTTACTGCCGCATGGCCTTGGGAGAATTACTTTACCATTCTGAACTTCAGCTTTTTGCTTTGTGAAATGGAAACAATCTCCCAAGTTAATGTGAGGGTTAAATAACACAATGCACACAAAGAACTTAGCCCATCGTGCTCAATAAGTGTTCTCGTTACCCACACATCATCATGGAGGTGTCGGTGGGGTTTGCACACGAGTCTATGGCAAATCATCTCATCTAGAACAGGCAGGATCTCCCTAGGGCTGCCCTGGTGCCTGTCATGTGTCTGAGAACCAGCTGTTAGCACAAGCTTTCTGGCCTCCGACTCTCCTCTGCTGTTGGGCAACTCCACACAGAGAGATTTTTTTTTTTCTTGGACGAGCACGGTCCCACCTGCTCACTCACCCTGGGCAGATTTAGAAGGACAGGCACGGGGGGAGTCTCACATGCATCGCACCTCCCAGGGGATGACAGCTCACGGACAGGAATAAAAGTATAATACCTGAGATTCAATCTTCCCTGGCCTAAAACAACATTCTAACCACAAGTTATCTGAAAGGACACGCTCTCGGTGAGAACCCGTCTGTTTTGTTTCCTCTGTCAGCTGCTGCAGAGGAAGCGACGGACTGGAAGCTTCATTTCCACCTCCCAGTGTGAGGGAAAGGCCTCTCTGCTGTCTGAGAGTTGGGGTTTGGGCCCTGGTAGTGCAGCTGGAGCAAAACCGTCTTTGATTTGCTTCCCTGGCCATTGGGGTTTTGGAGCCGTGGGTGAACTTGAGCAAACCCTGGCCTGGTGAGAGGTGGGCAGAAGGCCCAGGAAGACAGGGCCTGCTCTGTCAGGTCAGAGCCAGAATTTAGGATTTATACTCTACTGGGGAGTGGACAACCTGGCTACTGCGGGCCAGTCCGCCCTGAGATGGCCTCAGGCGCAAGGGAAAGCCCCAGTGCCATCCCCGAGAGCTCATCCTCATGGTTATGTACACACCAGTGTGTACACACCTGTACACACACCCACACTCCCTTGGGCCAGCCTATCCAAGAGGCGACAGAGCACAGTGGAGCCAGCCCTGCAGCCGGATGTTCTGAAACCCAGCCCCTTCACTTAGCTGGTGACTTTGCAAGTGAATTCCGCTTTGTGGGTTTCCGTTTCCTCATCTGTAGAATGGGAATCATCAAATACATGCACCTGAGATAGATGTGGAGAGGGTTAGAAACCATGTGTGTAAAATGCCCCAGCGTGTTCACGAGAGGGCTGCTGTGTCATTAGAAGACTGTGGGGTAAGCTGGGCTCGGTGGCTCAGCCTGTCCTCCCGCGCCTTTGGGAGGCTGAGGTGAGTGGATTGCCTGAGCCCGCGGGTTCGAGACCCGCCTGGGCAGCGAGACCTCATCTCTACAATAAATCAAAAAATCAGCCGGGCCTGGTAGCGCGCGCCTGTAATTCCGGCTACTCGGAAGGCTGAGGCGGAAGGATCGCCGGAGCCCAGTGGGTCGAGGCTGCGGTGGCCGGGAGCGGCCACTGCCCTCCAGTCTGGGTGACAGAGTGAGACTCCAACTCAAAAAAAAAAAGAAGACTGTGGGGTACACTAGAGCTGGCTGTGTCTGTGTGCACAGGAAGTCGGTGCCGGGGATCAGTTGCAGGTGTCCTTGGGGCCAGGGCAGGGGGGTCTGGAAGAGACAGAGGCAGGAGGGAGCCAGGGGAATGGCCAAGCTGAGCAGCCCCTGTGGTAGGGAGTGGGGGAGGGGTAGAGGACAGTTTGGGACAGGATGGCCAGCAAGGGGAAGGGAGGCTAGACATAGAAGTGGCTTGGTGGGGCGGTGGTGGCTGTGTGCATCGCCAAAGCTGGGCAACGTGGGGTAGGAAGGAGACAAGGCAACACCTCCTTGGACCCCCTTGGAGGATGCCTTGGCCAGCATCCAGCCATCCTGGAGCCCCTCCCATGGGAATGAGAGGGAAACCCCGGGCTTCACAGATAGGCTTCCAAAAGACTCAGGTTGATTCAGGCAAGGTGGGACAAGGACCTTCCCTGGGTGGGACAACTCCTGGGTGGTGAAGTGCAACAGAGGTGTCAACTAGGAGTCAGGTGGAGGGGCAAATGTTTCTGTTTCTGTGGGGTCAGACAGGCTTCCACAAGGGGAAAGAGTGCAGGAGGAGATGGAATCAGTCCTCAGTGATGGCTCCAAGTTGCAGCGTTCCAGGTAGTCCCTTCCGGGAAGCATGTCAGCAGCCTTGAATGCAGCCCCAACCTTGCCACCCACCCAGCGCCCGTGGCCCACAACCGGGTCACCGGGCAGACGCCATGTCTCTGTCACCCATGGCAGCACTGGGACAGGGTGACAGCTCTGCTCAGGGGAGGGACACAGGTCGGAAGACCAGGGCTTCATTCTCCCTTGGACCCTTAAGGAGCCTTGGGTATATTTTTAGTAACGGTAATGAAGCCTTTTCAGGAAACGAGGGGCAGGGTAAATATATTGTGGCTGCCATATGTTTGTGGTTGGTTTGTTTTATTTTTAAGATAATTATGCTGCTGAATTCAATAATTTCTAGCTGTGAAAGTAACTAGACTCGAGAGGATCTTGAGTTTGTGGTCTGAGAGCCAGTAGTGGGTATTCAGCGTGAGGTTGGGAGGTTGGGGTCAAGACCAGCAGGAAGGGAAGATCAGGAAGAATTGGCAGGCAGGTCGGAAGTGGACTGTACCTCCACGGGGACATGGCAGAGCTCCCGTGTCCATTTCACAGAGCGACAAGCTGAGGCTCAGGGAGGTCTTGACTTGTCCAGGGAGGCCTCTGGACTCCCTGGTTGTCCCTGATCTCTGTTGTGATGGGAATCCCGGCACCAGGCAGGTGGCTGAGAACTCCTGGCTGTGGGGTTTGCATGGAAGGACACTGGGGACTAATTTCCCGACTCTGATCCGCTCTGGTCTGAGGACAGTGTAGACCTGAGCGGCTGCAGTCTACAGTACGGGGTGGGTGTGGGGGCTCTGTGTTGCCAGCTGGCTCAGGAATCCAGTGAACATGATCTCTTTTTTTTGAGTTGGAGTCTCGCTCTGTCACCCAGGCTGGAGGGCAGTGGCATGCTCCCGGCCACCGCAGCCTCGACCTGCTGAGCTCCAGGGATCCTTCCGCCTCAGCCTTCCAGGTGCGTGCTAACACGCCCGGTTAATTTTTGATTTATTGTGGAGACGAGGTCTCGCCAAGTTGCCCAGGCGGGTCTCGAACCCACGGGCTCAGGCAATCCACTCGCCTCGGCCTCCCAAAGTGCTGGGATGACAGGCTGAGCCGCTGAGCCCGGCCGAACATGGTCTCTTCTTCACTTACATTTCTCTGAGTGTCACACCTGTCTCTAGCTTCTTCCTGTGCTCTCCTAACCCTGGAGTGGCTTGGGGTTTATTGCTCCTCCTGTGATCACAGTGTTTCTCTGACCCTCTTGGGGGCCGGAGGGCACGGGGCTGTCCCGGCTGACTGGAGGCATATCACTGCTGCCCACAGCTGACTGCCCCCACCTGAGGGTGGGTGAGCCGGTGAGGCCACCCAGCATCTGCCAGCCTCCCCACACTGAGCACCAAGACAGGACGGGCTGAATCTTTCTCATCATGGTGTCTTTCCTGTGGGCAGCCTGGGGGACACCAGGTTAATGGCCAGTGGGGGGTGGAATGTCTCCTGTGTTCACTGGGCCCTCACACCATTTGGTCAGAGCCTTTTGGGAACTATTCCTCGCTCCTGAGGAGAATTCCAGTCTCTTGCCAGTCTCATCTTCCACCATGCACCCCCTTCTGTGCCAAGTCTTTCCATCCAGAACCCTCTGCGTGCTACTCCTCAGCCTGCTTGTTGCTCTCATGGCTTCCAGGCCTCTATCCAACCCCTGGTCCATCTATGTTCAGCCCAGTCCCCTGTGGCTCTCTGTCGTCTCCCCCCTAGCTTGAGTCACCGTGTGACTGTGAGGCAGTGTCTGCCGTCTGCCTTCCTGTTCCAGGGAGACTCCAGAGGCCAGAGCCCCCTCTGTGCTGGTCATTACCTCCAGCCTCCAGCACCCCACAAGGCCCTGGCGTGCTGTCGTGGCTCAGAAAATACCTGCTGACTGAAGGAACAAGAAGCAGGTGTCAGGAATTAAGTGGGGACACCAGGGGCCCGGGCCAGTCTCCTTAGTCAGGGGCTGTGGAAGCTGACGCGAGCCTGGGTGAAGGTGTCACCAAGAGGTGTGGGAATCAAAATCGTCAGCATGTGATGCTTGCGACACGGAGAATGGAGGAGAGGGAGGAGCAGTGATGAGACTGAGCCGGTTTAATAATTCATCAAGCAGCGAGGCACCTGCTAATCTTCACAGATGCTGGAAGCTGTGACAGGGATGAGCAGGCCTTGGCAGGTTGAGGCCTGAAGAGAAGGTGGCTCCGTCCGCCCCTTCCGTGGCTGAGGCTGCCTCCACAGACCCAGCCCTGGCCACTGCTTCTCTGAAAAGTTGCTGCTGCCTGTCTGCCTCCAGGCTGCATCTTTGATCCAGCTTCCGCCCAGTGGCTGGCGGGATCAAACGGGAAAGCAAACTCATCCCTGCTTCTCTCTTCCTGCAATCTTCCCATGGCTCCCTGTGGCTAACTGGAAACACCCAAATCCAGAGGCGCCTTAAGGGTCCAGCCTGAGCTGACTTCCGGTCTCTTTCCCGGTCACCCTGAGCTCAAACCACACTGAATTCCTCACAGTTCTCTAAACACATCAGACCCTTTCATCCTTTGTGCTGTTTGCATGTGCCGTTCCCTCTCCCGGGATGCCTTTCTCTCCTTTCACCTGGGAATCTTTACTTATCCCTTAAGACTCAAGTTAAATATTCTGTGCCAGAGAGGCTCTTCCTGAACTTGCTGGAATGTGTGTCCCTCAAAACGTGCTACAGGGGGCTGAGACCGCCCTCACCACCCAGAACCTTGTGGCCTGTTTCCTTCAGTGTTTCCCCTTCTTGCAGAGTGAACCAGGTTGTGGTCTACTGTAGAGATAGCATCAGGCCCTCCTTAGCAGGGGCCTTGGCAGGACCAAGGGGCTGCTTAGAGCACTCCAAGTCCTGCCTGGACCAACCCTGCTTCTGTGTGCTGGAGTCATGGTATCAGAAAATCGGGAGACTGCTCACCCCAAGTCCGCTGGCAGAGTCCCTGGTTCCCTGGGCCCAGTCTCTGTCTGAGCTGAGGGAGCGTCAGACCCTTTCCAACCCCAAACTGGCTCCAACCAAGAGAGGGTACACCCAGTATCCTTGGATGAAAAGACGAGTCCGCTTCCGGCTCATTGCGGGAGCAGCTGTGCTGACAGTCGGAGAAGCAGGACCGTCAGAAGGGCCGCCAACAGCAAGGACATGAAAGATTCGTGTTCTCGAATTCGTTTGCATACATCCCAGCTGTAATTTTTCCCCTTGGGAGAACGGGATGTCACAAGTCTGACAGGCATTCAACAACTGGAAGAGAAAAGAAAAAAGTAGCAAGCTGCTAGGGCTTCAAAAGCAACACTTTCTTGGCAGAAGGGAGGGGAGAGCAATTCGATGAGATAAAGGGTGTGGAGTTCTGAGCTGCCCAGCACTGGATGCTAAAGACGTAACTGGCCTCTGGAAGGTCAGGCGGTGCCCGGACAGCACACCTCGGACAGCATCAGGGGAGGTGGGTAGGCTGTCCCAGCTCCTGGGACAGTGCTCACTGCTAATGTGTTTGTTTGAGTTGGGGGTGGGGGAAGTGTGAGTGGGAGTGAAGATGGGGAGAAAGAGCTTAGTGACCCCCAAGTTTGAGTTTATGTGACTGTGTGTGTGTGTGTGTGTGTGTGTGTGTCTGTGTGCGTGAAGAAGGAGCTTAGTGGCTTAGTGGCCCATAAGTTTGAGTTTATGTGAAAGATTCTGTGTGCCTGTGTGTGTGAGTTTTCCATGAGTGCTTGTGTGTGATCTGAGTGTACACGTAGACTTTGTATGAACTTGGATAGTGTATCAGTCAGCTATTGCTACAAGAATGCTGTGTAACGAACGACTCCAAACCCCAGTAGCTTAAAACAATGACTTATTCTCAGTCTCTTTGGTCAGCTGCAACTCAGCTGGACTAGTGTGGACTTTTGGCTCCTGGCTGTGGGCTGCAGGGTCCGGGCTGCAGGTTGGGATCGGGACTGGCCTGCACGCCACAGTCCTCCTTGCACCAGTGCCCCCAAGGCACGTGGTCTGCTCCACACGTGTCCTGCTGGGGTCCTGGCCGAAGGCACAGCGTGTTCCTCCCACTGAAGTTCACCAGGGCGAGAGAGCAGCTGTCCGGGCCCAGTCTGGACTCTGTACTTGCTGGGTCTGAAAGCAACACCCTGCTGGCCAAAGCAAGTCTCATGGTCAAGGACAAAGTCGAGAGTTGGAGAAGGGTGCTCTGCTCAGCATGAGGTCATTACATGGTGGAAAACTGTGACCAGTAATTCCATCTGCCACAAATCTCTGAGAGGCTTTGAGCGATGCAAAAGTTCTGAGGGTTTCAAAGCACATTGTCACATGTCTCGGTGTGTGTCGAACAACTCTGTGTGTGCATTTGTGTTCTGTTCAATGATTTGTATGCTCTCAGATGCGCACCATATAAAATTATTTTGTTGAGATGGCAGATGAGGGCTACAGAAGAGAAGCGCCCAGGGTTTGCAGGACTGTGGGCACTTTTTGAATTTTAGTGCCAAGTTTTAAAATCCACCCCTAGAATGGAAGCCATAAACCACATGAAGCTGCTTGTATATCCATCACCTTTAAGGTAAGTAATTTTTTGATCTTCTCACCAGCTGGAAAGAAGGGGGTGGGTACAGCCAAAGAGGCTTCATTTTTCAGTCTATTCAAGTGAACCCAGCAATCTATTATCTGGAGGCCACAGAGGAGAAGTTAGAATAAAGATTAGGGTTGAGGGACTTCTCCCCATGCAAACTGAGTTAAAAGCATCCCCCACAAGCGAGGAGAAAAGCCAGGTCTCAGCTGGGGCCGGTTCTCCAGGGGAGAGACAGGAATAAAAGCATCAATCCGAAAGTTTCAGGTAAGAGGATTTAGCAGTTGTGTGCTCTCTGCACGACATGTGAGCGGAGACACTCCAGCGGCACGTTAAGCTGTTCCTCATCAGCTTTCTGGCAGCTGAGCCAACTTCCCCTGTTAGTTACACTTGCCTTTTATTTTTCACGAGATGAATTTTTAATTTTTACGACAGTATTGGGAAAATCTCACAGTCTCTCCATAAGGCAGGCTCCGAATGTGTGGTGTATTTGGTCAAAGCGTCAGGGCTTCCAGCTGGGTCCTCACGGCACCAAAAGAGGAAGCCCGAGGCGGGTTCCTCCAGCCTTCGGAAGCAGGCTTGCGTTGGCAGCCCAAGTCGCGGCTGTGGAAGAGGTGTCGCCCTCGACTCCTGGGATGGGCATTTGATAGGTGTTTTCGGAGCACACACTTGGTGCCAGGCACCATGCTAGGCTCCGGGCCTATGGCACAAACCAGGATAGACAGGGTGATGTCTTAGTCCACTCATGCTGCTATAACAAAGTACTGTAGACCCATATGAACAACAGAAACTGACTTCTCACAGTTCTGGAGGCTGGAAGTTCTAGTTGGGTTCTGGTGAGAGGCCTCTTTTGGATTGCAGACAACCAACTTCTCTCTCCCGGTACCCTCACATGGGGGAAAGAGGGTGAGGGAGTTCTTTGGGGTCCCTTTTGTAAGGGCCTAATCCCATAGATGAAGACTCCACTCCATGACCCGATCACCCCCAAAGGCCCCACCTCCTGAGACTATCACCTTAGGAATTAGGATTTCAATCGAGAAATTTAGCAGGACACACATTCAGGTGTGTAACACATGGTTTTTTGCCCTCATAGAGTTTACATTCTAGTGGGAATCATGAATGAATAAACCTACAAGGACTGGAGTGGTCACGAATGAGCCTACAAGGAGTGGAGACAGAGGAAGCAGGATGTGTCTCTTGGGGCCTATCTGGGCTGAGAGTGGAGCTGGGGAAGCTGGCTGAGCTGAGCCTGACCCCCACGGGTGGGCTCCTGCAGCTGTGTTGTGATGGGAACAAGGTATCTCAGTGATTGCCAGGAGGGGGTGCTGAGGCAGCCCAGCTTGGCCCAGGTGCCAGGCACCGTGCTAGGCTCCGGGCCTATGGCACAAACCAGGATAGACAGGGTGATGTCTTAGTCCATTCATGCTGCTATAACAAAGTACTACCGATCCATATGATCCAGGTGGGTGCTTGTCCCAGGTGTAGGCCCCTGCCTGTCTCTGAAGTGGGGACCCGCCCAAGGTAGCATGTCCGGCCTCCAGCCTCAGAATGTGGCCTGGCCCTGGCTTGGAGCCTGATGACCTGCAGGCCTGTTTCGGCGCCCCCAGAGGCAGGGTATTGTGAATGCTGCCAGTCTGCCTTTCTTTTCCCTCCTACGAACCCTCCAGTGACGATCCCTGCTTAAGGTCTGCAGTAGGACATTCGTCCACAAGGTGAGTACAAAAGGCTTGCCTCTGAAATGAGAGCATGTTAAGATCAGAGGAGTCTCAAACATCCAAGCTGGGGGTACCTGCCTTCCTCACGGGCCGCTTACACAGTGGCATTTGCAGAGCACGTGCCGTGTGATGCTGGGTGCGCACGGAAGCAGCTGGTGCCGTCCCGCCTTCGAGACTTTGGAGCTGAGGGTGATTCACGGGGCACTGTGAGCTGGGCTGTAAAAGACCAGGAGAGGCCAGAGGACAAGCAACAGGTGTCACCTTTAGAGGGGGCGTCAGAGAAGGCCTTGCTGAGGACCAGGCAAAATTATCTAGGTGGAAAGGGATGCTTGTCTGCTGTTCTCTGTCACGGACCCAACGTTTGTGTCTCCTTTAAATTCACAGGTTGAAATCCACCACCCAACGTGATGGTATTTGGAGATGGGGGTCTTTGGGGGCTATTAGATCATAAGGGTGGACCCTCAGGAATGGAGTTAGACCCCTAGAAAGTGTCCCCTGCTTCCCCCATGTGAGGGTGCAGAAAGAAGTGAGCCGTCTGCAACCACGCTGGCACACCGGTCTCAGACTTCTGGCCTCCAGAACTGTGAGAAATCAATTGTTTAAAAGCCACCCAGTCCCTTTGGTACTTTTTCACAGCAGCAGGAACCCAGTGAGACATTCTCCTTTGTCCCTTCACGCCCCACCCCCCCTGTTTAGAGGAACATTGGGACTGGCTGGAGGGGAGGAATGTGGCCTGGAGTTTTCAGATGCCGAGGTTTTGGCTTAATGAGAGATTTTGCTGGACTGGTGTTCCACCACCAGGGGAACGAAAATCCAGGCTGAGGAAGAGGGGAGAGGACTGGAACCAGATGCTGATGTGCGTGCGAGGGGCATCCTCTCCTGGCCCAGGCTTATGGGGGAAGGATGGTGGATTTGGAAGACCCTTGCCCTCCCACCCGCTCAGGTCAACCACAGTCGCAGCGCAAGATCAACAATTTCTAATTTCACTTGACTTTTAAGTGGAAAGAGAGCAGAAGTCCTTGTGAAGCAACATGTCTCAGACTCCTTCCAGGTTTTTACATTCCCTCCAGTCTCTTGCAGATGGCGACCCACATCTAAGTTGATGGACAGCATTTTTAACAGCTCATCCTCACCAAGCCCTACCCAAGTATTCAACTTAGTTTTCATGGAAATAGCAACTCTCTTTCTTTTCACATGTATGCTTCATGGGTTTAAATAACATTTAACGAAGTGAATCTCATTATAAAAACAAACAAAACTGGTATAACAGGCCTACGACCATCACATTTGACTCTTGGTAATTAAACAGTTGGACAAGCCGGGCTCAGCGGCTCAGCCTGTAATCCCACACCTTTGGGAGGCTGAGGTGAGTGGATTGCCTGAGCCCGCGGGTTCGAGACCCACCTGGGCAGCGAGACCTCATCTCTACAATAAATCCAAAAAAAAAAAAAAATCAGCCAGGTGTGGGAGCGCATGCCTGTAATTCTGGCTACTTGGAAGGCTGAGGCAGAAGGATTGCCGGAGCCCAGCAGGCGAGGCTGCGGTGGCCGGGAGTGGCCACTGCACTCCAGTCTGGGTGACCGAGTGAGACTCCAACTCAACAAAAACACAAACAAAAACAAAAACAAACAGTTGGACAGAGCAGAAGTGGGCAGGTACCAGCCAGGAGCGCCTCGGCTGACAGCATCTGTGTGCTGACCACACCAGGCCATCTTGTTTACAGGGAAAGGAGGGGCTGGCTGCTCAGTCACTCTGTTAAGTGTAAGCTGGCTAAGAGATTGTCCCATGTGCAAGGGAATGACTTAGAATGATTAGGTTGGGTTCCTCCAAAGCAGACCCTAAGACAAGGAAGCAGGACGGGGGAGAGGACGGAGGGAAGGAAGCCAATATGGACATATTTATAGCAGGTCACCAAATAGACAATGGGAGGCAACTCAGGCCTAAAGGAGCTTTTGGGAGATGACACAGAGCCTGCTTCAGAATGGTCCTATCCACAGGGTGAGCAAGTTGGGGTCATTGAGTCACCAACTCCCATCGTCCTTGGTGAAGACTGCTCTTGGGGCATGGACTGCTTGGCTCGGCATCCCAGCCTTCAGCCTGAGTGACGGAGGCGGCTGTGATTTATCCAGCAGGCTTGACAGGTGCAGTGTCCAGGTCCCGAGATACCGTTTAGGACCCAGGAAAATGCTTTCTTTTTAAAAAAGAATTAGGAAACAATAGGTAAACTTCTAGTATGAAGATAACATTTTAATAAATAATAATTAGCCGGGCTCGGTGGCTCAGCCTGTCATCCCACGCCTTTGGGAGGTTGAGGTGAGTGGATTGCCCGAGCCCGCGGGTTCGAGACCCGCCTGGGCAGCGAAACCTCTTCTCTACAATAAATCCAAAAATCAGCCAGGTGTGGTAGTGCGCGCCTGTAATTCTGGCTACTCGGAAGGCTGAGGCGGAAGGATCGCCGGAGCCCAGCGGGTCGAGGCTGCGGTGGCCGGGAGCGGCCACTGCACTCCAGTCTGGGCGACAGAGTGAGACTCTGACTCAAAAAAAAAAAAAATAAAAATAAATAAATAAATAAATAAATAAAAATTAATAATACACCCGTTTTTATACCGATGCCATTGTAAAACATCATTTTTAATTTTTTTTTAACGGAGCATCTTAGTCTGGTTGGGTTTCCATAACAAAGCACCGTAGGCTTGCTGGTTTAAACAACAAAAATTTGTTTCTCACACTTCTGGAGGCTGGAAGTCCAGCATCAAGTTTCAGGCCAGTCTGGCTCCTGGTGGGGTACTTCCTCCTGGCTTGCAGACGGCCACGTTCTCCTTATGTCCTTACGTGAGGGGAGATGGGGTAGGAGCCTTTCTCCTTTTCTTTTTTATTTGGGTTGGAGTCTCACTCTGTCGCCCAGACTGGAGTGAAGTGGCCGCTCCCGGCCATCGCAGCCTCGACCTGCTGGGCTCCGGCGATCCTTCCGCCTCAGCCGTCCGAGTAGCTGGAACTACAGGCGCACACTCCCACGCCCGGCTAATTTTTTTGATTTCTTGTAGAGATGAGGTCTCGCCAAGCTGCCCAGGCGGGTCTCGAACCCGCGGGCTCAGGCAATCCACTCACCTCGGCCTCCCAAAGTGCTGGGATGACAGGCTGAGCCACGGAGCCCAAAGCCTCCTTTTCTTATAAGGTCGCTAATCCCATCAGATGAGGACCCCACCCTTATGGCCTCATTTAACCTTAGTTACCTCCTAAAGCCCTATCGATAATCATAATCACGTGGAGGGTTAGTTCTTCAACATAAGAAGTTTGGGAGGCCACGATTCAACTCACAGCTTGAAGGAAAGAGGCCGGACAAGGTCAGACTGCAGCCCTGGTTGCAGGTGCTCGCAATAAGAAATGGTCAGCGTGGCAGACATGGGGAGGGCCTGGGGGCTCAAGCTGTGGCACTGGCAGCGTCTAGCGGATGTTAATGTTGGTAGACGCAATCTCACTTGGGTAAAGAGGAAGGTCAATATGGCGGGGATAGTGAGATAAGGAAAGAAATCTCAACCAGATTGTAGGGAGGCCGCAGTGGGGGCTCATAAGCCAGAGGGGCTGAAAAGGTGGTGGGGGGCTTGAATTTACGATTTTATTTATTTATTTTTGAGTCAGGGTCTCACTCTGCCATCCAGGCTGGACTGCACTGGCATGATCACAGATCGCCACAGCCTCCACCTCCTGGGCTTGGGTGATCCTTCCCCTTCAGCCTCCCCTGTACCTGGGATGACAGGTGCAAGCCACCACACCCGACTAATTTAAGAGACGGGGTCTCACTATAGGGCCTGGGCTGGTCTTGAACTCCTGGGCTCCAACTATCCTCCCACCTCAGCCTCCCAAAGTGCTGAGATGACAGGTGTGAGCCACCGGGTGGGCCAAATTTATGTTTTTAGAGGTGATGCGGTTTCAGGTTTGTGATGAGGTCGAGGGTAGGTTGAAGTCGTTGGAGGCGAGTGTCCTAATGAGGACACAGACCATCCCCACTGGCCATCCATGTGGGTATTAGCTGTTTAGCGGGATGGCAGCATGTGGACGTGAGGCGGCAGATGGTGGCAGGTGCAGAGGTCTTGAGTGGCAGAGGGAAGGTGACCAACGGGGCAGGTGAGCAGAGCTCTTCCTAAGAGGCAGAGAGGACAATGAACCGAAAGTGTCCCAGAGAACAAGAAAGAAGCCGGGCTTTACCTGACCCCAAGGAGTGAAACAAATGTTTGCTGTTTCTCCGAGTCACTGATTTGTTCAGTTCCCTCAGTGTCAGGGTGAGGAAAAGGAATGCCTGCCTGAAATTCCTCCACCGGATAGAGGCAGAATTGGAACTAGAACACAGCCCCTCAAAGTGAATTATTCAAGCTAATTTTAAAAGGGAGTTTATTAGACTATGGACAGATAAGCTATGTTTCTTGGTTGGCAAGATAACATATTGAATAGTTGTCTATCCTCCCCAAGTTCATATATAGATTAAATACAATTCCAATCAAAATCCCCCAAAGGTGTTTTAGAATCAATATTCTTGGAAGTCTCATGTGAAAACAAAAGACAAGAATTTCAAAGAATGTTCTTGAAATTAAGAGCAACAAAGTTAGGGTAAAAGGGAGAATAGTGTGAGCTGAGTTGATTCCAAGGACGGATGATAAAGCAAAGTTATTGAAACCTCAGAGCTGGCTCCAGCACAAAGACAGACAGACAAGTGGACAGCCCAGGGATCCCAGGAATTGGCTTAAGCATGGAACATGTTAACACACGATAAAGTCCGTTTTCCTTTAAAACAAGCACTGAGGAAGAAGTGTTATAGAATAATCAGTTAGAATAAATGATTAATTGGATTCACGCAACATAATACACCCAATAAACTTCAGATAGATCACAGTATTAACTATGGAAAACTAAATTCTAGATAAACTGGCAGAATAGAAAATAGGATATTTATCAGATCTGTGGATAAATGACATCTCACAAACAGCAGAATTAATTGCAAAGACAAAGACTGGCTAAGTTCAATGTAGAAGGTCTACAAACTTTTGAATCATGACAATAACAGAAAAAAAAGTTAAGGAATAACACACTGGGAGAATGCTTACACCAAAAATGAAAACAACATGGTCTGCAAAATACAACTGACAAAGAATTCATATCTATACTGTCTAAAGAGTTCACTCGAATATATAAAAAGCATGAAGACTCCCAAAGGTAACAAAGCAGAAGAAGGTATAAAAATCACTTGTGGAGGAAGAGCAAATTGTTAATAAATAAAGCGATGAAACTTGGGATATCATTTTGCACTTATTGAAAACCTGTTGTTTTGAACAGTTGGACTTTCAATCATTAAGGCCAAGGTGAAAGGGGCAAATTCACGGATGCTTGTGGCATCACCAGTAGGCATGATGTGATTAGAAGGCAAAGGGGAGGTATGAAGGAAGTCCCAAAAAGATTTATCCAATCTGACACCTTATTTTCCCATCTGAAACTCTGCGCTAAGGAAATAATCAAATGGAAGTTAAAGCTGCACGCACAATGATGTTTGTTATTATTTGCAATAGTATATGTAATAATAAAACAGCAAAGAAAAGTAGAAATGAGGCCGGGATTGGTGGCTCAGCCTGTAATCCCGTGCCTTTGGGAGGATGAGGTGAGTGGATTGCCTGAGCCCGCGGGTTTGAGACCCGCCTGGGCAACTTGACGAGACCTCATCTCTACAATAAATCAAAAATTAGCCGGACATGGTAGTGCACGCCTGTAGTTCCAGCTCAGAACTACTCGGAAGGCTGAGGCAGAAGGATTGCCGGAGCCCAGCCGGTCGAGGCTGCGGTGGCCGGGAGCGGCCACTACACTCCAGTTGGGCGACAGAGTGAGACTCCAACTCAAAAAAGAAAAAAAAGAAAGAAAAGAAAAGAAAAGTAGAAATGACCTGAATGTCCAAACTTAAGAAAAGAGTTTAGTTACGTTGTAGTATATACTCAATGGAGTATATTCACCTATTAAACCTACATGAAGAAAAACAAAAATAGTCACTGCATTAGGACTGTGGTTTAAATAATTTAATTTTGGGAAAAAATCTTTTATGTGTTTATTTCTTCCTCCCTCCTCCCTCCCTTGTGGACCGTGATCAAGTCAGACTGGGGCAGGATGTAGAATGCTGATAAAATCGTCGGTTCAGCAGGACTAGAAATGGGCAGGGGCTTGGAAGATTGGGGGAATCTCCTTTTATCTGCTAAACTCGAACACCTCCATTAGGTGGGACTCCAAAGGCTGACACACAGAACTACAATCTATATATTTAGAAAAATCATGTATGCTAGTTCTATATTGCCAGACGAACCCCAAATACTATTTTGGGTACGTCTGGGGAAAAAATATTCACCTCCTGGTGAAAATGTGTCACATTTGCAGCAAAACTGCAGCTCGCAACACTCACGGCTTCCACATCCTGGATTAACAGGAGAGTTTGTTTTTCCTGGGATCCTCCTATCCACTCATTCCTTCTGGGAGTCGCCTAGGGCGTCACAGCGATGGGGTCCTGCTCTGCCGACCCCCTCTCCCAGTGCCTCCTGCTGTCCCCTTCCTGTGACCGCTGGCCACTGTGCTCTGCCGTTCTCAGACTGCTGCCCAAACCTTCCAAGTGCCGACTTCCACTCGGCGCCCCTAGAGCCCTGGTGCCCAGCCCCTCTGCCTTAATGCCTTGGCTCTTCCTCTGCCTCTCCAATTCCATTCCCACCTTGATGACTCATCGGGGCTGGCAGGGGATGGGGGGGGTCTCTCTAACAGGCTGTTCTCTCCTGGTGAAGGGAGTCATTCTTGGATCAGGGTGTGGTTAGATCAGCCTCACTCTGTCTTTCGCAGGCCTGCGGTAGGGCAGGGAAGGAGCAGCGAGGTGCCCATCCAGAGCCAAGGGGCCACTGTGCATCTTGGTGACAGGCAGCAGATGGAAACCCTCAGTCCTCTGTGGCCACGAGAGCTCAGCTGTTGACTAGGGGACTTGAGTCCCTCTCTGGGTCAGCATATGGAGGCTGTAGCCGGGGCTGGTCCCAAGGGCAGTACTGTCTGCCCTAACGTGCTCACGAGAAGAGCAAATGGCCCAACATGTGGCCTAGCCCATGCCCGTTAGCACATGTTGCTGATGAATTTCTGGCAGCGTGGACCCGGCTGATAAATCCCAGCATGTCTCTTCCAGAGAAGTGAACTTTAATTTATTTAAATGTAATGGAAAAGCATATGGAGGGGAACGGAAAGCTAATTTGAAATAGTGCTCAAAGCAATCAATATGTTAACAGATTCCTCAACTTTTGCTTGGCTGCAGGAAAAAAAAAATCAAAAAACCTTTAAAAATGTAAGCTGATCTCTTCCATCCTCCTCCTTCCATATTATGAAAACACTGTTTTTGATGTTTGGGGTTGAATCCTTGGGAGTTAAAATAAGCCAATCTTGCAAACATTTAAATATTCTTTGGGAAACAAAAACCATCTGATGACATCGGAAGGGGTAATGGAGATAACTTTAGTTTTTTAAAAAAAACAAACCCCAAACAAATGGTTTTGGATGCACCACACATAGCAGGTGAGGCAGATGAACTCTTTCAGATCAAACTGCTTGGTTTTTTTTTTTTTTTTTTTTTTGAGTTGGAGTTGTTAGGGTACGGACGGACAGACAGGGTGAGGGTGAAGAGGCAGAAAGGCGCGCAGCACCGCTGGGGCTGGCAAGCCGGAGGTGAGCGCTGGCAATCCGGAGATCCCAGCAAATGCAAAGAATTGCAACACCCAGAGGTGAGAAAAGAAAAGATTTTTTTAAAGAAAAGGTCACCCCCCACAGACAGAGAGTGGACCTGCACTCTAGGTGAGTGTGGCATCATGGCCCCCCAGAGTCCCGGCTTAAATCCTTCTCTTGGAGATGTTGCACGTGACTGCCGTGACTGCTGTGACTTTCTTATCGACCTCCTGTGGCTGTCTTGGAGAACCTGTGACACAGAGACCCATTAATGTCCGCCCACATGATCACAGCCCCTGGAGAAGGGCGTGGCAAGGATTCTAATTCTCCTGCACCTTCCCAAACGACATTCCTTAGAGCTAGTGGAGGGTGCACCTCCCCTTATCTCCTAGGCATTCCCAGTGGGTAACTTCAGGGGATCCTTGGCTTCCCTGGAGATAGGGCCCGATTTACTGGAAGATCGAATCCCCTCTGAGCGGTCATAACTTTTGTAATTACAAGTTTTATGACTATTACAGTCCTTGCCCAATGCATGACATCCTAGGCCTTGTCAATTCCCTTTGCTCTGGGCAAGCTTGATGGCCACTGTGAGATACCTCTGATACCTGGAAGTCTGTTTCTGAAAAGACAAAGTCGGTAAAGTTAATTATACCTAAAGTGTGCATTTCTCCAAAAGCATAGCTTCTACTTTCTCATCATTGTGTCAGGGTTTAAGAAAAGATGAAAAATGGCTTTCTACTCTCGGTCTGCCCTTTCAGGAGTCTCGCTCTGTCGCCCAGACTGGAGTGCGGTGGCATGCTCCCGGCCACCACAGCCTCAAGCTGGACCTGCTGGGCTCTGGAGATCCTTCCGCCTCAGCCTTCCAAGTAGCCGGAACTATAGGCACATGCTACCATGCCCAGCTAATTTTTGATTTATTGTGGAGACGAGGTCTCGCCAAGTTGCCCAGGCTGGTCTTAAACCCGCGGGCTCAGGCAATCCACTCACCTCGGCCTCCCAAAGTGCTGGATTATTGGCTGAGCCACCGAGCCCGGCCTAAACTGCTTTTTTTTTTTTTGTCCACTTGGGTTCTCCCTTCAGCAGAGTGGACACAATAATCCTCCCTTAATGCTCTTTGAGGATTCCATGGGATGAGGGGCGAGAGGCTGCTTTCCAAATTCAAAACTGTGCAACTGCTCATTTAGGACGTGAGTTGCCTTCCTTCCTCTTCCTGGGAGACCATTGGCTCTCCAAGGGTTGCGATCATTTTCTCTTCCACAGCCCAGGGCCGAGCATCAGGGGCCCCAAGGACATGTTGGATTCTACTAGGCGTGTCTAGAGAGACCAAGTTTGACCTACCTCTTCCTAGCCTGTGCCTGTTTGCACACAGCACCGCAATGGCTAACATTCCACCGTTCATGAGTCATTTCTTGTCTCCATTCCCTCTCTCGGTCTCTTCTGGCGAGGCTGCATGGTGGGGTGGAAGAACCAGAGGCTCTGCAGCCACAGACTGGGGCTTGCATTCTGCCTCTAGCAGGCTTTCTGACTGATGAACGTTCCCGAGTCCCTTTTGCCTCGGGTCCTGGGTCTGTGACGTGTGGTGGGTGGTTGTGGGAAACAAGAGTAAGTAAGAAACTCAGTAAGAGCTTCTCTCTTCGTTCCTTCCAATGTCAAGCCTGGGGAAGGGGGCGTTGAGAAGACTCACACCGCAGTGTCTTGGGCTGAGCTGGCCCTCCCCACCCGCGGGGAGCTGGGAGAAGGGGTGAGGGCTGTCTGCAGGAGGGAGGATCTTCTGGAAGCCCTTGTGGACTGCATGCTGGGTGAAGAATGCTGGGAAGGCTTGGGGGTCTTTGGGTATAAATGGCCACCTCTTTTCTCCCATTCAGATGCCAAGAGCAGTCTTTTAAAATGGAAATCAAACTCATTCAGCGATAGGCACCTTCTCCTGGGTTTTGGGGCTTCCTTGTTCCTGAAGGCACCTCAAGGTCAACTGTTTCTAGACTGAAATCTGGAAGCCAGCTGGCAGACACCGCCAGAATCCTGATCTTCCCATCCGCTCAGCGTCGACCTTCGCGGGGTTGGACCACGTTAAGATTCTGAAGCTTCTCCCTGCTCTACTGCCAGGTGCACGGAGCCCTCATTTGCTTATATATTAAAAGAAGAGGGAGGAAAAGCTGCCGGACCATTTTAGAATTTCACATGTAATCAAAATCTGCCTAATTGCATTTTCTCCTGGAAAAAAGAGCATTTCGGGGCTCTCGAGTTACCTCCCAGCCTTTTAAAGATGGGCTTCATTTCCATAACGTGTCCCCAACAGGGCTTCCCTGTCTGAGAGGTCACAATTGAGTGCTGTCAGCACTCTCCTTCCAGGGAGGGTGTCTTAGCTTGCCAAGAATCTGCCAGCTTAAATGTCATCAGACTTACTGAAAATGTCTGTCACTGGATGTCCAGAGGTGGCTTCCAGAAGGATAAAGGGTTGCAGGGTTATTTTCCAAGATAGAAGGTGAGATCCTAAAAGGGCAAGATGGCTCTGGTCTCCCATGTAGACATACAAGCCTCAAGGAGAGAGAGGACTGTGGGTAAACCCAGCAACCAGGGGCAGGATCTGTGTGATGGCTCAAAAAGCAGCAGAGTCAGTGCAAAGGGTGATTTTGCAAGGATGTTGTTCATATCCCGTCAGAAAGCCAGGTGGGGCAACAAAAGGGTAGCCTTGGGATAAATGACGAGAACCTGAGAGCAACAGCTTCTGGAAGAGGCTGGCCCTTCCACAGCCTTACACGGATCTGTACAGTAGCTAGAACAGGATCAAGAGAACCAGATCCACAGAAACACTGAGAACGAAAGCCCCGGAGAAAGCTCGAACTTTGTCTAATTGCAGATGCTGAGAATTCTTCCAACTGATGCAAAAACCCTGATGCCGGAAAATTACAGCTCTGATGTGAAACACATGGGACACAGAAGAGTGCAGAGCAGGCTGCAGGCCCGACTCCAAAGCTCACTGCCTACCTGTGTACACTGGGACTGGTGGGGAGAAGTTTCACGCTCCCAGTCTAACATGGTGGTCATCAGATGGGCTCTGTAGTCACTCAGACTTGCCAGCGCCACTTACTACTCCACCCCACACTGCATTTGAGGAAAATGCATCTCAAATGCAGAGTTTGAGGTGACAAGTTTGTCCAGCCCCTTTTCCCCGTCACCCAGGTCTCCTGGGTTCCAGAACGGGGCACCGTGGACCCTGGAGGGGTAGCTTCTGGGGTCTGTGTCTTGGCTGAGCCATGGTCACCTCCGGTGGGGGTTCCTTCCAGGTCATGAGCACCAGGCTGTGGCCGTGGCTGTGGCCGGGGTGTCAGGAGTAAGGACCCACTTTGTGGGCTGATGAGGAAGATTAGATGCATCCCAGTGCTTGGCACAGTCTTTTTTTTTTGTGTGAGTTGGAGTCTCACTCAGTCGCCCAGACTGGAGTGCAGTGGCCGCTCCCGGCCACCGCAGCCTCGACCCGCTGGGCTCCGGCGATCCTTCCGCCTCAGCCTTCCAAGGAGCTGGAAGGACAGGCGCATGCTACCACACCCGGATAGGTTTTTGATTTATTGTAGAGATGAGGTCTCGCCAAGTTGCCCAGGCGGGTCTCGAACCCACGGGCTCAGGCAATTCACTCACCTCAGCCTCCCAAGGCACGGGATTACAGGTGGAACAGTCTTGTCATAAGGGGACTCTCAGTAAATGTCAGCTCTTATGATGATAAGATTTGAGCCCCTTGCCATTCTGTGTGCACCTGGTTGTCACTGGCCTCTTGTGGGTCACACCAGAGCTAACTGGTGGTTCCCACATCTGGGCTGTCAGCCACGGCTGGATCGTAGGCAGAGCATTGCTGGCCACACAAGGCTGGTGGAAAATGTGCTTCTGGCCATCAGGGTCAGAGGACTTGGCCGTCGTCGAAGGCAAGAAGCCCTGTCATCAGTGCTCTTGTCCACTTGGGAATATAGACCACAGGCAGAGGGAGGACTAGGCAGACAGGCTGACTTGTCCAGCCTGTAGAGTCCAGGCCACCGCTTCATCCCCGGTTTCTTCTGCTTCTGACTGAGTGTAGAGGGCATCCCCAAGGGTGTGCTTTGTAGTCAATGGGGCTCAAACCTAACCCCCTGCGGCTTAGACTGGTTAATCCTCCGGGACCTCTGAATTGGTCCCACAGAGCTGATACCCAGGGACAGAGAGATTTAAATCCAGGCTCAAGTTTTTTTCTTCCCATAAGAGACATAACATTGTTGACCCAATGTCTATTCCAGCTGTTAAGGTTTTCAGACTGCTGACTGGGAGATTTAGTTGTTTGTTTTTTTTTTCTTGAGTTGGAGTCTCTGTCGCCCAGACTGGAGTGCAGTGGCCGCTCCCGGCCACCGCAGCCTCGAACTGCTGGGCTCCGGCAATCCTTCCGCCTCAGCCTTCCGAGTAGCCAGAATTACAGGCATGCGCTACCACGCCCGGCTGATTTTTTGTTTTATTGTAGAGATGAGGTCTCGCTGCCCAGGTGGGTCTCGAACCCGCGGGCTCAGGCAATCCACTCACCTCAGCCTCCCAAAGGCGCGGGATTACAGGCTGAGCCACCGATCCCGGCTGGGAGGTTTAGTTTTTAACGGGTATCAAAATTCCCGCAGGGAAACAAATGAGGCCCTTGCCGAGGGAGTAGGCTGTCGGTGAAAAGAAATGTGACTGCTCTGAAAAGCCCAAGTTTGGCGCAAGCAAACTGGGGCAAAGGTGACAGGGCTGGGGGTGAGGAGGCTGGGCCTGGCTGCTGGACTCCTGGGCTTCCCGAGGTGCCCACCTGCCCAGGGGACCAGGGCAGCTGCAGGGGCTGTGACCCACGGCGGGCGGGGACACCCACATTCTCCACTTCCTCCTCTGATTTGCCTCCTGCTCTCCCAGACCCTGTGCTTTTCCTGCCCGACTCTGGAAGCAGGTGGAGTAACTGGCCCTTGGGGATTGCTCTGGAAAGTTAAAACTTAAGGGGAGAAAGAAGGAGAGGAAGCAGACACAAATCACATCTGAGCGACTGCACAGATCTGAGGACGTGTGCTCCACAGGCCTGCGGCTGGCTTTCCAGACAGTGGACTGGCCTGGCTGTGCCAGGGCAAGCCCTGGGATGTCTCTAGCTGGAATGGTGGTGTTGGCAAGGGGGTGCCCTCTGTCGATCTGGGAAAAGGCCTCCCCTCACTGTCTGTGCATGTGACTATATATGTATATGTGGGTATGTGTTTATGTGCGTACACGTGTCTATGCGTGTGAGCATGAATGTGTACACGAGTGTGTGGGTGAGTGCATGTATGTACGTGTGCACGTGTGTGCATATGTGTGAGCGTGTGTGTGTACATGTGTGTGGGTGAGTGTGCACATGTGTGGGTGTGTGCGGATGTGTGTAGGCATCTGAGCATGGAGGTGTAATGAGTGTGTGGTTAAGTGCACGTGTGGATGTGTGGAGGTGCATGCCTGTGAGTGTATGTGTGTATGTGTGTCTGGATGTGAATGTGTCTGTGTGTGTGAGCATATATAACTGTGTGTGTGAGCACTACGCCCAGCACAGGCCTGTCCTCTCCACCAGTGCCCTTCGGGGGCTTTCTTGAGGCTTTGCGTTCCAGTCCAGCTGCTTGCAGGCCCTTGGTGGCATCCCGCCTCTTCCTTATTTCTCGTGATCTGGGTGTGAGCTCTCTGTTCCACCTCTGCCTCCCACATCCCGGGGGCCAGCCGGCTGCTCTGTTCTCATCCAGCCTCTTCCCTCCGACTGGAATGTTCCCTACCCCTCCACCTATGTGCAGCTGTTGAGATTCTTCCACCTCCATCAACACCACCTCCTCCACGAAGCCTTCTCTGACAGGCTGAATTGTTTTCTCCTCTGAGCCGCCACAGCACTTAGCGCAGTCCTCTGGGATGGGAACTCCCGGGAGTGTCTGTTTTGTACTGTGACAATAGGACACCTTCGGGGCTGAATTCTAGCCCTGCCCTCTCCCCACTGGATAACCACGGGCAGATTACTCTGATGCCCTGAGCTTCCAATGGAGACAGTAAATCTCTCTCACAGGCTGTTGGGAAGATGAGAGGAGAGGATTCCTAAGCCCTGGTGGAGGGCAGTGAATGCCAGCTCCTTGCTCCTCCTGAGCACAGGTGTAAAGCCGTGGCCCTCTTCTCTGCACTGCGGTGCCCAGGCCAGGGGCCGGTCCTTGGCAGAACTGGCGCACATGCGCAGGACTGAACTGCACTGGCTAACCTGAGTTCCTGGTCGGGGACTATCTATGGTGTCAAGGGCTCATGGGGACTGGGCAGCTCAGGGGTTGAACTGGGTTCAAATGTGGCTCCACCTTGGACCAGACGGGGACCTGGATGTCCCTCTCTGGGATGATAACGCTGACCTCGCAGTGACTGAGGCAACACCCAAGTTGTGCCAGCCCTACTAGAGGTGGGCACTAAACGTGGCATCCCACCCGCCCCTCGCTCCCTCGCGAGAGACAAGGACGGTAGGAATGGCAGCCTGGTGAGGGGGCACCATGGCTTGTGGTCTCAGGTACCTTGCTTTGTGGCCGATCGGGATTCCTGGCCTGCAAGCTGCAGGGGAAGCTGAGGAATGTGTTGGGAGGAGCTTGAAGGAAGAGCTCAGGAAAAGGGATGGCGAGGATGCTGTGCAGCTTCCAAAATGGGAGGAAACTCCCCAGTGGCCTGGCTTTGGCCCCCTCACCACTCCTTGTCCAGCAGTCAGGATCTAATGCAGAATGCTTTTTCCTGGCATCAAAGTCGACCGGCCATTTGCACAAGGAAAGGGGGTGACTGCTGGACCAACCGGGGTCACCGTGGTCCGGGACCCCATCCCCCAGAGAAAGCGAGGGGCAGGGTCTGGCATCCTTCTCGCCAGGTTCTGGTGTCTTTGGGTCTAGGACCTGCTTGGGACATGAGTTCTACCTGCTCCACAAAGAGGGTTCTGGCTTTGCAAAGTGGCCACCCCATCAGGTCGACCCTGCCAATGGTCCTCTGGGTCATCGACCTAAGACCAGAGCTGGAAACTCCTGGGTGATAGGGCGAGGGCAGCTGTCAAGACTTCCCGAGAGGGTCTGCCACGCTGGGAGGCCTCCCCAGGGAAGTTTTGCTCCTCTCCCCACTGGCCTTACCCTGTCCCAGGGATCATCGGTCCCGAGGTTGCCCATCCTGTTTCTGCCTTTTCTGCCTGCTCTCCCTCTGGCTGAGACGCAAACGCCCAGCATCCCCCTGGGTGCCCTCATCTCCACATCTGCTCAGACAGGGCTTGTGTGTGGACATCTGCATCTATCTATCTGGTCCGTAAGCGCGGCTGCCTCAGCCCAGGCTGTCCAAAGTCAGCCAGCTCCTGTCAGGGTCTTCCTGTGCCAGCCGGGTGGTCGCAGACATTTTCCAGCCTCTCTGAGCCTCTGTCCCAGATGTGAGGTGGAGTTGATGACACTTATTTGACGGGGTCATTATGAGGGTGGAATGAGAAGGTGCACACGGGACTCCAGGCCCCCTTGAGCCCAGTATCTGAATACGGGGCCATGGAGAACACACAGGAACACAAGTTAGACTCCAGAAGGCTCGAGGAGGACGTTTGCAAGCATTTCTGGGGAAAAACAAGAGATCGTCAATCCAATAGGACACAGAAAAGCTCCCCCACATTCCCATTTGAGCACTTATCTTCAGACCCAGCCCTTCCCCTCTCTGTGGTACGGCCTCCTAGCTTGCTGCCAGTCCCCAGGATGAGGTTGGCCTCTTTTCTCCCACCTTCTCTCTCCACTGCCTGCCGGCTAAGGAAAGCCAGCTTGCCCTCTCTTGGCCTCTCCCATTGGCATTTCCCCAACAGTTTTCCCCAACGGTTTTCCGAGCTGCATGAACAAAGGATCCCCTTTCCTCGCTGGATGAGCAGGGGTCCTTGGAAGTGTTTATGGTTTTGTTTTGTTTCTCTTCTGTCGCATACATGGTGTTCCTAACTGGTGTATGGTCCCTTGGGCTGTTGAGTCGATAGTGGTTTGTACGGTCACTGTTCTGCGGCTATGACTCCTGTTGTCATGGTTCCCAGAGTGAGTGGCCTCTTCCACTCCTGGGAACAGTGATCCTTCAGGGGTGCTGGCTTTCAGGGCCCAGCTACCCTTGGCTTGTGGGGCTCTCTCTGGGTCTGCAGTTTCTGCATCTGACCCAGAGACACATTCCGGGCCTGGGGTCTTTCTTGTGCCCAAATAGCCCAGCTGGAAGTGAAGGCTCATCACACTTGAATTATAGATTTTTGTTCAAGTTAATTATGGAGAATGTTGATGCCAAGTGGGACTGCGAGCTGGCCATACTTCTGCCTAGAGTCTTCATTGGGTCCTTGGCATGGTCAGGACAAAGGTCTGGCTCTTTAGGATGGCGTCCAGTACGCTGGTAGTCTGGGCCCTGCTGGCCTCTCAGCTGTCCCTGAATTTTCACCTCAGGCCCTTTGCATGTGCTGTTTTGCTGTCTGCAGCAATCTTACCCTCTTTCCTTTTCTCCTCAGGCTATCTCTGATTCACCCCTCAAAATTCAGATTATGCATTCTCAACCTCAACCACGGTGACGGCAACCACAGAAGCAGAACAGTGACTGGACAAACCACTATTGACTCAACAGCCCAAAGGGCTCAAGAGCAGGAGTTCCCCCCACCCCGTTTTACAGACCCCTGTTTTATCCCACTGGAATACTTCTTGGCCTGGCTCAGAATCACCTGCTTGCTTCTCTGGAGTCTCACCCTCAGCCCCACTCAGAGCCCTGTGAGGGCACTGCCCCTACCTTGCTACCACTGTGTCCTCAGTACTGGCTGTGTGGCAGGAACCCACAAAAGGCTCAAATGAAGGAATGAATGATGGCTTTTTTCTGGTTTAAATTCCATTCTTTTGGGAAAGAAAGTCTTAGTTCTGGTTCAAGAAGCTTCCCTAAACAGTCATCTTTTAAATGATATTACCTCTGGCTTTGAATAACATTTAAAAAATAATCAACACTTTGTTTTTGGTTTTTGCTTCAATATAAAATATGGGTTGTCAGGTTGCTGGAATCCTGGTTAGCTCTAGTCTCTGTAAAAAGTAAAACTTCTCAGTCAGGTCAGTTATTTGTTCATGGAAAAAAATTCATACCCAGCAGTTCAGTTAAGTGAAATCCTCCCACCCCATCTCTTGCTCCTGCCCTGGTCCAGACCAGGGATCCACAGCTTGAAATTCCTACAGGACCCCACATCGGCTCAGCCTGGGAGCAGGTGGAAGGAAGGCCCATGCGGGTGCATTTTCTGTTTCCATTTTCAGATGATTTAATGCTTTGGGGAAAATGCTTTGAAAAGAACCCTCCTCCTGCCAGCCCTTCAGCAGGTTAGTTTAGCTTAGTAATTAGCAATCACAATATGAGCTAGGATAATTATCCCCAAAAGTCAAAAGAAAAACACAGATGTTTTTAAAGCTCCACAGTAGAGATTTTGCCTTTCGATTGTAATAATTTAGCATGGGGAATGAATTAGATGCCGGCTTTTCCTGGGACTTAATTTCCAAGGTAGGTTAAGGAAAACCCTGCTGTGTTCAAAAAGAACAGTCTTGGATTGGAGAGAGGTCAGGGGCGGTGGCGGAAAGGGATACAAACACACATGACAATTTTCAAAATCTGGTAAGAAGCAAGCAAAGCCGGATGCAATAAATTAATGAGTTTTCTGCTCCTGGGATTTGAGTTAAAGCTTTCTCATAATTGAAAATTGTGAGATGTTCCTCTGTGTGCAAATACAAAACTACAGGTGCGTGCTTCTGGCTTGGCGTGGCTGGAACATCGCACATGGAGTTTAGGAGTGAGATGGGTTGGGACTAAAGAATCAAGACCCCACAGGCAGCCCTGAGGGGGCTCGAGGGCTGCTCTCTCTGGGTTCCAGACCATTTTTGTAGGTTAGATTGATTCTCATTCTGAGCTGGGTCTTATCTGAGGGCTCTGTCCTGTGCTATCCAGCAGGGCCATCAGGAAGTTTCATTCCCCTGAGGACATAGGTTTGAGTTTCAGATTTGCGACTGACTCGCTTGGCTTTTACAGGCAGATACAGCCCTTTTTCAGAGTCTCCATTCACACATCTGTAAAATGGATGTGGGTTTTGATCAATTTTTTTCAGACTGTGCCCTGCAGATTTCTAGTTCCAAGAGACATAGCAGAAATTACATGGAGAAAAAAAAAAAAAAGATGAGTGGACAACCTCCTTCACTTAGGGCAGTAGGTCTCAATGGGCTAATTTTATCTCCCTGGGGACATTTGGCAGTTTGTGGAGACACTTTTTGGTTGTCATAAGAAGGGAGGTGCTACTGGCATCGAGGGTGGAGGCTGGGTCACCGCTAAATGTCCTACCATGCCAAGGACAGGTTCTCAGAGCAAAGGGTTACCTGGTCCCAAATGTCAGTAGCTGCAGGTTAGAAGCGGCTATCCTGAGGTCCTAGGGCTTATTTGAATATCAAAGACCATGCCCAGGCCTGCTGTAAAGAGATCCATTTAACTTTTGAACCAGATTCTCTTACCTTTTTTTGCTGGCAGATTTTTCTTTTGTTTCTTCACCCAACCTTGAATCAGTGTTCCTCAGACCACGCTCAGGAAATATTGAACTAGATGTTATCTACGGCTTGCTCCAACTCTGACCATCTTGAACACTTTGTATGTCCAGGGAACAGAAACCCCAAGGATATTCCTGGGGCTTCTTATCACCCAGCTCTGGGGCAGGGTGTTTTTCAGAGAAAGTGTTCAGGAATTGCCAGGGAACTCAAAGCTGGTCTTAGGGTAGGTTCCCTGACACAGAACTTGAAAGAGAGAAGGTGAGTCCCCTACACACAAACCTTCAAGTTGCGAAATTGTGCTTTTACACGTCCGGTCATGTAAGTCAGTTCATGTGTCTGGCATACATTGTCGCGTGTGTGCATCTTCTCCAAGTGGTTGTGCTTTCGTGTGCTTGACTGTACGGTATTTTAGACAGTAGTACAGGATCTTTATTTCAAGCCCAGGATGTCTGGAAGCAAGCACTAAAGCAGTGGTGAGGTAGCTGCTACTATATAGCTGTTGGGGTTGGTTGGGTACCTTGGCTAACTTTGTTGGACTTATGAACAGACTGGACTTATGAACCTGCTCTCAGAACAGAACTCGTTTGTATGGAGAGGACTTACTGTGCTTGTTCAAGTGGTTTACTGGAAAAGAGGTCTCAGGAGAAGAGTGACAGAGCAGGGAAGGCACTCATGTGGCCTGTACTGGAGCCTTGTTTTGGCCGGATCCCTTGGGGAGCATGAGAGGTTTGGGGGCATGAGCTGATTGAGTGCTGAGGTCACCTTGCAGCAGGAGGCCAGCCTCTCATCTCTCCATGGGATCCTTCCAGCATTGACCTTAGCCTGGGGGAGGACACAGCCTCCAAGGCAAAGCTTCAACTCTCTGGGGAGTGGGAAAGGCTGTGAATTGTTATCAGGCGACCCTCACAGTCTCAGGGGCTGCCTGCAGGGGCAGGTAGAAGGGACCTGGGTGAGGCCCAGCCATCCTAGCCCTCTGTAGCATGGTGTGCAAATGCTCAGGCCTCTCAAAAAGCAGGGAGCCCCACCGGCTGGAAGAAAGACGGGTCTATGTTTAAATGACCTGGCTTGTGCTTTTAAAATTTCTCTCCCCCAGTTCTCTGGGATGCTCTTGCAGGAAAGGCATGGGAACCAGGTTAAAATCGGCACCGATTTCCCAAAAGACCTTTAAGAGGTGAAAACTATAGAGGAGAAAGCCAGCTACCGGCACTGGCAGCCACTTGTTGAGCACCTGTGTTAGTTTAGGCCCTAAGCCAGGGGCCGTTTCAGAGGAGAAGCCTAGGTTCTGAGAGGTTCGCGATCACATAGCTAATAGGTGTCAGAAAGTCAGGGCTTCTGGGCTTCTCTTTACTCCATTTCCCATATGGGCCGTAAGCCCTCTTCAAAGGGTGAGGCCAAGCAAACAAGACTGAAATATGCAAGTACACGATGGATTTATTTAATTAGCCTCGTATTTGAAAACACGTGGCTTCAAATTGAACACCAGCAGAACATTCTGGCCCAGATCTCCTGCGTTTCTTCCAGTCCCGAACCCCATGTAGTCCTCCACCAGTGCATTTCGTGGGTGTCAGCTGCTGCCTCTCTCCCAGTCAGTTCTCAGCCATCGGAAGACTCATGCACTGGACACACGTGTCCTCCCCGCCGGAGGACAATGGACCTGGCATCAAAGACTCTGCTGTAATGGAATTTCTACTAGTGGCGTTATATCCCTTCATATGGGTTTATGCTAGTTTTCATGAGCAGTAATTTATTATTGGGCATTTGGTGTATTTTTTCCCCCAGAGTTTCCAATATTGTAAGTAACAACACAGTGGATATCTTTGTATATTCAGCTCTGCCTGCATCTTGACCAAGTCCCCCAGGATAAAGTCTTAAAATAATTACTGGGTCAAATTTACCCACATCTTAAAGGTCTTTTGGGAAATCGGTGCCGATTTAAACCCCAGCATGAGTGCTTCCTCGCCTGGACTAGGTCTTATCTTTGCTAATCTATTAGGAAAAACATCAAAATCCTAGTGTTTTAATTTGCTTGCATTTGTTTACTTGTGTTGAGAAACAACATTTCAACAAATTTGCTTTAAAGATCGAATTGGCTTTTATTTGTAATTCGTGAGTCGGGCAGCATCTCATCTAAACATTTCGAAAAGCAGCTGCTATAGGCTGAGCAGAGGAGCTGGGCTTGACAGGCGGAAAAGGGTTGAAGAAACAACCAAATTGGTCATTGCACAGTGATTTTCCTCACAGGTTTGAAGCAAGGGGACTCCCTCCTCATGGTGGCTAAAACGGGCCTGCTTGGGGATCGGGCAATCATCTCTCTTCTGATTTCTTGCAAGGGCAGATAAACGATTCAGTTTTGGTCTGGTGATGCGAAGTGAAGCATGAATGACTCCCTGTTGGTTTGGTCTGTCGAGGCCTCGTGCAGGAGCTCAGCTCAAATGGATGGACTCCATCCATTTTATTGAACAATTGTGAAACCGCCACGTCCCCCATACTTTACGGCCATCTGTCTCTCTTCATCTGTTGCCTCCAGAGGACATTGGTCCTGTGTTCTCCCGGTCATTCATTCTTACATATTAATGATATCGACCCTTTGTGAAGGTTCTGTCTACTTTTTCCAGTTCATTTGCCTTGTTTTCATTTAGTTGGAGTCTAGTTTGGAAGCCTCCACCTTCCAGTTCAACACGGTTCCCCAAGAAGCAGCCTTCGGAGAAAACTTTGGTTTCAAAAACTATCTCCCACTCCGCCCCGCCCCCACTTTTAAAAACTGAGACTCAGCTAGGAATGGAGAGTTCAGTGGCAAAGGAGGCCAAGAGGTCAGAGCATATCCTGTTCCTCGTTTCACAAATCATACCGCTAATTGCCCAATTTGGAGTGATTTGGTGGCAACGCTTGGCAGCAGGATGTGGGTTGCTTCACACACAGAGACAGCTGAGGATGTTTTCATTTTGTTGGGTGGTGTGGACAGGAAGTCCCACGGTGGGCTCCGAGGCCCAGAACACTAGTCTTGGAGTCTGGCAGGCTCACATGTGACTTCCAGCTGCACTGCTGACTGATCTCTGTGTGACCTTGAGTTCTCACTGAGCCCCTCTGAGCTTTCTGTATCTGCAATCCCGGCCCTGCAGTGTTGACGAGACCATCCCACGGTCACGAGATGCGGAAAAGTCTTGCTTGTGGGTGGTGATCTGAGGCTTTTGAAAGGACTCTCCTCAGACCCCCCGGAGTTAGGAGAGGCAGTTTGGTAAATCTTTATTTCTGCCCTTGCTCTGTGTGCAGTGATTCAATTCCCTCTCTCCATCTATAAAATATAATTGTTTTTCACGGTGTTGAACGGAATGTGGCCACCACGTCCCCCGGGCTGTTAGAGTTCTCTCTGAACAGAGAGCTCTGGGTTATATACGTCCCAGAATCCCACAGGCCACTTCCACGTCCCCTTTTGTAATTGGCAAATGGAAATGCAATGGGCAAGGGGACTTTGTTGCTAGACAAGCCTAAATCTTTGCTGGCCTTGTGATAACAGTAATGCTAACAGCTGAGCACTTCCTGGGCGCCGGGCCCCGTGCTCGGGGCTGCTCAGACATCCTCCACAAACGTGCGTGTGACTGTCCACGTGGCAGTTCCACCAGTTCTCCCTCTGAGGGACCCTGGGAGAGCCACACACAGTCACATGTACACACACAGCTCACACTCACAGACTCACAGACATTCCCACACATTCACAGACACACACAGAAACTCTCACATAAAGACACTCAAACATGCTCACACACTCAGATACACAGACACACTTATACATTCACGCATGCTCACAGACACACAGATACACAGGCATACTTGGACACACTCACACGAACTCTCACACACAGACATACTGCCACACATATGACACTCACACAAACATATCCACACACTCACATAGACATTATTCTAACATACTTACACAGACACACACAGACACACTACCACATGCTCACATAGATGATGGTCATACATACACAAACACACACAGACTACCACACGCTCATAACTTTCATACAAACACACCCACATTTTCACACCGACAATGCTGTCATGCATTCACACAGTCTCACACACAGACATGCTACCATATGCTCACCACACTCATACGAACACACCCACATACACAATGCTCTTACACACTCACACAAGCTTTCATAGACCCACTCACACAGACTTATACTGTCACATACTTTTACAAACTCTCACCTCATACACGTACCCTTTTTTTTTTTTTTGAGTTGGAGTCTCACTCTGTCGCCCAGACTGGAATGCAGTGGCCGCTCCCGGCCACCGCAGCCTCAACCTGCTGGGCTCCGGCGATCCTTCCGCCTCAGCCTTCCCAGTAGCCAGAATTACAGGCATGCGCTACCACGCCCGGCTGATTTTTTGATTTATTGTAGAGATGAGGTCTCGCTGCCCAGGCGGGTCTCGAACCCGCGGGCTCAGGCAGTCCACTCACCTCAGCCTCCCAAAGGCGCGGGATTACAGGCTGAGCCACTGAGCCCGGCTACACGTACTCTTAATACACAGACTCACACGCATTTTTACACATTCACACATTCTCACACCCAAACACACTTACACACAGAAACACAGACACACAGGCGCACACGGACACACACAATGCCATCAGAGTCTGTCTGACTATTCCCATGCACACAACCCTGTTTCTGGCCATCACACATGAAGGACACTCACACACTGACATCCATTCAGAGAAGGGTGGTGGGGTGACCCCCTGTGGCTCTGAGACAACCACGACGACGCTGGGGTGAAGACCGCTCAGAGGGATCACTGGATGCTCTTCCAGTGGTCCATGAGCTTCCCTCTGGGTCCTTCTGTGAGGCCCAGAGACCTGACAAATGAGGATTGGAGCTAGGGACATCGGAAGGGGGCAGATTTGGGCTCAAAAAATCACTTGTTAGTCAAACCTGCTGTGGTTTGATTGGGGGTGGGACCGGGAACTTGATAAGAAGAGGAAGAGGTACCTGAGCCAGCATGCTTAGCCCCTCACCAGGTGATGCCCTTTGTCACCTAGGATCTCTGCAGAGAGGTACAAGAAGGCCCTCAACAGGTACAGGCCCTCCACCTTGAACTTAGCCTCCACAATGGCAAGGAATAAATTCCCTTTCTGTTCTAAGTAATAGAAAACAGACGAACACAGGCCCCTTCTGGGCCAGGCAGTGGGATGAACCGGTGAAGAGGACAGGGTGCTGTCTCCCTCAAGTTCATGTACTTTCAGAGAGGGGAGTCTGACAGGACGACTTAGTTACAGCCTCTGTGAGGTGGATAGGGTCTGTGAGGAGGCAGAGCTGAGACCGGTGAATTGAGCCTCACCAACAGGAGTGACCTCCCCATCACTGGCTATGTCCAAGCAGGCTGGGCAGCCAGTTGACAGGGATGCCGGGGAGGGACCTGGAGACCCTCCCCAGGGAGAGGATTGGATGAGACGCTCGTCCCCGACTCACAAGTGGCAGATGTTTTGTGTTTCACGCAGCATGGACAAGACACCCAAAGAGGAAGTAACAGCGGCTTGTTCATCTCCCTACCTCTGAGTCCCTTCCTCTTCAGGTGGCCCGATCTGAGCACGTCTCCATTATCAGTGGCAAGGAAGAAAGAGTGGTCCAGCAGTCCGGCAGGTGACCATTACCTTGGCAAAAAGAAAGGAAAAAGAGAAAAAGAAAAAAGAAAATTAAATAAAAAGGTGCAACATACTCCTTGCTTTGGCAGAGGACCAGTTCGGTGGGCAGGACCAAGGGCCAGAGGGGTGAAGAATGAACCCTGCTCTGCAGCAGATTTGCTGTCTCTTCAGGCAAGTCACTTGCCTTCTTTGGGCCTCTGCTGTGCTACGAGGAGTTGCGCTGGTTGGTTTTCTGTCCACTCCAGCCCCAAAGGGCCACAAGTAACCCTGTACCGACTGAGCCCACAGAGGGTGAGTGGGCAGGCACACCCTGCCACGGCTGACAGGCCCAGATCAAACATCTAGGCAGGGATGTTTCTGGCATGATGCTATTTATGCCTCTCTGGGTTTCTGAACAAAACCCCAGAAGTAGAAACCACTTACTTCTCAGCCCCCAGAGGTTTCTCTCCGAGGATGATATGTGCTAACCAAAGACAGCTGCATCAGGACTGAGACTTTTCTTTCAACTCTTCTGCAAACCTCCACGTTGGACACTCCGTTTCCTTGCCGTAAAGCCTGGACTATAGCTTTAAATAGACATCCTCAGGCCCTCAGATTTTAGCTGAGGCAAAATCCACAAATAGCCAAAAGCAAATAGGAAAATTAAAAGCTTTTAGAAACTTACGTTTTAAAAATTGCAAAGGCATGCGGTGAATTTTATGAAATGACTCAGTATTACTAACTGGTCTCCAACCTCTCAATTCTTGCACTAAATTGATACTGGCAATATGCCCACCAATCAGGCTAGCACTTTGAATGGTTTCTCCAAAGGTCATGAAGTGGGTTGATGTCCACTTTGTCAATCAGTTCCCACCCTGGTGTCCCAGGCAGGACCAGCTTTATGGGTGGGCACAGGGCCCTGCGGTTAGAAGGGCCCCCTGCTTGGTTTAATGTTCAGCTGTCACTGTTTCAAAAATAATTTTGAGACAAGGAGTTCTGATATAATATGACACCTATTAAACTTTAAAGCCAAAAAAAAAAAAAAGACTTCAAAATATATAAGACAAAAACAGAAATACAAGGAGAACTTGAGACATTCACATTCGTAGATTAAGGTACCTCTTTTGATCAAGTAGACAACAAAAGTGGTATAGATATTGAACTGTTCGATTTAATGAAAGAATTTGTATAAATTTAATGAAAAAATACATACATAAGCCTGCAGTCGATATATATTTATAAAAATTTTAAGAAAGCATGGATGCTTATAAAATTTTACCGTGTAGTAAATCTTGAGTAAAGTCTTAACAAATACCAAAGGATGAACATCATGCTCTGTCTCTCAGCATAAACAATTAAGATGAAAAATACGTTTTGGAAGTTGTCATGGTCTGAATGTTCGTTTCCTGCCCCTATGTCAAATTCGTATGTTGAACTCCTAACTCAAGGTGACAGTATTAGGAGGCGGGGCCCTTGGGGTTGATTAGATCATAAGGGTAGAGCTCTCATGAATGGAATTAGTGCCCTTATAAAGACCTGTAAGAGACCCCTCACCTCTTCCAACTTGTGAGGGCGTAGCAAGAAGATGCCAGCTATGAATCAGAAAGTGGTAATCACCAGACACTGCCAGCACCTTGATCCAACCTCCAGAATTGTGAGAAGTAAATTTCTGTTGTTTACAAAACCACCTAGTTTATGGGATTTTGTTATAGCAGCCCAAATAGAAGCTTTAAGACAGTCGTTTTAAAATGTTGCCAAATAACTCATGAGCTAAAGAGGAAGTTACCATGGGAATTAAGAAATACTTAGAACTAAAGAATAAAAAACAGTACACCGCGGAATGCATAAGATGCAGCAAAAACAGCACTCAGAGGAAAATGTATACTCTTATCTATCGATGAGTCGAGGTTCAACTCAAGTACCTAGAATAACTTGGAAGTAAAACGGCAAAGAATGCCAAAAAAAAATTAAATAAATATAAGAACAGAAGTGAATAAAAGAGAAAACAAAATAACTATTGTATTTGAGAGAGATATGAACAGAATTCTGGACTTTGTTTTCTACTGGCATAAATGATTTCTTCAGCAGTTGCATCACAAACATGGCTGTTTGTGTTTAATGGCTGTCTTCCCTATAAGACCGCATCCCTTTCCTTCCTCATCTGTCGAATGGGTAGAACAAAGCCTCCCTCACAGGGCTGCTGGAAGAAGCAAAACGAGGGAATGCACATTAAGCTCTTGCACGGTGTCCGCTCCAGGGTCACTAGTCAGTCGATGGAGGGAGGTGTGATGATGAGTCGTGAAATTGGCTCAGACATGGAGAGAGAGACCTGCCTGCCCAGGGGTCTACCTCTGTCATGCTTCCCAGCTCTCTGAAAGGCCACCACGGTACAAAAGTGGCAAACCTGAAAGGAATGGGAACACCTGCAAGAGAAAATCACAAGGGGGTCTCGGCCAGGTGAGCTGCGTTGTGACAAGCATGACTGTGAAGAGAGATCTGTGTACCCCTCCCTGCCTAAGCCACCCTGCATGCCTTTTGCTGGAATCCCCGCCCCCAGCACGTCACATGACTCCCTCCTTTTATCACATGACTCGGCCATTGCCACGTGTTCCAGCCATTTCCTGGTTCATTCTGTCCTCCACGTTTTCCTGCCCGGCACAGAATGGCTTCTGCAAAAAAAAAAAAAAAAAAATGTGCATTTCTCTGGGGAAAATGCATTTTCCAGGCGCTCTTGCCTTTTGGTTTCTGGTTAGGTTCAGCCAGTGGGAGGTGCTGGTGGCAGATTGGACGGAGGGGGAAGGGAGCTGCTGGGGCATTTCTACCTCTCACCCTCTTCTGTGCCTTCTCTGGCTCCAGACTGCACAGGACAGGGCTGGTAGTGCGGCCTGTTGTTGCCAGTCCCTGGGTAGAGCCTCACCATCTCCTTTGCCCTGTCAGCGTTGGTCAGTCTCCAACCAAGAAAGCAGATCCCAACTGGGCAGTTCAAGAGAAGGTGCCCTTCCAGCACCTTTGGAACTAGCTGTCTGTGGTAACATCCTTCTCTTGAACTGCCCGGCTGGGATCTGCTTTCTTGGCTGGAGACTGACCAACGCTCCTTCCTAGAGAAGCCTTCCCTCACCATCCTGGGCAAAGTGTTCCAGGCTCTTTCCGTGGTCTTACCCTGCTGATGGCTTTCTTAGCATGGCCTCATACCTGAAATGCTGATCCCATGTCATTGCTTCCAGGTTGACTGTCGTTCTCTCTCAATGAGAATGCCCTCCTCGAGGGCAGGTATGTGTCTTGTTCATCACTGTATCCCCATCACCCAGCAGAGTGCTAGGCACATAATAGACGCTCAACACATGACTATGGCCTATCACTGGGTGCCACCGGTCTAACATGTGGCCTGAGGTCGCGGTCACTATCTGTGCCAAGGTCTCATATTCTCATCTGTCCATACGAATTAGGCTTCATGTTAAATATTTAGTGTTAAATGTCTGGGATTCTGCGACTTTGCTTTGCAATTACTATTATAACTCAGCCAATTTGGAAACAACTCAAGATTTCTAATTTCCTTGTCCAGAGCTGTCAGCCCGGCTAATAAATGTCAGAAATCACTAACTCTTTAGAGTGCTTTGTTCTACTAGTAGGCCATTTGTCCTGGGAAGCCACTGGTCTCTATTAAGTGCTCGAGTGTGTGTGCTCATTAGGAAGAAATGGAACAGAGAAGCCATCATTCAGTTCCAGCAATGACCTGACAACACGGGCAGCTTGTGCAGTCCATTCCAAATACCAATAAATATGTAATTAAGGCGTTGGAGGCCAGCAGAACACAGCCAAGTTCATTGGAACCTGCCACTCTAAGTTGTCTCCAGCAGCACATGGGAGTCTTTGCATTTTTGAACTTTCAGGCAGCCACACACCGAGCAGTCATTTACATGTGGGCACATGCCTCAGCACTAGAATTCTTTTGAAATATGCATCAGGTACTTAGGGTTCGGGCAGCTTCTCCTACCCAATTGCTACTGCTTAGAACCCTCTCACTTCTTGTCTAGACTCCTCCCCAACCTCCTCCCGGGCCTTCTGCTTCCAGCACCTCCCTGCCTCCCATCCTAGTCAGTCCGTTCTCCACAGGTGGGCATTCTCACAAGCGTAGAGGACTGAATCACTTGCCCACTGAACTCCCTTAAATAAGTCCTGTCGCTTTAAGGACAGTTTCCTGGTTTCTTAGTATGGCCCTCAAGGCTACTCAGGGTCTGCTTTCCACCAACCTCTGCATCCTAACTTTACCTATCCTCTCTCAAGGCGTGCTTTAAACATCACACTTCTCATGGGCTCCTCATTCTACCCTCTCATGCCTTCTTTCCCTCCTGCAATACTCTTTTCTTTCTTCTTCGCCTGATGCAAGCTCATGCCTTTCCCCCCCTACGTTTTTCAACAAAATAACTGGCACCCAAGAAGCGTAAAGAATCTACCACCAAGCTTAAGAAACAAAGTACAGCCGGGCTCAGCCTGTAATCCCGCCCCTTTGGGAGGCCGAGGTGAGTGGATTGCCTGAGCCCGCGGTTCGAGACCCGCCTGGGCAACTTGGCGAGACCTCATCTCTACAATAAATTAAAAAAAAAAAATTGCCGGGCGTGGTAGCACGCGCCTGTAGTTCCAGCTACTTGGAAGGCTGAGGCGGAAGGATCGCCGGAGCCCAGCAGGTCGAGGCTGTGGTGGCCAGGAGTGGCCACTGCACTCCAGTCTGGGCGTCAGAGTGAGACTCCAACTCAAAAAAAAAAAAAAAAAAAAGAAAGAAAGAAAGCAAGTACATCAACACAGTCAAAGCTCTCTGGGTAGCTCTTCCCAATCCCCTTTCTCTTCTTTACTTCTCCCAGGTAATCTCCATTCTGAATTTGGTCTTTTATCCTTTTATAAAGATCTTTATGCATGCATTTCTAAGCAATTTGCACTGTTGCTTAAAATATTTTAAAATGTTATATAAATGACATCATACTCTGTGTTCTTCTATGTGTTAAATGTCTGAGATTCTGTGACTGCTCTGCAGTGACTATTATAACTCAGCCAATTTGGAAACAAATCAAAATTTCTAATTTCCTTTCCAGAGTTGTCAGCCTGGCCATTTTTGCCCAATATCATGTCTTTGAGATGCTCTATGTAGATGTGTATAGCCCAAGTGCATTCATTTTCAGTACTGTAGAGTATTTTAGCACATGTGTGTGGTTGCACAAGTGCACACACTTATTCTCTTGGGGGACATTGGGGTTGTCTCCTTGTTTTTGCTATTATAAACCTTAGGGCAGTGCACACTGCTAACCACATTTGTTTGCAAACACGGGCAAGGGCTCAGCATGGGTCTCATGCAAAAGTCGGATTGCAAGTCACTGGGCAAGCACAGCTTCGGTTTTACCAGATACTGCCAAATCATTTACCAAAATAGAGCAGTTTATATGTCTGCCAGCGGCATATAAAGATAATTCCCTTCAGTCTACAAGGAAACCTATGACACATTTCTATTCTATTGGCAGATTTAAACATTTGTGACAGCAAATGGGTATACAACAGAATTCCGTTGTTGTTTTGATGTGGAACTTCCCTGATTATAAGTGGGCCTATTCTATTTCCTCTTCTGTGAAATGTCTATGGATAACTTTTGTTTATATTTCTGTTTTTCCTTCAATGGTTTTTCAATAATTTGAAATATATTTTGAATAACAATAATTATGATTTTTATTTTAGAGCTGGTTTCACTTTTGCACAGCCTGACCTTGAACACCTGGGCTCAAAGAGTCTCCTTAGTGGCTAGGACTATAGGTGTGTACCACCGAACCCAGCAGTAATCTATTTTTTGGTGACATATGTTGCAAGTATTTGTTCTCTGTTGTGGTATGATTTTTTCCAGTTTATGGTATCTTTTTTTCTTATTCTAAGATTTAAAAAAAAAATTTTATTTTAAAGATGTGGAGTACAATTCAGGGTTAGGTACACAAATGTTTATTATGCAGGTACTCTTGCTGATGAGGTGTGATCCACCCCCTCCCCTGGCAGTTTCCCACTACTGCCAATCCCTTTCTTATAGTATTACGATAATTGTTCAAGGTTCACTTATGAGTGCGAACATGTGATACTCAGTTCTTTGTTTCTGTGACAGATCACTCAGTATTATAGACTCTAAGTCCATCCAGGTTGCTGTGAAGTTCATAATTGTGTCCTTCTTTACATATGTGTAACAGTTCATTGTGTATACATACCACATTTTTTTGATGCAGTCCTCTTTCGATGGGCAGCATGGTTGGTTTCATGTTTTTGCTATTGTGGATAACACTGCAATAAACATGCGTGTGCAGGTATCTTTTTCATAGAGTGATTTGAGTTCTTCTGGATATATTCCCAGTAGGGGGATTGTGGAATCATATGGAAGGTCAATTTTTAGATCTTTTAGGAATCACCACACTGTTTTCCACAGAGGTTGTACTAGTTTATACTCCCACCAGCAATGTAGAAGCGTTCTCTTTTCGCCACATCCTCTCTAGCATCTGTTGTTTTTTGGGTGATTGATGATGGCCATCTTGACCGGAGTTAGGTGATATCTCAGTGTGGTTTTAATTTGCATTTCTTTGATGACTAGTGGGGCTGAGCATTTTTTCATGTATCTGTTGGCTGCTCGTATGTCTTCTTCTTCTTTTTTTTTTTTTTTTTGAGTTGGTGTCTCACTCTGTCGCCCAGACTGGAGTGCAGTGGCCGCTCCCGGCCACCGCAGCCTCGACCTGCTGGGCTCCGGCGATCCTTCCGCCTCAGCCTTTCAAGTAGCTGGAACTACAGGCGCACGCTACCACGCCCGGCTGATTTGTTGATTTATTGTAGAGATGAGGTCTCGCTGCCCAGGCGGGTCTCGAACCCACTTACCTCAGCCTCCCAAAGGCGCAGGATTACACGCTGAGCCACCGAGCCCGTCTCATATGTCTTCTTTTAAGAAGAGTCTATAAATATCCTTTGCCCACTTTGTAATGGGGCTGTTTGTTTTTTCTATTTGGCACATTTGAGTTCCTTGTAGGTCCTAGGTGTTAGACCTTTGTCAGGTATACAGTTGGCAAATATTTTTTCCCAGTCTGTGGGCAGTCTCCCGCTCTCTTGATGGTTTCTTTGGCTTTGCAGAAGCTTGTCAGTTTGATGAGGTCCCACCTGTCTACCTTATCTCTTATAGCATGGGCACTTGGGGTTTTGTTCAAGAATTGGTTCCAGTTTCCGTAAGGGTGTCTCCTGTGTTTTCTAAGGTTCTTATAGTTTGAGGTTTTACATTTAGGTCTTTGATCCATTTAGAGCTAATTTTTGTGTATGGGGATAGGTGAGGGCCTTGTTTTAATCTTCTGCATGTGATCAGCCAGTTTTCCCAGCACCATTACTAAATAGGTTCTCCTCTCCCCAGTGGTTGGTAGTGGAGACTTTGTCAAAGATGAGTTGGTTGAGAATACGGTAGCTTTGATTGGCAATGTATTTTTAAAACTTTAGTTAAATTGCTCTATTTTTTCTTTTATGGCTTATGCTTTTTGTCTTTTCCTTTCCATATAATCTGAGGTAGAACTCCAATTTATTTTTCATGTGAATACTCAATTTTCCCAGCACCATTTATCTACTAGTCAATCTTTTCCTCTTCTAATTAGTCAACTTTTTTTGTTGAATAAAAGCAGTGATATGAGTCATATTTACCTAACAGTTTTAAAAGAAATGTTTCTTTATTGCTTTTCCATCATACACGATGTCTATGCGGTTGTTTTTAATTTATTCTCTATAGTAAATTAAGTAAATTACTATCTTTTTCCAGATAGCTAGGAATTTTTATTATAGATGGTTGTTAAGTTTTATCTAATGCCATTTTCTGTCATTAATGAGATGCTATTATTTTCCTTTAATTTCTTAGTCTAGTAAAATTATCAATAATTTGCAAATAATAAGCCATCTTCATATTTCTAGGATAATTCAATATGATGATGATGTATTATTATTTTATAGGCATTTATAGATTTAACTTGCTAATGCACTGCTAGGATTTCTGCATATGTGCTTTTGAGAGGTAGCAGCCAGTAACTGCCCTTTCCCACACTATCCTTTTAACTGGTTTTATTATCAAGATTATACTAGCCTCACAAAATGGTCTCACTTTTCTAGTCTCTGGGAGAGTTTATATAAGATTAGAATAAGAATTTTGATAAAACTCTCCTGCCAAACCATCCAGGCCTAGTACAGTTTTTGGTCAGTACTAACTCAATTTATGCAGTGACCTTAGAACTGCTCAGGTCTTATATTTCCTCTGGAGTTAGTTTTGGTGAGTGTATTCATTAGGACCTAAGACCAAGCTCAAGTGTAATATCCTGCAGGAAGTCTTCTGTGACCATTCCCTGGCCATAATGGACAAAATTATCTTCCTCCTCATCAAACTGACACGTTTCTGCTAAGCCAAAGAACCCATCAAGAGAGCAAGGAGACAGCCCACAGACTGGGAAAAAATATTTGCCAACTGCATATCTAACAAAGGCCTAACAGCTAGGATCTACACAGAACTCAAATGTGCTGAAAAGAAAAAAACACACAGCCCCATTACAAAGTGAGCAAAAGATACGAACAGATAGTTCCCAGAAGAAGACATATGAGCAGTCAACAGATACACGAAAAAATGCTCAGTCTCAAAGAAATCAAAGTCATCAAAGAAATGCAAATTAAAACCACACTGAGATACCACCTAACTCCTGTCAGGATGACTATCATCAATAACTTAAAAAACAACAGATACTGGAGAGGATGTGGTGAAAAGGGAACACTTCTACATTGTTGGTGGGAGCGTAAACTAGTATAGCTTCTGTGGAAAACAGTGTGGTGGTTTCTCAAAGATCTAAAAATCGACCTTCCATATGATCCTGCAATCCCCCTACTAGGAATATACCCAGAAGAACTCAAATCACTGTATAAAAAAGATACTTGCACATGTATGTTTATCGCAGCATTGTTCACAGTAGCAAGAACATGGAACCAACTGTGCTGCCCATAAAAAGAGTATTGGTTTTAAAAAATGTACTTAACTGGGCTTGGTGGCTCAGCCTGTAATCCCGTGCTTTGGGAGGCTGAGGTGAGTGGATCACCTGAGCCCCGGGGTTCGAGACCCGCCTGGGCAACTTGGTGAGACCTCATCTCTACAATAAATTAAAAAATTAGCCGGGCATGGTAGCGCACGCCTGTAGTTTCAGCTACTCGGAAGGCTGAGGCAGAAGGATCGCCGGAGCCCAGCAGGTCGAGGCTGCGGTGGCCAGGAGCGGCCACTGCACTCTAGTCTGGGCGACAGAGTGAGACTCCAACTCAAAAAAAAAGAAAAAAGAAATGTGGTACATATACACGATGGAATATTACAAAACCATAAAGAAGAACAAAATCATGAACTTCACAGCAACCTGGATGGACTTAGAGTCTATAATACTGTATGATATTTCACAGAGACAAAGAACTGAGTATCACATGTTCTTGTTCATAAGCAGACCTTAAAAAATTATTGTGATACTGTAAGAAAAGGATTGGCAGTAGCGGGAGATTGCTGGGAGGGGAGTGGGTAAACAGGATTGGCAGTAGTGGGAATCTGCCTGGGGAAGGGGGAGGCATACCTCATCAACAAGGGTACCTGCATAATGAACATCTGTATACCTAACCCTTAATTGTACCCCACGTCTTTAAAATAAAAAAATTAAAAGAAAATAATTAGGCAAATAAACAAATAGAATATATGTATATCACATAGCTAGTGCTTAAATGTATATATTTTACATATTTTATATAAACTTTTATATGATAAAAGTAGTTTTACAAATGAAGAAACAATGAAGGCTCGTGAATGGGTGGTGCTGAAAATATTGTCTACATGGAGAAAAAAATGCCTAAATAAAAAATACTTGGTTTCTGATTAATGTCAAATAAAAGGTGGAAAAAAAGGTGGATAGAATAAAAAAAACACAAAAAATTATCTTCCTATAACCTCCTACATGGTATTGTCATTCTTTCATTCAAGCAACATTGATTATATGTACTGAGTGTCTACTATATGTTCTGTTCTAAGCTCTAGGGAAACCACAGTGAACAAAACAGGCAAAATCCCTGTTCTCACAGAATGTACAATCTAGTAGGGGTGTACAGTCAATAAAAAGTATAAATGAAAATATATATGATAGATCGGAGGAAAAAAGTAGCAAAGAAGGGGTCCAAGGAGTGCCAAAGTGGGAAGGATTGCAAGTTTTAATATAGTATTCAGTTATGTTACTGCATACATTCCCTCATTTAAGAAATATTTATGAAACACCTGCTTGGTTCTAGGTACTAGAATCACAATGGAAAACTAAATAGACATGAACTTCACAGCAATCTGGATTTGTGAAGTTTATATTCTTTTTTTTTTTTTTTTTTTTTTTGAGTTGGAGTCTCACTCTGTCACCCAGGCTGGAGGGCAGTGGCACACTCCCGGCCACCGCAGCCTCGACCTGCTGGGCTCCGGCGATCCTTCCGCCTCAGCCTTCCGAGTAGCCGGAACTACAGGCATGCATTACCACGCCCGGCTAGTTTTCTGATGTATTGTAGAGACAGGTCTTGCCAAGTTGCCCGGGTGGGCGTTGAACCCACGGGCTCAGGCAATCCGCTCGCCTTGGCCTCCCAAAGTGCTGGGATGACAGGCTGAGCCACCGAGCCCGGCCTGTGAAGTTTATATTCTAATGGGGAGACGAAGGATACATAAGTAAGTGATCCAATAAGTAGAAATTATAGCTATTGATGAAATAAATCAATAGGTTCTATGATACAGATAACAGGGGAAGCTGGTATTAAATAGGATGAAAAGGTGGCCTTGGGGCTGGGACTTGACACATGGGAGGGGTGAGTGGTACAAAGCCCTGTGGAAATGATCTGCTTGCTTCCTGTCTCATCCACGAGACTTTGAACTCCTTGAGGGAAGACAGCATGAAGCATTCATTTCTGTATTTCCAGCATGGCACCAGGCCTGGCACATTAGATGTGCTCATCAAATGTTTGTTTACCTGTTAGGCAGAAGAAATTAAGAGTAAGAGTCAAAAAAACTTAGCTGACTGGTGGAAACAATCAATGTTCATGATGCAATTAGCTGACATCTATTCAACAGATCCTGTCAGTGCCTGGTGTGTTGGGTTACAGGTTGTGAGGAGGACCCCCCGCCTTGAGCTGTTACAATCCGGAGAGGGACAAACTAGAGTTATCCTCATTCAAGCAGATCCAGCCTGAGCAGCACTGGCACAGAGAGGTGGGTACGTGGGCAGGCAGTGAGCGGGAGTTGTTTCGCCATCAGTGTTGCCCCATGGGATGGAGAGGTGGATGTGATGTGACAGCTGGCCTGGTCCTCCTTGGTCCAGAACCTCGGAGACACATCTGGGGGGTGACCAAACTCCAGTTCGGGGTCAGCTCCTGGGGCCGACTGGCTGGGCTCCTTGCCGACACGGGACACAGCCAACCTTGTTGAGAAGACAGCCACACAGATGTCATCAAGCACCTGAACCTGTGTCCAGCTCATTCCAAGGCACTGGCCGAGCAGTGGCAGCATTTAAATGGCAGGAACATTTGCTGCCTTGTCTCGGGGAGCTTGATAGGACTAATGGGTTGATTTACACTCTTTGAGGGAGAAAAATGTCCTCCTCTGAGATGTGTCATCAAAACACTGACAGCATTTAAAATTAACTGGGCAGGTCCATGTTTCTTCATTTTCCTAGCGGTGTCCAAGTGACATTTTCTGCCAGTTTGCTTCATGCAACCTTCCTTAGAGGATCAGAAGTGTGTTTACGTGCTCAGGCGTTTGCATCATTTGACTAATGCCTCACGAAGGAAACTGACGTGTACGGGGGTCAGAAAAACAAACTTTTAAAATACCGAAATAAAGAGCCGGGTGTGGTGGCTCATGCTTGTAATCCCAGCACTTCGAGAGGCTGAAACTGGAGAATTACTTGAGGCCAGGGTTTCGAGACCACCTTGAGCAACAGAGTGAGACCCCATCTCTACAAAAAATTTAAAAAATTAGCCAGGCATGGTGAGATCCCAGGAGTTTGAGGCTGCAGTAAGCCATGATTGTGCCATTGCATTCCCACCTGGGCAACAGAGGAAGACCCCATCTCTAAAAATAAAATAAAATGCCTAGATAATAACAATGCTTTGACTCGTCTACATTTTGCAAATAGGGGTTTCTAAGACCTGAGAACCTGCTAATTTCTTCCAGATACTATCAGTAAATATTAAATATATAGAAAACAACAGAGCCCTCCTCTGCTAAAACAGAACTAGGAGTCTGCAACTACTACATATTGCTCGCTGCGGGGTTGCTAGATCCCCTCCCACCAAGCTAGCCTCTGCCCCACAGCTAAGAGATCGGATGTTGGTAACTGCAGGTGGTTGCCTGCTGTGGTCTCCTCCTTTCTACCAGGCTGGCTCTATGCAGGAACTTCACACTGGAACAATGCTTTTGTTTTTTTATTCCTCTCGAGGTGACAAATTGTGGGATTAAGCTGACTGGTGGTTTGGGAAGTGTGCAAATGTTAAAAATATGCAAAAGTACCCAACAGCTTTAAATGGTGCCATTCCCTTCAAAACCAAGGCAGGCTCTCAGCTCAAAAAACATTTGTGCAGTGCATGAATGAAAATGTCAAGCCCTTGAACCACGGGGCAGGAAAAATGATCACACGGTAGCTGACTTCTCAAATTCTCGATTTTAGCTCGTTCTTGCTTTAAGAAAAGTGCACGTGCCCATGTTAATTTTTAATATCTAGGAACTTCCAGGTCTCAGCCTGAGGCGAACTTGAAATATCAGCAACTCTGGAGAGATTTGGTGAAGTAACAGGAGAAACAGGGTAGAAATGGCTTCCGCTGGAGTGTCTGCAGGGAGGTCCCGGGGCGCTGAGTGGAATGCTATTAGTGTTGCTGTTTCAGAAGACTTTTTTCCTTACTTCATTTTTTGAGCTATTTGGCTTCCTTCTTTATCTTTTCATTCCATTGCTCACGACTCCCAGACTCCCATCATCCCTGGTTATGTCCCTATTTTCTGGGTTCATTTCTGTCCTCTGGGGACCAGGCAGTATAGCACATTCCTGGCTGTGACCTGAAACCAGGGGAGCACAAGGGAGGCTGAGAGAGGAGTGAAGGAGAGACAGGAAGCCAAGCAGGGCAACAAGCTTCCTACCTGTCCATCCTCTTGTCCCACCCTGGAGCCATCCAGGCCTGTTCCTGAAGCTTCAGACCTCCAGACAATGCAGCAGCAGTTAGGAGCATGTGACTGGCCTCTGATTTGCTCTGGGTGGCTTTTTTTGTTCGAGTTCCTTGTAGACAGGAACAGCCTTCTACCATCTCTCAGCGTTGGGATGCTCTGCATTCCTGGGTGGCTGCCTCGGTTTCCTTCCTCAGCAAACCTGGTCTTCACCCAGTCCTGACACCTGTCCTGAGTTGCAGTCTTCTTGGCTGGAACCCTGGCCAGCAGGGCCTCCCTCCTGCTAAGAGAAAGCAGCCTCTCTCTAGTGCTCACAGTTGCAATTCCCGTGAAGCTTCCCTCTGGCTCCATATTGGAACACATTGGAGGGTTCTGAGGTTCCTGTGCATTTCTAACCCCAACCGTTGTGGGTGTGTGTGGGTGGGTGGGGGGGATGTGTGAGCCTGTGGGACCTCTCCTTTCTTCATTCTTTCACTCTGGAGAAAAAGCAGTGCCTGCCAGCTTTCTCCAGGAGGCCCTAGGAACAGAGGCAGGCGCTCAGCAGGGAATGGGTTTGCTTACAGTAGGCTGCTGGTTCTTGGGGCAGGGAGAAAAGAATGACATTTGGAGCGCTGGTTTTAGTCCTGGCCCTGCTATTCCTATGTGTGTATGTGTGTATGTGTGTGTATGTGTGTGTGTGTTACTGTGGGAGATGCCTGACCTCTTGAGGCTCAGGCAGCATACCCGTGAACCTCCAACCTGCTTCTCTAGGCTGCTGTGAGTGTGGGAGGCCCTGGTGAGGATCGGCCCTGGGGCTGTACCCCAGCTTTGCTCCCTGACAGCGAGAGATGGCCATCCCTGCCACTCCAACCTCAGAACTCTGCAGTCCAGTTTGGAGACCAAGGACCACTCTTCATAAAAAGAGAGCTGAGCAAAGCAATCTACAGATTCAAATTACCACCATCATTTTTCACAGACCTGGAAACAACAATACGGAAATTCACATGGAAGCAAAAAAGAGCACGAATAGTCAAAGCAATCCTCAGCAAAAAAAAAAAAAAAAAAAAAAAAAACCAAAGGGGAAGATATCAGACTTCTGCACTTTAAACTTTATTACAAGGCCATAGTAACCAGGATGGCATGGTATTGGTACAGAAATAGGCACATAGGCCCATGGAACAGAACAGAGATTCCGGGAATAAAAAAACAGTCCCTCGACCAACTCATTTTTGACAATGCCATCAACAACAATCGTTAGGGGAAGGAAACCATATTTCTGCAAGTAGAAAACTGAAACTAGACCTCCTACTTATCATCATATACAAAAAAATCAACTCTAAATGGATCAAGAACTTAAATATGAAACCTCAAATTATAAGAATCTTAGAAGAAAACATAGGAACACGCTTCTAGACATCAGAGTAGGCCATGATTCATGACCAAGTTCCCAAAAGCAAATGCAACAAAAGCTAAGACAGACAGGTGGGACCTTATCAAACTGAAAAGCTTTTGCACAGCAAAAGAAACCGTCAGAGAGTAAAAAGACAACTCACCTATCTATGGAAAAAAACATTTGCAAACTATGCGTCTGACAAAGGCCTAACATCCAGGGTCTACAAGGAACTCAGACAAATTGAAAAAAAAAAAACCAAACAACTCCATTAAAAAGTGGGCAAAGGACATGAACAGGCACTTCTCAAAAGATGACATACAAGCAGCCAGCAGACACATGAAAAAATGCTCAGCCTCACTAATCAGAGAAATGCAAATAAAAAGTACAATGAGATAACACCTAGCTCGGGTAACGATGGCCGTCATTAATAAGTCAAAAGAAAGGTGGATGCTGCTACATTGAGAATGGGAATGTAAACCAGTCCAACCTCTCTGGAAAATAGTGTGATAATTTCTCAAAGAACTAAAAATTGAACTTCCATATGATCCAGCAATCCCTCTCCCGGGAATATGCCCAAACAAACATAGATCGCTCTACAAAACAGACACCTGCACACACATGTTTATTGCTGTCCTGTTCACAATAGTAAAAGCATCGAGCCAACCCACTTGCTCATTGAAAATGGACTGGATAAAAAAAATGTGGTACATGTACACAAAGGAATATTATGTAACCATAAAGAAGAACAAAATCATGGTCTTTGCAGCAACTTGGATGCAGTTGGAGACTGTCATACTAAGTGAAATATGACAGAGATGAATAACTGAATACCACATGTTCTCACTCATAAGTGGGCCCTCAAGACTGGTCACACTAGCCAAGGGTGGGATTGTCAGACACTGGATGCTGCTAAAGGATGGAGGGAGAAAGGAGGGAGGGTGGCACATGGCAATACCCTGGGTATGTGGTTCACTATCCGGAAAAGAGGGCCAGCCAGAAGCCCAAACTTCACCTGCATCAGCCGACTTCGGTAGTAAACCCTCACAACTCTAAAATAAAATCCATCTCAAAAAGAGAGAGAGCAGAGATGGGGAAATGGCAGCCCAGGCCTCCGAGAGAACCCAGGCAAGGCCTTGCGTTGGGCACATTGCTGGCAGGGCGGCGGTCTCTTTCCTGCTTGTGCCCGGGCACATGGGCCTGGCCCCCGTTGATGAGTGCCTCCTCCTTTTAGCAATAAATGGAACAGATGTGAGTGGATGGGGCTCCTTGGGGGAAGAGATAGGAAAGACCTGGGGGCTCCCGGAAGCATCTGGGGGTGGGGGCTTGTATGGGATCAAAGTTGCAGCAAGAATCATCATTGGAAATCCCTTTGTTGCATTAATTACTCCTCTTGGAGAGGAGAGCAGTGTCTTCCCAGGAAGCTTTTAACCGCCTGCATTATGGCCGTGCCTGTCTCAGGCTGCACACAGAGGAGAGAGGCTCATCAATTATGCATGGCTTTGTGCCCCTGGAGGGACTGGTATCCACAGGCAGGGCCTCAGGACAGGGATCGGTGGGGTCAGGGAATGGGATGGGCGCATTCACCAGGCTGGCCCTACCCAGCTTTGCCCCAGGAGGCTGGATCTCCCCTCTGGAGTTGCTTGGTAGTAAACAAAAATCATTTGAAGGGAAAAAGGGAGAACAATGGTCCAGAGTATGCTCCTGGGTGTGAGGAGAGCTCCTACTCTGGCTTTCTGGGGCTTGTGCTGGACCCTGAAGTTTGGCTGTTTGAAGGGTCCTGCAGAGAAAGCCTCGAAGAGCATTGATTTCATACCCCCAGTTTACAGATGAAGCTGCAGAGAAGGGAATGCCACCTGCCCGAGGTCACATAGCAGGTCAGGGAGAGTAAGATTCGGTGGAGCCCTGGGGGAGAGGAGAGAGGTTCTCTGCTTGGAGGGAGCCCAGGAGGTTGGGGTGGGGAGAGAAAACTGTGGCTCCTTCTAGGTTTTTGTGGCATCACAAACCTGGAGAGCCTAGTGTCCTCTGCTTGCTCCCGGCCAGAACTTCTAGCGGTCCTGAGAGTTTGCAGAGAGATCGATGAGAGAGGAAGAGGAAGGAGGTGGGAGGGTCAGGGGAGGCCGACACAGTGACAGGATGAAGTCCAGACAGAGCAGGGAGAGTCGGCACACGTAAAGAGGAACTTCTGCTCGGATTCTGCACCCAGCAAGAGGTAAGCGCTTGTCGCGTGTCACCAGCTGCTAAATTCTCAACAGCTGTCCAAGGCAAGTATGATTGCGATTCTGCTAACCAGAGGTGACCCTGGCTCTGAGGTCAGCCATCTGCCCTGGGCTCCCTATCAGCAGACAGCAGAACCAGCTGGGGCCTGTCTTCTTTTTTTTTTTTTGAGTTGGAGTCTCACTCTGTCGACTGGAGTGCAGCCTCGACCTGCTGTGCTCCGGCGATCCTTCCGCCTCAGCCTTCCGAGTAGCCGGAACTACAGGCATGTGCTACCACGCCCAGCTGATTTTTTGATTTATTGTAGAGATGAGGTCTCGCTGCCCAGGCCCGCGGGCTCAGGCAATCCACTCACCTCAGCCTCCCAAAGGCGGGGGATTATAGGCTGAGCCACCGAGCCCGGCTGGGGTCTGTCTTCTTAACCACACAGCCCATCCTGCCTCCTCTACTGTGGGCTTTTCCCTCACCCACCTCATCCCGCTGTTCCCACCAAGTCCCTACCCTTCTCTGACCCAACATCAGGGTTCTGCGCTTCCACTGTCATCACAGACAGGCCCTGTCAAGCATGGCGAGGGAGAGAGCTCCCTGTGAAGGAAAAGTCCTGGGCACAAGTCCAGGACCTGGTTCTGGTTTTGGTCCCCACGGCCAACCCTCTGGCGCAGGTTGTGCAAGTGAAGCGCCCCCTTTGGCCTGCTGAAAGGAGATGCAGATTGGATAAGTAATTGGAAGGCTCATAATATACTTCTGCAGGCAGTGACATACCCCTCCTGGGGGATCCAGTTGGGCAGTGGAATGGGTCTCCTGGGGGGAGGTTCTGGGAGGGTAAAGCAAGCCTGGCCCTGACCCATGGCCTCATCACAGGGCTGCTGCCTTCTTCGGAGGAAGCCCTGACAGCCTAGGCTGGTCCAAGGAGATTTGGGGTCCCGGGGGCCAGGGCGCCTTGGGTTTCTCAGAAGGCCTCAAGGGGAGGCTGTAGATGAGGCAGAAGGCCTAGACCACCCCTCTCAGCAGGAGGACCTGCTCTGAAGGGAGTGTCAGGTAGGGCACAGGTGGGAGGGCTCTTCGGCGGCAGGTTTGAAGGCCCTCTGGTCCCTTGATCACCTCATTTTTTCCCCGCCATCCCCTGGTGCAGGAACCAGAAAGCTGAGCCTCCATGGTTATTTCTGGCATCTGAGGTTGCCAGCTGAGTCCAGAGTGGGACCAGGACTTCATGGGCCCATGGGCCTTAAAGTCAGTCTACTGTGTTTTGTTACGACAGTCGAGTTGACTGGTCTTCGTTGATTTCTGAACCTCTCTGAATCTAGGAGGACATATTTTAGAAAGGAAAATACACCGTGCTTTTTATATTTGGGCCTACTCAGAATAAAGCACCACATCCCCCTTCTTTTGGGAAATCTTTTCTCTCTAGTTACGTGGCTTGGGTGGGACCGCTGAACCGAGATTCTGTTTGTTTGAGAGTTGACGGCATCTGAAAACACTTGGCCCAATGTCGGCCCTAGAGTAGCACAGCAAGTTCTAGCAGAGTTCTTCTCTCCACCGCTCCCTCCCTGGTCCAACACCATGAGGGGTCTGTGACCAGGAGGCAGAGAGCTAGGTTATGAGTCCGGAGAGACCAGGACCGCCATTTTCCTGCACACGAGGAAGTGCTCCGGGAGTAATGGATGAATGGAAAGGTGGTGGAAGGGAAGAGCTTGGAAGTCCAGTCTTGGCCTCACATCCAATCTGCCCTCAAAGGCTGGCTCTGGGTCCCTAGTTCTTTATCCCTCACTGGAGCAGAACAAGGCCAACTCTTAGGCTACTTCTGCAGACTCTAAAACCTCCAACTGCTGGTATTTTCTGCATCCCGGAGAGTTCAGGCCTGGTGTCCATGTGGGTGCACAGACAGGGCATTCTCGGGGACCTCGGCAGGAAGGCCCAGGCCACAGGCATCCCAGGGCTCCAGCCGAAGAGCCTGATCAGTTCACTCTGGGAAGAGGCTGTGTGGAGCACGGGCAGACACAGCTCCACTTTTAGTTCTGGGATGGGTACCTTTCAGCAATTGCAGGAAGACAAGGACTTTGTAGCTAGCAGGTCAAAATGAGAATAGATTTGGTGTCTGGCAAGAATACCATATTAAGGAGTAATTTTTTTCTGGTTATAAATCCATTAGGAAATTAAAAAATCTAGGTTGTGACTTTAAAATATGGAATGAAATTTTCTTCAGAGCCCCCTAGGTAAAAATTTTTTCATTGTGAAATGCAAAAATCTAATGAATCTAAATCTTCTCATTGAGGATGACGTTCCCAGAGGCGATTGCTGGGCCTTCCCTATTCACTGACTAGTAGCTAGGATCATATTTTCAAAAAAGTTAGCATAAAATATAGCAGTGGTTGTCCCAGGTTGGAAGTGGAAACTGTGCCTCCTGGGTATTAAGAAATACCTACTGTGTGTCCGGACACACTGGGTGCTGGGCCACGGTGTGAAAGGGAGGAGAGAGACAGACTCACAGATGGCTGCGATACACTCAGAGCTCAGCAGTTCACAGCTTGGTTTGGGAGACACAGACCAGAGGAAACAGTACTTTGATGAATAAGCATATCACCCAGGGCAAGTCAATGCACAACCAGGAAAAGTTCGTGTACAGACAGGGAAGTTAGTGTGTGATCAGGACTGGTGTACAACCAGGGAATAGTGTACAATCAGGGAAATTGGTATGTGATCAGAACTAATGCATAACCAGGGAAGTGTGTACATGACAGGGACCAGTCAGTGTACAATAAGGGCAAGTTAGTGCACGGCATGTGAACATACCCCACCAATCTAGAAATCAGATTTTCAGCCACCTGGATCAAGACTACACTCAAGATTTGGACCTGGATGTCCAGAAAGAGGTCAGTTGGGCCCTGCAAAGCCTGGCACTTGACTGTTCGGTCCTCCTTTACCATCTGTGTTTCTACAAAGGTCCCAGCGAGACCCAGGAGCACCTGTCATCACTAGCAGAGCCATGGACAGCGGCCAGGGAGCTGAAAGAAGACCCATGCCCAGGCCTGTGGTGTGGGGCTTAAAGTCTACTATGCCAGCTCAGCTGGAACAAGCACCTCGTGTTAGCTCACGCCCCTGATGAAGTTCTCAGACCATTAGGAAAAGCATAGGTATCTACTGATGTGAGAAGCCAAGAAACGCATGCAACATTTCATCAAGGTATTTGACCAAAGTGGTTGGAATTTTGAAGGCGTGGGTCCCGGGATATTTGATTTAGTTTAGTGCATATTCTCCATTCAAGCTGGGTGAACAAAATGCGTGTAGATGTGTGTGTTTGCTGACTCTTGCACAAGTGCCAAGGGCAATGTCAACCATGAACATAAATGGTCAGCTAGGGTTTTAAAGAGAATGGAAACTTGGGCTGGCCTCAAAGTGGAGACAAGGAAGTAAGATAAACAAAAGAGCATACTGTTTTGACCCCCCACATCAGATAATAGTTTCCCAATGTTTTTGCACAACTTGGCTGCATAAAGCCCTATCAACAAAAGACATCTCCATGGCAAATATCTCAACAGTGCTGTTGGAAATTTAAGAATGCTGCAAGGAACTTGTAGATGTCATTCCCGATCAGGGAGTTCATCACAGAATCTATTAGTTGTTAGGAGAACCAAGTTCTGGTTCCATTTCTGCCCCTAACTAGCTGTGTGACTCGGTACAATGATCTCTCTGAGTCATTTCCTGTGCAATCTGTAAAATGCTGGAGTTTTTCTAGTTACCAGAAGATCGTAACTAGAGTTTATATCTGAATAATTTAGGATGCTTTTTAAAGATGTGCATGCCCAGACCATACACTAGACCTACTGAATCAGGACAACTGACATGGAGTTTCACGTGGGATTTCAGTCATGAGCTGAAGTTGAGAACTAGTTGTATCAAGCAACCCTAGCTCCTGGAACAAACAACATTCAGGTATCACTGGTTCAACGTGATAAAGTTTGTTCTCATTCATATGACAATCCATGCAAATGCACCAGCAGCCAGCCAGCCTCCAAGGGTGCTTCAACACCCTGATTCCTATCTGGCGTTTCTATCATCTTCAATGACATTTTTGGCCTCCTCTGTGGGTTCACTGGGGGTCACCTCCATTCCAGTGAGCTGGAAGAGGAAAAAGCTTGGAAGGCATTACATGGAAGGTTTTGATGAGTACAGGTCACTCCCCTTACACTCTCGGAAGCCACAGGCCATACCTACTACCAGGTTCCTGGGGGAAGGTCATCCACAGGAAGACGAGGAAATGGATTAGGATAACAGCTGTCAGGCTCTACCACTGAACTAATATGAAGAATTTCCAAGATCCTTTGCAGCAACAAAGTTCCTGAACATTCACCCCTTTTGGCCCCCGCAGTTCTTGGTAAGAACCTTGATGCAGAGCTAGCTTCTTTCTGCCTCACGTTCGAGTGTGTCATTATCCACCCAGATGATCTTCTCTCTGAAGCAAAGCTATACCTTACTTATCATTCTGTCTGTTTCCCATGGCCCCCAGTGCAGGATTTTGAACAGATTTGGGGTTCAAATGTTAACTGGGTAAACGACTTAAAGGCATGCTTTTGAAAAAACTCATTAGTTCAGGTCAGGGCTGGAGGCCTGGTGTCTGTAGACCCAGGTTTTATTATGGCTGTATCTTATACTAAACTGTGGGGCCCTCCCAAAACCTTGGAGTCAGTAGAATTAGGCGACAGCAGAACCGACCTCATTAAGTTGTTGGAAGGATTAATGAGATAATGGCTATGGAGTGCTGAGCACAACATCTGGGTGAACAACTGCACCTCCTTTCGTCTTGGCATGGGTTTGTGCCATCTTGAGTCGGTCTCAGCAGAGGTCATATTCACAATCAGCAGGACCAGGACAGATCAGCTCCATTTGATATTTGCAAATGGCCTGGAAGTTTGGCGCCATAGAGAAGAACATCTAGAGTGGTTGATACTTTATCCAGGAGGCCCAGCTGATTCTCATGGAGTCCCAGCTGGATGAGGGACAACGTACTTGTCACTATAATTCCTTACAGTGCTTTGTGATACTCATGGGTCATTATATTTGTCATCCCAGTTCAATATTCTAGGCTTTGCAGGCCATGTGGTCTCTGCCACAACTACGCAACTCTGAATGCAAAGGCAGGCAGGTGGATGGATGGGTAAGGCCGCGTTCCCCTGAAACCTGATTTCTAGGTCAGAGTTGGTCAGTTCACAGTTCCACGGAACGGTCAAGCTTGGTCACTTTGGCATCATGTGACTCCTCTTGAAGTAGTTGATGATCCAGGGGTGATGGAACCCAAGACCAGCCGGGGCTTCGGCCAGTGACCAATCAGATTCTTTCCCTTGGGAACTGAAATATAAAGTAAGCCCATGAGGGTCAACCTGCTTTGCTCTCCTGCGTTCCTTTGGCCCCTCGGTGCCTGTCTCATGGCTGGCACCTTCTGGATACTTATCAGATGAAGGACTAGACCAGGAAACCCAAAGACTAGTCAGCGTTTGGTGGATGTTAACACACTGGAGCAGATCAAAGAGAGAAAAGAAGGAAAAGGCCATGTTGTCCAGTAAAAGAGGGAGAAACAGAGACAGAGACAAAGAGAGATATTGAGTCTTAATGAGGCCCAAGCTCCACCTGAATTCTGCTGACCTTTAAAATAAACTCCATTTCTGAGCTTTCTTGTGTGGGTTTCTGTTCCTGGTCAAGGTAATGGTACGGCAAGGATTAGAAGTCAGGCTTCCTGAGCTCTGTCCCAGGCCTTTGTCTGTGAATCAATGGTTCTTTTTTTTTTTTTTGAGTTGGAGTCTCACTCTGTCGCCCAGACGGGAGTGCAGTGGCCGCTCCCAGTCACTGCAGCCTCGACCTGCTGGGCTCCGGCGAGCCATCCACCTCAGCCTTTCAAGTAGCCAGAATTACAGGCATGCGCTACCACGCCCGGCTGATTTTTTGATTTATTGTAGAGATGAGGTCTCGCTGCCCAGGCGGGTCTCGAACCCGCGGCTCAGGCAATCCACTCACCTCAGCCTCCCAAAGGCGCGGTATTACAGGCTGAGCCACCGAGCCCGGCTGAATCAGTGGTTCTTAATCCCTTTATCTTTTATTTCACCGGTGACCCTATCAAAACCCTGGGCTCCTCCATGGTAAAAATGGAAACCAGTTTTCCTGAGAGGGGGATCCCAAGTCCTGGCATTCTGTGCCTTCCACTGTGCTCCTAACATTTGACACCTTGCTGGATGCCATCTTCCCATCCTGGGGGCTGCCCCTTCTGCCTGAAGAGTTCCGGGGGGGTCAGGAGGTCACCCCCATCCGCGGGTGAGGCTCATTCCACACACACCAGACATACAGCCACGTGCCACAGACACAGACACACCACACACCCACTCCTATACACACACACCTGTACCCTCTGCTTTCTGTTTCTCTCACCGCCAGACCCTCTGGGTCCCCTCTCCACACCACAGGCATCACAATGCAAGGCTTGTGAACAATTCAGCAAGATTCAAGCAGCACTCCCAGTTCCCCTCATTTCCTCCTATTGTTCCAGGCATGTGCTGATGCATGTGGATCTGTTAGGAGGAAATGCCTGCAGGATGGCCTGTGTCTGTCAGTTTCTCAGCGATAGGGAAGGTGGCTTCCAGTTCTTATTTCTAGAGAAGAAACAGAGGGACAAGCGATCCCAGGTCCTTTCCTTCTGGGTGCTTTTTAATGCATTTAACACATATTTGCAGAATACCCACTGGGTGGGAGGCCTTTACCAGCCACGAAGAAATGCTCAGGAGAAAAAGAAGGAAAATAAGAAAGACCTGGACCCAAGTCCAGGAGGAGTAACCATCGGCGGGAGGGGGCATTAGGGAAAACAAACGACATTTGTTGGGCACTTGTGGTGTGCCTGGGACCGTGCTAACCAAGCCTTTCCTTCTGCAGCCCTAGGAGGTAGGTTCCATTTGAAACCCATTGTAGAGATGAAGAAGTTGAGGCTCTGCTAGGAGGTGACACAGCTATTAAGTAGGAAAGCCAAGACTCAAACCCAGGCCTGCCACCACTGGGCCACCAGTAAAAATACCATTTGCAGCCCAGAAGACATGAGCTGGGTGTACAAATGATTCAGGGAGCCTCAAGAGTGAAAACAAGGCCCCTGGGCGGAAGGAGTCCTGAGGGAAACAGAGAAAATGCCAGTGTCCAGCAGGGAGCCCAGGAGCCCTAGGTGGTGAGGATGTCCATGCCCATCTCATGGCTCCAGGGCGAGGTTAGCTCAATCTTGGCCATCCTGGTCCAAGAGGACACTCTTGGCCTCTCCCCAGGCCTCCTTCCACTTACTTCTTCCTCTCCACCTCCTAACACTAGCTCTGCCTTCGCTTCCCTTCAGACACAGCTGGTGGGTGTGACGGGGTCTCCCTGTGTCAGGAATGAGCTTACCCAGGAGTCTGTTCCCCTAGAAAATCACTTACTTTACAACATGACAAGGGAAGCGTTCTCTTTCGCAAATTTATGGAGTCCTGACCTTAACAATACGCTCCAGTGAGAACGGGAGATTGCTCGTCAGCATGTGCTGGTTGACTTACTTGCTGCTGGGAAATTAAGAGGACACAAGCGGGCAGAATCCCTGCTTGGGCCACGGCTGTTACCAGAAGACTCAAGGGTTGCCCGCCCCTTGGGTTCTGCAGGCAGCTCCCACGGCCCCGTCCAGGCAGTGCAGGGAGCTAGGGTGCAGCTCAGCCTCTGAGATAAATTCACCACGGAACCTCTCTCTTCTTGGTCTCAGTTCCCCACCAGTTCAGTGAGGAAGTTAGACAAGAAAGTGAGTGCATATTAGACTTGCTGGAGAGCTTTTAAAAACAACCAAGGCCCAGCCACAGTCTCAGGGACTCTGACTTCATTTGTTTGGCGCTGGGGACCTGGTTATTCGTGCTTTTAAAAACGTCCCCCAGCAGATTATAACATACAGCCAGGGCAGAGAACCATGCGGCTGGATGGCTTCTCCAATTCTCCTCCAGGTCTCCTGAGGGGAATGGGGTTGTTGCCTTTGGAAGGAGACACCAGCCTATTTGAAAATCAGAATTGTTTTCACCTTCCTCTATGCTTCTATTTGGTTGATCAACTCAGAGAGTTTACGGGTAATGTCATTGCACTCTTGGCTAAGGCTATAACATTCTGGAGTGTCTGAGATGGACAGCCAGGGCTGTCCAACCTGGTAGCCACCAACCACATGTGCCCATTCATATTTAAATTGCTAAACATTAAATATAATTAGAAAGCTAGCCCCTCAAGTGCTCAATACCCGCATGTGTCTGGTGACTGCTGACCTGGGCAGCAGCACAGGTGTGCGATGTTCCCATCATTGCAGAAAATTCTACGGCACCATGCTGATCTAGACACTAGACCATAGTTCAACCTTTTCACTTTATACATGGGGAAAATGTGGCCTGGGAAGTCTAAGTAGCTTCCTCATAATCTCAGAGCTGAGTGAGGCTGAGTCCTGGGATTCTGACATTCCATTGAGGAATCCTCCACGTTGAGGCAGTCGGGGAGAATTTGGACATTCGAGACAGAAGGCTTCCTGACCTATACTTTTTTCCCTCTGATCTGCGTTCCCCACTAAAATGTAAACTCAGGCCGGGCTCGGTGACTCAGCCTGTAATTCCAGCACTTTGGGAGGCCGAGGTGAGTGGATTGCCTGAGCCCGCGGGTTCGAGACCCGCCTGGGCAACTTGACGAGACCTCAGCTCTACAACAAATCAAAAATTAGCCGGGCGTGGTAGCGCGCGCCTGTAGTTCCAGCTACTTGGAAGGCTGAAGCAGAAGAATCGCCGGAGCCCAGCAGGTCGAGGCTGCGGTGGCCAGGAGCGGCCACTGCACTCCAGTCTGGGCGACAGAGTGAGACTCCCACTCAAAAAAAAAAAAAAGTAAAAAAAATGTAAACTCATTGTCTGGTTTCCTCTGCCAGCCCTGACACATAGTGTGTGGCCACTGGTGACAAGTGCTGCCCAGAGGCCAAAATCGGGACCAAAAGTGTACGAGGACCTTCGAGACGTTCCATGACATCGGGGTTGAGAGCTGGTAGGGCCAAGGCTATTGGCTGAGTTTGGTGGAGCGTGTTTGTTCAGACCCTGGGTCCGTGCTTGGCCTCGTTCCTATCCTTCTGGAACCTTCTGTGCCAGGGTGTGTCCCAAAGGACTTCCACACCCTTGTCCTGGGTCCCATTCAGCACAGGATGGACGACAGAGCACTGGCCGCTGAGGGGAGAGGCCATGCTGCTTACCAGAAGAACTGGCTTCCTGGCAGCTTTTCTCCTGCTGGGCCTGGGGTCTTAGGTGAGGGAGGTACCTCAATCCCTTTGGTCAAGGCCTCTCACTCAGGACTGAGGCTCAGGGACCTATTTGTAAAGGTGCCACGGCAGGTATGGAAGAAAATGGATCTTTCGCCATGGTTCCTCAGCTCTCAGCTCTAGAACTCAGAGCTCGGAAGCATCTTGACAAAAGCAAGTTGATTTTATCACATCGGGCTCAGAGCCAAGTCTGTTATCTGAAGAGAGGCCCCAGCTGGACTACTAAGAAGCCCAGCATCACCTGGGAAACAGCCTCCCTCTGAGGCTGCCTCCTTCTCAGGCCTGGCCCAAGCCTGCCCTGGATCCCCTGTGGCCTTGTCTTTGGGCTGAAATGAAAGCTCAGATGGAAGGTGTTTTGCGAATAACACTAAGTAGGTTTTTTTAAAAAAGAACAATTTCATTTTCTTTTCTTTTTTCAAATTCTCGGTGGAACATATGACTATTAATGCTTTATTTTATTTTTTTAGTATTCAGGGGGCTGAACCAGGGCAATTAGAACAGCCACTTAAGAAATTCCACCCCTGATGAAGCCAATAATTCAGGACTTAATTCCTTCTCGTGTTGTGTTTTTTTTGCCCTTGCACCAGAGTATGAAATAGCTATAAGTTTGGAAGAGTCTCTGTGATTGTAATCACATGGTGACAACACTCAGAATCTCACCTGGACTTCTGTTGTATTTTCACCACTCAATTTATTTTTTAGCAGTTTAATGGGTACATTTTAGAGTCTTTCAATTTGTGTGGAATTAGATCCTCCCCTTCAAATGCTGTAATTAACGTCACTTAAAAATAAAACTTGAATAAAATATTGAAACTGCAAAAAAAAAAAAAGAAAGAAAGAGAAGAGATTCCACCCCAATGCTCTGAAAGTGATGTGCTAATGGTGATCAAATATAAGTTTCAGCAGGGGTCCTGCTGGGAGGAGAAAGAGAATAGAGCAGCTTTGCTGAGTTGTATTCTGGTAGGCGAGCTGAACCAAAGAAATAAACAACACCTGCGAGGGTGCCCTTGCCCTGGCAACAGGGCAAAGACATGTTGACATCCTTCAAGGAGGTTCTGACTGCCCTCTGGGAAGCAAGCCCTCTCCATCCTTAGGAGAACCACCCAGAGTGTATGGTGGACGAACTGAGGGTCAGATGGCTAACTTCCCCGGTCAGGTTGCTGATTTCAGCTGAAAGTCGAAGTGACTCAGACGGTCTCTCGGCTAATAAGGGTGAAGCTAGGATTTGAACCTGGACTTGGGACTGTTAAGTAGCACGAGGTTAACATGCCGCAAAAATCATCCTCTCTTGGCACCTCAGTTTTCCCACCGGAATGGTGGGTTTGTTGGATGGGCTTGATGAGAAATTTGTAAACTTCCAGGATCACTGCTTTGAAGCAGCTGGGAGGTGGCGGGGGTGGAGGCTGGAGTCAGACTTCCTGAACACAAATCCAGCTCCGGGCTTCCCTCTGAGGCCAAGAACAAATTACTTAACCTCCCAGTCTTATCCACATTCTTGGAGAATCCGTAGAACAGAAATGCTTCCCCTCCCCACTCCTATCGAATGAAGGAAGATAATCCACTTGATGTACCTGCAGGATTTAGAACAGAGCCTGGCATGTGTAAATAGGCGCGTAATCCCTGTGGCACTCTGTTAGAATCTCCAGGAAGGTGAGTGAATTGAAAAGTGCTGCGAGGTGTCTTCTCCTAAAGGGACCCTCGGAACGTAGAGAGTGTGGCCACCCAGTCACGATCTCTTCTTTGGCAGATTGTCCTTAAGGGGATCTTGGCCTCACAGGAAATCTCCGCAAGTACTTGAGTAAGATTTGCCTAAACCAAAGTGAGAACATTAAAGCGATCTGAGAACATCCATCCGCTCCCCACCTACCTACCTGCCCGTTTGCACTTGTCACCTGCCTTCCTTTTTCTTCCTCTGGACAGGCCATCTCTGCATTCAGCCAGCGCCAACCTATCTTCTATCGCCTGCTCTAAAAGACACTGTTCTAGCAATTTCCTCCCCGCTCCTGCATCAAGGTTTTTTCTCGTTACAGGTTCATTCTCAACAACACCCAAACAGGCTGTACTTTCTCCTTGTAAACCAAAACTCCTCCAGGGAACCCACCCCTCCATCTTAACCCAGCTCAGCTCTTCCCCTCACGACTGACCGCCTTAGAAACACTGTCTACACTCGCCATCTCCAATTTCTCTCCTCCCAGCCTCTTACTGCGACCTTCCCTGATTTATTTTTTCTCTTTATATTTGCTGCTAGCATGCTACACGCTTCACTTATTCATCCTGGGCATCACCTGCCTCCCTACTAGAAGGTAATCTCTCTGAGGGCAGGGATTCAGTCTGGTTTATGCATACCTAGAACAGTGCTGGTGTAGACGGGGCTAAAGAAATACTTTTAAGTGACTGGGTAGATGGATTCGTAGATTACAACACATTTTACATACATCAGCGCGCTATGTCACTGGATTTCCACAACGGAGGTAGGTCGCAGTGGGCCTCCCTTTGCAGATGAGGGGACAGAGACATAGGAGGGGACAGAGACATGAGAGGCTGATTCATTTCCTCCAGGTCACTGGGTCAGGATGACGGTGGTTGCAGCCTCTGACTCACATCTCAGACCCCGAGTTCAGTGTTTCCTCCTTTGACCCACAGCTGCCTCCAGGAAATAGCTCTCATCTCTGTTTTTCTAGGTCCCTGATGGGAGGTGCTTCCTGTCCACTGACTTTGTTAATGGGTTAAGAATGAGTAGGGAGCACCAGCAGTGAGCCCATCGCCTGGAGTCTTGGTCCTCTCCCCCCACCCCCACAAGGGCTGTGCTTTCATTGCAGACCTCCTTAGTCCAGCAGAACATCGATTGCATGATCTGTTGGTTAAGATATTACATGTAAGGGTGTCATTAATTCAAAGGCAATTAGATATTCAATATTTCTCATTCTGCCTGCCAGTAGGAATTAATAGAAAACCTTTCAATCAGCAACTACTGCAAAACAATTTCTGGGCCCAATGATAATCAATATCACCCGGCAGAATATTCTTCTATCGTCAGAATGCTATTCATTTCTGGTACTTTCTTTTTTTTTTTTTTTTTTTGAGTTGGAGTCTCACTCTGTCACCCAGACTGGAGTGCAGTGGCCGCCCCCGGCCCCCGCAGCCTCGACCTGCTGGGCTCCGGTGATCCTTCCGCCTCAGCCTTCCAAGTAGCCAGCATTACAGGCATGCGCTACCACGCCTGGCTACTTTTTTTGATTTACTGTAGAGATGAGGTCTCGCCAAGTTGCCCAGGCGGGTCTCGAACCCGCGGGCTCAGGCAATCCACTCACCTCAGCCTCCCAAAGGCGCGGGATTACAGGCTGAGCCACCGAGCCCGGCTTGGACAGTCTTTTAAAATACATAGTTATCTCTATGGCTCTTCCTGATCCTCTATCCCCATGACATCCCTACCGGATTCTAATCCTTCTTGCTAATCCTTGGCTAATTTCTGGGTGCTGGGAGTCTTCATAGAAGACCCTGCCCAGTGGGAAGGAGCTAAGTGATGTCCTCGCCATCAGAAACACTAGTCGCTGGCTTCCCCTGAACCTCCTGACCACAATGGCTGGGGCCCAAGATGGGAATCTAAGAATATGGAGCTATGACCTGAAAGATCCCGGGGCCAGTAGCCTTGGCATCCTCCAAGGAGCACCTCAGGAGCATTTGGTAGTATCTTCCCTCCCCTCTGCCATGCAGGTCCAGTCCCAGGGCTGGCCTCTGCCTCAGTTTCCCTACCACCACAAGGACTGGAGTCCTGCCTGCTTGGCAAGTTCCCTGACTTACTGTCCAGTTCTTGCCAGGCCCCTCCCCTGGGTGGGGGCAAGCCATGTGGAAGAAAGGCTTATTGTTGGTTCCCATTCTTCTATCTCCTTCCCCCTCCAACCCAGTTTTTCCCATGTTTATGCCCTGTTCTGCTCTTAAGCCTGCAGAAACAATGAAGAGGTTCTTGAATAATGTCCATCAAGCGAATGGGAAGATTTTTTTCCTCTGCTAATAGGAAACATAGGAACAGCTAATAGGGACAACTGATCTCAGACCTCACAGGGGTCACAGCAGGGTATAGGTCAATCAGGTCACAGGGGACATGCAGGGAATGTTCCAGAAGAAAAGCATCTTTTGCACTGGCTTCTTGGATATGAGGACCCACTGGAACTGATGTCATTTTTTGCACATTCAGGCTTTACTATCCTCTTGTGGACACTCCAGAGTGCAAATGCCCGATACCCTGGCTTCCTCCGAATGCCAGCCACATTGGCTGCTATCTGGGAGACACCCTGGGTGTTTTGAAAGCTGATGGAAGAATGGCCACATAAGCATCACTCCCCATCCTTTCCCTGACCCTTACATAAAGGTAGAGAGACATATCAGATTCTAAGAGTTTGAAGTCAGAGTTGAATGTTGAGGGTGTCTCTAGGGCCAGCTGAACCTGCAGGTGCCAGTGAAACTGAAGGCAGCAGTGAATCCATTCGGGCACTGAGAGTCTCAGCTTGTGATAAGATGGATTCAGAGGGGTTCGGCTCAGCTTGGACCACCACCGAAAGGGTTTCACTGAATTTTCACAACTGAGGTAGGTCTCAGTTAGCAGATGACTAAGAAACAACCGACTTCAGCAGCACTCAAAAATGCAACATTTAATCTATGGAAGAGTAAAATTTTAGGAGGCTAAATTCATGGTGAGAGAACGCAAAACAGCCAGGCTTTCTCTTCTGTTCACATTACCTCTCCTTCCACCCTACCTTGGCTTCTCTGCTTTCAATTCCTCGGGGACCCAAGCTCCTTGCATCCCACGTGCCTTCCCTGACAGGGCCTCAGAGAGGCTGGGTACAAATTCCACACCAACCCATAAGTACCCTGACCATCCATGTCCTCCTCTGTTTACCAAATGCGTCTTGAGCACTCGGGATACTTTAGGCGGCTGCCTGAGGCAGTGTGGCTCCTCCAGAGGAGTGCAGGAGACAAAACGCCCTAATTTTGTGATCCGTTCTGGTCTCCGAAGTCCCCACGCTGACATTTCTTGGGTTTTAGGTCTAAGATTTCCTCCTCTGCTTGTTACTGAAGGGAACAGGGGGTGATGGCTGTGATTATGTGGCTGCGTTTTCAATTCAGCATGCTTTTTAATGACCGTGTTGACACAATCAAATGCAGCGCTTGTCTCTATGGGCAGACAGACAGGGTACGCTGTGCTTCTAGGAAATTTTGCTTGTGTCAGGGTGACAACACCCGTGGGAGCCAGCGGCATGGGATGTCTAATGACCTCTTAGGCCACGGCACAGTCTCGGTGGCTGGATGGGCTGGCTGCTCCGTGGGCGGCTTCTGCAAGGATGGGGGCGGTGTGGACCAATGAACCCCCAGCTCTTACCAGATTCTAATCCTTAGCTCCCGAAACCTCCTTTTAGCAAGCTTATTTCCTTGACGGCAGCATTATGTTTTTTTGGCCGGGGGAAAGCCACAGGCTGATCATGAAGAGTGAATCCAAATCCAACTGGCTGTCTCAGTGGGTTTTCTTTATTCTTTCTTTTGAGTTGGAGTCTCACTCTGTCACCCAGACTGGAGTGCAGTGGCTGCTCCTGGCCACCGCAGCCCCGACCTGCTGGGCTCCGGCGATCCTTCCGCCTCAGCCTTCCGAGTAGCTGGAACTACAGGCGCGCTACCACACCCGGCTACTTTTTGACTTACTGTAGAGATGAGGTCTCTCCAAGTTGCCCAGACGGGTCTCGAACCTGCGGGCTCAGGCAATCTTGAACAGTCTTCTCACTCACTACCTTAGGGGTGCTTTTCTTTTTCTCAGGAAAGAAGACCATCAGCATAATGGCTCCTTTGAGCTAAATGTGTCACCAGAGGAGAGACTGCCAGAGAGTCCTGCAGAGGCTCCATCTCGCTCCAGTGCCCCCAACCCGGTGGCCTCGGGCTCCAGCTCAGCATACCTTCTCTGTCTTCCCCAAACAGAAGGCAATCCCTGGACTGACGCAGGAAATCCTAAGGCCAGATTGAAGCGTCTGATGAATATCAAGATGGAAGCAAGTGATGAGGGCTATGTCCAGCCTACCTTTCTTTGGTGTTCTTTAAAAAAGATAATAAAAGGCTCCATCACAAAGCCAACTGCCTTGGAGGGAGAGCACACGAGGGGGATATTTCCGGGCACAATTTGCCACTTGCCCTCAGCACCCAGTAGAAACTCTTCTCTCCCCACCCGCCCACCGCCCAGGATCCACTGCATAAAAGGAAGATCGGAAAGCAGAGCATCATTTAGTATTCATTCAACAAACATCACCAAGCACCTGGGCTAAATGCTGGCTTGGGACGCCAATGTGGACAAGGAAGCCTCCAGTCATGATGAGGCATGTGGGCTTGGACAGACCGCCCTTCAGTGACAGGGTGGCTAAACAAGCCATTTATCCTCTCTGAACCTCAGTTTCCAGGTTTGAAAAATGGGAACAGTACCTCCCTCAGAGGGTGATTATCAGGATTAGATGAGATAGAGTATGTGTAAAATATTTAGACGAGATCTAAAAAGTGATAGACAATGACTGTATCAGTCCATTTTGTGTAGCTATAAAGGAATACTTGAGGCTGAGTAATCTTTAAAGAGAAGAGGCTTCTATGGTTCATGTTTCTGCAGGCTATACCAGAAGCATGGTGTCAGTACCTGCTTTTTTTTTTTTTTTTTTTTGAGCAGAGGTCTCACTCTGTCACCCAGGCTGGAATACGGTGGCATGACCACAGCTCACCACATCCTTCATCTCCTGGGCTCAAGCAATCCTTCTGCCTCAGCCTCCCATGTATGTGGGACTATAAGCGCATGCCACTGTGCCCAGCTTGTTTTTTGATTTGTTTTGTAGAGCCAAGATCTCGATACGTTGCCCAGGCTGGTCTCAGACTCTTGGGCTCAAATGATCCTCCTACCTCGGCCTCTCAAAGTGCTGGGCTTGCGGGCATGAGCCACCGCGCCTGGCCCCAGCAGCTGCTTTTGATGAGGACTTCAGTGAGTTGCCACTCGTGATGGAAGGTGGGAGGCAGCTGGAGTGTCACATGGTGACAGAGGGAGCAAGAGAGAGGAGAGAAGGTGCCAGGCTCTTTTTAACAAGCATATCTCCTGAGAATTAATATAGCCAGAATGCACTCATTACCCCACAGAGGGCACCAAGTCATTTGTGAGGGATTCACCCCCATGACCCAAAAACCTCCCACCAGGCTTGACTCCAGCATCGGAGATCAAATTTCAACATGAGATTTGGAGGGGCAACTATTCAAACTGTATCAGTGACAACGTTTCTTACCTCGGGAAGACCACAAGATGCTCTGGACGTCCTGGCTGGGCCCCTGAGTTTAGTGACAGGGCCTAGAGGAGTGACTTGAGCTGGGCTTCACCAGTGTGCCAGTCTGGGTGGGCCAGGCTTTTGCTGCAGTCACTAACGGCCTTACATCTCAGCAGTTTGACACATACAATCTGCTTGTATTTCAATCCACAGGCCATGTATGCGGGGAGATTCAGTATCCAGGTGCCCATGCAGTGACACGGAGATCAAGGCTGTTTTGGCCTGAGAGTCTGTCCTCTCTTCCCGAGGGAGACAGCATGTGGACAGCTCCGTCCTGATCCTCCACACCTCAGCTGGAAGTGACGCTGTCTTATGTCCAGTCCCTGGGCCAGAGTTCGTCACAGGACCTCATCTCACGATAGGGGGCCGGGAATTGCAGGGGGCCACCCGGATACCTAACCAGCAGTAAATGTGCACCGCACAGAGCAGGGGGTGGGTGCCTTCCAAGGGATCTGGGACAAGAAGGAGAAGGGTGTCTGGGAGTTGTGAGCAGCTCGGGGTGCCTGCAGGGTGAGAGCGAGGCAGGTGACTTGGGGCTCATAGAGCAAAGATGCGACGGTGAGCCAGGCTAGAGAGAGAGCTCTGGTTAAAATGAAGATGGGACATCAAATGGGGTGAGGCAGGGCAGGGAGACCCCCTAGGAGGTATTGCAGGGATCTGGGCAATCCAGGAGAAAGCCTGAACTGGGTTCATGGCAGTGTGGGAGGAGGGGACGATTTTGGAGGAAGATGAAAGACTCACTTGTAGATTTGCTCAGCAAACCTCGAAATACAGCATTGGAGGCTCAGAGATACTTGGGCTACAGAGTTACCAGACCGGAAGTAGCAGACGCTCCCGGCCACCTCCCTTCGCAGGGTACCCACTTGGGCTCAGCTGCCTTCGTGCCTCTGTCCTCTGCTGGGTGCCACTGACCGAAGTCAGGAACATCATCCAGTCCCCAGAAAACAAAAGGGAGGTTGACAGATGAAAAAGCCCCATGTGTTATCCATGTTACTAAAGTTCTGGAGCTGGTGACCAATTTCCAGTCCGAACAGACGTCATCTTGGGACAGGCAGGGGTGGGTGGAGACACCATCATCAAGGTGCTAATTATGGCAAGTGGAAGCATGCTTTTAACACAGAGGATGGCTGGACTGGATGCCTGGACTGCCAGGGCACATCACATAAATATCATGCTTTGCACTTGTGGAGGTAATTGAAACATGATTAATCCCCTTGCCTGCCCCGTGTTTGATCTTCAGGATTTGGAATCCTGTGTTAACTGCTCTGTTCTGAAATTGGCTGTCTCCGCCCTTCCTCTGCAGACAGGAGCTGTGCTCACAAGCGTCATAAAGAGCCTTGTGCATTATTGAATAGTAGCGGTAGTTTCGAGTGCCCTGAAGTCCTTTGCCATTTTCTCCGTCGCTCTCTGGCATTTATTTCAAAGGCTCCTTTCAAGCGACACAGAACCACACCGTCAGCCTCCAGGAGGGAGTCCCCGCAGCCCTGAGCACAAGCTCTCGCTTCTGGGAAGAATCAGATTATTTGAAGATGAATCGGAGGCGAGCTCTTTACAAATCCGTCAATATCTATACCATATTCTAGCCATTTCACAGACGGGTAAATGGAGGCGCAGAGGGGCTCAGCCATTTGCCTGGTTCACCAGGCAAAACCAGAAGAGGGTGAACAGAGAAACTGAAAATTCTGTTCTGGCTTATGTAAATCATGGCTGCACCCTGTTCTCTGCAGAGGGAAAGCACAAGCCATGCTAGGCAATTGAGGAGGAGGCCACCCCGAATCATCCCACCAGAAAGTGGCAGGCTGGGGAAATAACAGCCGTGCTTGCTGGAGTCTCCCTGCCCCACCGACAGGCCCAAGTGCCTTTTATTAAACAGAGGACTGTTCAACAATAAATATTTCTCACGCAAGGCCAGAGAAGTTACCACAGTTGGCTTTTTCCCAGCGTGGCTGAGTCAGCAGGAAATTCGCCAAGGTGCAGAAAACCTTGTGTTCTGTGGTTTTGGTGTGTTGATATTTTTTAAATACTGAGCTGGGAACCCTGAGGACTAAAAAACACACACGAACACTCCACCTCTGTGGGTCCTGATCCTGGGAGGGACCTTGGGGTGCTGGGAACCTCCAGCAGTGAGAGGGTGGGTGGATGGACATCACAGGGAACGCGGGAAAGGGTCAAAAGCAGAGAGAGCTCTCTCATTCAAGAGTTTCCTTTTCTACAAAATGGGTCGAGTAATGTATACTAAGCAGGACTGTGGCGAGATGATTTTCAAAGTGCAGCAGCTTCAGCAGGGAGAGCCTTAAACTTGGATTTAAATCCACCCATTACAGTTATGACTTATTAGCTGTGAGTCCCTCGGCAAGTGGCTTCCCCTTTCTAAAACTACTGCTTCATTTATAAAACAGGGCATCAATATTTCCGACATCAATCTTGAAGAGGTAGGTACCAGCAGAAGAAACAGGTGAATAACAGAGTATTCGTAATTGGCAATGCCCCCGAGATATTGAAAGCATTATTATTTGGTGTGTGGTTACTGCAGGGCTTTGCCTGGGGCAGATCTGCTTGGCCTCAGGACCTTATTTATTTGTGTTAGGCTTTTAGACAAGTCTGAAGACGGCTACTTCATCCGAGCTTACGGAAGAGGTCTGGTCCATCAGTCCCTTCACATAATTAATATTCCAAACAAGAATTACACGGCCGTTTCTATGAATATTTGATTCCTTGAGTCTTCAACCATCGGCTCAGTTCTCTTGCCTCAACTGAAGGAAGAGATAATTGTTTTTATAGCTACCCTCTCTGGGAGGCAGCTGGAGACCCGATCACAGCCTAAGAAGTAACGACTTAGTTTGGCTGGCATGAGCGCAGGATACATGATGCAAAAAGGCTGGCGTCGGTGGCTTCCAAAGGGAGAAAGGAGCCCTGCAGAGTTCCTTTCGAGGCAAACACTGAAGGAATCTGCTTTGGAGTTCCATGTCTCCTGGAGGCAGGAGGAAGCCCTGCTTGAAGGCTGGTTTCAGCCTCCCCCATGGGAAAGGATTGGTACTCCCCACCTCACAGAGGTCCAGCCTGGGGACATAGTTAGCAGATGACAGAGAGGGTGACTCTGGGCTTTGTCTTCAACACACTCCCTGGAGCATCGCAGGAGGCAGACAAGTACCTGGCTCCCACGAGGGGCACCGCCTCCTCATCTCAGGACAGTGACAACCGTCCTCTTGGCTCTGGAAAGGGAGAAGACAGCCCTGCACCTGCTACAAGCCACGGGGCTTCCATGGTCTTTCTTTACTTCTGGACGTCTCAGGTGCCGGACCAGAGGCCAGATATACACTGAAGAGAAGTGGGGAGGATCATGACGGGCCCTGGCCCTTGCCAGGGTCTCCAACTGGAATGCATTCTTAGAATTTGATGCTGGCGTCCACTTGGAGTATACATTTCTAGACCAGAGGCAGGGCTTGGATGCCTTTGACAGTTTTCAGTTCCCTGCCTCCTCCCAGCTTCTCAGTGTCTTTGATTCAGATATCTGTCTTCTTCCCACTGCCTCCTGGTGACCACGTTCCTGTGGGACGGTGAGATATAACCTGCTTGACTAGCCTCATAGACCTCCTCCACTTCACACGAATTGCTCAGATGTGCTGTAGTGACGCGCCCCCAGTCATCGCGGGAACTCCTGGAACTCACGCCTGCTTGTTTTAAATTTTAAATCGACTAGAAGACGTTCGGTGGGATAATGCCCTGGACCCCAGTGAAGGCTTTGGCCCACACGTTCCTTGCTGTCTCTCTTGATCCCACCTACCAGTGGAGCCTGCAGGTACCAGACAGTCCCTCCTTTCCCATTGGCCCTGAGAAATGTGCTTCCCTCTTCTTTCTGGGATCTATAAGAGACAAAAAGTTGATTCTGTTATTCACCTGAGTGATACACCAGAACCTGCCTTCTCTCTTGGCCAGGGCTCTCCTAGAGAGTAGCTATCTTGGTGGGAATAAACTGGACACAGGTCAGACAAGAACCACAAGGGCGTCTGCCTGCATAAACACGTTTCTCATGAGAGGGGCATCCGGTCCCCGGGGACATGTAGACATTAGGCTGTCTGCCAGGATAAAGAAGTACTCCGTGCCGGGCTCGGTGGCTCAGCCTGCAATCCCGCGCCTTTGGGAGGCTGAGGTGAGTGGATTGCCTGAGCCCGCGGGTTCGAGACCCGCCTGGGCAGCGAGACCTCATCTCTACAATAAATCAAAAAATCAGCCGGCGTGGTAGCGCATGCCTGTAATTCCGGCTACTCGGAAGGCTGAGGCGGAAGGATCGCCGGAGCCCAGCAGGTCGAGGCTGCGGTGGCCGGAAGCGGCCACTGCACTCCAGTCTGGGCGACAGAGTGAGACTCCAACTCAAAAAAAAAAAAAAAAAAAGAAGTACTCCGTGAAAGCCACACTTCTCCCGGAGCCCAGTAGGGCAGGGTTAGAGTTTATAGCCACACTCCTAGGAGAGACCCCCAAGACCAAGTTAAAGGAAAATATGCCACCTGCCTTGGAGCCTCCCCAAACACTGTCCCAAACAAGAGGTCATGGTAACGACGGGGCTAGAGGCAGGTGGCCCCAGGCAGCAGGATGGTATTAAAAGTGGTGCCACTTGTGGGTCCCTCCCACCAGGAGGTCCCTCTCTGCCTTGGTTTTATCCTGGTCTGGGATTCACCAACCCTCCATCCTCTACTGTGATCAAGCCTGGCCTGCCTAGGGAATGTAGGGAAAACACCAGAAATAACAAACCACCTGAGAATTGTAATTCCAGCAATCTCATCCAAAAACGTTTGCAGGCCTTGTTGGTATAAGCTACTGGACCACACGTGTGAAAAAATTTGCAACAAGGAGGCTGGGCCCCCTCAGGCTTCCTGAAGGAGACTCTGGGTGCCTGGCTGGTTCAGTTCTAACCTGCTAGGGTAAAGGGGGGCTTTCAGACAACATCTGGCTCTTTCTGGTTGGTTGGTACTCTGAAAAGAGCACCGTTTCAACGGATAATGGGTCCCATCGCAGCGTCTGCAAAGCTGTGCACCAACTGCATGAGGCTCTGGCCACCTGCGTGAGCCTGTTTTCTCACCTGTAGAATGGGACAATATCCTTTCAGCCCTACCCAGGTCCTCGGAGGCTCAGCTTAGCTGAAGCATCTGGAAGCCATTGGTGCAGAGCTACAGCAGCAGCTGCTGGAGTTTATCACCCCCGAGGTTGCAAAGTGATGGTCCATGGATGGCGTTCCTGAAATCTGATGGGATTGGATCTTACTGTGTTGTACAATTTAAAAAAACATGCAGTTACCAGTCTAAGACTTTTTTTTTTTTTGAGTTGAAGTCTCACTCTGTGGCCTAGACTCGAGTGCAGTGGCACGCTCCTGGCCACTGCAGCCTCAACCTGCCGGGCTCTGGTGATCCTTCTGCCTCAGCCTTCCAAGGAGCCAGAACTACAGGCGCGCGCTACCACGCTCAGCTAATTTTTGATTTATTGTAGAGACGAGGTCTTGCCAAGTTGCCCCGGTGGGTCTTGAACCCGCGGGCTCAGACAATCCACTCACCTCGGCCTTCCAAAGTGCTGGGATTACAGGCTGAGCCACAGAGCCCAGCCAGACTTTTTTTTTTTTTTAAGTGGTCTATTTCACAATAAAGGTCAAATCTCTGGCTCTCACACTTTATCTGGTGGAAGCTGAGATGCAACTGTCTCCTTGGATAGGCATGTATATTCCACAGCGCCCAAAACACCTCCTTTCCCCATTGCCACCTCTGGTTCTCTTCATTCACTTTCCAGCTTCCCTGGCCTGCGGCGCTTAAGACTTTGTGACCATGATCTGCACCGTCCGAGGGTGGCCAGAGAGGGGTAGATGTGGCGTCTTGACCTGAGGGAATGGGCAGGTCCCAGCACAGTGCCTGGCACAAGGTTGGTGGGGAGCACCCCCTTCCCCATCTCTGTGCAGCGAGCCGAGAAAGCACTCACTGCCACCAGACCCTGTGCTCTTAGTGGGATGGGGGATGGGCTCTCGTTTCCTCCCTCCCTCTGTGGCCTCAGCACAGCCAGGTGGTTTCCTGTCTCCTTGGAGGTTGGGGTGGGCTGGAGGTGAGGCCTCTGAGAGGGGCCAGCAGGTCAGGAGGCTTGGCTTCACCATGAACCAGAAGGGTCACAGTCCAATTCTAGACGGATGAACCAGCCATGAAGCTGCCTCTTCCTGGGTACCAAGGATGTGGCCCAGGGGTGTGGTCTCTGAACTGGACCATGGCTGAGAACCATGGCTGAGAACCCTACCTCACTGTCCTTGAAAGCTCAGGACACCTGAGGCTTAGCAGACAATGCAGCCACCTGCAGTTCCCTCTCAGATCTGGAGAGGGTGGGAGGGGGTGGGGGAGGAGAGGGACTTTATTGGACGTTCAAACCAGGGTGTGGAGGGCTCTCAACTCTTTCCCAGGGTGCACTTGGACAGAAGGTGGGCAGCTTCTGGGTCTTGAGTCTTAAGGGCAGTAGAGTTGAAAGTGGGACTCAGAGACAAAGGTCAGATGCCAAGGTGGGAAGAAGCTCCTCAAAGGTCAACTTCAAGTCCAACCTCTCCTTGTCTGAGCGGAGTCTCCCTGGTGCTTCAGGCTGTCCCTTGCCATCCTCTGGTCCCCTTCCTGTCTGCACCCTTCTCTTCCCCCTGGGACACAGGCAGCGTGCCCACAGTCACGGACAGATATACTACAGGCTGGAAGGAGCCTCAGAGCTCCCCCAAATTACAGGTGCCTGTAGGCCAAGCATGAACTTGGTATTAAGGACCATGGAGCAGCAGACTGAGAAAGTGATTCCTTTATCAGCTTTCTTAAAATCTAAAGTGTTTAAAGAAAACGAATGCATCGTCTGAAAATGTATCCCGTGAGAAATCCTACTAGGCCCCAGTCCTTAAACTCTGGCGTTCACTAATCTCTCCATTGACAAGGAGAAAGTTCTCATCAGTGCCTGGCTGGAATTGATTAACTTTGTTTTCTTCTCATTCTATTTACTTTGTGATGACTGTTTGGGGTAAATAATAGCGATTTTTCCATTTGTGATGAAAAACATGAATTGTCTTCTAAAAACACGTTTAAAGCCCTCCCCCCCTCCTTTTTTTTTTTTATCACGGACATTTCCAAACAGACTGGAAATAAAGATGGGTGCCACTGTCCCATGCTCCACTTTCAACCATGGCTGGCTTGGAGTCAGTCTCATTTCTTCATATCCCTTAATCCCATACCCCACTATCTAAAGCAACTCCCAGCCACCATGCAGCTTCTTCTTTATATATTTCAGGGTGCTGATTGCTTCTACATGAGTGTCTTGAAAGAATAAGGTAAATAGTGTGGAGAGTCCCTGGATAAAGCAATCTCTTGCATGTGACTGGGCATCACGTGGCTGGAGACCCTTGCCCGGGTCAGCTCCCTGTTGGGTACGCGCGAACCTGCACCTGAGGGTCAGCCCGGCACGGGCATGGTGCTTGGCTCTTCCCCCTCTGTATTTTTTCAGGTTGTAGCCCTCCAGAGCGTGGGGCGGTGGTCCTAGAAGCTCACGTGTGGTGTCCCCGGAGCCTGGCCAGGAAATATTTGCTGAAGAAGTCGGACAAGCCAATAGGTTGGACTTCCTAACACAGATGGTAAGATAGGCCACATTTTAAATCACCTCTGTGGTGGTGGATTTTATGTATCACATTGGCTGAGCCATTAGATGCATAGATGTTTGGACAGACATTATTTGGGGTGTGTCTGTGAGGGTCTTTCTGCGTGAGATTTACGATTGCATTGGTAAGCTGAGCAAAGCAATTGGCTTCCTCAACCTAGGTGGGCCTCCTCCAAGCTGTTGAGGGCCAGAATAGGAAATGGACTGAGTAAGAAAGAATGCTCTCACTCTGCCTGACTGTATTCTACCTGAGGTTTTAGTTTTCTGCCTTCAGAGTTGGATCCAGGCTCAGACTTATACCAGTAGCATTCCTATGTTTGGACGTCTTGGCTTCCATAATCACATGGGCCAATTCCTTATAAGAGAGGCATACATACATATGTACATCCTATTAGGATGGAGAATTCTGACTTTTGCCTCTGTTACCCTCATTACTTTTTCCCGGCGTCTTGCTGGTAACTATGCTAGGTTACATAGAAAAGGAAATTTGTAAATGTAATTAAAGTCACTAATCAGTTGACCTTAATGTAGAAAGATAAATGATCCTGGATTATCCTTGGTGGGCTCATTGCAATCACATGAGCCCTTAAAATTTGGCAGAAAAGGAAGGTAGAGGGATTTGGAGAGTGAGAAGGACTTAAAATGCTGTTGCTGTTTTTAAAGGTGGAGGGGGCCACGTGAGAAGAAGTGTGCGTGGGTTCTAGGAGTAGAGAGTGTATCCAAGCCAACATCCAGCACGGAAACGTAGGCTTCAGTTCTGTCAAGAACCCAAGTGAACTTGAATTCTTCCCCATGACCTGCAGATCCAAGTCTAGCCTGACTGACACCTTGACTTCATTCTTGTGAGACCCAAAGTGGAGAACTCACCAGACTTCTGACCTACAGGTTGTGAGATTTCAAAAATGGATGCTTTAAGTTACTAAGTCTGTGGTAATTTGTTACTCAGCAATAAAAGACTGACCCAGATAATGGGTCCTTTCTGTTCCCTTCTCAGTATGGATAATAAAGATTCTGATGACACTGGAGAGGGAGCGGTCCTAGAGGTAAGCCAATTCCACCTTTCACGTCACAAGGAGGGGTGCACAGAGCTGGTCACAGTCAAGGAGGGGCGGGGCTGAGGTCAGAATCGGAACTTGGGTCTTGCAGCCCATGTACCACATTCCCAGGTGTGTCTAGCACAGTTCTAGCAGGGGTGGAGAAAAATAACACTCTTGAACAGATGTTCATGCCCTCCCAGCATCCGACATCACACCTCCACCCACAGCCATACCCTCTCTGGGTTTCAATTTTGTCAAAGCAACTTCTTCTTCTTCTTTTTTTTTTGAGTTAGAATTTTCATTCTGTTGTCCAGGCTGGAGGGCAGTGGCACACTCACTGCCACCACAACCTCCACCTGCTGGGCTCAGGTGGTCCTTCTGAGTAGCTGGAACTACAGGCACGCACCACCACGCCTGGATAATTTTTTGATTTATTGTAGAGACAGGGTCTCGCCAAGTTGCCACACTGGTCTCGAACCCCTGGACTCAGGCAATCCTCTTGGCTTGCCTCTCAAAGTGCTGGGAGTACAGGCGTGAGCCATCGCACTCAGCCAACAACTTCGAAGGCGTCAACTTGCATCCAAGAGCAAAAAGCCACTGGAAACGGACACCAATGTTTTATGATGCCATTGTCACAGACCTCATCTTTTCGGAGCCTCCCTGACTCCTGAACCACTTTGGGATGCCATTTGGATGTGCAGAAGCCAGGGAGGGAGATGTGTCCAGGGAGGAGGCAGGCCCAAAGCTACAGAGCCTTGGACTCTGCCTAGCAATGTGGACTTAGTTTGACTCACCTTGTTGGTGCAGGGGAGGCACTAGGAGTGGACATTGAAGGTGCTGAATTGTGGGGCTGACAGGGAGAGATTTGCGTTTTGGAAAGATCCTGGCTATGTATGTGGAAAGAACCAGTTAGTGGATGTCAGGAGAGAAGGGAGGAAAAGTAGCAGCAGGAGACCACTGCAGCAGCCCAGAGGGGACATGAGACGGGTCCCAATTAAGCATCTCTCAAATGTCATTGGGCACCGGGAGAGGGAGGTTTGTTAAATACACAGATTACCAGGCACCATCCCAGACACTCTGATTCAGACTACTAGACCCACCCCAGGCCCACTGAAATGGAATCTCTGGTCTTGAGGCCCAGGAATCTGCATTTTAAGACCTCCTCAGATGCTTCCGAGATGAGCCAGGCTCGGGAAGAAGATGGTGGTTCAAGAGCAAAGACAACATGGGGGCTTCTCCCACAGGCACCTGGGCAGGTGCATGGTGGACGCTCACGGAGCTGGGGGTGATAGGGTGAAGCAGGTCTGGGTTGGACCCGGCAGCCAAGTTGGACCAGGGAAGTGCAAGTTCCAAAGAGTTGCTCTCAGCGTCTGCCTGTGGGTGGTCATTCCTATTATCCTCCTGCGCACCACTTTGTAACATTTCACTGCATTAAACCAGGAAAATGAAATTTATCTAGAAGGCTCAGGCATTTCACATCAAGGGTAGGCAGTGTTGCTCTAAATTTACCAAGTCAACAGCTCATTTTGGTCATTGAATGGGTTGTAGATCTTATGACAGAGGCAAGTCAGTGAGAACGCTACCAGCTGTAAATTTATCTTATTGGCGAAATGTCTATTACACAGCTAAAACATCTAGTTAATAAGTGCCACCCTTTAACAATTGGTAGCAAGAGTTGTAGGCAGTGATAACAAAGGCATTATGTCTCTTTTATCGCCTGTGGGCTCCTGGGTATCATCCATGCAACAAACGGCTGAACCTCGGGGCTGCAGGGTAAACAGGTTGCACAATTCTGGCAATACGGTCATCACTAAAGTCACTGGGGGTCTGCGTCTGATTTTTCCTCAGCGGCGTCTGCCTATATAATCCTTTCAGGATCCCTGATCTTTATTGATGAAGAAGACACTTGATTTTAGGAAATAGTGAAAATCCTATGAAGTGAAGTCTGATGGACAAGCGCTGCTTAGGCTACGTGATCCCCACTGGGTCAACTCGCCAACACTTGCGGGCCCCGAGCTAGGGGCTGTGAGGGCAGAGACCTAGCCCTGTTTCTCTGAAAAGAGACTTCTGAAACCTTAAAGCCGTGGCAGCGTTTTTGGACTCAGGGGACTCTGTTAGAGCAGACAGCTCTCACGTGAAGACACAGGTCTGGATGTGTCTTTCTCATGTGTATAGACGAGTCTGGATGTTTCCTTCTCATGTGAATAGACGGGTCCGGACGTTTCTTGAAAGCTAGCCAACGTTTCTTTCTCCATTGAGGGCTGGATGTAGAATCGAAGTCTGCCGCTTTAAGGCACCTCCCATTATTATCCTAAATCCGGTAGAGGTTTTGGATCGGGTGGAGGAAATTTTCACAAGAACCCAAATTTCACGTCGATTTGTGATGGATTAGCATACCAAAATTGGCTTAAAGTGCACTTAATGGATGCATTACTGTGGAAGGGAGCAGCCTAACCAGAGCATTTCTAAATTTATGAAATTGAAATGCACTTCAGGTTACTGAGCAGTCTAAATTTGTCAAAGTCACAGAGTAGGAGGCAGGTCGGTGCTGGTGGCAGAGGTGGCCAGAAATCTGAGGCCAGGTCTGCCAAAAGGAATTTGAGAGCCTCTGCAATGACCCAGGGGCCCCCTCACGCCCAGGTGTAGCCCTTTTCAGTGGCCGAAGCAGAGCCTGGGTCTCCTGCGCCTCGGTATTTACTGAGCCCTCAGCATAGGAGAGACAGAGAGTGACCCATGAGGTACTGCATTTCCCTAATCTGCCCACCATTAACATGAATTCATCAGCACTAGTGCACACGAGAGTGGCCTTTGTTCTTTTCCCAAGGGTTGGTTTCTGAGCCTCAGTTTCCTGGCCTGAAAAATGGGGATAAGTGATATTAGCCTCACAAGGCTGTTGTTCGGGTTAAAGATGTACATGGAAAAGTTCTCAGCAGAGTGTTTGTTACATGGTGGGCTTTTGTAGGTCCCCGAGCCTCAGTCACCTTTGTGGCTCTAACATTTGGTTCAGTGTGTGGCACGTAGCAAGTGTTTAGAGAGTGTCTGAGGAATAAATGAATGAGTGAGTGATTTTTAAGGATCATGGCAGGTCCCTGACCTTCCAGTTTTCTGACGTCCTTGTGTTCTTATAGACTCTTTTTTTTTTTTTTTTTTGAGTTGGAGTCTCACTCTTGCCCAGGCTGGAGTGCAGTGGGCACTCCCGGCCACCGTAGCCTCTACCTGCTGGGCTCCGGCGATCCTTCCGCCTCAGCCTTCCAAGTAGCCTGGCTAATTTTTTTATTTATTGTAGAGACGAGGTCTCACCAAGTTGCCCAGGCAGGTCTCAAACCCGTGGGCTCAGGTAATCCACTCACCTCAGCCTCCCAAGGCGCGGGTCTTATAGACTCTTTATTCAAGCTATCCTTGTTCACTGATTCAATTATTCAGTTAACAAACATTTATTATAAGACTGTTATGGGCAAAACTACTTTCAATATTAATGATGACTACTAATAACTATTATTTCGAACTCTTACTATGTCCCAAGAATTGTACTTAGTGTTTTTCAAACATATTGTCTTTAGTCTTCACACCAGCCCTTTGAAGCAATGTATCTGTCAGTTACTGCCACAGTGATGCTGTGTAACAAAACACTGACATTCAGTGGCTTGCAAAAACAAGCATTTTATCCCCCTTGCTCATGGGTCTGTAGGTCAGCTGAAGCAGCTCTGAGTCCTGCTGCAGGTGGGGTACTGGAGATCCAGCTCCAAGTGAGTTCAGGTCTCCTCCATGTGTGTTCATTCTAAGCCTCACTTGGAAGAGGTGACAGCTACTCGGAGCGTGTTCTTTTCGTGGTGGACCGCCAGAGCACAGGAAACCAAACCCAGCCCTGCCAGCACATTCCAAGCCACTGATCCAGCTGTATTCTCCAATATCTCATTGTCTAATGCAAGTGCAAAGTCAAGGAACGGACAATACAGTCCACACACTGTGAAGGCATGACAAGAGTGTAGCTGTGTAATACCACCATGGGAGGATGAGGAGTTGGGGTCAGTAATTTAATCTGCCACTCAGAGGGACGATGATAAGCGGAGTCACTCAAAGAACTGAGTCACACAAAGAAGTGATTTGCCCAGGGCTACTCTACTAGATGGCAGAAGCAGAATTTGAACCCAGACAATTAAACTCCACCACAATGCAGAAACTGAAACGCACACACCGGGAGGGGATATCTGTTTTCTTAAACAATCTGCAATTCTTTCATCCACGAATCGCCAATGCCATGTTGATATCGGCCTCTCTCACAATTACACGTCCATCTGCCCACCCATTCACACAGGCCTGGCATTCGGGTGTTCCCTCAACTCTTCAGAATAACAGGTCCCAGCGCAATTCTCGGGCAATTTTTTGAAATTAATGTTGAGGGGGGAAAATCACCTTCGAGTTAATCTCAGGCACGTGTATAAATACCTTTGCAAAGTCCCTGGTGGAATTCGTATCAAAGCAACACCGTGATTTTACTTAAAAACAATTTGCTCCACGTCAACTATGATTTCTGACACCTGATTTTGAAAGTGATCTGGGTGGGCCCGGCACCATCTCCACAGCGGGAAAGACTAAGCCGCGGCAGTACGTGTGGGCTGGAATAGTGTTCCGTACACCCTTACAGGAGGGGATTTCCTCCTCCGTGTTTCCATAGACCCTTCCCTGTGTTTGTTTAAACCCGTTGCTCACTCTGGTCTGACAGCTGCCTGGCCCAGGGCTTTCCTTGCAGACGCATGTACAACCAGCTCTCTTTAACAGCAACCTGCACTGTGTCCCCCGATGCAATTACTCGGGTATATAAACCTCACTGAAAGGCAGGCTTTTCTTGGGAGCTAATAAATAAGCCCCAAAGCCACAACGTGTGTAAGACCTTAAAAAATGGCATCATCATCTATTGGGAATTGTGAACCCTGCAGAAAGCAGCTCATTGTATTTTCAGAAAAAAAGGTTTCTGTTTAAAAAAATAATAAAGAGCAAAACTCTCACCAAGGGCAGTCTACATGGAAAAAAAGCAATTTGGTCTAGATTCTAAGGCTGGACTCTTTGCTGCATTCATCTTTCTTCACAGATTTTATGTAAGAGGCATTATTTGGAGGAAAACAAGAAAAGATTTTAAAGAACTCCCCCCCCATCCCAGCTTCCCATCAGCAGTCAGAATCCTCTGGTTGGGATTCTGCATTCGTTGCCAGGGCTGCTGAAGTTCACGACCTCAGGGTAGGTTGTAGCTTCTGGGGGTGAGAGAAGCCCGAAGCGGTAAAAAGAAAAGGGGGAGAAGACAGGAATCACCGCACAGGCGTGTGCCGGCACTCGACAGTTTACATTTCCAGTTCTCCTTCTGGTGGCTTTGAGGAAGGGGGTGCCGGACGCTGGCCAGGGGCGCACGGGCAGGCAAAGGACTGCGGATTCTTTTCCATCCCTCCGACCTCAGTTTCTTGAGCGGCTGGGCTCGGTGCTCCTGGAGCGAGTCTTCCAGAATCCCGAGTTTCTTTCCTCGGATGGCCGCTTCAGCCAAGGGTCCCGGGAGTCGGCCACTGGCGCGCCTCCTCGCCTCGGGGCTGTCCAGGTAGGGCTCCCCGGAGCAGCCGCCTCCGGGTCACTGCGGCAGGCAGTGGCGTTCCGGGTCCGGCAGAGGCTCACCTCCCCGCCGAAGCCGACGCGCCGGGCCGGGGCGCCCAGCCAGCCTCCGCGGGCTGCAAACAATACAACAGAGGGCGCCGAACCCACCAGCGCCGTGGCCTTGAATGTGAATGTATGGCTGGCTCCAGACCGCCAAGTTCCTCCAAAGCGTCTCTGGCAAGGTGGCACGGCCAGACTTACGGGGTTTCGATTTGCTTTCCGTCTGGAATCACCGCATCGCGCGGGCGGTGTTGACTTGGAGAGGGTGGGAACCAAGCCACCGCGCGGCGCGCGCGCCTGGACCTCGCATTCCAGGCTGGAGCTGATGTGTGTCAGCGCGACGCGGGGCGGGGCGGGGTGGGGGGGTGGGGTGCTGGGGAGGGCTGTCTTCGGGTGTCTCGTTCGCCCTTTGCACGTCGCTCCCAAACTTTTCCTCCCTGCGCTCGGGGAGTCAGGTTGACGCGCCCAGGACGCGGGGCTCAGGCGCGGGGCTGAGCGCGCTCCCGCGGAGCCGGAGCCGCAGAGGCTCCCGGGCTGACCTCGGGCCTCCCAGGTACAAGTTGGCCGCCGGGCGCGCCGGGCGGGGGCGGAGAGGCGCGGCGGGCGGGGGTCTGGCTCCGGGCCCCGCGCCCCTCCGCGGAGGAGGGCCGGGCTGGGCGCGGGGAGTCCGAGCCCGCGGAGGCTGCGCACAGCCTCGCTCCTCGCGGGGCTCCCGGCGCGGCGGCGGCGGCGGCGGCCCAGGCAGACAATGAACTTGCGAGCGCGAGGAGCCGAGGCAGGTTTGGGCCCCGCGCCCCTGGGCCCCGCCTCTTGGAGGCTTCCGCGACCCCCGGCGGGAGGCGTCCCCGCGCGGTGGGTCCGGGCCGCGCTCCGGGAGCCCTGTGCGCTTGGGCACCCGGGAGAAAGGCTGCCCGGCGCCGGCTCGCACGCCCCCTCCCTCGCTGGAGAATGCGGCCAGAGCTCGGGCACCGGGGAGCGGGCGGTGGCGTGGTGGCGCACGCCGCGGGGCACGCGCCGGCCGGCTGTCCCGGAGAACGACCCCAGGAGTCGGGATCGGGCGTCCCAGTGTCGCCCAGCCCCGGGGGACTGACCGGCCGACCGGCTAGTGCTATCCAGGGTGCGAGTGCGCGTTTGGGGGGGGGAGGAATTGCGCACGGCCGCGCGCCCCGCCCCTCCCCCCGTCGCACTTTGGGGAAGTTTCCAGGCGCGGCCCGGGGCGGGTAGGAGGGCACCCGTCACTCTCTCCTGGGCTCTGTCCCCGCCTCCAGCACCCCGGCTCTGGCCCAGAGGCCGCTCCGGGCGGGGAGGCTGGAGCCCTCCGGCGCCGACGCCCGTGGGACCCGTTCGGGCGGAGGGCCCGCGGGGGAGGGCCTGAGAAAAGATGGGGGCGCGGCTGAGCCCGGAGCGGCTTGAACTTTTGCTCCCCGCCCCCTCCGCCTCCCTCCTCCCCGCCCCCGCCCCCGCCCCCTCCCTGCGCCCCGCCGCGTCTCGGGAGGCGGCGTGACTCGGGAGTTGCCGGCGCTTGGCGGCGGAGGCGGTGGCGTCCCTGGCCTGCCGGGGCGCGGCGCGCGGAGCGGAGCAGGTCTGGGCCGCCCCGGGGAGCGGCGGCGGGGAGCCAGGCCCCGGGGGCGCAGCCGTGGGGACCCGGGTGGCCGCGGCCCCGGCGCGGGGGCGACGGCGGCGATCCGGCGGGGCGCGAGTCCGCGGGGTCGCGTGGCGCGGCGGCTGCGGCGGCTGGGTGGCGGGCTGTGGCGCAGTCGGCCCCTGGGAGCCCCCCGGGGTCGCGGACGGAGGCGCCGGGGCGAAGGGGCCGCGCCTTGGGGGGAATGAATGAAGAGCCGTGGAAGCGCCTTCCCGAGTCCTCCGGCGAAGCGATTGGCCGGCGCGCGCGCGCGCGCGTCTGTGTTTAGGACTCGCAGCCGCCTGGATCCCGGGCGCCGCTGCCTGGCCGCCCCGTCGCGGTCCGGGCGCTCGCGTGGCCCCGCGCCCCGCTCGTCCGGTGCGGCTGGAGTGGCGAGCGCAGACGCGGGGGCTGAGGCTCGGTTGCCGGCTGCCGGCGTCTGGACGTCCGCGAGACCGGGGACTGGGAGAGCGCCCCCGGTCCCCCCCTTCCCCGTCTCCTGGCGGACGCCGAGCCGCTGTGACAGCTGGGGTCTGTCGCCGTCTTCCCTTTGGGTGAGTCGATGCTACCGAGTTCTCGGGAGTGCAGTGTGGCTCCGGGAGGCCCCGCGGCAAGCCCTTCGGTGAGGCCGAGCCAGGGGCTCGCTTTGGTTCTGGGCTTCCCAGCGGTGCCCCAATCCCTCTTTCTCGGCTGCGGTTCCTGAGCCGTGCAGGATGCCAGCTGGTATTGGAGCCTCTGCACCCCCCCAGGGGCCCGGGAGGACACTGAGGCCTAGAGATTTGCCCAAAGTTTCTCCTGGACCCTCTGGTACCATTCTCTATCCGGAGCTTTTCTGGCTCCCACCCCATCTCGCCGTTAGGAAAACCCTTCCAGAATATGGCACTTACGAATGTTACAAACTGTATATTGAAACAGGGTCTCTTGATTGATACATGAAGATGTCACACATCATGTATGATTTCGTTCAAAATAGCACAGGGATAAAAATGCCTTCTGATTAGGTAGCTTTTTTTTTTTTTGAGTTGGAGTCTCACTCTGTCGCCCAGACTGGAGTGCAGTGGCCGCTCCTGTCCACCGCAGCCTCGACCTGCTGGGCTCCGGCGATGCTTCCGCCTCAGGCTTCCGAATAGCCGGAATTACAGGCATGCGCTACCACGCCCGGCTGATTTTTTGATTTATTGTAGAGATGAGGTCTCGCTGCCCAGGCGGGTCTCGAACCTGCGGGCTCAGGCAATCCACTCACCTCAGCCTCCCAAAGGCGCGGGATTACAGGCTGAGCCACCGAGCCCGGCTGATTAGGTAGCTTTTCCAAACAAGTTTTTCTCCCCACAATGCCTGAAAAACTGACAGGAAGATTTTTTTTTTTCCTCAACACCTCCTGGGTGAGCACAGTGAACCAGTGGGCTGAAGGGCTGGGCATGATCTCCTGGTGGGCTTATAGGTGAGCTAGAGGCGGACTGCAGGGCTAGGCATCCCTCCAGGATCTAGCTCCCCAGGAGAGAGGGCTCAGGGGCCCCCTACAGAAAATCCAGCTGTGTTTTACACCCTTTCCTCTTGGGCATTGCCTGAGGGCGGTGAGCGGTGTGTGGGTGAAGCATGCAGAGTTCCTTCACCCAGGAGATGGCATGGGGGGGTGGGGCCAGGTCTGCCCCCGGTGGATCACACATGCCTCGCTTTACTTGGATGTTTAGAGCTTGCCATGTCTGAGCCGCTGTCCTGGTCAGGGACCCAGCACTGTCCCTGTCACTGCTGTGATGGCTGCTGTTTCTTTCCACACCTTTCTCATCCTTTGTTCCTGCTGCCCCCGGGCCGGGAAAGGTGAGATGTCAGAAGAGGTCTTTGGTTTCTCACATGCCTGGAAGAGAGATTAATCCCTGCGTCAGGAAGAAGCAATGTTTGCAGGAAAGGCTGGGAGAGTGGAACATGGACTCTGCTTACTTGGGGTATTGAGAAAGAGCAGAAGAGAAACTCCAAGTGAACTAGCTGGGCCCCAGGAGCGTTGGGCTCTTTGGATCTGAACTAGGGAAAGCTGTGGATTGGTGCTGGTTGTGTTTCTGGAAGGTGCCCTGCTAGTGGGGGGGGTTGGGGAGAAGAGGGATACCCTGGGGCTGTCCTGAACAGGTGGGCACATGCACCCCCACAGGGGGCAATCTCGAGTCAGCTCCTGCCAGTTGAGGGGAAACAGGGTTGACAAGTCTTGTGAATTTTCGAGAAAATTCTCAAACCTGGATGTTTTAAATGTGGGCTGAAATTCTAGAAGCCTGGTAGAGGCTAGGGGTGAGTGCTTTTCCAAGAAGTCTGAAGCTTGACGTCTGGCCCAGTGTGTATGTATATCGGCAAGAGCGTTGCGCCATCAGAGAGCTGTGACACACAACTGGACATGGCAGTCACACCCCTTAGCTGAGGAACTAAGAGTGGATGGGTGCCCGCTGTGTCTGCAGCCAGGTGCCAGGGCTGCAGAGGCCACTTCACATGCCTGTGTGTCAGTAGCTGCTTAATGAATTCCCAGCCTGTGGAAAGTCAGACTTTGCATAAAACTTGGCGTATAATTCCATCTACCAAATAGATCCCACAGTTGAGCCTCTGGGGTAATTTGGTGGGGATAGGGCAGACAGGGTCCCAGCCCTCATTCAGGGGAGGCAACAGAATCACCCGTATGGGACAGACACATGATCTGGAAGCTGCCTTAAGTGCTAGAAAGAACTAGGAGGCGGAACGGGACGCTGGGGAGGGGTGGGTTGTGGGGGAGGGGCGAGGATCCTCCTTTTCCAGGGGTGGACTTTGAGGTTCCCAGCTGGGGGACGACTTGACCACTGTCACACAGCCGCTAGTGGAAAGTCCGTGGGTCTCTGATCTCCGGCGCTTGGCCCTCTCTTGTGTGTCCGCTGTGCTGGGCTGGGGCCTGCTAAAGACTCCAGATGATGGGGCAGTTTCTGTAGTTTTCCACTCTCATGTTTTCAGTCTGCATGTCTATGTGCCCCCTCTCCGGGGCCTCAGCAGGTCCCGGGTCACAGAGATGCCGTTTGGAGGCTGTTTGTATGCGAGAGGAGTGCTGTACAGTTCTCAAAGCAGGATCTATTTTTGAAAGTAGTAGCTGACTTGGGTGTGTCATTGATCTGAGCAGTCAGTCAGTGGATGACTCTTGAGCAGTGTGTGATCCAGCAGTGACTCAGTCACTGGTGAGAATAATGTCGCCTAGCTCTCCGCTGGACTGTGGAGTGGGATGCTCAGGTGTGATAGGAAGTCACTTCAAAGGGTGACTTTGTTCCCATGCTGTGAATAAAGAGATGGTGTTCGCACCTAGCTGGCTGAGTGGTGGGAGATTGGGTGTTTCCACTTGCACAAAGTCTTTCTTCATTTGGCCTCTAGTATTAGGGTCTGATTTCTTTACCGAGACGGCGTCTCCTTTCAAATAAAGCACCGGGACAGATGATATAGGTGTAAACCTGTGTCTCCGCAGCATCAGACGAGGCATTAAAAGGGAGCAGTTATCCAATTAGTGTGTGCAGTCTAGTTATCCACTTAGCCATATCCAGGAAGAAGACAGGTTTGTGTTTATTTGGGCCAATATAGAATTCTTAAATTTTTAAACATGGGATTTGCGGAGCAAGACAGTTGACCACACGCTGTCATGCGCTGTGTCCCTCCAGGTTCTAGCTGGCCCTGCGCTAGGCAGGTCACACAGGTGTATCCCTTTGTGTCCCTTGGAAGGCTGGGAGGCTGTTGGAGGTGACACACACTTCGCACTCAGCCATCCGGACATGCAGGAAGAAGCATCAAGGAGTGACAGTGGAGGCAGGCGTGGAAATAAGGGGGTGGGGGAATGCCAATTGTGTCTCCAGAAGAAGCAAGCAGGCGTGAATCAGCAAGTGGTTAAGGTGGGGGGAGGTGTCGAGTGGGAAGCTCATCTTCCCTGATTTCCTGAGGCCACGGGCAGCAGCTAGCTGCAGCATCCACACGTCCTCCAGGTGCAGCCCTGGGCCAGGTGCACGGGGGCAGGGAGTCGGCACTCGGCACGGAGCAGCACTCGAATCAGTGGGCGAGCAGAACTTGTGCAAATCACAGTTACATAATGCTGCTGTCAGGAGCCTTTGCGGGGCCTCGGGAAGGTGCGGCGGGAGCCGGGGTTACGGACTTCAAGATTAGAATGTTCTGGGACTGCCTCACTCCCTGGCCTGAGAGCTGGTGTCCTATGAAAGAGTTGATACCTGTCAGGTGCTTGGAACAGTGCCTGGCATACAGTAAGTGCTCAATAAACATGGGCTTTTGTGGTATGTATCAGCTCTAGAGCTTGTAGCCAGGGATGTCTCCATATTCTATTCCAGTATCTTCTACCTCAAAGTGCATAAGGCCAGGAGTGCCTGGAATTCCAGCAGGGTTTCCTCATGCTTGGTGCGTCACTCCTCTGGCCTCTGCCTCCTCATCTGTGCCAGGAGGGTACAGGGTACACAGCTGCCCTCCAAGGCCCTCCAGTTGAGTTTGTGGGCAGGCTGTGGGTCAGTTAGGCTGTCCTCCTGTTTGATACAATGAGGCAGAGAGAGGAGGACAGGTGATACCAGGTGGAACTAACTGTGCTGGTGCAGCTCACTTTTGAATGCCACACTTTGAGCCCCCTCTAAGCTAAAAAGAGTCCTGGGTGTATGTGTGCGTGGGCAGGGTGTTGTGGGAGCCTCCTGGCTGGGGCAGGCTCTCTGATGTCTGTGTTACATTTCTAGAACTCATCCTGGTGCATGCCTTTCAGGTCTCTGAAGAAAGGCTGGCAGATCCTCAAAAGCAGAGACTATCATTATAATGGAAACTTGGACGCTTTCCAGAATCGTGTTTGTGGTGAAAATATTGAAGCAGGCAGGACAGGCACCCAGGTGCCTGGAAAATACCCCAACGTGGGCAAATAATTAGGTACAGGCCAGGCACAGTGATGTTTTTCCTACAGTATGCTGAAACTTGGTGGCTTAGCGTTTTCTCATGAAATGAAATATGTTCATGCTGGACCATTTTGTTCCCTGTGGTCAAAAAGATAGTGGTGCGGACGCTGGGGGGAGGCCATGCCAGGACAGGTGGTATCTCCATCCTTCCCAGCATGGGCCTGGGTCTCAGGAGAGCTTCTGTCCTGCTTTTCAGTGTCCTTACAGTTAGGTGTCCTGGGGACTGGGCCCAGGCATCTCTGCTGGGAAGTCAGAACCACCTACATTTCCAGTCTGAGAGGTCAGAAGAGGTGTAAGATGTATTATTAGCTCATCCTTCATGGATGGGTGTCCCCTTTCGTATCCCCTGTTAGCTCACTCATGCTGATGGGAGTTAAGTTCACTGTCACCTTCACGTCTCCGCTCAGGCAAATGTTTGGGGCCCGTGATGTGGTTGCAGGTGTTGGATCCTGTAGGCACGCGGCTGGGTAGTGCAGGTTGTGAGTTGAGCCTTCGACTCAGGTTTGGGTCCCTGCTGTGTTTCCTCATTCCCTAGCTGTGACCCTGAATGAATGGCTTAATCTTGCACCTTGGTTTCCTCATCTGTAAAATCGGGTTAATAATCTACCTCGTTGGGTGGCTTGAGTATTAGAAATAGTATAATTCAGGGTTTGGGGGAGATCCCGACGTTGAACCTCTTGTTTTGTTTTGTTTTTGGTGGGGCAAGAGTTCTAAATCCATGGAGAGGCAGAGGAGGAGGAATACAGGTGGGGGGGGGTCGAAATGTGATTGTTCTTGACAGAAGCTGATGTTGGAGAATGTGGCTGAGCCAGCGGGCAGGTGAATGGAGAGCTGGGCAATTAGGTAGACTCACCCACAGAGACGGAGGATGGCAACCTCTGCCGGGCCAGCAGCCAGTAAGGGGAAGTGCCTCCCCATGCAGAAAGACAGGGCAGGCTCTCATGTCCTGACCTTTCTTACACATTCCCAGGATGGCGTAGACACCGCCAGGCGTAGACACCAGGAGGGTTACCCAAGGGGAGCTCCCTCCATGTGGAAGGAAACATCCAGAATGGTCAAGAAGAGTAGCCCCGTGACAGGCAGTATGAATTGCTAGACTCAGTGACTGGCCCATGGTTGGGGACTGGCGAATGACATCTCTTAGGTATGCAGGTGTCAGGGGTGGCCAGCGCGTCCGCTAGGTGTTATCATCTGCTAATGGATATGACCTGGCTTCATATTCAAGAAGAATGTCTGTTTCTCACCTCTTGCAGAGCGTGGGAGCGATCAGCCAAGTTGAGACAGTGATTAGCTGTGGACCCCAAGGCTGCATCTAACTTGAACACAACTCAGAAGGGGCCGAGGCAGAGGCAACTCCTAGCCTGGGCCGGGAGAGCCGTTTCTTTCTCCTCTCCCCTGGTCCTCTGATATGACTTGTGTTCCTACCAGGCTGGATTCTGTCTTCACAATGAGGCCCTGGCCTGCCAGGCCTGGACTTGGCTGTGCTCGAATTCCCTAGCCACTAGAGAGGGGGAAGCCTCCTGCATCTGTCTGTCCTGCCCCGTCATCATGCCCCCCCGCCACTGTCACTGCCTTCAGGAAGCCTTTGTCAGTTACTCTTGTCTTCTTCCCTATGTGTCTCCCAACCCAACCTTCTTCCTCTGAGCTTCTGCAGTTCCACTCTGTTGAATGTCTCGACCTTGAACTCGTCCCGTGTTGTTCCATGTTACATTTCCCTGTCTGCTTGTCCCGCCTGGCGGACCCCTTTCCAGGAGGGTGTCTGGGCTCACGGCACATTCACATATCTGGACCGACGCCGAGTTGCGAGTGACTGTCGTTTGTTGAATTAATGCATCGATTACAAATTATTCTTCAAAGCCTCATTTCTCCTGGCGGTTTGATGCGGGTTTCTGAGTGTGAGTCCAGAAGACAAAAAAGAGCTCCAAGTTCGGTAGCATGGCACAGGGGAGTTAACACTTTTCATTAAATTTCCAAAGGAGTTGAGAACCTCATGTCATAACCTTGGATTTCCTGGCGTTAGGTTTTTGAACTATTGAAAGGTAGTAACCACAGCTTTTTGTGTCTTGAGAGTCTTGGGGGAAAATGTTATGGAAATTTGGTTGTTGTTTCAGGAATATAAGCAGGAGTCATCAACTCAGGCGAGAAATGTGGGGGCCGGGAGCGTTTCTCATAGCTAGTATAAATAGTTTGGCTTTAAGTTCCATGCTCCTTTGTTTGGAATGTAAATATTTGCATTAAAAATATAAAGTATGTCCTGGCATGTATTTTTAGGGACTATAATTTCCAAACCCCAAATCAGACTATTGGCCTACAGAGGATTCATTTTCTCTGATTTGTGAACCTGTTTATATAAAAAGAGTCTTCAGAATGTACACACCAAGCCCTGTTTGCTTTGTGCACAGAAACGATTGCCTGGATTACAAGAAAGCAGGGTTGCCCCAGGGAATGTGGGCTGAGGGGTTGTGTTTCTCTCCACACACCTCTGATCATTCTGTTGGGTAAGTTGCCTAAGTGTGGGGGGTGGGATGGGGGTGGAGGAGTTTTAGCCAAGGTCCTGTGGAGTCATCGGTGGGCCTGGCTTTTCTGTCCTTGGTTTCTTGGGCATCCAGGTGTGGGTTTGGCTGCAGCTGGTTGACGCCTGTGTCGTGTAACCTGACACTTGGTTTCAGAGCTCCTGTTGCTTTAGGAAGTTTTTTTTTTTTAATCAATATTTTTTATTATGATGTTGTGGGGTACAGTTAAGGGTTAGGTATACAAATACGTTTCATTCAGGCACCCTGTTGATAAGAGATGTTTCCCCGTCCCCAGACAGATATTTGCTACCGTTAATCCCATCTCCCTCCTCCCGCCATAGTTTCCCACCACTGTCGGTCATTTTCTTATAGTATTACATTGAATGTTCAAGGTCCATTATATGAGTGAGAACATGTGATACTCAGATCTTTGTTTCTGTGAGAGGTCACTCAGTATTATAGACTCTAGTTCCATCCAGGTGGCAGCGAAATTCATGATTTTGTTCTTTTTTATGGCTGCGTAGTATTCCATTGTGAATCTACAAGGAATTCAAACGTGCTGAAAAGAAAAAAACAAACAACCCCATTATAAAATGGGCAAAAGATATGAACAGACACTTCACAAAGGAAGACATCCGAGCAGCCAACAGACACATGAAGAAATGTTCAACCTCACTAATCATCAGGGAGATGCAAATCAAAACCGCACTGAGATACCACCTAACTCCGGTCAGAATGGCAATTATCAACAACTCAAAAAATAACAGCTGCTGGAGAGGGTGTGGCAAAAAGGGAACACTTCTACACTGTTGGTGGGAGTGTAAACTAGTGCAACCTCTGTGGAAAGCAGTGTGGCGATTCCTAAAAGCTCTAAATATCAACCTCCCATATGACCTCACAATCCCCCTACTGGGAATATATCCTGAAGAACTCAAATCACTCTATCAAAAAGATACCTGCACACGTATGCTTTAGGAAGTTTTTGAGGACGGGGGTTTTGGTGCCCTTTCTGTGGTCTGTGGAGACAGCAGGAAGTTCTCATTTCTGGTTCAAAGTTGAACTGTGATGCGCGGCTTTTGTGTCATATCCATCCCCTTTAGATGCTTGGGGCAGTTTAGCTTTTTACATCTTCTAGGAAGAGTGCCCAATCTTGGGGCCATACCGCCCTGAACATGCCCGATCTCATCTGAAGAGGAGCCCAGATTTGTCAAACCCTTGCTGGGGGTAGGATGTCATCCTTTGGCTGGCCCCAGCCTGTTCTCTCAGTAGTGAGAGGCTGGGGCCAGCGGGAACCCCTGGTATGGAGGAGGTTGTTCTTAAGGTCTGGGGCAGCCTTAGATGGAAACCCTGGCCCAGAGGCTCCAATGGAGAAAGCTGGCGACATGGAGGGTGGCTGGCCTGCTGGGGAGGCCAAATCCAGGCTTACCTCTCCCACTACCCTTAACCTCCCTCCCGTGATGAGACAAAGGGCAAATGAGAAGGGAGCCAGGGGAGTCCCAGGGGCAAGGGACCCCCAGGACTGATTTCCTGTAGGGCCCGGTACATCTTGTTTCCCAGCCAGCCCATAGCCCCTTTCTTGGGTGGGGTAGCTCCTCTTCCATTGCAATGAACGTTGATGCCTTAGGACCAGGACTCCTTGGGGCAGCAGGAGCCCTCCCATCTTTCCCTCCCCACCTCTCTTGCAAAGGGTATGGCATCCTGAGTGTCGGGGGTGACTGCATTTTTCTGCCCGGGAGCCTTTCCCTTCCTGGGGTCCTTATCTGAAGGCAACGTTGGGTGGGCTGAGTACCAGTGAGCCTTGGGAAGGAGCATCTTCCTGGGTGTGAATGGTGGAGACCCCCCCTGGTTGCCTTTTCTAGGGTCCCTTTAGCCAGACCCACGATGGTGTAATCCTCCCTCATCACTTACCATGGTTTTTAATAAACAGAATATGTTCCAGAAGGGCCACATCAGGCCAGTAATCCAAGTGCATTTATCCTGAAAGTCAGCGGAAATAGCCGCTTTTAGGACATGCTGAACTTGCCTAAGAAAGTTATCAGAAAGAATAAATTAGGGAAGGAAGGATGCTCCAACGAACGCGAACAGTATCAGCCTGACATTTTGTGTCATCCTAACTTTGCAAAGCTATTTATACCCACTCGATAGCAGTTTCAGTGAGAAATTAGTTTGGAGAAGATGGACCAAAGAGAAGAGTGGGAGCTTAGTGAATGTGAGATCCTCCTCAGAAACGTCTTCCAAGCTTGCTGGTCGACAGCTGAAAATCCAGGGAATCCTTTGCATTGCACACAATTTGGCTCAGAGAAGAAAAAGGATGTATTAAAAAGCAGATGAAACTTCAGTTGCCATTTGAGCGGGAGAAAATAAATTTGCTTTTTGGCTATTAAAATGGAAACGGATCAGTAGAAAAATGCAGGCCTGCCCATTTTTGAGTTAGCGGTTTTTTGGTTTTTTTTTTGTTTGTTTGTTTATGGAAGGGTGAGAAGATTTGTCCACTGAAAATCACCTTGGACAGCTTAAGAAGGCACCGAACTGTTTAGGGGCATACGTATGTATGTACATATGCATCTTACAAAGCTCTTATCTGACTTATTTAAAATATCAAAAATAGACTTTCTAACCTATTTCACCTATTCTTTTTTAACAGCTTTCTTTCTTTCTTTCTTTCTTTCTTTCTTTCTTTCTTTCTTTCTTTCTTTCTTTCTTTCTTATATCCTTCACAAACATACAGCTCATCCACTTGTATACAAGTCATGGTTTTTTAAAAGTATATTTGTATATATGTGCAGCTATCATCATGGTTAATTGTAGAACACATCATCTTCATCCCCCAGGCCTACACAACCCCAGATCTGCCTTTTGTCTCTGTCCATTCTGATTCCTCTGTTCTGGACTTTCGCGTGAACAGAATCACGTAGAATATTGCCTTTTGAGGCTGTTTTCTTTCCCTTTGCACAGCGTTTTCACGGCTCATCCATGCTGAAGCACGTGTCAGTACTTTATTCCAATTTACGGCCAAATGATGTCCCTTTGTGTGGATCGACTACAGCTCTGTATCCATTTGCCCACTGATAGATATTTGGGTTGTCTCTGCCTTTGGCTCTTCTGAATCATGCTGTCATAAACATTGGTGTACAAATGTTTTTTTTTTTGAGTTGGAGTCTCACTCTGTGCCCAGACTGAGTGCAGTGGCCGCTCCGGCCACTGCAGCCTCGACCTGCTGGGGTCCGGCGATCGTTCCGCCTCAGCCTTCCCAGTAGCCGGAATTACAGGCATGCGCTACCACGCCCGGCTGATTTTTTGATTTATTGTAGAGATGAGGTCTCGCTGCCCAGGCGGGTCTCGAACCCGCGGGCTCAGGCAATCCACTCACCTCAGCCTCCCAAAGGCGCGGGATTATAGGCTGTGTACAAGTGCTTTTTTGGTGTGGGCATATGTTTCCGTTTCTAGGGTTACGTTTGATGAGATGTTTTTTACTTTCTCCTGACGATAAAATTCATTCTTTTTTCTTTTTGCATGCTCTTTCTCTGGCCCTAGATTCCCAGTTGGGATCCCAAACCTGTTCTCAGTGATTCCGGCTGAGATACAGAATTGTCCCCGTTTTAGAGCTGGAAAGACCTTCAAGCAAACAACGTTCAGCCCCGCTTTATAGACGGGGAAACGGAGGCCCAGAGAAGCCACATATAGAGAGTTGGGATTTAATCCAGGTTTTTGGAGTTGCAATCTAATGATTCTGAACGTTCTCCCGTAACTCTTAGTAAAGCCGTCTGGTTGCCTTCTTGACTGGCGTGGGGCAATTAACAAAGGTGCGTCGGGCCGCCAGACGGTGGCCAGCTTGTCCTCTTCTCATTTGACGAAGGCCCAGAGTGTCTCACCCTCCACCAGCTGCCAAACAAGGACCGCAACTTGTGGCGCCAGCCTCTTTCTAGTCTTTTCCCCCCAGCAGAGAGGGAGATCAACTGCTTATCCGGGGAATAATTAAATTAGGAACCAATTCAGAGAATGAAATTTTATCTGATCTGGTCAAGCCCATAAACAAGGGGCTGTGATTATGACTCCAGGATATATTATGAAGTTGTTTGTTAAAGATTTATGCTGGGCTAATGCACTGCAAGAAATATGCAGAGACCAGGCTGGGAGATCTCCTGGGCCGGGTGTCTTGCCGGGACTGGGGGTGCCATGGGCTTTGTTCCCGGGTCTCATCTGAGCTCTGATGAGGTGAGTAGAAGGGTTTTGCGGCCAGAATGTTCTCTGTGTTTAGGAAAGATCCTCTGTTGTAATTCTCATGGATGCATATCATGCCATTATCACTGACATCCTGACACACCTTTACAACTGTAATAAGAAGTAAACTTGGCAGGACATTCAGTGGCTTTACATCAGGGGTGCCGCTTTGCAACCCCCATGGAGGCTTGGAAGGAGATGTGCATACTTTGGTCCTGCATCAGCTCTTATACATCTTATTTCTTGGGGAGGATGCTGGGCGTGTCTCTCTCTCTCTCTCTCTCTCTCTCTCTCTCTCTCTCTCTCTCTCTGTGTGTGTGTGTGTGTGTGTGTGTGTGTGTGTGTGTGTGTGTGTATACATGGACCTGCATTCGTGAAGCTCTTTAGCTAAGCAGCATTGATGGAACGTGACAGTGATTGTAATCCTCCTTCTGAGGAGAATGTCCATTTCTTCCATGGCAAAGATGAGGGACAGATAATCAGCACAGTGACCGCAGGAATGAGCCTCACTTGTCCCCAATCTGTGTTGAGACTTCGACTATGACTGTCTTTGGGTTTCATGTCCAGATTCCCTGGTTGTAACTAATGCACGTTTTTCATCACTCTGCAGCAACTGTGGGATTTTAGATCTATTTTCCTTCTTTCCAGAAGTAGCCCCATCCTCACCCCCCACAGTGGTCCAGGCCAGAGGCCTGGGAGTCTCCTTTGACAGCTAGCAGGTCAGTGCAGAGTTGCCTCTTATCTGTCTCTGTCACTAGAAGGGTATCTGTCCCTTCAGGTCAGGAAGTGTGTCTTATTCAACGTTGTATCCCCAGAGCCTAACCTAGGGGAAAGAATGGACAGATAGATGGACAGACATATGGATGGAAGGCAGGCAGGCAAGAAGACACTGGATAATTGAAAATCTTGACCCATAGTGCAGAGATAGCAAGAGACTTTCAGGTCGTCTATTTTGTATCTCCAGGCTGCCCACTTGCCTTTTGTAGCTAGGGAAACTGAGGCCTATGGAGATCAGTGACTTGTCCTGTTCCTTCAGCTTCAACAGTGAAGGACATTGGGAGCCTGACCCTTCAGTTTCGCCAGTGTTTCTGACTGAGGCTCTGCATGTCCTCTTGAGAGTCTACCTTTCAGTGGAAAGAACTCTTTGTTGAGAACCTGCTGTCTTCGGGCACGCTAGTCAGGGAGGGTCCCAGTGCTCACAGTGTATATGCTCACGGGAAGAGAGTGGACAAATTTACAAATATCAGAGGGCCGAGAGTTGTGAAGGCTGTGTGATAGAGTGGTTGGCTGGATGATTGGGGAAGGCCTTTGCACAGAGGTGAGACAGCCCAGCTGACCCTCGAATGATGAGAAGGTGCTGCTGTGTGAGCCTTGGAAGGAATGCTAAGCTGGGGGGTGAGAGCCCGTTGAAGGGATGGGATTCGGCTATGCTTGGGAGAAAGAGACTTAGTTTATGACACACTCTCTTCTGTCTTACATCCTCCAACTGTCATCTGCAGCTACGTCTTCTCGCTGACCACCCTGGTGAAGAACACCTGTTGAAACCCAGCTGGCCCGCAGCTGCCTGAGTTTCAGAAAACAGGGCTAGCACCCTTGCCGTCTGACTTAGGGTTTGGCTTAGGGGCAGAAGTTATTTTTATGTAAGTACATGCTTGGTTGGGGGTGGGCAGCTGAAACCACACTCGTAAAAACAAGATTGAAATAGGGCTGTTAAATCCCAAAGGTGAGCACAGGCTGCTAACTTGAATTCGGTGACAGGTCCAGGCAGCCCAGTTCACAGAGAAGAGTAACATGAGAGGGTCTAGGCATAGAAAGCGCTTTACTGGTGTGGCTTCTCTCTTAAACATTGCTCTCTCACTCTGGCTTTGACAGAGACCGACCCTTTCTCAGGGCTTGAACTTTCTCAAGTAGAGAGTCTTCTTCTCTCCCAGTGCTGTCTCCAATGTTTCTCTCCCACCATCAGTAAGAACCTCTGCTCCTTGAGGGTCCTACCATTGGTTATCCCTTTGTTGGAACCATCTCCCTCCCTCCTAGGTAGGGGACCCTCAGGTCCTGCCATCACTTGGTAAGTGTGGTCTCCGTGGGACAGTACTCTGGCCTCCCAGGTCCTTCATCACGACACCGTGGACCTTGTCATGACTGCTCCATCCGGCGTGTAGTCTGTCCTTGTTAATGACATGTTAATGCTAGGCTCTCCGTCATGAAAGCCACATCCCAGGCACCAACTGGTTAACCTGACACACAGTAGGGCCTCAACAGATGATTGTGTCTATCAACTATTTTAATATCTGTAGTCTTCTTTGGATATCCTTAAGGGTGTTACATTGCAAAATTTTTCCAATAAATATTTATGAATAAGTTGTAGCAATCATAGTCCTCTCCCTTTTATGTTGTTTATGATTAGCTTTTAAACTGTGGACCAAACATAAATTTCCCTGCCTTTTAATAAGTGGGGAGATAAAAGAAATAACTTTTTTCTTGCATAGTTCGATTTAGAATCATTCCAGATGTTCACTCGGCATCGCTTCCTAAGTCATGTGAGGCCGCACGCCTGGAAGCAGTGACCCTATTGATATGCTGAACACTAGTTCAGAGCCCCCTTTATCTCTTGGCACTCTTAGATGCAGCCTCGTAATTTTATTTTTTAACTTTCATTTTGAAATAATTTTAAACTCACAAGAAGTTGCAAAGCAAAACAAAACAAAACAAAAAACAACGAAATAAACACTATAGCGTTCCCATATGCCCTTCACCGAGCTTCCCACTGTGAGACCATTTCACTCAACCCTCGGACGTTATCAAAGCCAGGAATCTGACACTGGTACCATAAACTCAGCTGCAGCCCTTCTTCTGCTGCCTTCTAATTTTATTACACCCGGGGATGCACAGCACTTTGGAAGCATGTTTGAATCTCATACGCTCTAGCATTGCCACTTATCTTTTAGATTATTTTTGGATTGCTTCCAAGTGGCAGTCAAATAAAATTAATTTCCACCAGGTCAACAAATACCGGAAGACGCATTTCACATGTTCCATGGTCCCACATGGTGCTTTGTGGGTGCATTGTCCCTGGTGTGTGCACACAGGTAACCTCCCTCTCCATATCTCAGAGATTAGCAGTTTGGTGTGGTAGAACGTAGGACAGGGAACTGAGGAACTTGAGTTCTGATCATACATAGTAGCCAACGTGTATTGAGTACTTAGTATCTGCCGGGCTTTCTCTGTTTGGTTTAATTTAATATTCTCAGCGGCCCATTTTCCAGATGCAAAACGGAGTGCAGAAGGGTTCACCCTGTCCATGTTCCTTCCTGTAGCTTGGTGACCGAGTCGGGACTTGAACCCAGGCAGCGTGACGTCAGAGATGCTTGCTTTACCTTATAGGGTTCTCTCCTTGGCTCAGGCTTGCACGCTTCAGGTCTCAGTTCTCATTGACCACTCTGTGTCCTGGGACTGTTCGCCTGACTTCTCTGAGCCTCTGTTGCTTTACTTGCAACGTGAGAGGCCTGTCTGAAAGATCTGTCACATCCCTTCTGTTTCTGGGTGTGGTTGGTGTTATTGGTTAAAACAGTTCTACTTTTAGAGCTGGAAACACTCAAAGATCCAGCAAAATTTGTACCCTGACTCCTGGTAGGTACTTTGAAGGTTGGGAAAATTTCTGCAGCCTAATTTGGCTTGATGGGAGCCTCAATTCCTATTGAATTATGCTCTGGTGTATTTTAATTAAATCATCTACAAACTGATTTCGTAAAGAGGCAAAATCCCCACGTAGCGAGCTGTGCCATCTCCCCCTACTCCGTTCCCACCCCCCAACATTCAACTCTAGAGTCGAGTGATGCTCATAATAACCAGAGGATTGTACGCGACGGCTCACTCAGCCTCATGGGTGGCGTTAATTGTGCGATGCCACCAGAACGAGATGCGAGGGCATTATCGGCGTATACTTAATTGATTTTGCATTCTCCACAAAGGAAGGTTAAAATTAAGCTTGTTTGTAAATGGCGTTTAAACGGCGCAGGCTTGGGGACGAGTTGTGCAAACTAACAGAGCGGGGCACTGGTTGAAGGGCTTAATTTTCTCTTCAGGTGGTGGATGGAGTGCATCACTCAACTTAGGTAAAGATTTTCCCATTTAAAGGGGCTGAAACTGCGTAAGCCCAGCTCGTAAATTTTGCAGCTGAGACCTCCGCTTGAGTGCCTCTGGGAGGGCCTAGACTCTGGGGATGAATGTGTAATCACATTAGCGTGATAAATTAAAGGGCCCCATATTTTTTAAATCATCAGGCAGAGCTGCATTAGAGAAGATACTGTTACAGATCAGAGTTAAGATAAACAGGCTCATGGAAAGGGTTTTTGCTAACCTCACTCCTGGTACAGAATGGAAGATTGTGTGATTCTCATTCTCAAATACTCCTGGCAAGATCTCTGCTCAAACCGATGATGAACTTGAACCCGGGGCAGAATGCCATTTTCTAAGTGTTTGTGCTTTTGCTGTAACATATACCAGAAATAAGAACAGCTCTCTGGATGTGTTTTCTCTCTCTCCTTTTAATCCTGATAACAGGACTTTCTGGGTGTTTCCAGGACTGGCTATATAGTTTGCAGGGCCCACTGCATATGAAAATGCTTATTAACAATTATTAGAATTTCATAATGGGGGTAACAGAGCACTAAACCAAGTGTAGGGGGCTTCTGACCAAAGGGCCCTGTGAGATTGCCAACAGGGTTCATACCCATGGAACTGGCTCTACGATCTTCTATAAAGCTGATCCTAGACTAACACGATTAATAGCAACTTGTGTAACTCGTAGATTGTGAGCACCCCAGGGGCATGGGCTGCTGCTGAATCACCTTGGTGTGCTCTGAGGAGTTTGGCAGTTTGGATCCCGACCCAAGCACACACTTAGGAGATGCCCTCAGATCGGAATCAGCTCCTGGCGTGATTGGCCTGGTCTGCTGTTGGGATTTCACGTGGCTTTCTTAGGTTCCACGTTCAGGAATCCGGAATTGTTTACATCTGAGTTCCTCAGAATAGATGGGGACACGGACCAAAACTCTCTAATGCATCTCACTGTCTTGACAGCTCAGCTTTGAGAAGGAAAGGAAACCTGAAATGCAGAGCCCTTCTAGATTATGTGTGTAAGCACCCATTCCTGGCGATTTTTTTCTCTGAAATGTGAAAGGTCAATGAGCAGTGATAATCTAGCACCTCCAAATGGTTGACGTGTTTCTGTCTGGGGATTCAGGGGCCCTGTCGGTCATTCCAGTCACTCTGGACCATGGAGAATGACAGTTTCTGAAGCGGGGGTGAGGGGCACCACGCCTCTTGGTGAAAATCCAGCTCAGGGGGTAACTGTCCCCTGCAGCAAGCGGCTTAGAAGGGACCCCTTTTGTGTTGAGCCTTTGTTCTCTCAGGGCTCGGCAGCCCAGACTCAGTGGGTGCCCTTTTTTCCTCTCAGAAGCTAGTGGAGGAGAGAGAGGCTCCTCCCAGGCTGGCTGCCAAAGAGAAGGGAGGTTCCAGCAGAGGAGAGCCCAAACTTTTCAGGTTTCAAATTGGAATTGGGGTTCTTGAATGAGGATTACAGTCGCTTTTTTCTCGGGAGGGAGTGTGAGGGAGGGAAACTGTGCTCAGAATATGTCAGGAGAGCCGCCCAAGTCAGATAGATCTCTGCAGAGCGGCGTCTGGGGGAGTGACTGTGTACTGCTGCTAGATTTCCCTCCTTTTGTCCTCGGTTTGTACAGAGGTCACTGGAGATGTGAGCTCAAAGGGAGCCGGGATGCTGTGCTCTCCTTTCATTGTTATGAGTTGATGGGTCTGAATGGGGCTGTGACACTTGAAGAAAGAAAGAAGCCGTCTTTTATACCTCCTGGCTGGGGAGAGAAAGCAGGGCAGGAAGCTGGCAGTTCTGGAGGCCAAAAGGCTCCTGCGCTGTACCTGGGTTGTGGGGAATTGGATCCTCCCCACTATGGGAAGCTCAGCCAGAACCTTAACTTAGTCAACAAATAACAAATATGGCACCCTTCCTGTTCAAGCGAAGGCTGCTTTTATTTATTCTCCCTATTAAGAGATCGGCAGTCGTTTTTATTTTGAAAAGGAAAATAATAGGGAACCCCCCCCACCATATTTGCATTACTTAATGTGGGAGTCTGAGATAACTTGAATAGCAAGTCTGGCTTGAAACTATTAGAGAAAAAAGCTACACACACACACAGACACACACAGACACACACACACACACACACACACACACAGGAGAGAAGCATGAAAAGATGAATGTGCCAGAAGCCTTTCCTCTCTGTAAGACATCATTAACTCTACAGGGGCGGGAGCTTGTCTGTCTTTCCTGCCCGCTGTGCTCCAGGCCAGACACCGCCACACTCGGAGGAATCCGTTAATGAATGAATGAAGTAGGTATAAGTTTCATATCAGGTCTTGTGAATTGGCTTTTGAAACTAATGGCCTCAGATGGAAGGACTGTACAGGTATAAGAACATCATGCTGTCATGTCTGAGACATCGTGGTCAGTGTTTTCTGTAGCTCAGTTTGTCTGCCTTCCAGCCATGAGAGGTAGGTGGCATGATACCTGTTTATAGAGGGGGCAGAGGCTCGGAGAGGTTGAGTGGCTGGTCTAGGGTCACCCAGCTAGCCGGTATTTGATTTGAGGAATTGTCCCAGTCTCTTCTCTACTCTTTCTATGCTACAGGAGATGCCAGGGTTGGGGTGGATGGAAGAAATAACATTATGAACAGTCAGGTGTCTGGGATGCCTTGGTGTCCCCAATCTGTGAGCGCTAACCCACAAAGGGACACAGCTGGGAGTCAGTGGTGAATGAGACATGCCCTTATGGAGTTTAAAGTTCAGGGGGTGGATGAGGTGGAAACACTTAGCCAAGGGATCATTTAATCTCAGTGGTGATAAGTACTACAAAGGAGAGGCACAGAGGCGGGGGGTAATCTAGGAGTGAGTTTATGGATGCAGCGAGCCCACCTGCTGCAGGTGTGTCAGAGAGCTCCAGGTCACAATGGCGGAAGTTTGGAGGAGATGGGGGGAGGGGTGGCAAGGAAGCTCTGAATCCAGCAGGGAAGGAGGGGATGTGGACATTGTGTTGATGTTGGTCATGGTGAGCATCAGGTAGAAGTTACCCAAATCCCCAGTGAGGTGCTTCGCTCTGACACTAGATGCATCTACAAATAAAGAACTTTCTTGCCAGGCTGGAACTCGCAGGCTGATGGAGAGGTATCCAAAATCCAGTGAAGAAGAGCAGATAATTTGTCAGATGGGCAAATCTGTGTCCTCCTTCAGGAATGAGGGCCATGCTGGGCGGCCAGGGTGGCCCAAGACTCTGCGCCCAGGTGTTCCTCTGCAGAAGCTCCCTGCTCTGCATTCCCTGTGTCAAGTCAGCGACTTAAAGGGTAAAATACCCAATGGATTTTGAAGATTAATATAAAAAGTTGCAAAATTTTAATGAACTCCCTTTGTATCAACGACATATTAAAGTGATGTTATTTTGGATAAATCAGGTTGAGTAAACCATGTGAAAATTAGTTTAACCTACACTTAGGTACGTGGCTCCCATTCTGTTTCTGCTGGGCTGAGGCGTTCTCTTTTTGAGGTTCAGAGTGTGCTACCATTCTTGTTCCTAGAGACTGGGTTGATGACCACAGCTGGCCGACCCTCCCCACCAGGATCCCCACCCCTGCCTGCTGCTTGAATTGTGCTCCCTGCAATTGTGTGACACTCACTGTTTAGTGCCTCCTGCCCATGGCCTCAAGAGTTCCAGGGGTGTATTGTGTCTGTTTCTCTGCTCAGAGATTTGAGAAATTCTCTGGAAGCAGCTTGCCAAGTGGAAGCCTTCTAATGGCAGCAGTGTCAGGATTCGGTATCTTTTCCGCCCTGGGGACACTGGCCCCGCAGAGGTGAGGTGGACAGATCCCAGGATGGGGGAACAAGTTGTCTTCTCTGGGGGTGCAGGACGGTTGGCTTGCGTGGATCACACACGCTTCTGCTCTGAGAAGGTTCCGTGGAAAGAGACTGAAAAGACGACGTGGGAGACACCTCTTTCAAAGCCCCCCACTGCAGAGCGTTTTCTTGCCCATGTGCATCCTGCCTTAAGGGAACAGGTCTGGGATGTGGTTGGGGAGGGTCCGAGTCCACCCAGGAGGAGCCATTTAAGACCCGGGAAAGCCATCAAACCTGGCAACTGGAGGTCATTAGCTGTCTGACTGCTAGCTGGGTCGTAAAATGAGCCCTAAGTGGTTACGAGCTCTGTTAACCATTTTAAATGCACGAACAGAGGAGGCTTTTTGGTTTGGAGCCTCTGAAAGGAAATGGGCGTCATCTGTTGGGAGAATATTCTGCTTCATGGTCAAGGCGTGAGGGCCGGGCTGCTGCAGCTCAGTCATGCAGCCCTTGAACGGCTTGAGTGCCCTTTGACTCTTGGTTTGGTGAGTTTCCCTTAGCAGAAACTTACCCCCTACCAAACTTAGCTTTTTTATGAACTTTAAACAAATTGGAATTATAACATACATCAAAGAACAACTCTATTCCAAGTGTGCAGCTTGATGGGTTTTCACAAGCAGAACTCACCTGTTCTTCTGGCACCTAGGTCAGGCACCTGAAAAACACCCCAGAACCCCAGACTCCGTGCTGGTAATTAACCCTCTCCCAGCCCCGCCTAAGGGAAACCGCTATGCCGACTTTCGCAGGGTAGGTGGGTGTTGTCTGTGTTTCGTATTTTAGATGACTGCGATCGTGCAGTCTGTTCTCTTTTGTTTCTGGTTTCTTTTGCTCAACGCGGTGCTTGGTGAGACTCTTTGCCGGCGTTGCTTGTTCGTTTTCACGACTGAATTGTATTGTATTCATTCTCCTGTGGGCAGACGTGGCATGATTTCTAGTTCTGGGCTCTACAGACATAGGATGGGCATTCTGGCCCATGTCTTTTGATTAGCATTTGGATGCATTTCTGTTGGGCACACACCTGGGAGTGCTGGTCTTTGGGAATGAGTGAGTCCAGCTTCCATGGGAGCTGCCAGCTTTCCAAGGGACTGTACTGATTACCATTCCCACCAGAGGGTATAGATCTCCTGAAAGATAAGAGCCTGGAAAAAAAATGTAAGTTGAGACTGACTCCCCTCTCTCCCCTGCCCATTTTCTCAAAAAGAAAATACTCTGGAGAGATAACGCCTGACCCTTCTGGGGGTTTGCATGGCATGAATGAACTGGGACCAAGAAGAGAGAAAGCCCCTATGATGCCCCAGAAAAATGCCCCTGTCTTACAAGGATTCTGACCCCATGGTCATGTGCCACTCAAAGTCAGTCTGTATCTAAACTTGAGGTTGGCTTCTAAGAAGAGCCCAGAATCCAGCATTTTCGTTACCATGTTTTGCGTGTCTTCTTGCAATGAAGTCCAGTCTTCTTTGAGATGAAAGTGGCTGATCTGGGGTTCTCTCTTCCAGGAGGGCCCCGGGGCTACCACCATTTAATGGCTCAGTCAAGAAAGTTCTTGATTTGTAGATCTATCTAGTGTCAGAGCCAACTAGTTATGCCCAGACCAGCTAGACCTTCCCACCTGGTGTTCTAGATGGGGAAGGAGCTTTTCCTGCCCCCAAGCTGTTGTTCAGTGTGACCAGGGGTCCAGAGCCACGGGGAGAGGCAGCTGGTGTTTACTGAGTGTCTCCACGTGCTCGCAAGGACTCTGAGCACAGGTGTAGATGGGAAACTGAGGGAGAGAGGGCTGTTTTGTCCCTGAGCGGCAGAGTCGCAGTTGGGGCGTGTGCCCCGCACTGGCTCTGTCAAATTCCGACTCACAATAGTGGCGACCTCTGGATGGGAGGGCCGTCTGTGGCCGCAAGCTTGAGTCAGTCACCTGGGCTTGTCACTCGACTGCCTCCTCTACTTCCCCCAGTAGATCCAGTGCATCTGGGGCAAAGCTTGACGCTGTTTTTAACACGTGCCTTAGTTGAGTCTTAACATCGATTTGGGGAAGCTGTGACTTCCTGGTGCCCTTTGCTGGGGATGCTGGGGACAGAGGGGAACGGAGGGAATAAGACAGAGACCTCGAGCTTGAGGCACTCCTAGCCCCAGCAACTCTGGGTCCCAGCAGCTCTGGTCTAGATCAGCCCTGGGCCCCAGCAGTCCTGCGTGTTCTGCTCTGTGCTGTCCCACCCTGTCACCTGTGAAATGTGACCAGGACAGCCGAGGAACCGAAATTTTAAGTTTCATGTCTTTTTAATGAATCTCAATTTAAAATAGATACTTAATTTAGTGATCAGATAACTTTTTTTTTTTTTTTTTGAGTTGGAGTCTCACTCTGTTGCCCAGACTGGAGCGCAGCGGCCGCTCCCGGCCACCGCAGCCTCGGCCTGCTGGGCTCCGGCGGGCCTTCCGCCTCAGCCTTCCGAGTAGCCAGAATTACAGGCATGCGCTACCACACCCGGTTGATTTTTTGATTTACTGTAGAGATGAGGTCTCGCTGCCCAGGCGGGTCTCGAACCCACGGGCTCAGGCAATCCACTCACCTCAGCCTCCCAAAGGCGCGGGATTACAGGCTGAGCCACTGAGCCCAGCTGATCGGATAACTTTTAAGGATGTTTGAAACAATTTGGGCACGTTATTCCTTTCCCAACTATAATTTTTCTGAAATTTAGATACTTCTGATGAAAATTTAGCGTCCAAATTAAGATGGGCTGAAGTGAAAATACCCAGTGGATTTTGAAGATTGATAGAAAAAGTTGCAAAATTTTAATGAACTCCTTTTATATCAATGACATGTTAAAGTGATGTTATTTTGGATAAATCAGGTTGAATAAATGATGTGAAAATTAGCTTGACCTACACTTAGGTATGTGGCTCCCATTCTGTTTTTACTGGGCTGTGCTGCTATGAGGATTCTCTGTTTCCTGCTGGAGTTTAACCCAGAGTGCCAGGGAACTGGAGGAGCCCGAATTGAGCCCCTGTTGTCCCCCACTGTCTGGCTCACCTGGAAGCAGGGTCACAGACTCATGACACACCTGGCTGCAGATGGTCTCAAGACCACCTGGGGTGGGTGTGTTGGGTTGGCCTGTCCAGCTCATTGGGTTCCTTGCCCGAGGAGGGACACTGCCACTTCCTGCCAGGGGGTGCCTTGTCTTTAGAAGTGTCTTCTTGGATGCTCCAAGTAGGAGGAAATTGCTGAGCACGTCTCACCCTGGGTGACGCTGCAGTGTCATGTAAGGAGGCCGTGGCCGGCTGCTGGGCAGGGTGAGGACGCTGCCGTAAAATTAAAATTAAATTAAACAGAAGCAAATTAAATTCTCTAACCCAGTGGGGGCAGGGAGCACCTCCAAAGACTAGGGTACGGGAATGTGGCCCAGCAAGCAAACTGGGTTTCCTTTCTGCCTCTTGCCTTTGCCCCGCTAATTCTGGGGGAGGAGAGGGCGTCTGCACTAAGCCCCGTGGAAGGCATTCTGTGGAAGCTGGGCAGGGACTTGCAGGTGGACACGTTAGTGTGTCGGCAGGTTCCCTGGTTCGCCATCTGTTTTAATCCCCAGCATTGAGCCCATCTGACAAATTGTCTGCTCTCCTTCATTGGATTTTGGATACCTCTCCATCAGCCTGCGAGTTCCAGCCTGGCAAGGATCTCGTTTCGTTCACTGCTGCGTCGCTGGGCTCTAACTTGGCCCTGGCGTGCTTTAATAATAGGAGGGCTTTAATAATCTCTGCTGTCTGGCTTAATTTGGAGCGTGCTGTCTTAATCTGAGGGTCGAATATGACCCTCCTGTTATCCTCCCTGAATTATATCCCCAGGAGTGGATGTCTGCATTTTTCGTGGGAGGATTCCCAGAGGGCCCCTGGCTTGAAAGTGGTCTAGAACCTCAGGTCTGTTCTGTGCTCTCTTCTCAATCTCTAAGCACTGGGGTTTCCCCTCTCCCTCCGCCCCCGAAACTGTTTTTGGGTCAACACTGTAACTACTATACATTGCAAAAAGAGACCTTTTCCTTTGTGTAGAACTTTTCTCTCCAAAGCCTTTGCACAGCCAACTTATGTCATTTGCTCCTGACAACACACTGGATGACATCACCGATTTCATATATCCCCAGGAAATGTGTGTGGCCGCTTGTCCAAAGTCCTACAGCTGAAGGGAGGCACAGTTGGGCCTTAGATTCAGGGGAACTCCCATCTTGAGTTGACTTCTTCCTTATTATAATCTCCTACGCCTATTGCGTAAGTTCTGGTTTGGTCAGGCCCGAGGGACAGAAATGTTAAAGCCAGGCAGTGAGAGAGACATCTGTGTCCTCCTTGAGGTATAGGGGCCACGCTGGGCGGCTAGGGTGGCCCAGGCCTCTGCGCCCAGGTGTCCTTCCGCAGGAGTTCTCTGCTCTGCATCCCTGTGTCAAGTCAGTGACTCAAAGTTTTACAACCTGAAACCATAAACCTCGACTCGCCAGGCCACAGGCCCTGCACACTGCTCTGCCTCTTCACGGTTCTTCCTCCAAGTCACCCTTTGATGCTCACTGACCCTGATGAACCGGAGACTTGCCAGAGACCCTGTATGCCCCTGGCCCAAGTCCCCAGTCCCATAATTCCTGCAGTTGCCTCTCTCCTTTTGATTCCTGCCACACCTCCGATGGGGGAGGAAGCCCCGGGCAGCAGGGACTAACTTGAACTCTGCAAAACATTTACATTTGCTGGCTGTGTCGATAGTCTACAGGGCATGGATTTGTACTAGAGCCAAACCTGCAGAATTCAGTTGAACCCAATTCTCTCTGTATTCTGAATGTAGGGATTCAAATGGAATGTTGGCTTGTGGGAGCTTGCAGCTTTGCCCAGCGATGGCACAGTACAGACTGGCTGCTTCCTCGGGAGAGACCTCTGGAGAGTGACACCAAGACCCTGGATGTCTGTGCAGTCACAGGGGACCGCCTTCTTCACCTCTGAGCAGCAGCTCTCAACTTGCCCGGTCCTGTCTCCTTCATATCTGAACGTAGCTGAGCTCAGAGAAAGACATGCTCCAGCATGCTCTGGTTCTTTATGGCTGAGATTACTTCCTTCCATGCTTTCTTTGTGTTCTTGCAGTCCCAAATATCATAAGGCCAAACATTATAAAGTAATAATGATCCCATTTGTATGGATTGAATTTGCGTTTCTTATGAAAATCAAACGTTTTGCAGCGATTCGCGAGATAAGGTTTTACTCTAAAAATAACTGTTTCCTCTTTCTGATTTTTTTTTCTTTTTTAATTTAAGAGCAGGACTGTTAAGGCAGGTGATGAAAGCAGAATTTTTAATAAGAGCTTAGTGATGCTTTTCACAACTGGCTTAGAAGACATTAAAATGCATGCATTTTGATCTTCTTTTCAAGATTTGAATATGAAGGACTAGTTATTGCAACAGACAGTGAAGTAATTCATTTCTGATGCGTTTCAGTGAGCCAGCCTCCTGGACGAGACCAGAATAAAATATGGGACTGTGTGACACAGACCAGACCGGACCAGACACATACCCTGCCCGTTCGTTAGCTCAACACATATCAAAGAGCAGGTGGACATAGGAGTCACAGTGATGATAGCAATGGCCACAGCAAGGTTAACTCCCAACTATCCCCGCACTTGCAGGGCCTAGCTCCTTGCTCAGCGCTTCCCATAAATTATTTGATTCCTCCTGTGGCTCCATTTGACCAGATATCATCACTGCTGTTCCCATTTCTCAGATGAGGAACCGAGACGGGCTTAGTGCCAAGTTGTGGAGCCAGGACACGAACCCCTGCTGTCTAGATGACACATGTCCTCGTAACCACCACTCTGCTCCCGAGTGGTCAGCCCATCAGCCACTCGGTGTGGATACTGGGCTCCACCGTCCCCTTGGCTCTGCCTCTGACCCCCCGAGAAGGTGAGAGCTCCAAGCGGCTATTCCCGGAATTAGCCATATGCTCATTTTTTGCTTCAGTTATTCCACTAATTGAGGCAAAGGTTCTGGGAGTTTTGACATTAAGTATCTGGATAATTGCCTCAATGTATCATTTTTACTTTACATTTAGACACAACTTTGAATGAAATTTGAAAACCCAATTCTCCGCGGGGGAAGTGATATTAACTTCTGTTTCTAGCTTTGTTTCCTAAAGTACTTAATGGCTCAGGCTTCGAGTTATGAGCTTAATTGCCCAACACAGGCAATTTTCCAACCGCCAACCTCGATTTGGGGCAGATTTCCTGACCCTGGTCCTTGTCTGGGAAATGGGACCCTTAAACAGGATGGTCTCTCGGGTGCCTGCGTTTGGATCTGAGGTTCTGCTCTGGCAGCTTCCTTGCCCACCTGGATTGCAAGTCTTAGAAGCAGGACAGAAGTGTTGCACACACTGATTACTAAGCAAATTGGTCTGAATGAGCCCGGAAGATGCCTGCAATTTCAATGAATAATGTGAACGTAAATTACTAGCTAGAAAATAGCCACAGGAGAGACGTTTCTAAGAGCTTCATGCTACCTCTGGAAAATGTCCCTAATCTCTTCCTTGTGATCCCCAAGGATGATTTTAAGGAGGTTTGCAGTACGCTGCTTGCCAGGGTCCTGGTGTTCTCCGAGTAAGTTCGGGGTGTGGAATCCAGGGCACGGTTGTCACTTTGGTTTGGTGAATGCCCAGCTCAGCTCCAAATCCAGTCACTTACTCTGGATTGTACAAAAGGCTCCTCCACCCCCAGCTGCAAAGTCCCTTTGGGGTGAGGGCCAGTGGGACAAGGGAGATGGCTGAGCCTGAGGTGTGTACTGTCACCGAAAGGCCCTGCATGGTGTCAGAGAGATGTGACTGGGCTGGGGTTCGGTTTGTAAGGGAGGGAACCTGCCCCTCTGGGAGGGAGGTGAGCCCCTCCCCAAGATAAAAATGTCTTCGTCTCTTTTTAAAATTGTAAAGTGAACACTTTTGGCCACTTCCCTGGGGAAACGCGTCTGGGACGTGTCCACCGTCCCTCACTTTTGCTCAAGGTTTTGGGTGTGAAAACCTCAGAAACACGGAGTCAGCCGAAGACTTTTCCAGTGAGGTCGTCAACTGTGATGTCACCAGAAGGGGAAAATAATCCCAGCTGACGAACGTTTAGAGAAAAGATTATTGCAGATGGCTTTGTGACACCGTCAACTTGTTGTCCTCAACCAGTTGCATCCTGGTCAGGCCCAGAAATAGATGCAGAAAGCAGTGACTGAACATGTCCTTGCCCCTGGTGGAGAAAGATAGTCCTGGGTTCGAGTCCCACACCCGAAGTGTGTTAGTCAAAGAGGGTCGAGACACATCTGTCTCTTCCCATTTCAGTCATCTTCCCTGTCCCCTAGTTGGTCGATTCACAAGACTCTTCCAGCCCATCGCTCTAGAATGTGGTAGATAATTTTTTTGACCCAAAAAACTAGTCCTCCCCTAAAAACCAGGAAATCCCTCAACTTGATTAAATGAAGGCTATACCATAACTGGTATTTTATCTTTTCTGAAATGTAAAGAGAAGAAAATTCGCAGATGCCGCCAAAGGGTTGGGGGGCGGGGAGAATAAGAGAAAAGAAGGGGAATTCAGGTTTTAGTTGACTCTGAATACTTGATGCTTTTGAAACTTTTCCAAATTTCCTTTACGGGAAAGGAATGAAAGTGATCCAAAGTGGGGAGGGAGCTTTTTCCCTTCTTTTGTCCTGAGCTCAGTACCTGGGGTTTTGTGGCATGTGATGAGAAATTCTATTGACTGAGTGCGTTCAGAAATTTGCCCAATAGGGTTATAGGAACTGAGAACGGGTCAGCACAAAACAAAACGGAAAAAACAAAACTTCTGGCCACAGATAAGAATCATATAATTTACTGAGGCGTATCATTTTGGTGTGTTTTGTTAAGGGTGGAAGTTAATTTGGAAGAGGCAGGAAGAGGCTTTTTGGGTTGGTAGGAATGAGATATTGCCATAATTCTGGGGCCCTCAGAATTACCCTTGTTTCTGCTCCTGACAGGAGGTGGGGGAGTGGGGCTCTCTGTGGGTATCAGGAACCCCAGGGCCAGTGAGGCCCAGGGTCAGCCCACAAGCAGTCCCAAAGCCGAGTCTGGCTGCAGCAAGAGGCTGGAGAGTTACAGAGAAACGGGTTTCAGCGACAGGCTAATCCCAGAGGCAGAACCTGAAAACCTGCCAAATTTTAATTACAAAAAAAAACCCCAACAAACATTTATTGGAAGCTCTCCATTTGTGACTGTGCTGCATTTCTCTGGGTCACCTGCCACCCTTTCGAATTTTTTTCAAGAGATGTTCATAAAGATAAACAACAGAGCCTTTCTTGCCTTCACAGAGCTGATAGTCTAGTGGTAGAGGCAGATGCTAGTCAGACAAGCGCGCTTAGGTGGGAAGTGGGAGGAGCTGGAGGGATAAGGGCGGGGCCTGGTGTGGTCTGGGGGTTCAGGGAGGGGCCCCTTGGCTGAGGCCTGAATGGTGAGCAGGACTGAATGGGTCTAGCAGGGCCAGTGGTGTTGGAGAAAATGGGAACCACCCAGGGTGCTGGGGAAGACAGAGATGGACACACAGAAACAGACAGTGGCAAAAGGACAATACCAAAAGGGACAGTCATGCAAGGGAGGGTCAGATGTCCTCACTGATAGTCCAGCAGCTGAGAAGGGGCTGAAGCTGGGGCACCTGCCCAAGGACACAGAGTGGGTGTGAGTGTTTCATTGTCTTGTGGTATCCACTGGGTAGTAGGCACCACAAAACCAGGGACTTTGAATCCATGAATCCCCCTGGACTCCAAGTCCAGTGCTCCTGTTCTACTCCGCAGCCCCTGCTGCCTCTTTGGGAGGATGGGGAGAACATCGCGTGGGTATTTAGATTGTGGCGAGGAATTCTTACCGACTCTAGGCCGACGGGTCTGAACAACTGTGTGCTTTGACCAAATATTTATTTTTCTGAAACAGAAACCCAAGCAGTTCTCGATAGGAAGTCAGCTCCATGACTTTTTTTTTTTTAAGTCAATTAAAAAAAAAAATACAAGACTTTTTTTTGTTGCTGTTAACCCAGGAGGAAATCTGCTCTCTGCAAACAAGTCCCGACCTTCATAATGAGGCCTGAAAACTTTCCAGATCTTTAGGAAAAGGATTCCACTGTTCTGTGGTTAACTCGAAGAGGTTACTAATTTCTCATACCGTCGATCATTTGCTTGGTGGGAGACGGCTGAGCCGGAGCCAAGATCCACTTATTATTTTTCGAACAAGTTTTTTTATGAGCTTGTTTACGTAGAACCGGGGATGCAAGGCAACTCTTGCAGCTGCCTGACTTCACACATTGCGTCATGCCCTCCCTCATTCCCACTCTGCTTTACCTAGCCGTGCAAGGAGGCGTCCCCTCCAGAGCTCGCCGCTGTCTGTTTTCCTGGACAAGATGCCAAGGACAGGGTGCTGTCAGCAATGTCTCAGCCGCACTCTGGAGAGACACGGGTGTTCTTGGTGAACATACCTTTGTTATAATGTTTATTGAATGCTCCTCGCTCCATCTTCAAATACTGAAACTTGGATTTTTTTTTTTAAGTCATACCCCATCAACACTTCTTTACTTAATGGAGAGGAGGAAAGGAAAAAATTTACTTTTTGATTGAGTAGGTATATCTGTGTTCAGCGTCTTGGGTGACACGTCTATAAATAAATACTTGTTTGACCTATTTTGCTGGTGTGGGGAATCCAGATTCTAGTTGTGAGCAGGGTTATCAGAAACTGGATCTGTTTTCTAAAAATCTAAAAGGAGTCAAAAAAAAAAAGGGAGGGCCTGAAACCACCTTTTTTTTTTTTTTTTAGTTGGAGTCTCACTGTCGCCCAGACTGGAGTGCAGTGGCCGCTACCAGCCACCGCAGCCTCGACCCGCTGGGCTCCGGCGATCCTTCCGCCTCAGCCTTCCAAGTAGCCGGAATTACAGGCGTGCGCTACCACGCCCGGCTAATTTTTTGATTTATTGTAGAGATGAGATCTCGCTGCCCAGGCGAGTCTCGAACCCGTGGGCTCAGGCAATCCACTCACCTCAGCCTCCCAAAGGCGCGGGATTACAGGCTGAGCCACCGAGCCCGGCTGAAACCACCATTTTTAAATTTAGCTTCTCTGCATCTCTTTCCATCCAAAAGGCAGCTATTGCTTCCAGGCCTCCTGGCGGGACCAGCATCTTGGCCGTCATATCTGTGGAGAGGGACTCCTCTCCTGGCCTCTTCAGGGTCGGTCTTGTTCAGACACAGCTGCTCTGCAGCCTTTGCAACTTCCCTTCTCCCTGTCTTAAATATCCTGCCACCAAATCACGCTGGGCTGGGTCTTCCTACCCCAGGCCACAGCCCCCCCCACCGTTGAGCTTCCTGTTGGCAGAGATGCCAGGAAGAAGAGGAAGAGGAAGGAGGAGGAGGATGGTGCTGGTTGTGTCTGCATTCAGGTGATCCTCCCATGTAATCCCCACAGCACCCTAGGCGGTAGGTACTACAGTTCTCTCCATGTGATGGATGGCAAACTGAGGCTCAGAAGTGGACGGTAGCTTACCCAAGGGCACACAGCCGGTGCGCGGTGGATACAAAGCAGATGGGTGTATGTTTACATACCTCTGGGTTTGGGTGTGCCATCTTCGTTGTCCACCATGTGTTTCCTCCCCCCGGGAGTATATGCCCCCTCCTATGTACCCAGTCACCGCATGGAAAAACCTGGCCACCTGTGTCAAAGGCTCTTTGGGCATCAGGGAATACTCACAAACAGTGTCCTTTGGGGTCACAGTGTCCCTTTGGCTCTCAGACCTGGTGTTTTTTTGGGCTGTATGTGTTTCTAAAGGTGTATGCCCACTCCGGGAGTTCAGTGTTCTACACTGGGTTTTCCATTGCAGGGCAGTGGCAAAGAAGGCAAAAGAGAAAATCCTTCCTGGCCTCACTCCCAGGCATATTATTCAGAGTTAAATGGGAATGGGATTTTTTTTTAACGACAATCAAGCATTAGTATGTCTAGGAGAAAGATGTTATTAATTCAGAGATAACTTGAGGCATGAGGGGATAAAGCAAAGCAGAGATATAACTTCCCCCCTGGCCCTTTGCACAAAGCCCTTAGCCCAGCCGGTCCTTACCTTGTGCAGTCCTGTGGCCTCATTGCTGTTCCCCATTCCACCTGAGTTGACGAGGGAGGCGACAGAAGAGTAAACTGAGGCTCAGAGACGTGACGTACATCCTGGAGTCCTGCCCCGGTCTGTCTTGGATTTGCCACACCTTTTTTTGTATAACATTTATTATTGTTTCTTCTGGATTGTCTTTGTGGCTTCGAAAGACAGTGCTTACTCTATGTAAGTAAAATTGGAAGTAAGATAGAGATGTGCTCGTGGAAAGCAAATTCCAGATTGTAGACCACAGGTACCCACAGGAAGCTGTTTGATGAGTGAATGCACGTGTCCTCCTCCTGATGAAGTGAAAGATGGTATGGACCTCAGCTTGTGTTGAAATCCAGCTCCGCCACTTGCTTGCAGCGTGATTTAGGACGAGCCACTTCACTGCCCAGAACCTCAGTGTTTTTTTTAATTCGCACAGTGGGGTCATTACACCTACCTTTAGTGTTGCCTAAGTCAGGAGTGGATAAGATGAGATAGGCTTCCCGCATAGCGCCTGCCACAGGACGGCTGTTCGCAATCGTTCCCTTTCCCCTTCCTACATTAGTGCTTCTCCAAAGTTTCTTGTTGGGAGCCAGCCTTGGAGGTTTACTTGATTGACAGGGTTCGGGTGGGCCGAAGACCCCGGGCCGCAGGGCGAGCCCAGGAAGCTGAGGCCCTTCTGTCCTTTACCTTTGTTGTTTGATATTGCCGAAGAATTTTGTGTAGTTGTGGAAGAAGAAAATGGCATGTTTATGTGAAGTGCTCTAAATTATTACTGCTTTTACTAATCATTCCTCTTTATTAAAAGGCTCACTCTTTTTTCATTGTGGGTCAAAACTGTAATCAATCATAATTTTCCTTTTCAGGTTGCTCTAGTTCTCTTCCAATTTGTTTTAGTTTACCTACTGGTTCAGAACGCTCTCCTCTCATACCAAAATGTTTGCCTTCTCGTATTAAGGGGATGATAACTGACACCCCCTCTGGTCAAAAGGAGACTCGAAATATCTGGTCCCTTATCCTATTAATGCCTGGAGATTTTGAACCCAATAAAAAAATAGAGGAGCAGCACTCCTCTGAATTTCCTACTTGCACAGCTCACAGGGAACAAACTTCAAATACCGAAAATGATTGGTTTACGATGCACCCTAAATTTGGATTCCCTCCTTGAATATATTATATATTATATATATATATATAATATATTATAATATATATAATATAAATAGTTATAATTAGTTAAAACTATAAAATTAAGTAAAAACCTTAACATTAATTTTTATCCTAAGTCAGTGAAAACAGTGTTATAAGTCACCTACATAACTCCTAGTAAGTGTTAGAATTTATAATGAATTTATAATGAACCTATTATAAACTTGTGCTTCTAAAAATCCTTATGTCTAAACACTAAACACTAAACACTAAACATTAAACTGCATAGTTCTAAATCAAATAAGGAGTAGATATACTCATATCATTTATTACTTAAGCAATGTCTAGTAACTTATAACCAAGTGAAATAAAGCATTCTTGATGTGCTTCAAAGTTTAACCCTTGCATATGTTAGAAAAGGCCAAGTGGCATAGTGGGAAAAATGGAAAAATAAACCATAATGTTTCCAGGTTAACTGGAGCACTTCACATAAACATACCATTTTCTTCTTCCACAACTGCACAGAATTCTTCGGCAGTATCAAACAGCAAAGGTGAAAAACAAAAGGGCCTCAGCTTCCTGGGCTCGCCCTGCGGCCCGGGGTCTTCGGCCCACCCGGACCCTGTCAATCAGGTGGACCTCCAAGGCTGGCTCCCAACAGTTTCTCTTAGTGCTCTAAGGTAAAGGCGGTAAGACCTCCCTGGGCTCCCCCCGGCTGGCCCCAAGTAGCCTAAGGCCAGCAAGCCAGGCTGAGGCTCTGTGCATGTTTTGTATTATTTAGTAACGTATCTGGGTCTAACTTAATTTAAAAGCAGTGTTTTCAGCGTTTAAATATTTTAAACATGGAAGCTTCAGTTTGTCTTGCAGCTTCTTGTGGTCCCTGGTACACGACCCCCCTATACCCCTGGGGAGCTGGCACTCCTCTGTATACCTTGTGGAACCCGGCACGTCCCCTCATAGACCCTTGGGGGCTGGCACTCCTCTGTACACCTTGTGCCACACCCCTTGTGACCTGTCATACCCCCACGCACTCCTGGGGGGGCTGACACTCTGTCTGCACATCCCTGGGGTCTCCACGCCCAAGCTGGGTCGGTGCAGGAGGGGTTCTCCTTTGCACCTGCCACGCCTAGTAGAGGCTGAGTGTGTCTGGGGACAGACACCGAATGTCAACTGCAGTTGACCCCCTGGAGAAATCCCCCCTCACCTTGTTCTGCAACTCTCCAGGGGATATTATAATTTCATCCAGTTGCTTGCTGTTGCCATCGAAAAGAAGTAAGTTCCAGTGAGGCAGTTTCAGGCAGTTCTTGTTCCAGGGTTAACCGGGCTCTTATTTTGCTTATCTCTGGAAATGAAACAATGTTCGAAACGATTGGATCAGGGAGGCCATCTGGTGGGGACGTGCAGCTGCTCCCCTTCCATTGTTCCGCCTGTAATTTATTCATTCTGGGGTGCTGATGTACATCTGCACGATCGGCATTCGCAGTTGGTTTTGAACGTGTGAGCTGTGTGTCTGTGCGAGACCTTTCTTCCCTGCCCGTCCTGAAGGACATCCGGGCTGGGCATCTTCCGCGGTCGTGCAGCCTTTCTGTCTTCCTAAAGCCAGGTCAGCGATGGCACGAGGCCTCTGGGGACCCAAGGGACAGAGCCAACCTGTGCCTTTTGGCCCTGATATCTAGTCTTGGTGCATTATACTCTGGGCCGCTTCTTTTTTTTCATGTTCCTATTTGGAAGACAACTAGAATGTACTGCTCATCTTTGTGGTCCAGATGCACATGACAAAATGATTCCTGCCTGGAAATGTGTCCCCATCTCCCAATGGTTAAGTTTTTTTTTTTTTTGGATTGTGTGCGAGTGTGTGTGTGTGTGTATGTCGTGTGCTTTGATACAGGATCTTGCTCTCTAACTCATGCTAGAGCGCAATGGCACGGTCACAGCTCACTATAGCCTTGAACGCCTGGGCTCAAGAGATCCTTCTGCCTCAGCCTCCCAAAGTGCTGGGATTATAGGCCTCTAGTCGTTAAGGTTTGACGTTACAGATGTTTGAACCCTTGAAAGCATGCAAAAAGAATAATAACAAAAGCCGGGCTCGGTGGCTCAGCCTGTAATACCGTGCCTTTGGGAGGCTGAGGTGAGTGGATTGCCTGAGCCCGTGGGTTCGAGACCCGCCTGGGCAGTGAGACCTCATCTCGACAATAAATCAAAATGAGCTAGGCGTGGTAGCGCTTGCCTGTAATTCCGGCTACTTGGAAGGCTGAGGCGGAAGGATCGCCGGAGCCCAGCAGGTCGAGGCTGCGGTGGCCGGGAGCGGCCACTGCACTCCAGTCTGGGCGACAGAGTGAGACTCCAACTCAAAAAAAAAAAGAATAATAACAAAGTATATCAAACGTTCCGGGTTCCTGAGATCACAGAAGCTTTCCACCTCTATTTTAGAAGAAGAAAATAAGGGTCTAAGTGGTAAGAGGGTTTGCCCGTGGTCATGTGGCTAATTAAACGATACGGCCAGTGCTCGGGGTAGGCCTTTGAATGCCCAGCCCATCTCCAGGCTGGTGTATTCTCCTTTACTCTATAAGTTATACAGGAGAGGAGGTGTGTAGCATTCAATTATCTGGGCCACAGTTTCCTCATCTGTAAAATGTTGATAATAATTGTACTTTTCTCTTAGAATTTTATAACGTTTAAACAGAATAATCTATATCAGCCCCAGCCTGGTGTCTGGACCCAGGAAGCCCTCAGTAGATGTTAGCCGGTGTCCCTCTTGTTCCTGCTACCACGTAGCAAGTTCAAGGTATTTGCTAGAAACTTTCCATGCCTTCTGGAGCTTGTTCCTTTACTTATGAATTTAAAACTATTTTTTGAGCACCCACTTGTGCTAGTCGGGGCCTTTGGACCCTGGCCTTTGGAGAGCTTGCAGTCCAGTCTCACCGCCTCGCCTGGGAGATGGCAGGGGCGGTGGTGATGGCTGCTTTTGCTGGTCCGCGAGCCTCAGGTTCTCAGCAGGTTCCCCCAGAGCTGCTGCAAACAGCTTTGTTAGCCTGGTGCAGGAGAGAGTCCACAGGGTTTGCAACAGGCCTATGGTTGGATTTGGGCCCCACCACGGGCTAGCCACGTGGCTCGGCATGGTCTTAACGCTGCTGTGCCTCAGTTTCCACTTATGACTTGGGGATCCCCGTGCTGACCTCAGAGGGTGCCTTCAAGAAGGAATCCAGCATGACACCCTGCAGGTAGCTGACACTGGGCTACCGTTCATTTCCTTCTTCTTTCACCAGCTCTGGGGTCATTTCAAACCCTAACCTGAGTCCATGTGTTGCCTTGAAATGCTTTTCAGTTATGAGGCAGACCTGACTTTGTTCCTCAGAGCCATTTTGGTGGACGGGTTTCACGGCAAACGACAGAAGCTTCTTTTGAATGGGTTCTATCTTATTGGGAAACCTCAGTAGGTAGTTATAATATATACAAGCTTAAAAAAATCTATACCTATATCAATTTGATTTACTACTGGAAATCATCAAATGAGCACTCAAATAGCTTTTCTACCCACTTGGTTTCAGAAAAAAAAAGTATTGATTGTGTCACAAAGATTTTTAGAGTCTTTTGTGCACATTGAAATTGTTGGGGGAGAACTGCCACGTGAACATATTTGAAGTCTCTGGTCCATGCTGCCCCTTTGCTGAGAAAACCTGATTATTTTGTGCATTTCAGAGAGACTGGGACATCTGGCTGTGTTTGGCCCACATCTCGGGTGGTTGCACAAGGGAGCTGGACCAGATGCCCCTGGTGGAGGGCAAGCTATCACACAGAAGATGAAAAAGACCCCGTTCTCTCCCTTCTGTGGCAGAGGCTCAGGCTCAGTGAGGCCCTGCTGTTGTTAGGATGCTTTTTTGGCTTTCTGGAGCAGGCCTGGTTCTTCTGCAGATTTGCTGGGGCTGGGTGGGCTTCAGGACTGTCCTTGACATGGGATCTACAGTCCTGAGTATGGTGGGCATTTTTCTGGAGCCACTGTGATGCCTAGTGGGATGTGGTGTATTGCTCTATGAGTTCTTGATTTCGCCGCAGAAAAGAATTTCAGAGTGAATCCCAAGTGTTACTATTATTATTATTTTGAGTTGGAGTCTCACTCCGTCACCCAGGCTGGAGTGCAGTGGCACGCTCACAGCCACCCCAGCACCGACCTGCTGGGCTCTGGCAATCCTTCTGCCTCAGCCTTACAAGTAGCCAGAACTAGAGGTGCCCGGCTAATTTCTTGATTTATTGTAGGGACGAGGTCTCACCAAGTTGCCCGGGCTGGTTTCAAACTCGTGGGCTCAGGCAACCCACTTACCTTGGCCTCCCAAAGTGATGGGATTATAGACTGAGGCATCGAGCCTGGCCCAAAGTATTATTTAAGAAAGAATGTATTAGAAAGAGAAAGGCATGCTTGAGGAAAGCATGGGTGCCTTAAGAGGAAGTGCATGTGGCTGCCTTTGACAAGAAGTTTTATATAATTTTACAACAAGGATTAAGCAAACCTTGAGCTATGAGAGGTGGACTGCAGATATCTGGTCATGAGTTTTGATTATCATCCCTCAACCTTCTAAGGTCACAAAGACCTTCTAAATAATGAAAGTTATTGCCTAGCTGGATTTTGGCTTTTTTAGAATATCATGTCTGTGTTTTGGCTAACTCCTTGTTGTTCTGAGATTTACTACACCCATAGATTCACATTTCAGCCTGCAAAGTGGTCAGGTCTGGTATGCCTGGTCCATTGGGTGAAGGCCGTGTACCGAAAAGAAAGCTGTCTGAACGTTTAGCCTATTTGAATTTAGACCTGTCTGCAAGAAACTTACTTACGTCTAAACTGCACTGACTCACCTTCCTCAGCTGAAGCCCTTTGTTCTAGAGTTAGACCTTGCACAGAGTAGGTGTTTGAAAAACATGCGCTAAAGTGTATGGGCCACTGAGCTGGAGAAAATACTGTGTGTTTTGTATGAATTATCGGCTTATAAAGCAGCACCTGCGGTTGAATGCTCACTGCAAAACCTTTGGCCTTTGAGCAGCCCTGGAAGATGTAACGGATGAAGATAATGGGTTTTTATTGGGGAGAAATTAACCTCAAATCATACATCCATGAGTGTTAGGACTGAAACAGGTAGGCCCAAGTCCAGAGAGATGAAATGACTTGCTGGTGTTGAGGCCATGGCAGTTGGCCCCCTCACTGAAAAAACACTGGCATACGCATATTGATTAATAGGAGAAAAGGCATACACATTTTATTTAGGATGTGCACACGGGAGCTTTAAGAGTGAAGATTCAACTTCATTCTTTATGTTATAGCAACATAAATACCATCTCAGAGTTATAGACAGAATGGGGGGTTTGTATTTTGGTAAAACAGGTTATGAGAGACGGAGGAAGAACAATGTATCTAAATGATTAGAAGAATGAATGGATAGGGAAAACAGAGAGTGACTTGTAAATGCAGTAAGTCCCCTACATACGAACCTTCAAGTTGTGAAATGTCAAAGATGCAAACGTGTGTTTGCATGTCCAGTCACGTAAATTAGTTTATGTGTCTGGCATACATCGCCACGTGCTGTACTGTAAGATTAAAACTGTTTTCTTTCTTTTGTGTATTTTTAATGTATTATTTGTGTGAAAAGTATTATAAACCTATTACAGTACAGTACTATGTAGCCGATTGTGTTAGTTGGGTACCTAGACTAACTTTGTTGGACTTATGAACACATTGGACTTCTGAACGTGCTGTTGAACGAACTCATCCGTACGTAGGAGGCTTACTGTAGTTCTCGGAAACTGAGTGAACCTGAGTGACAGGCATTATTTTGTAAAAGGATTAGGCCAGGGTTGATTACATTCTCCCTCTCCTTTTCTGTAATAGATCATGAGAAAGCTGTGAAGGGAAGTGAAGATAATTATTCTCCGTCGTGGGTCCTTGTGGACTTTATGAAGATAGGAGGAAAGACTTTTCCGAAGCCTGTTGATTTTTAAGGTTTTTAATTCAAAATACTCATTATACCAGGGAGCCATATGTTGGGGTAAATTTGCCTGCACTCCTTCACTGGGAAGGTGCTTTTTTGGCTGTTCTGAAGTTTCAGAATGCAAATCGTCATGGAAGCCACCACCTGGTGCCTGGGCCGTGGTGTGTTCAGCTGGATCCCCGGCTCGTCTCTATAATGCGCAGGAGTGAAAACGGGGTTGGGTCTGCGTGCCGGGGCCTGCCTTCGGTGGGTGGGGCCGGTTCCTTTCCCCTCCACTGTCTCAGCCGCAAGGTTACCGGACATGGGACCCGTCCTGCTTCCTCCCCCCCACCATACCTTGCTTTCTGTCCTTCCCTCTCCCTGCCCCGGCTGGCCCCTGTGAACCTCTGTTCTGATCCCTTGTCTCCATCCTGGTGTTTTACCCATCGCCTATCACGTGTCCCCGCTGGAGGAGACAAGCCTGAGTGATGAAGAGAGTCTGAATTGAGACAGTTTAAGACTCAGTGCCCCAGGCCGACAAGGCGCTCAAAGGAGATAGAAGGAGGTGGCGGGGAGTTTCATTCCATCATCCGCCTCCTGGCATGCTTCCCTCGCCTTCCTGCCTTGTATCTCTGTGTGAGACTGCAAACCTGTGTTTTAGGAAGAAATTCCTGCAGGGGCCGGGAGGGGGAAGAAACGCCAGGGACCCAGATGAGCCGTCCGAGGCGCGGCCCGGGTGACACGGTAGAGGTTAGGATGGTCTGCCCTGTTAGGAGCAGGGGAAGGTTGGGTGTCAGGTGCCCTGGGTCTTCTGCCCTACCCTTTGGTAATGAACTACATGTCTCTGGAACTGTATAGACCACACTGGGCTTCAGTTTCCTCTGCGTAAAAGGCGGGAGTGGAGGAGTAATAGCCCGCAGGTTTGCACAGCTGGGTTGATGGTCCTCTGGTTTTGATCTGGGTCTTGCTGTGCCCACCATTATTTTTGAGGTGTTCCAGATTCTTATTGTAGATGACTCTGCAGTAGAAGTCCCCAGAAACCACCCCCATCTTCCGAGTTTCACCACTCCCACCTGCACAGAAATGGCTGGTTTACTCCAGACCTTTGGGGACGGGCATGCTTCTGGAAGATCGGCCTTGAAATAAGTTTTGGATGGGCACAGTCATTGGGAAAGGGCTGAGCTTTACCAGGGTTGTACCCCCAGCTGTGCTGGGCTCGCCAGAGCTACCGGCCCTGGTGATGGAGGAACCCAAATGATCCCAGTTGGCTCTGCTTTTTGTTATCTCGCTTCTACCGTCCAACTCGGGTGTTACTTCCTACGGCTGTGTGGCCACCTGCCTCTTCTCATGTATCACGTCAGATTAGTTTTAGGCAGGAAAGTCGGACACCTTGGCTTAGAATTTGATGTGCATTGAAAGCAAGTAGCCCAGGAGTGAGCACCAGAGGGCCCCTCCAATGACAATGCAAATGACCCACTTAATTTATTGAGGGGCAGGGAGACCAGTCATCACCTCCACCCGCCCTCCCTCCTTTGGGGAGATCTAGAAGCTAAAGCAACACCTGGCAGATTAACCAGAGAAAAGCAAACATGTTTTACTGGTTTTACGTGGACATGGGGCTCTTCGTAAGAGAGGAACGCCGAAGAGGTGGCCAAAGCAAAAGGGTTTTCGACCTTTTAGAGAAAGAACGAAGTGTTTGAGAAGAAATGACTAGACAAAGCGCGTCTGCTAGGAGCAATGCATTTCTAGGGCAGTCACTAGGAGAGATATGAAGGGTGTAAAGCAGGTGGAAGAAAAGAGCTTCTTCTGTAAGTTTTATTCGGCTCCACCGCAGCCCCCAGCTCCCAATTTCTGGTGATCAGTGCTATTTTTCCTCCCTGGGACTGGGTGGGTACCCCTCCCAGAGAAGCCCTTATGGCTTTCTGCCTGCAGGAAGAGACCGATCAACCTGTCTTTTCTGAAACTGCAGTTTCTCTTGTGTTTTTAACTCGAAATAATCACCGTACCAATTCGTAATCGTTTGGGATGGCATGTGCTTCGTTCTCCAGAGGCCTGCAGTGTCCCAGACTCTGGGTTAAACATTCTGTGAACATTACTTCATTTCCTCTTCCAGTTCTCCCTGGGAGACTGAGATAGTTTTATTCTCATTTTACAGGTAAGGAAACTGAGTTACAGAAGGGTTAAGTTAGTTGCCTAACCTGGGTCCGATTGAAATGCAGGTGCTTGGCTGGCATAACTTCTTATTTTGACGGCTTGAAAACCGTTTCTGGCTTTCTTTCTTTTTTTTTTTTTTTTTTTTGAGTTGGAGTCTCACTCCTTTGCCCATGCTGGAGTGCAGTGGTGCGCATGCTCACGGCCACCCCAGCGTCAACCTACTGGCTTCTGGCGATCCTTCCGCCTCAGCCTTCCGAGTAACCGGAACTGCAGACGCGGGTAGTGCCCGGCTATTTTTTATTTTACTGTAGAGACAAGGTCTCGCCAAGTTGCCCAGGCTGGTCTTGAACCCGCGGGCTCAGGTGATTCACTCGCCTCGGCCTCCCAAAGTACTGGAATGACAGGCTGAGCCACCGAGCCTGGCCTCTGGCTTTCTTACAGCCCATCTTCCTTCCAAGTTGAGCATCAGGCAGTTCAGGATGCAGAGGAGGAGCCAGATGCATATTGTAGACCCCTAGATCTCAGGGAAATGCCTGTTTCTTATGGACATGATTTATGGGGTGGAATGGTAGCTTGGGCTGCAGGGTCACCATGATGAACTGATGATAAACTTAATAAGTTTATGATGAATAAGGCCGATGATAAACTTAACAGAGAGTCAGCTACACTTTAAAAATAGCTGTAAAAAACCGCCCGAGTTTTGTGTGTGCATATTTTAGGCCAGCCAGGAAGATCCTGCAGTTCATGCTTTTGAGAATACCTGTTGTAGACAAAGCACGGATGAAGTGTCTCAGGCACCAGGAAAGATGAAATCTGGCAAGGAAACCTGAAGGATCGGATTACAGGAAGGGCTTGCTCAGGGAGAGGAAGCGAGGAAGAAATTATAGCAACTCTGAAAAGAGACAAGGAGGAAGTCCTCTCCATCGGAGGTGGGGGGGAGTTGGGCCAGTTGTCTGGATAACTAAAACAAAACAGCTGTGGTTGTCATAAACACACACTTTGTTAGAAAATAGCCTGGTGTGTGATGTTTGGGCCATTGTGTCTTGATTTGGGAACAGCTTCCGTCTGAGTTTCCAGCATGGCATTGGCATCTCTGCTGCTGGTGTTAGCCGAGAGATTCTTTAAGGAAAAAAGCGCTGATTCAATTGATTCACTGGCTCTTCGGATGGATTGCTTTGGCCTGAATTGTCAGGATTCATTTTACCCATACAAACATACTTTTGGGAACTCCTAAACCTGCAATTATACCGGTTTAACTTAGTAACATCTGTTGTTCGGGCCCTGTAGAAGACTGTTTCAGTTAGTTTTTGTCACCTAATGAGCCACTCCAAAACTCGGTGGCGTAAAGCAGTGGCCTTTTATTATTTTCTCCTGTGTCGGTGGGAATTGGCAGCAGATCAACTGGGTATCGGCGGCTCCGAGCGGGCTCAGCCAGGTGGTTCTGCTCCACCTGTCTCACATACTCCTCCTGGCTGAGGCATGCCTTTCCCATGACCATGGCAAGGGCTCAAGAGGGCATGCACAGCTTGTCTTAAAGGCCTGGGCTTAGGACTGGCATGTGCTCACATCTGCCTCATTCTGGTGGCCAAGGCAGGTCACCCAACTAACTGAAGGGTGGAGGAAGATTTCACTCTTTTAGTGGCAGGAACTACAAAGTCGTTTGTCATGCAGTAGCCTCAAATCTGAGAGCGCTCGCATGTAGTGTTTACCTATTCCAAAGGAGTCATCTGGAGGTCCAGCAGAGAGAGACATCGGTTTATTAAAACTTACGGAAGAGCACTGATGGCGGCAGGCCGGAGAGGAAACCGCACCTCGGGAGGGTACAGCAAACAGTTTTCTAATCAAGCGGGCCGATTATTCATTAAGAGTGACGACTAAGCTGGGCTCGGTGGCTCAGCCTGTAATCCCGCACCTTGGGAGGCCTAGGTGAGTGAATTGCCAGAGCCCGTGGGTTCGAGTCCCACCTGGGCAACTTGGCGAGACCTCATCTCCACAATAAATCAAAAATGAGCCGGGCATGGTAGCACGAGCCTGTAGTTCCAGCTACTTGGAAGGCTGAGGCGGAAGGCTCGCCGGAGCCCAGCAGGTCGAGGCTGCGGTGGCCGGGAGCGGCCACTGCACTCTAGTCTGGGCGACAGAGTGAGACTCCAACTCAAAAAAAAAAAAAAAACCAAGAGTGACGACTACATTACCTTTGGGTTTCCTTTGCTCGGTCACTTGTATCCCATGAGGGGTCACCCGCATCGCATGACTGCTCACTGGGAATATGCGCCTATCTGTCAGAGACCAGCCTTGGCCAGAGGCTGCTTCCTGAGGGAGTGGGGAAGAAAGAAGCCATGCATAAAGGAGACAGGGGAAACAGTCTACGTCCGGACCATATTTCGCATCATTCATTTGGCAAAGACTGAATACAGGGAACGACAATAAATTGGGACCAGTAATGCAATGTGTCATAAGTCATAATAAACCACCATTTATCAAATGTCTGTTGTGGGCCAGGCCTGTGGAAATGTAATACCAGCTCACATTTATTGAGCACTTACTATGGGCCAGGCACTCTTTTAAGCGATTTGCATGAATTAGTTCACTTAATACTCACAGCAGTGCCGTGATACAGGTTCTATGATATTCCTGGGTTATATCCAAGGAAAGGGGGAGAAGAGAGTTTTTATGTCTTGCTCAAGGTCAAACCCGGCAACCTGTCTCCAGCACTCAGGCTCTTAACTCCAATGCTGTATGTAATCTCTTGCCGCTGGGGACTTCTTTTGGCAATACAGAGACCCAGACACCTTAAATAACTTGTCGAAGGTCACTAGGTGGTGACGGGTTTGGTATCCTGACCCGTGTGACTGCTCTGTCCTTTCCACAATGCTATGGACCAGTGAGTGTTAATTGAGGAGTATAGCTTTTTTCTGTTCATTGGCTGTGGTGTGATCAAAAGTATCAGACTCCAGGTAGAAGACTGAACCTGATAATTTGTTGTATGTACAGAACTCTCTGTCTTGTTCACTTTCTTCTCAATCCCAGCGACAATCTTATATCTTTGAGCTAAATGTGAAAAATGTTTCTTCCTTTACTTGTTGATTAATATTTCTTGAAAATGTGTATTTCCATATACATAGCCCAAAGAGAAATATCAGCAGTTAGACATACTAATCAGAAGAAGGCTTTGTGTTTAAGTAAAGGTTAATTAAGACCCATGAGATTTTTTTTCTTCGAACATAAAAGTAAAATAATGAAATTTTCTACTTTTTTCTTCTCTTTCCCCAGAGGGCAGATGTAAATGCTCTACCTAAATGAAGCTATTTATTTAAATCCATCCAGATTCCTTTTGAAGTTTTATACATCTTTCTTCTGCTATATCAGCTTATAGCTACAATAATTTAATAAGTTTTTCCTGGGGTGAAATTGGATGCCCTTTATCGATCTTACACTGAGGGGACATTCAATTACTTAATCTAAAGTGGTATTTCTGGGTCTCTCAATTACAATTTTGTTATAAATGGCTTGCTAATGATGCTTGGGGTACATAGGTTAATGGGGGCACCCAAGAAAGGGCTGGGTAATTGAATGCTTTCTATTTTGGACCTGTTATCTGATCTCTCACAGTGGGACCAGTTCCCACGGTTATGGTATGCATCCGTAGGACTCAGAATCGAGCCCAGTTTGGGAGGCGATCTCACTGAAATGCACACCTGAGCACTTTGGTTTACTTCTTGAAGGGAAGTGCCAAGGGTCCTGCCTAATCGGAGCCGACTGGCACCAGAATGTGAGCATTCAAGACGGGTGAAGCACAAGGAGCATACATGACTCACTTTTGACGGAAGATCAGCCTGAGTGTTAGGTTTCTGGACGAGTGTTCTTGGGATAATTTGTGGCCTATGGAAAAGGCCAATTATGGAATATAACAGCAATCTAGTTTCCTTTCAATGCAGTCACATTAGTTTGACTTTTCTTCAGCGAGTTATGATATTTAATAGCTATATACGATCCTTTTGGAGTAATATGTAGCATGCCCCTCTTTTTGCCCTTGGGCAAATGCCACCCCTGACTTTGGCCTTCAAGACCCTGCAGAACCCAGTCTCTGCTTCCTTCCCATCAGTTTCTCCCCCCACCAACCCCGTGTTCCCATGCCCTGCCTTCTCCGTAGTCCTCAGGGGCTGTGGCTTCCTCGAGCTTTTCGCCACAGGATCTTTGCTTCCCCTGGTCTCCACGTGACCTGTATCCTTTTGTCATTCAGGTTTTAGTGCCAATGTCCCCTCTGAAATGAGGTCTTCCCTGGACACTCCGTGTGTTATACCTCCCCTTTTCCTAAGGCAGTACTTTTCACCCCAAGGGTGATTGTGCTCTCCCCCTGGGGGGGCATTTATAATGTCTGAAGATATATTTGATTGTCATATCTTGGGGGGAGGTGCTACTGGTATTTACGAGGAAGCCAGGGAGGGTGCAAAGCGTCCTCTGGAGGCAGGGTAGCTAGCACAGGTTAGACATAGGTAGGTAAATTTTCAATAGGGAGGCTTTAGGAAGCATTCAGACATTTTAAAAATCACATTTTACTGCAGGCCAAACTGGCAGCCAACCCCTGCCCCCTTGGCCAATCAAAAGAAAACTCCATCACATGCAAGACTGGGTCAGCCCAACCTTTCAATTCAGGGTTTAGCATAATCAACACTAAGAAACTTTTGGGTTCCCTATGGAAGGTGGAAGGCCAAAGACCACCCGTCAAGTAACCAAAGCCATAGAAATGACCATGAGACCATCCTTTAGCTAAGGAACTTGTGAATTGGAAACGTCTGCCAGGTCTCCTGCAAAAGGCAACGTGGTCAGGAAAAGATTCCCTTGTCTCCTTCCATCTGGAGCCCAGAGATGTCAGTCTCCCTGGAGCCAGGGTTACCTGGACTCCATCCATTAGCATATCAATAACCAGGCGGCTATATCTAGTTTGGAGTTGAGAGCAAACGCGGGTTTGCTTTTTCTTTTTTGAAAACTTGCCCGTGACTAGTCTTTCTGCCATGAATCTTCCTGCTTCCTTTTTCTCTTTTTCTGGCTAATAAATTTGGTTTTGAAAACTTTGCTGGCCACTCTAAAATTCGTTTTAGAAACGAGCCAAAGAATCTACGAGTTTTGTGCCGCACCCCACTGGTTGTCACTACCCAGCTCGGAACAGTGGCTGACAACAAAGAATGGGCCAGCCCTACGGCTGCATCACAGTATTAGAAAACCCTGTTCTAATGGCTTTATTGTTTCCTCCCTTTTTATTTTCTGCACAGCCTTTATCCATGCCTGAGATTCTCTTATTCACTCGGTACTTCTTTATGGCTCATGCCCCTGCAGCCCCCATCCCGTGGTTGGAATAGAAGTTTCACTTGGGAAAAGGCCTCTCTCTCTTGGAGGGCTTGTCTGAAAGCCTTGGAGCTCCTTCACTTACAAGAGCGCCAGCAAGGTATCCGCCTGGCCCTAAAATTGCTCTTCTATCTTACTGAGATGCATTTTACATGCTATAAAGCGACTGTATGTTTTGGCACAAACTCATAAATGTAAAATAGTTGTATGACTTTTCTCAAGGAAAACCCCTCCATCAAGGAGAACCCCTCCATCCCCACCCCAGGGTGTTTTTTCTAATACCAGCAAATTCTCCAACTCTAGACACCAACTGACCATCCTACCATTCAACTCAGGTCTGACACTAACTGCCAGAGTTAATGTCAGAATCCACAGGTCAAGGGCTCACTTCCACAAGACTACCCTATTGTGGATGCCACTCTCAAGTGCTGGGTCCCAGAGTTACCCACACTTCTGTCTGTTGCGGGAAAACAGAGACTGTGACGCCGAGGCTATCTTAGGAAGTCGCGTTTTATTAGTGCCAAGGTGACTCAGCAAGCGAATGCTCCAAGGCTGAGCAACCGGGAGAAAGAGGAGAGGGGTTTTATACCTTAGTTTAAGTGAGGGAGGGGATTCGGGGGTCGGGTTGTATGGCTGTACATTTTTCTTTGCAATTTGCAAGGTTGTATTCAGCAAAAACAGATTTTCAAAGAACAAATTGTCTCCAGGATATGCATGCCAAGCAGGGGTTGTAAACCAATAACTTTACAAAGAGAGAATAGAGGGGGGGGTAAGGTTGTGAATCGATGACTGTCTTGCACTTCCAGGAAAGCGGCTTGTGGCTATTTGGTTTTCTCACTTCCCATGTCTAGCAGGTTTGGAGCTTGCAGGTTGATTTTTAAAAAGGAATAATTGTAACTGTTTTTAGCCCCTCTCTGCCATATGTCTGCACTGGCAGACAGAAGTGGACTCAGGAAAACTCGGGAAAGTGCTTGACTTATCAACAGTGTATTACAAAGATTACAGTGTGGGAGCAGCTGAGAAGAGGTGGTGGAGTTTCCACGCCCTCTCCCTGCCTGCTCCCTCCCAGCACCTCGATGTGTCCACCAACCCAGAAGCTCCCTGAACCCTTCCATTTAGGGGTGTTTATGGAGGTTTGATTAGATTATTGGCCACTGGTGATTGGCTTAATCTCTAGTGCCTCATTCCTACCTGGAGGTTGGTTGAGGGAATGCTGAAAGTTCCTGAAAGTTCCAAGATTCTAGCCGGACTCGGTGGCTCAGCCTGTCATCCCGCGCCTTTGGGAGGCTGAGGTGAGTGGATGGCCTGAGCCCGTGGGTTCGAGACCCACCTGGGCAGCGAGACCTCATCTCTACAATAAATCAAAAAGCCAGCCGGGCGTGGTAGCGCACGCCTGTAATTCCGGCTACTCGGAAGGCGGAGGCGGAAGGATCGCTGGAGCCGAGCAGGTCGAGGCTGCAGTGCCCGGGAGCGGCCACTGCACTTCAGTCTGGGCGACAGAGTGAGACTCCGACTCAAAAAAAGAAAGTTCCAAGATTCTAATCGAGGCTTGGTCTTTCTGGTGACCAGCCCCCATCCTGGGGCTATCTGGGAGCCCACCGAAAGTCACCTCATAAGCAAACATTCAGGTGTGGTTTAAAAGGCCTTGTCACGCGTAGTGGAAGATGCTCCTATCGCTTATCATTCATCAAATTCTGCAGATTTTAGAAGCTGTGCACCAGCAACTGGGCATGACGACCCAACACACATATATTTATCTTGGCATCGCCGCTCCCGCCTGGTTGTGCCTGGCACACAGAAGGTATTTGTTGAGCGAATGAATGAATGAGAGAACAAATGAATGAATGATAGGAGATGAGAGGACCCCGAATCTGCGTGTTTTTCTAAGGCTCTTCGGGCACCTTGAATGGTCTCCCTAGTTCTTTCTGTTTAGGAAGCGAGACTTGGAGAGGTGGTTCTGGCTGGAGGGGCAACGGCTAGCACACAGATGCTCTGTCTCACCCTGTCCAGGAGATCTGTTGTCACCTCCTCTCTGTTGAGACCGTCAGCTCTCCCGACCCCCTAGGTTTATTTGATCATTTTGCTTGCAATAAGATACCTTGGATCTTGTTTAGGGATGTTTGGCCCATTCTGTTGGGTCCAGATTAGGTACATTCCTGTCTTGGAGCTTCAAAGTCCGTGTTTTTTTTTTTTTTTTTTTTTAAAGAATCTAATTAGACCTTCTGCGGCAGAAAGACAGAAGGGTGTGAACTCGCTCCCCGCCGAGCTGCTGGTTGGAGTCTCATTTTTAACCCGGGCTCGGCCTTGTTCTCGACGTGCGGAAAAATGTTTTCTTGGCTTTAGTGATGGAGTTTCCAAGTAGGGGATCGTGCCCTTTTGTTTCTTTAGTTTGGAAGAATTGTTTGTACCAAGCGATGGGTCAGGGGTGGTTGAGCAAGTTTGAAACGGAGGTTTGAGCCTTGAGGGTCCTGACATGTCCCTCCAGCTGCCCTCAGGGACAGGAGGGGGCCGTGGGGCCTGAAATGTCTGGCCTGGCTTCCCAGAGCGTTCTCCTCCCAACTCTACCCTCCCCCTTGTCCCAACTGCCCCAGCGCCTCTGCCTGATTCATATCTCAGCTTTTATCCTGACCAGCCTTTCGCAGACTGGTTCCTTGAGACCATCGTGAGGTTCCTTGGCCGATTATGTTGTGTAATTTCATTATTATACTCCTCTCTTGTGAATTCACAAGGCTTATTAGCCTACCAAAGGCCCTGAAAAATCCTGCTGTACAGACTTCTCTGTATTTATGCCTATCCCACCTTTCTTCCATATAATTTAAGCACAGATCACTTAGCAATAGCAAGCAGAACATCTTGTGGGTGGAAGATGTTTTGGGGAACACTGCTTGGATATTTCTTGGCCACCATATTTTGAGAAAACATGGGCATTTCAGTCCAGAGAAAATGAATGTTTCTGCCGGTGAGTTCTTATTGTTCAGTCCTTCAGCCTACGATACACAGAAGCTTTAATGTAGGGTTTGTGAATGCCACCTCTCTGGGGACAGTAAGGATGGCTTGAGAGGTTTGTGTGGAGTTGGAGGTGAGTGTATCACCCTTGAGCAATTCTCAATCGCTAAGGCTTAAAATAATGTGATACAGGGTCTCCCATCTTTGATTCCATTTGACGTGTTTAGGGCATTCACTGACAATTAAAAATCATGATAGTAATCATTGATGATGCTATTATTGTCCATGTTACCTGCCCTTTATGGAATGCTAAATGTGTGTCAGGCATTATGCAAAGTCTTTTCATGTGGTAGCTAATTTAGTACTTGCTACAAACTTGTAAGAGAGGTATTCTTATTATCCTCATTTCACTGGTGAAGAAACCAAAGCTCATAGAGGCACTGTGGCTTGCTGAAGCTCACACAGCCAGTTATGGTGGTCTCCTATTGCTAGAAACTAAGACGGCCTCATTTTTGGTGCATCTGATGCTTTTTTTTTTTTTTGAGTTGGAGTCTCACTCTGTCGCCCAGACTGGAGTGCAGTGGCCGCTCCCGGCCGCCGCAGCCTCCACCTGCTGGACTCCGGCGATCCTTCCGCCTCAGCCTTCCGAGTAGCCGGAATTGCAGGCATGCGCTACCACGCCCGGCCGATTTTTTGATTTATTGTAGGAATGAGGTCTCGCTGCCCAGGCGGGTCTCGAACCCGTGGGCTCAGGCAATCCACTCACCTCAGCCTCCCAAAGGCGCGGGATTACAGGCTGAGCCACCGAGCCCGGCCTTATGCTTTTTTTTAATGACATCTACGAGGAAGTGTCATCTGTGCAACAAGACATGTTATAACCACAGGATTCTCTTAATGGGTTTTTCAGAATCGTGTCTTCCTCAGGACAATGAAAGTGAAAAATTATTTCAGGGTCTGAAGTGCCGTGTTACTCAGGGGAATACTATACATTGGATTTAATTGCTTAATAACTTAAAGTCAAATGGTTTTTTATATGATACACTCTACTGAAGGAGAGAATCATTTCATTACTTCTAGATTTTCATTAACTTTTGCTTCCTAATCTGATAATAGAGGGTAGCTGTGGGTAAGAGACGACTGATGCTATAGGAAGACGGGTGGGGGGAAGAGACTGTCTTTTCTCTACCTGCCCTCATCCTAACCATCTACCTCCTTACCCTTCTTCAGATTGTTTTGTTGCCTGAAGAGCTCTGATATTTCAACCCATCCCTCAAATTCCTAGTTGTTGACTGTGCACGAATCTGAGAATGATCACAAAAACCTGGGATTGGGGGACCCCAGAACTCAGATCCATCAAAAACAGAGATGTTAGAAGACATGTGGGCTGTGCACGAGATACGTGGCGCTGGGGATGCTAGTACTGGGGCCACATTTGGTGATGGAGATTGAGCCTCAGTGCCAAGCACAAGGGACTGAAAGCCCTCCGTTTATCCTTATAATTTTCTTTTCTTTCTTTCTTTCTTTTTTTGTTTGAGTTGGAGTCTCACTCTGTCACCCAGGCTGGAGCGCAGTGGCACACTCACGGTCATCCCAGTGTCGAATTGCTGGGGCTCCGGCGATCCTTCTGCCTCAGCCTTCCAAGTAGCTGGAACTCCAGGCACGTGCTACCATGCCCAGCTCATTTTTAAAATTTATTGTAGAGATGAGTTCTCGCCAAGTTGCCCAGGCTGTTCTCGAACTGTGGGCTCAGGGAGTTCCCCCACCTCGGCCACCCAAAGTGCTGGGATTACAGGTTTGAGCTACCACGCCTGGTCCTTATCCGTATAATTTGCTTGTGACCAGGCGGGTTTGACTGGATCTTAGCAGTGGAAAACAGAGAAAGGGCATCTGTTCCTCCTTGGAAGATGAGCCCTGGGTGTTGCAATGATCACATAATGAAATAAAACTTCTTTTCTTCTCGTTTAGGAAATCTGACATTTTCAAGAGTCGCTCCCCATGAAGAGGAAACATTCCAAAGGAACCCGGGGTGTCAAAGTTGAGGTCCTCACAGGCACCCCCATGGATGGCATGACGATCCGTCCATCTGGGAGAAGGCCATGATGTCTTCTCATCTCTCGTGTGGTTCTGTGTTCTCCAGTGACAATTCTTCCGCTGTTTTTGGTGCCATGGGAAAAACCTGAGGGACAGGCAGAACTGCTCCCAAGCTTGTGACCCTCCCTGTGGCTGTAGCAGCTCTCATAGGACATGAGGATTGGAGGTCACTTCCTCGTGTTGCCTTTCAGAGCTGGACTAAAGAATGTGCTTTCTCTGTCTCTAGCACTTTGGTGTCTGCTCGTTTCTTCGTTTCTGTAAGTTTTTGTGGCTCGTGCCTTCTAGTCATCCGATGTAATCACAGGACGTCCTTAAAGTTTTCCGGCACGACCTGCGTGCACCCGGATTCCTGGGGGGCTCCCCCATGGCTCAGTAAGCCCGTGGTCCAAGGGCACTACCATGAGGCACTGCATTAATTGCTGCATACAGTTGTTACCCGACGACACACACACACAGCAGGCCGGCTGCCCAGGGGCTGCCCATCACGGTCCCCGGGCGTGCCCCACGTGCAAAGGAGAGAACAAAATTCTGTTTCGCGTGGACGGTAAGCAGATGAACTTGCTTGCCGTTCTCGAAGTGAGGCCTGAAGGGAACGAGAACTGGGGTGGGTTTTTGCGCTTTAAGAAGGGCAAGCGATGCAGCCTTGTTTTTGGACTGATAATCATGACCTTGGTGATGGCTTCTTACATCCTTTCTGGGGCCCACCAAGAGCTTCTGATCTCATCGCCTTTCCATTATGGAGGCTTCCCCAGCAACCCCAGCTTGATGGACGGCGAAAACCCAAGCGACACGAAAGAACATCACCACCCGCCGGTAAATAACATCTCGTACGTGAAGGACTATCCAAGCATTAAGTTAATTATCAACAGCATCGCAGCCAGGATTGAGTTCACGACCAGACAGCTCCCAGACTTAAAGGACCTCAAGAAGCAGGAAGTGCATGTGAGTAGCCTCGTGCTAATCTCGGTGGAGTGATTGATTTTAAAGAGTGGATGCTTCCTATGCTGGCACCATTTTGGGAACACAGAAGGAAAATGACTTAAAAATGTCTCAGATGTAGCAAGGATAATTGGACAGCCTCGTGGAGCAGAACACACAGAGAGAGTGCTGTCTGCTTATGCTAGCGAGCATCAAGAAGGGAATTTGCTGCCCTGCATAGCACAGCTAGAAATGTTTCAGGGACACCCCCTCTTGCCATCGCATCGCAGGACTTCTTGCTTGAAATGTGGTCACGGTAGCTAAAGTTTCCCTTGCAGATCACCATCATTTGGGATTTTCAAGTTAGATGCAATCTGATTTCCTGTTTCTATTCCGTCCTCATCGATATTTCTGTCACTGAAGGCAATTTAAAGACGCAACTAGTAAAAAGATTCTGACTCTTTGATTTAATTTGATTGCTGTGTGTGTTTAAGTGCAGGAAAGGTAAATTTACGGTAGAACGATGAAACTTTTCTCCTTATTGTTCCCGTTTTATTTTAATTTGGGGAAAAGCAAAACGTAGTCATTGGCTGTCTACCACGTTTTGCTGTGTCTGATTTTTTCATCAGGGCCAAATCATAGCTCAGATCCGAGCACTCTTATCCATATCGGGACCTGTTCACGTTGTGGCTAGAATGCGTCCTTGCTAATTTGTCTTGCCTCTGCGTCTGTCCCTCTTTTTCTTTCTTGTTGCAGATGTTCTCGGTAATTCCCAGTAAGTTCCTTCCCAGTAGCAAGAGCCCCTGCTGGTACGAGGAGTTCTCAGGGCGGAACACCACCGACCCCTACCTGACCAACTCCTACGTGCTGTACTCCAAGCGGTTCCGCTCCACCTTCGACGCCCTCCGCAAGGCCTTCTGGGGCCACCTGTCCCACGCCAATGGGAAGCATTTCCGCCTGCGCTGCCTCCCCCATTTCTACATCATCGGGCAGCCCAAGTGCGGGACCACCGACCTCTATGACCGCCTGCGGCTGCACCCAGAGGTGAAGTTTTCTGCCATCAAGGAGCCTCACTGGTGGACCCGGAAGCGTTTTGGTGAGTGCTGTGTGCCAGGGCTCTTGTCTGGTCTCATCCTTTCACTCATTGGTTCCTTCCTTAGGCAAAGGGCCGGGGGTCTGTGTGAGGCTCCTCCAGGGAGCAAGGGTTGGGGAAAGGAGAAGACACCGAGAGGCAGAGAGCTTTGACAATTCACTTGCCGTTAGATGGTTTGTGAGCAAAAGACCCAACAGGGGCTGGAACCTGCTTGACAACCACTCAGTGAGCACTGGCTGAGCGCCAGCTGTGTGCAGGGCAAGGGGATAGGGGTGGAATGGGCAACTGGTCTTGTCCTGAGAGCCTGGGCACATGACCCCAGCCGTGTGTGGTAGGTGCTGGTGGCTAGGCCAGTGAGGGACACATGGCCTGGGCTCTGGACGCCCAGCTTTGTGCCGGTTCCAACCGGTGCTGTTCTAGCTGCAGCCCCCACACCTAGAGGACACAGAGCTGCTTGGGACCTCAGCTTCTCTGGCCTGCCCTGTCTGCCCCGTGGGTTTGGTATGAAAACCACATGGAGATGGTTCTGGAGGCCCTTGTCACGGGCTGGGCATGTGCACTGTCTGCCCCTCCCTGCTTAGCAGCCCCGGCACCCTGCAGCCTTCAGGTCACTGTTTCCTCTCCGTAACCTTTTCCCTTCTGCCAGGAGACGTTTGGTCACCGGAGCTAAGGGGTGATACATGCCTGTTGTCAGCCAGAGTGCAGGTCACGAGGGCGTTTCTACATAAGAGACCCAGGTTGCCTGGAAGGGAACCTTCAAAGTTTTCCTTAGACCAACTCTTAATGTGCTTCCTGACAAACGTTTAATTCCACCCCCTTGTTCATCCTGGAGTGAACGAAAGTGTAAATGTTTCTTTTGTGGTTCAGCAGTGGCCGTGGTGGGAGCCAAGTCTCCGTGCTCCATATCCCTGCGCATTCGCTGGGCATGTCTGAACACACTCCCCTGCTCCCCCCACAGCTAACGGTGATTTCCCCTTAATGAAAACCAGCTTTCCGCTGGCAGGAAAGAGAAAAGACAGAGGCGTGCCTCTGGAATCTCGTCTTCAATGTCACCTTGAACTTCTTGTTGTTTTGGCCATGAATGTCCTCTTTCCACTTTCCATTGACTTTAGTAGCTGCGGTGTTGGACAGTGGGTTTTAAAAATGTTTGCAAGTGAAATTTATGCATTTTAAAGGCAGAGGGTGAGTTTAGGCTGTATGTGGCGGATGCCAGAATCTTTTTTTATGTTATTTTTTATTTTAAAGATACGGGGTACAATTCAGGGTTAGGTATACAAGTGTTCATTACGCAGGTACCCTTGTTGATGAGGTGTGCCCCGCCCTCCCCTGGCAGTTTCCCACTACTGCCAATCCTTTTCTTATAGTTTTACGATAATTGTTCAAGTTCCACTTATAAGTGAGTACATGTCATACTCAGTTCTTTGTTTCTGTGATAGGCCACTCAGTACGGTAGATTCTAAGTCCATCCAGGTTGCTGTGAAGTTCATAATTTTGTCCTTCTTTATGGCTGTGTAATATTCATCGTGTTTATGTATCACAATTTTTTTTTTTACCCAGTCAGTCCTCTTTTGATGGGCAGCACGGTTGGTTCCATGTTTTTGCTGTTGTGAACAATGATGCCAGAATCTTTTTATGTTTATTCTCTCCAAATTGGTGTCTGTCCAGGGGATGATCAGTTCTCCTTATTGTTTGGACAAATGGATGGGGCCGCTTGATTGAACAGGTCAGGAGAGAGAACATCAGGAAGATGCTGGCTGGGCCATGATGCAGATGACATTGTGGAGTTTATTGGATGTTCCTCCCCTCTCCCCCATGGTCTGCCCTTTCTTCCTCTTCCTGTTGGACACAATGCTTCCCTCCTGTACAGCTCCAAACTCCTGACCCGCCAAGCACATATGTTTATCGCTCTTGAGTTGTTGGCCAGCCTCAAAGCTGCCACTGTCACTGCCACTGCCACTGCCTAGCTTAGTGGCAGTGTCTTCCGCCCCATGAAGCATGCAGGGTTCAAAAGAGGACAGCTGGTCTGCAGAGACCTCGCCCCATCCCCAGTTGCCTCCTTGTGAAGCTCAGCTGGGCTGAGGCTTTTGCTGCTGAACTCAGGCCCCTTGGGCTTTCCATCCCTCTCTTGTTTCTCTCCAGGAGGCCACGACCAAGCAGTGGCAACTGCCTCCAGTAACTCCTGTTTCTTGGTTCTTGTAGGAATCGTCCGCCTGAGAGATGGACTGAGAGACCGCTACCCCGTGGAAGATTATCTGGACCTTTTTGACCTGGCTGCACACCAGATCCATCAAGCACTGCAGGCCAGCGCTGCTAAGGAACAGAGCAATGTGAATAAAATCATCATCGGTATGGCTTCTTTGTCGCTTTGGGAGGAGGGGGTGGGGTGGGGTGTCCTTCCTGGAGTCCCAGCTCATGCTCTGGGGTCTCGGCACCCTCTCTGGGATGATCCCGGCTCATGCTCTGGGGTCTCGGCACCCTCTCTGGGATGATCCCGGCTCATGCTCTGGGGTCTCGGCACCCTCTCTGGGAGATCCCAGGGTCATGCTCTGGGGTCTCGGCACCCTCTCTGGGATGATCCCGGCTCATGCTCTGGGGTCTCGGCACCCTCTCTGGGATGATCCCGGCTCATGCTCTGGGGTCTCGGCACCCTCTCTGGGAACCCAGCTCATGCTCTGGGCCTAGCCCAGATTTGCTTCACCTGCAGATCCGTTTGTTTGGTTGATGCAGACTTCTGCTGAGCCTCTACTTCCGTACCTGGCTGGCACCCTTGCCTCTCCAGTGTTCACATAATCACTTTTGCTATGAAGCAGAAATAGTGACTTTCTGATTCTACAGAAGGATAGCTGGTGACTTTAAAAAAAAGTTGCCATTTTTTGGTTTTATTTATCTAAGCAGGCATATTGACTTCTTTTCCTGATCTACTGACCGGGGTAAGTTGGGATGGGAAACCACAAATGCGATTAACTGGTTAGTCATCGATGTATGACCTAGGGCTTTTGTAATCCCTGGCTGCTGGGACCTGTAAAGGTGGAGACAGCATCTCCTGAAATGGACACAGCCCTCGCACCTTGCCTATGACGAACTGCTGTTTAAAAAAACCTGTCAACCTAACGCCTTTGGGCATTCCAAAGGAGACTGTTTGATTGATAATCATTTGTTTTAAATACTCATAAGAATGATTTCTAGATAAACATATTCATTCATTTTTTATTTTTATTTTTTTATTTTTTTGAGTTGGAGTCTCACCCTGTTGCCCAGACTGGAGTGCAACTTTGACCTGCTGGGCTCCGGCGATCCTTCCGCCTCAGCCTTCCGAGTAGCCGAAATTACAGGCATGCGCTACCACGCCCGGCTGATTTTTTGATTTATTGTAGAGATGAGATCTCGCTGCCCAGGCGGGTCTTGAACCCGTGGGCTCAGGCAATCCACTCACCTCAGCCTCCCAAAGGCGCGGGATTACAGGCTGAGCCGCGGAACCCGGCTACAATACAGCATTATTAACTGTGGTTCACATGCTGTGGGTTATGTCCCTAGACTTGATTCATCTGATATGACTCTTTTTATTGGATTCGACTTCGAAGACATTTATCCTCTTCTGTCTTTTGAAATAGTGAAATTTAATCACATATTTTGTTTAAATTGTTGATCTGAGGCAGAGATCTGTTGTTTAATTTTCCTAGCTCTGTAATATTTTGAATCTCCAAATTAAATGAAACAATTAGCTACTAAGAGGAACTGCAATCAGCCCTTTGAAAGATGAGTTTTTACTTAGGAGTCTTATGTCCTCAGCCCTGATTGATGTATTCGATTTTTTAACTCAAAGAAATCAGGTCACGGGGCGTCGCCTCCAGTATAAATTGGCTATTAGCTAGTCTTTTGAAAACTTGGGGGTCCAAACTCCCCAAATTAAAACCTAACATATTTCACTGTAACTCACAGACCATATGCCTCTGAGAAAATCTCATGTTTTTATGAAAGAGCTGAAAATATGCATTCTTGGTCCAGGAAACAGACACTAAGATAATGAATGAAAAAGGAAAGCCTTGGTTTAGTTTCCTGGTTTTACTTCTTGATTGAATAAAGAACAAAGAATAAAATTACTGTGCTGAGGTCTCCTTAAAGCAGAGTTTGGTGAGTTTTACGGTAGCTCCATGGTGTGACCGGCAGGGTAGAGAAGCAGATGAAGACTACGCAGATGTAATCCAGCCTGTGCTCACCACCAGCTCTGTGCCCTGTGACAAGTTGTTTTTCCTGTTCCTGGACTCAGTCTGCATGTCTGTAGAGTGGGATCGTTGAGACAGGTCGTTTCCAGGCTCCTCCCAGCCCTAAAATGTGATTCAGCTGTCTCAACTCTTCCTCCTGGTTAGACCCTGGACAGAGATAGGAGAGACTTTCATCTTCGGCCCATAGGTTGAAAAGGGCCTTTCTCAGCCATCTGTGCTAACAGCTAGAGTCACACAGGAGGTTCAGGACTCGAGTGGCCTGAATTTGATGGCTGACCTTGGGCCTGGGGCTTGAGATATGTGAAAGGACCCTGCATCTCCTCCCAGGGTACCCCAGGAGGTACCTTGTTCCTGGAACTGTCTGTCTTTCCCTTAGTTTTTAAGGTCTGAGAAGGGGAGGGGCCGTGGCTTATGTCCTCATCTGTCCCCAGTGCCAAGCACAATTTGGAGCACAGATTAGACACCACATGAATGCTTTTTGGGTGGATGAAGGATGGACAGTGGATGGATGTAGAGAAGACAGACAGGTGGATGGATGAATGCTTCTGTGGTTCTAGAACCTAATCATTTTTGATATTTGATGGAATCTGTGCCAATTTAGGTAGATAGCTCACTTGCCTTTATATTATTCCTTTAGTCACTGTGAGTAGAATTTTCAAAACAACTTCTGATTAACTTGTCTTTTCTGTAGCCTATGGTATCATCTCTTAAAAAAAAAAAAAAAAAGAATAGGCCAGAACAGAGCTGTTAGCCTGACCGTGATCACACACCCAGCAGAACAAAGAGGCCCTGGTGACTTCCTGCAGTGTTTGATGTACTTGTCACTGACCAGAGACTCGGTCTTTCGACTCAGATTTTTCCTGAATAAGTGACTTTGAGATGTATCCTTTAGTACTAGGCAAAATGTCCGGAAATCGAGTGCAGAGCTGAGGGATTGATTTGCCTTTCTTTCTAAATTTCTAAAGACTTTCCTAAAAACAAACAAACGCACCACAGCAGCACACAAACCCCAGGGAATTCACTCCCTCATCTGAGAGGTCCGTGGCGTTGAAGTATCTGTGTCTTGGTCTCGGCTCTGTCCTAGGCCATTTTCGCCCTTCAGTCACGGAGTTCACGACGAAACAGTCTGGGTCCCAGTGGCTGTTCACCTGGTCAGCACTGAGTAGACACCAACCACATGCAGGCAGTAGCCACACAGGAGACAGAACCCAGGGCTGAGGCCAGTGAGCCTTCTGTGAAAGCCTTCCTCTCTTTTGGTCTTAGTGTGTGCCCCGCGACTAACCATGATGGTTTCAAGGAAAGACAGATGCAAACCGTACCTGATTTCCTAGTGAGGGTTAGGTTCTCAACTATTCCTTTACCCCTGACACTTTTGAAAGGAAACTCCAGTACACTCTCAGTGAGCCTTTAGCATGTCACAGAGCTCTGCGCCATGAGCAAAGTTGAATATTGCAAAACCGGGAGTTCCAGATGCTAGTGAAGGTGTTATTTTTTGCTCACCGTGGAGAGAGGAGAACCAGGGGCTACCTGGTCTTGTGTGGGTCACCTGAATTTCCAGACAGAGGTTTCTGGGGTGGAATTAGGGTGTGACTGTGGCAGGGTGGGTGTCCATCCTCCTCCCCTTCTCTGCTGTCTAGGAGGAAGGCATTGGGATCAAATTTGGCCTCTGACACATAGGGCGCCTCTGTTCACTTGCAATGTGTTCTGTTTCCAGGTGAGGCCAGTGCCTCCACGATGTGGGATAACAATGCCTGGATGTTTTTCTATGACAACAGCACTGACGGCGAGCCGCCATTCCTGACCCAGGATTTCATCCACGCCTTCCAACCAAATGCCAAGCTGATTGTCATGCTCAGGGACCCCGTGGAGAGGTGAGTGGCTTCATGTCTTCTATTTGGGGTGAGAGGAAGAGGTGCTTTTGAAGGACAGTGTTTTCTTCTCACCACAAACAAGATTTTGTCTCTTTTTTAAAAAATAAACAAACTTAACTTGCAATGTTACTGCTATTTCTTATGTAAATATTATTCTTGGGGCAGTCCTCACTGTGTCTAAACAAACTGCAGGCTGTTTCTTAGCTGTTCTGACCCTGGTGTAAGGGCCTTCAGCCTCTAGCAGGCTTAACCTGGAGATGTAGGGTGGCTCCTTGGTACTGTCAGGGCATGGAAACACCATTAAAATCAGGAATGTGGGAGTTCTTTTTGTGGTTTAATGCCTGGAGTTCCCTGTCTCCCAACTTGGTTGATGCCTTCCTTTACCTTGTTGGCATCAACCAAGTCGGGATGTGTTAGCATCAACCAACTCTGAATGTGTAGTCTCCAGCTTTCTTTGAAAGGCCAAAAGAACAATGGCAGACAGAGCAGCCTGTTTTTAAGATCAGGGGCTGCCCAGTTTGGGTAGGAGCCAAGATATCATGACACTGAATAGCCAGTATGCAGGTGGCCTGCCCAGTGCTGGGTAATGCTTGCATCTTGGCTGATGCCTGTATAGGTCACAGAATCTCAGGGCTGCCAGGACCTTAAAATTATTTAGTCCAACGCTCCTCCCAATGCCACATCAGAGATTGGGGAGTGGTCAGTCTGGTCCAAGGCCCATTGAGACAAGAAATTCTCCACCCAAGATGGCCAGTCTAGCTTAGGATAGCTGTGTTCTTTTTAGGACAGCTGTTTAAGACCGAGTCTGTTTGGGGAGCATCCACCCTTTGATTCCATTTCTTCTTTGTAAAGCCACATAGATGAAATCTAATCCTTTCAAAATGGGAGAGCCTGCCAATATTTAAAGACTAGGGCCACAAGCCCTTTGTATCTTATTTTCCTTCAGGCTAACTATATTGTTGTGGGTTGAATTGTGTTCCCTCAAAAGATATGCTGAAGTTGTGTGTATGACTGTGATCTTATTTGGAAATAGGACCTTTGCGGATGTAACCAGGTTAACATGAGGTCATACTGGATTAGGGTAGCCCCTTCCCCGTCCTAAGACACAGGGCACATGTCATGTGAAGAGTTTGGAGTGATGCTGCCGTAAGCCGAGGAGTGCCAGGTTTTTCTGGCAACCACCAGGAGTTGGGGAGAGGCATGGGACAGATTCTCCCTCAGAACCCCCAGAAGGAACCAACCCTGCCAACACCCGGATTTCAGACTCTAACTTCCAGAGTGATAAGCGAATACATTCCTGTGATTATGCACTGCCAGCTTGTGGGGTGAGTCCCGGGAGATCCACACCCCTTGTGTTCTCCTCAGGTGGTATGCCTTCCTGGCGCCACGTCTTTGACAGTTATAAGAAATAGGCATGTTTGTTGTGGGAATTTTAGAAAATAAACTGGAAAACTATAAAGGAAAACTGTTTTCCAAAACACCGATCCTCTCCCACCCGGATAACTACTGTTTCTGTTTTGGCGTATTTTCTCCCAGATTTCTTTTCTGTGCAGATCAGTGTGCGTGTTTGTACGTGTAAGTGTGACTACACGTTCTTGCCTCTTGGTTCTTCCACTTAACACTGTTGCCCCCGAAGGATGTGCTCTCGTGTCGGCCCCAGTCACACTCCTGAGTTGCTTTTCCTCTGGTGGAGTCCTCTGCGGCGATCGTGCTCCTCTGAGGGTGACCTGGCCAGAGCTGAGCCGATCAACTGAGCTGATCACATGCTGGCTCTCTCTCCTGGGGCCACGCTGGCCGGCAGGGACCACGTGATTTCACTCCCTGCTTCCCATGCATCTTCCGGCCTCAAGAATCTGTCCACTCTGGTTCCAAGAAAGCCACTGACCCTGCTGTCCCTTGCCATGTGCCACCTGCTAGGTCCCATGCTTCAGAGGCAGGACTTTTCCTCATGGAGTCGGCCAGTCTCCCTTGGTCTGAGAGCAGTTGACACAAACCAGCGCTACTCTCACGATGACACAACCGTCAACCTCGAAGGGAGAGGCCTGCTGACAGAACTGACCTCTCGCTGCCCGCCGAGGTGTTTTCACAGCTGCTCTCTCTGCCTTCCTCCCCGACTCAGCCCCCTGCTGAGGTTCACAAGGTTGGAACATTCTCTCCGGAGCGCACTTTCTGTTCACCAAATGTCTTCCTGTTGCTTCTCCCTAGTTCCTCATTCTAAGGGAGGTCATAGGGTGCCTCAACCTCGGGGGCCTGGGAGAGTGAAAACAGCAGCCTTTTGTAGCTCTCCGGGCACAGAGAGGTGGGGACTAGTCTGTCGGGACTGGTTTTGAGGTGTGTCAGCTCTAATCGGTCCTGGAGAGACAGAAGCTCCTGGGTTGTTAGGGAAGACCGGTGTGTCCCTGGATTGTTAGGGTCCTGCCGGCTCAGCCAGAGCAGAATGGGAGGGAGGAGAGTGGACTTCTGAGTGGGGAGGGCCAGAGAGGTTTGAGCTGGAGGAGCTGATGTCGAACTGGGTTTTGAAGGATGATTAAGAGTTCACCAAGTAAGCAAGGATGAAAGGTGGATCAAGCATTGTAAGCAGAGAGAGTGGTGAATGCAAAGGTTAAAGACCACATGTTTTCTGGTTGGAGACTGGAACCAGGTTCCCTAAGTGTGTCCCTTTCTTCCTAGAATTCTGGTTCTGCCTCTGAGGACACCAGCACCATAAAGGTGAACCTCTGAGCAGGCAGGACGGCAGTCTTTCCAGGTGCAGATGGCTCAGCCAGGAACAGGACCTGCCAAGCTTACCTCTCAGACCTCGGTCCAAGCCTGCCACCTGGGTCGAGCCCCACGGTCTATGACACGTTCCTCCCAAGTAGCCACCATGTTTTCTTCTCTTTTTTTTTTTTGAGTTGGATAGAGTCTCACCCTGTCGCCCAGACTGGAGTGCAGTGGCCGCTCCTGGCCACCGCAGCCTCGACCTTCTGGGCTCCGGCGATCCTTCCACCTCAGCCTTCCAAGGAGCTGGAACTACAGGAGCGCGCTACCACGCCCGGCTAATTTTCTTGATTTATTGTAGAGATGAGGTCTCGCCAAGTTGCCCAGGCGGGTCTCGAACCCGCGGGTTCAGACAATTCACTCACCTCGGCCTCCCAAAGTGCAGGATTACAGTCTGAGCCACGGAGCCTGGCCCCATGTTTTCTTCTTTTATTTTCATGAGAACAAATACCTTTTTAATATTAGGAATCGAAGGTGAAGGTTTCCTGCTTCCCCGGTCCTCAACCTAACACAAATAGTTCATCAATTCAAATATTTACAGAGCTCCTGCCATGTGCTGGGCCCTGTGAATAATGACGGTAGATGGTGGTAGGGACCCAGTGCCTGCTCTCTGGGAGCTGCTGCTTTAGCTGGGAAGTGGGGCACTGAGTGCATCATGACAAATGTTCTGGTGCTGAGGGAAAGCAGGCTACTGGGCCAGCAATGTGCATCAGGATACTAACCCAGTGCTCGTGGTGCCTGCTGTATTGATTATCTACTGCTGCGTCGCAAGTTAGTTTCTGGGGGTCAGGTCCCTGGGCACCGCTTTTCTGGGTCCTCTACTTCAGATCTCTTACAAGGCTACAGTCCAGGTGTCAGCCAAGGCTGAGGTCTCATCTGAAGGCTCGACTGGTCTCATCTGCTTCCAAACTCACTTGGTAGGAGGCAGAATTTAGTTCCTCGCGGGCTCCTGGAACAAGGGCCTTGGTTCTTTGCTGGCTTTTAGTGAGAGGCTGCTCCTAATACCTTGCTGCTAGGCCTGCCAAACATGGCTGCAGGCTTCACTCAAGCCAGCAAGGAAGAATGTCAGTTAGCAGATTGGAGGTCATGACCTTTTGTAACCTAGCCATGGGAGTGACATCCTATCACCATGGCCAAATTATGTTTGTTAGAAGCAAGGCACTAGATCCAGCCACACTCAAGTAGAAGAAACTACAGAGTGTGAATACTAAGAACCAGAGATCCTTGAGGACCATTAGAAGTTAGCTACCTCCCATTCTCTGTCTGATGCTGAGGATACTGGGTCCCCCACTAAGGAGAAGTCACTTCCAGCTTGATACCGACTCCAGTGGCAAAGGGAGTGTTTAAGTGCATGTTTTCTGTGAAAGTTATTAACAGTAGCAGCTGTTTCATCGCCTACTAAACATGTATAAAAATATGTAACAATAGGAATTTCTTCTTTTTTTTGAAACCCATGACTCATGGCCTATCTGACATGGCTGGCTCGTTCCTTAGCTCAGCCAGAAAGGACGATAAACACTGTGTGTTTAGGTCACTCTTGAAGAAACAGATTCTCTGAACCCAAGTTCCCACTCGTATAACTAGATCCCAGGCCATCCGCTTGCTTCAGTCTTTCCGTGACCTTGCACTTCTGCAAGTGGGAGATGCCTTGAGTTGCTCATTGCAAGTTGGAGGGGACCCAGATGGTTCTTTTCCTTCTACAAATTGGCTTGGAGGCAAAAAAAAATTTCTATTTCTAGCTTTTGGTTCACATTTAGCCTTTACTTCTGCAATTGATCAAAGGTAAAGGGTTTGAAAATGTTGGAATTGAAACAAAGTCAAATATCACTTTCAACTTTCCAGAGGAGAATGTAAATGGTAAGTCCTTTTTTTTTTTTCCTGGAGAACAGAGGATAATGGGAAAAAGGAGATAGGATGGTTCATATGGCCAGAGAGGCCAGCCAAGAATACACGATCTCTGTCAGAGATCACAGCAATTTAAAGCTAAATTGATGCATTCCTATGCTAAATCGGTCCAGTTAATTAAAAAGAAGCCACCAAATGCAAGTATAATTTTCCTTTGTTTAATCCTGTTTTTAAGTGGTAAAGACTGTTCTTTTCAAATACATCTCACATTAGCCTCCTGCCTCTTAATTTGTGAGACAGTTGATAGAGTTTGCCTGGTAACTCAGAGGCAGTGACAGCCCCCATTTCATGTGAAGAATGCTGGTCCCTCTAACCTAGCTGCATTCCAGCCTAGCTGCGTTTTATTCAGGGGACAATTGGAGTAGGGTCATGCACCATCTGTTAAGGATTTTACAGTGTCTGTATTTTGGTTTCGGTTCCAATTTGGTGTGCAGTCTTGATGCAATACCCAGAAACGACCACCACAGGAATGGTTGGTTTTCACATTTTAGGAAGATAAATCCGAAGGAAAGGAGAACACAGCTCAGTTCAGAATCAGAACTCGATCAAAATTGAGCTCAAACCCCTTGAGCTTTGGAACCTGGGTAGTTGTTTTCTTCGTCTGCTTCTATTAACTGATTTTTTTTGAACAGTCTCCCGGACTGGTTAAATAATTCATCTATTTATGACGATAGACTAAGAAGGAAACCAGGCTTTTAATGAAATGCCTTCATTTACATGCAGTGGCTTGTCGGGACACTGAGTAGTGACAGGGCTAAACGTCTGGACAGGAATCCTGGTTGTATTGATTTCTCTCCATCTGCAGAGTGTGTGGTGGGGGTGAGGGTGATGAACGGCTTCTACCCGCAGTGTCTGGGAGTGTACCAGGGTCATGGTGACAAGGACACAGCCTCTGGGGCCCAGATTGCCTGCATCGGATCCCTAGCTCTGCCACTTATCAGCTCTGTGACCTGGGGCAAGTAACTGAACTCTCTGTTTCATTTCCTCATTGGTAAAATGGGGGGAAATCGTCCTCTCTCTGGGCTTGTGAGTATTAATTGGCTTAATATACATAGTAATGTGTTTAAACAGTGCTAGACAAATGGAAAATATATGCTTATTAGCTAGTATTATTGTTAGGTATCAGAAGTAGCTAATAACAGTAGTAATCATAACCAATCATTCACTCACCAAACACAGTCACATACCACGTGTTTTGGTCAACAACAAACCACAAGTCAGATACAATAATTGTCCTGTAAGATTATAGTACCGTGTTTTTACAGCCTCTAGTCTATGTTTAGATATGCAGATACTTACCATTGTATTACAATTGCCTATAGTATTCAACACGGTCACCTGCTGTGGATGTATAGCCTAGGAGCTATAGGCCTAGGTGTGTGGTAGGCCGTACCATCTGGGTTTGTGTCATACTTTGCAATGTTCACACAACACAATTACCTGACCATGCATTTCTCAGAAAATATCCCCATCATTAAGTGATGCATGGCTGTATTATCGAACACCCTTGATGTGCTGTAGATGTGGTGTGTACCTAGGAGACCAAGTTCATTGCCTGTCCTCCTGGAGCCCACATCTAGTCGAGCAGATAGGAGCGGTCCTCAATTAAACGATATGTGTTCCTTGAACTCTGACTCCAACCTGGCTCTGTGCTAAGCCCTTTTCAGGCATTGCCTCATTTGAGCTTTGTAAGCAGGTGAGAGAGTTTGTGCTATGTGTTCACAGGTGAGGCATGTGGGCGCAGTGGGGGTGAAGTCACTTACCGAAAGTAAGTAGCCAGGCTGGGATTCTATCCCATGTAGCTCTGACTAAGCATCTGAGCGTGTCACCCTTATCACAGAGCAGTTACCAGGACGCAGACTCTGAGACAGCCATTTGTGTGCAGGAGGATTATGGGAGTGCTTTTGAGGACAACCCCTGGAAGGGGTGATGGGTACAGGACAGGCGGTGGGGCGGGGTGAGCTACAGATACATTTGCAGCAGAGGTCACAGTTCACTGCATGGGAGCTTTGGAACTGGGACCGCCCTTCAGTGTTGCCCCATCTGAGATATCTCCCATGTGCCAGCCCATGCATGGGGACCTCCCGGGGAGGCTTAACTTTGGGTGAGGCTGAGGGTGGTTTCTGGGAGGGAATGGGCTGTGAGTCGTAGGCAGGTTGACTTCTCAGCTTTGCAAAGTTCTGTGAACAGTTAAGGGCCCTGGTCTTTGTGGGCACCAAAGCCTGGACTCACCTTGTTCTCTAGGCAAGAACCAGAATGCACAGAAGGGAGCTGAGCCAGACTGATGCTTTTGAGCTGCTGTAGAACTTTGACTTGAGGCAAGAATCCCTCTTGTTACTCAGGCTGTGATGAAGACCCTTTTCCAAACAGCACGACTTCCCCATGCCCCCTGGGAGCCATAGATGTGTTCTCAGGTGCAAGAGGAAACCCCAGCCCTGGGAATGTCGTGCCATATTTTCTCCGTAACGGACTTGCACAAGGATTAAGACACAGGCTGTTCCTCAGTCCTGAGGGATTCATGTTTGGTATAAACCATCTCAGAGGGAAGCTAGAAGAATGCATCTGTGGGTAAGAGACAGAACAGGGGGAAAGGCCGTGGGAGTTTAGAGGTCATGACAACAGCCACAAATCGGTTTCTGTTTCTTTCTCCTCCCTTCAGCTCTTTCCTTTTCTTTCTCTAAGACTTTACATGATGAAGAGTTACAAGGGGTGGTCCTGAGGAAGACTGTAGTGGAAAGTCTTTACTGAAGTTGCCTGTTGATTTCCTGGTGAATTCAGGCGTTTTGCTTTTCAGAAGCTGCCTGTTTGGGTTGACACACCTTGATATGGGCCCTAGGAGCGGCATGAGGTCACTTGAATAGGGCTGTGCTGTTCAGCCACCCAAAGTCAAGGGGCCTGGCCTCATACCATAGAGCAGGGAAGGAGCGCTGGCAGTGCCCAGGCCCAAAGGACAGCTCAGGCCTTTGTGGAGGTGTTCTCTGAAGACCATTCAGCGGTAACCACCTGGCGAGGGACTCCATCGTGCTATTGGTGGGAGAAAAACCATCAAGCTGAAAACTCCCATGTGTTGAGCACTGTTTATTTTTTTGGGAAATGTTTGCAAAGGCCTTGGCAGTCCTGTGCATTCCCACACGGATTGTTTGGAAAGGGCGGTTCCCCGAGGAACGCCTTAGGGGAAAAAAGCCCCGTTGTTTCTGTATCTGCGTAGATTGCAAGGTGAGAAGTGTGCCCTGGACTCCACTCTGGGGCAGCCAGGTAGAGTTCAGGGGCCCTCACTCCAAGAGCCCTGGGGCTGCTTAGGGAGTTGGCCCTGTTGAAGGAGGGTGTGGCACCACATGCCACGGACTAGGCAGCCCCGGTGTGCAATGAGGAGCTCACACCCTGGGACCCAGGCCTGGCTTTGTAACCCGGGGTGGCCCGCTGGTCCTCTGTGCACATTCGTTTTCTCACCTGTAGAGACATCTGCCAGCAAGATCACTGGTGAAGCGTGAGAAAGGACGTTGTAAACCATAATAGGCTTGGAGATATAAGGCATGCATGGTATTGCCTCCGAAAGCTTCTACCTTCCAGGTCGTGGATACTGATCAAGGCCCTAGGATTGGATACTCTGGAAGAAACAAGGGGGGACTCAGAGCGTCATTTGTGCTCAAGGACCTGGGGGGGAAGGAGAATGGCCCCAGTGAATAGGAAGCTTTGCGTGTATTTGGACGTTTTTAGGCCCAGAGGTGGATTTTTTATCTGGATGAAAATGAGCTTCCCCCGTGTCATTTCTGTGTTCAGCTTAAGGTGACCCTGGATTCTTTCTCCAAGTAAGCTGGCCTGGCCAGTCCTGTTTCATTGTGCCTGTGATGAGATGTTCATGGTTTGTGATTCAGTGGCACAAAAGGCCTCCTTCCTGGCCACGTGAAATGGCCTTTTTTTACCTGGTAGGAAAAATATGCGTAATCATGATTGATGGCAGCATTTCAGAGGCTGGGAATTTATTGATCAGTGATTTAAATGCGGATGCCGGCAAATGGAAACTAATGAGGCCAGGGGCTCTGCCTTTTTTTTTTTGGTAACCACATTAATACGACCCTCTTGTGCCTGCAGGATTGTGAGGTAGAGTGGGGGGTGAATTGGAGGACACGAGCGTGTCCCCCTCTCGGGGACTCCTGGCTGAGGAGGTGTGTGAGTATTCCCGTGAGTGTCACTGAGGAGCCGACCAGCGGGTGCGCTAGGAGCACAGGGAGATGGGGCCAGCATCACTGAGTGACCCAGTCCAAGAGCCGTCCCCTGCCCCCAGCCGCTGACAACTTCAACCCTGTGGTCCTCTGAGAAGTCTAAGGCAGTAACCGGAGGAAATGTCACAGCCCAAGCCTGTGCCTGCCCTTGTCCGAGTTAAGCCTGAGACTGGAGCTTGTGCTTTTGTGTGCCTTGAGGGCTGGGTGATCTTGGTGACTTCTGACATGGGGCTCCTCTGGGGACCCGCATGTTAAAACCAGTGGCCACTTATTGGGGAGATGAAAATGTTCTTCATGCTGGGCTGGGGCCGGGGAGTGGTGATGGTTGCACAGCTTTGTACGTGTCCTATAAAAACTACCGAATTGTCCATTTTCAGGGGTGAATCCCATAGTTTGTGGATTATGTCTCAATATAAAAATGATATGAAAGAAAACCCTAGAAAAGGAGAAGCCACTATAGAGAGTTTTTCCAAACTGGTGACATTAAAGCGGGTCCTTGCAGAGGTCTCCAGGTAGAGGGAAGCCAGTTATCAAGCAAATCATCATTTCAGGACTAAAACTGTTAAAAATCTAATGAACAATTGCAATAACCAGTGAATGTTAGTTTATCCAAGTGATACAAGATCACACAGTGCGTTCTGGCTTTGTGATAGACACCCGGATACCCCCTTGTTGTTGCTGTCATTTCTAGGTGCCTGGTATGATGTTTCACAAATACATTTGCTTTTCCTGACCATGGCAATGAAGTTCTTCAAGTTTATCTTAGATGCTTGTTTGCTGCTCTGTTACACTTTGTGATTATCAGCCTCCTGTGACTTTTTAAGTAGTTCTATAACAGAATCGACTTTTTTCTTCCAACTCGCTATGCCTCTCAAACTGAAAAAAAGCCAAAACAAAACCCAGAAGCATCGGCTCGAATGGCTAGCCACCGATTTGTCTACTTCCCTAAACTAGAAAGGCAGTGGCCACGTCCTGCTGGGTCATGGGCCTCGAGGTCAGGCAGACCTGGGTTTGTTTGGGTCCTCATCCTGGAGCTTCCTGGGCCGCATGGCCATGGGCGAACACCTTAACCTCTCTGGACACCTGTCCTGTCCCCCATAAGATGCGTAGCGTGCGTCTCATAGGGCATTGCACCCAGGGCCCGGTATGGCTGCCCCCGTAACTGCCAGCGTCCACATCAGAGACTGAAGAAACTGCAGGGGCTAAACCCAGACATCACTCAGAGTCTGGCTCAGAGGAGAAACTCGTCGAGTATTAGCTGCTCCTGCTTGGTAGTGATCGGCACACTGACCTCTCTGTTCATGTGGGCTCAGAGCAGCGCCCTGGAAACACCGTGGAAGGAATTCAGCAGTGGTCTTGGGGGAGCTGTCTACATTTTTCGTGGTATGGCTTTGAGACTCACTGCCGTCCCCTCTTCATCCTGTGGGAAGAGACATGGTCACCTTCAGAGGCACTGGGTTGAGGGAGCACCCCCCCCCAGCACACACATCACATTCCTCTGCCACACCGCCGGGGTCCCAGGAACCCCACGCTCCAGGAAAGGGGCCGAGCAGCACCCCATGAGCAGGCCCGCTGTCGGGCCGCACCCGCAGCCTTCTAAAATAACCGCAGCACAGAAGGCCTGGAATGCATTTGGACTTATATTTGGAATTGCCATTGGAAACAGTCCTGGCCAAATGTAACACCCATCTGTTCGGGATGGTTTGAGAGTAAGAAAATGAGGTGGTTTAGCTGGAGGGGGGCTGGGCAGCCTTGAAACTCTGGGCTGGAAGGATGTCCCGGGCCCTGTGCTTCTCTGGAGCCCTCCTCCCCACCTCCCTGGGCTGTTCCTGCCACCCCGGGCTGGTTATCTCATGCTAGGATGCTCTGGCTGGATAAGTTTCCCCTTGCATGAAACCGGTCTTTCTTCCTGAACCTTCTATCCACTGGTCAGTCCTTTGGGAGCTTGGGACAGGGCTCCTTTCTGCCGAGTCCTTGTGCATCTAAGGAGAGAAACCCCGTTCCCCTCCCTGTTTAGCAGGGGAGATCAGTGTCCTTTTAGGGCTGGGCTGCCTGTTCCTTGGCTCCACCCTCCTACCTTCTCGATGTCTTGCTCTGCTAATGCATCCCGAGGCTGCATCAGTGTCCCTGCAGCGCCCTGATGCTTTGCCATGAGCTTATGTTTTCCACGCTGGTCTCTGATTTTAAAGGCCAAACGGTGGGCGTTTAAGTTTGTCTCGACATTTCACCTGGTTACATGGCGCAGCTGTTCCATCTCTTGAGGTCCCTTGGCTGCTTGTTCTTGATATGTTTGCCATCCTCAAAATCTGAATGGCTTTAACAGTTCCAAGTGGCTTCCACTCATCCAAGGTTATTCACTTACTCTTTCTTCCCCAGAGAGGAGTTGTGGAGAAATGACAGTGTTGTTTATTGAACACGTTCTTGTGACGCCTTAGCCTGATGCTTCGGGCCGATCCCCGCAGTGTCTCCCTGAAGGGAAGAGCTCCCGTTTGTGTTGGCCTTTCTTGTTCCCCTGTGGGAAATCGCCCCACGGCCATCGTCCTCCTGCACGCTCAGGGCCACTGTTCCAAGGTCTCAGGGTGGGAGAGGTGTCAGCAAAAATAACTCCTTAGCCTTCCTTGGAGTTGGGGCTTAGAATCTGTACTGGATTCCCGGGGCTGCCGTAATAAATTAACACCAACTCGGTAGCTTAAAACAACAGAAATTTATACTCGTGATTCTGGAGGCCAGAAGTCTGAAATCAAGATGTCTGCAGGGCTGGTCCCTTCGGTGGATCTGAGGGAGAATCTGTGCCATGCCTCTCTCCCAGCTTCTGTTGGCTTCCAGCGGTCCTTGGCATCCTTGGCTGGCAGACGCATCATTCCAGTCTCTGCCCCTGTCTTCATATGCTGTTTCCCCCTGTGCCTATGCCTCTTCTCTTGTGGGTTTAAGACCATCAACTTAATTAGGTCTGCAAAGACCTTGTTTCTAAGTAGGTCACATTCGCAAGTATAGGGGTTCAGGCTTAGACATGTCTTTCTGGAGGCCACAATTTAACCAACTACAGCATCCAATTGGGAGGCAGAGGCTGTTTGTTATGGTGAACTAAAGTCCCCTTTCAGATGTTGGTGACAAAGCAGGATTTGAACCCCTCTGCAAACAGGGGAGGAAAAAGAAGAGGAAACTCAGTCTGAAAGTTCTGTTAAAGAAAAAAAAACTATTCTGGTGTTTGTTAAAAGAGGAATGAAGACTTGATTCGGGACTGTTGCAGTAAGGTTAGGGACCGTTGGGCTGGGGTTTTGCTGTAGAAGAGAGAGATTGAACTCAACTCCAAATACAACAAGGAAAAGCAGAGATTTAAGGCCAAGGATCAGGGCGGGGTGGGGGGGTGAGTGATGGATGGAAAATTACTAAGGTGGAAACATCAGGGGTATGGGGGAGGATTTGACTCTACTGACCTGATAGGATTCTTGCTGAAGATGGGCCAGGTGCCCAGACCTCACCTGGGGAATGGCGTAAGATGAGAAACCCAATCGGATACGTAGGGTGGTGATTCGTGATCAAGGGTGGGGGATTTTGACTAAACAGACTTAGCAATGTCGAAAACCAAAATTTTAACACATTTAGTTTAAAGATCGAATTGGCTTTTAAGGGCCCAATTCATGAACGGGCACTTGTAATGGTAAGGTTCTCCTGTGAACCTAGCAGAGGGGTGACTTATAGGCAGAAAAGGGCAGAAGAAGTAGAAATAGAAAACAAAGAGAAAACTGGTCATTTCAGCTACTTTCCTTATAGGGTGGAAGCAGGGGGGGACTTTCTTAGTATGCTGGCTAAGATGGGCTGGGCTCCATCTGAACGACTGCTGTGAAAGTCTTGTTTTTTGGAAAACTGGCCTGTTTCTCAGTTGGTGCGATTACAGGGCACCTGGCATGACTCCATTCCAGCCTGGTCTGGTCTGTGGGGGCCTGGCGCAAAAACTCAGTCCAAAACAGCCTCCCATAAATTGTATTTAACAGCAGGATTCTTGCTAAAATGGGGTGATGCAAAGATGGACTTGGAGGTCCAAAGATTGAGACCTGCTTGAGAAGAGGATTCAGAAGAGCCCGACTAGAGTTTGGCGCAGGAAGGCTATCAGTTCTTGTGTGGCAACATTCTTCCATACATGTGGGTGGTGTCTGCAGGAACAGAATCGTGTCTGTGGGTAAACAGATCTGCAGGTGTTTACCATGCATATGTGGGGGTGCTTTTGCGTTATGTCAAAAAAAAAATAGGTCCCTACCAATCTAGAAAGACACATTTCATCATTTTTTTTTAAATGTCAGGAATGTCTATGAAAAGGGCCAGGAATTTCATGTGGAATTGTAATACCGTAAGAGCAACAGATGCTCTTGTTTCTGTTCCTTCAGAAGAGGGGAAAGTAATGGAAAAGTGTGTTAAATGTTCATGGCCTCTCTGCCATTGTACAATTTTTGTGATCTGGCGTTGTCTTGAAGCTCTCTGTTTCTGTGAAAACAGAGCTGTCGCCTGAGACGACTAGAAAGAACACCGGCATAAAAACTGCTGGTGTTTGCTAGGGCCCCGTGTATACAAGTCTGTGTCTGGGAGAGCTCAGGTGGCCCTGTGAAGGGCGGGAGCTCAGAGGGACTAGGGAGGTGACCGGTCTACACGGGAGAGGAGAGAGCTGGTAGTGTTTTCATAAGCAACACTAGTTAAGGTGATTGTACGTTGACTTTCATTGTCACCTACATGGCGTGATTGCACATTCACGAGTGGTAAAAATATCCATTTATTTTATTCACAGGTTGTACTCAGACTATCTCTACTTTGCAAGTTCGAATAAATCTGCAGACGACTTCCATGAGAAAGTGACAGAAGCACTGCAGCTGTTTGAAAATTGCATGCTCGATTATTCACTGCGTGCCTGTGTCTACAACAACACACTGAACAACGCCATGCCTGTGCGTATCCGCCCAGCCGGCCCTGGCACAGCCAGCCGGTTTGTTGTTATTATGCAAGCAGCATTGTGGATTGGGGTATTAGCATCGGAACACAGAGAAACGTTTTAATGTGCAAATGCTGTTCTCCATCGCCGTTATTCATGGGTTGTAAAAACTGAAAATGGACGGGTTCTCTAGGCTGGCGCCCTGCATTCTTCCCTGCTGGTCACCCTGCCACCTCCACAGGAGAATGAGGGTGCATTTAGGAAGATTACCATTGAGTGAGGCTCCAAAAACACACCCAGCAATTAAAATCAGCAGACATGAGGACACTCAACTCTCAGATTGTCTTAAGAGCATTCTCTTTGGGGAGGCGGTGTTGGTTGAAAAAATCATCTGTCTTTGCTTTTCAATGCTTCTTTGGCAGGGTCTCGGTTTTAAAGAATCTTTTCTCTCACTTTTCCTTCATGACTCCAACTATAAATTTCTAGCCTTTTTAAAAAATACAAAATGTCGTTGATGGTGAATCCAGCAACTTTTAGCCTCGGGGAGATTTTCCACCTGGGCTCCCTGGGTTGTGTGAGTGCTTTGGCAGCGGGGCCTATGTTGGGTGACACCTCCCACAGCAAAGCTAGTGCTGCCAGTGTGGCTTTACCAGCCTGGCTCTGTGCAGGTGTGCACGGGGTAAGACGTGAACAGACCTGCTGTGGAGGCCCGAGAACTCCTGGGGGGAGGTCAAGAGACGTTTCTCCCTCTTACTTGTTATTGAGGCCATCATCTCTGGCAGGCAGCGTGCAGGAGCAGTAGTAGAACTCGAGGCTGTCCCACTGGACCTCGTAGTTTGGCAAGGAAGATGCCACAGGGACACAGATGCTGCAAAACCTGGCTGTGGTCTGGGTAGAAGTGGGCTTTGGAGTCAGACACTGGTGAGGATTCAGTTTCCAGTGTAGGCATTTACTGGCTGTGTGACTCTAGACAGTTGTCTTAACCTCTCTGAGACCCAGTTGTTTTATCATAAAAGGGGGTAATAATACTACTTTACCAGGCTGTTGTAAGGATTACAGATGGATAGTTCTGTCGTGTATTCCTGTGTTTATTCTCCCCGCTATATTCCCTGCATGGTGCTGGGTCCTGGGCCCATAGCAGCACCAGGGCAGGTATGACCCTTGACTTTTTGTGCAACTAGCAGGGAGAGTGCATGGAGGCTGGGCAGGGAGCTCTAAGCCCCGGCAGAGGCCACCTGAGAACTAGGCATCAGGCAGGTTATCAGGAGAGGGAATGTCAGTGCTGAGGCCTAAAGAAAGAGTCAACTCAAGAACTGAGAACAGCATGTGCAAAGGCCCCGTGGTCACTATCCTCTTCATCAAACCTAAACTTCATCAAACCACTGCCCCCCCAGGGAAGGAGGGAGCAGTGAAAGACGGAGCTCAGGTCCATGGCACGTGGAGCTGTATTCCCAAGAACTTGGTGAGCCTTGCAAGAAGTCTAGGCCTCACCTCGAGAGAGATGGGACCCCACGGGAGGCTTTAAACAGAGGGCAGCGTGAAGGTTAAAAAGAAATATCTCTTCTTAGCCACGACTAGGTTCATGGCTGAGACAAAAGGCAGATTGACAAGAGAAAAGCCTACACATGTATTTAACATATTTTGCATGACACGAGAGCCTTCAGGAAAAAAAATGGAGACCTAGAGAAACAGGGAAACCTCTACATTTTCCAGCTTAGGTTTGATGAAGAGGATAGTCTTGCAGAGAGATATAACTGGATAAAGGGCAGGGAGTGATCTAATGGTAATAAGCTGGGGGGATGCAGAACTCTTTGTTCAGATACTTCTCTGTGTCTCTGCATCTTCAGAAATGAGGGCATTCCTTTCCTCTGGGTACAGGACGGGTATTTCTGATCTGAGGTTTTTGTGGCCGGCTTCAGGGGAGAGAGGGGAGGTAGAGGTGCAAGCAGCCTTCCTGCTTCTGCTGTTTTCTCAAATGCCAAGGTGCTCTATTTTGAGCCACCGTGTCCTGAACCCCGTCCATAGTCATGGTAGTTCCACGTTTTAAAAGAGCGCCTGGTGCAACTGACAGGCGTGGGATAGGGCCCGGGAGGGGTGGTCTCCCAGACACAGGTAGGCAGGGGGCGCAGCAAGGGAGGTGGCAGCTGAGTCAGGAGAGGGGCAGAGGCTAGGAGAGTGCAGGAGTTTTCTAGAAACAATTAGGACAAAGGAAAAGGACTTGGGGATAGATTGGATCAGGCGTGGTGGGTTGAAAAAAGGAAGCACATCCACGTGCACATTTTCTGGCTTGCATGCCGGGCACAGCATTTGGCCCACAGTGGTCCTCGCTCCTAGCTGTTGGTTATTATTATTATTTATGCCTGTGATGGAGGGTCCTCTGTGTGGGGCCTGCAGGAAGGAGGAACCACCTGCAGGAGAAAAATGTAGATGTGGCATGAAAAAGAGACAGGCCCGATTCCAAGTGGAGACTTGATTGGTGTCCATCTGCATCCATTGGGTGCCCACTCTGTGCTGAGCCTCGTGATGGGTGCTGAAAGAAACCACAACCCCGCCTCGAGGCGCCGTGCCCAGCTTTGCGAACATCTGAAGGGAGCCTCCTGAGGGTTGGGGGGCTTGTTTACTCAGACTCACCCCATGGGGGGGTGAAGAGCCACAGCTGAGAGTGGATCTGGGTCGTGGAGCGGGGCCGCGGGCTATGCTGGCCAAGCTATGGCCACGCAAAAATACAGTTTCCCCAAGACTCTTGTTCCCTGTGATGGTGGCCACCGAGGGTGACACTAGCATCAGCAGGGATTCGTGGTCTCTGGGTGACTTCCTCGGCTGGCACTCATGCTCTCGGTAGAATCAGCCAAGCATTTATAAATGCAGTCCAGAGAGAGTTAGGACATTCCTGAGCACACTAAAAGGTGTAATTTGAAGTCCCGAATAACAGTCATTGCAAACAAAAGTATGTAACACCATCAGGAGAATATCTCTAGGTGAAATGAAAGCACTTGTCTAGGTGAGTCAGAAACTGTGATGTAGATTTGTCACCCCGGGGGCGAAGGGTTGCAGACCTCCTCCGGGGTTGGATGTTTAAGGAAATGTCCACGGAAAATCCAGGAGGAAGCAAAGGAGAGCACTGTCTAATCTTTCACAGGGCCTCATTTCAGAGAAGGAAGAGCTTGATACGGGGCCTTCAAGGCTAGTCTGAGACCCGCACCCCTGACTGAGGGAGGGATGCAACCCTGGAAGGAAGGGGAAGAGGAAGATTGCAGACAGGAGTGCTCGCAGCCCAACTGGCCAGGTGAGCCAGTCTGCCTGGCCGCCTTTCTCTGCCCAGGTGCTTCCTGGTCGACGGGGCCACCAGGCGGAGCTTGCCAAGGGGGTTGAACTTGCCGGTCAGAGTGTGGATGGGAAAGGGTGGATTCAGCCAGTGTAGACTGAGCACCAACCTGGCACCATGCCTGATGCAAGCCCTCCCCTACCTGGGGCTTCCTGTTTACACCTGAGGAAACTGAAGCCCAGAGAGGCAACCTTCATCCTGAGCCACCAGCTAGTAAACCGAGGATCCAGGACCCAAATCTATGCCTTGTGACCCAGCTTCCTCCCGACACGTGTTTGGCCCCAACATTTTCCCAGCAGGTCAGTCTTTGGTGGTTGTTCCTATGCTCCCACTGTGTGCAGGCCCTGGTCTAAGAGGGAAGGTGCAGGATGGTGTTCTGACCCAGGAGACGAGACTCATGTGCCTGGAAGGAAGATAGGCCCTCACCTCGGTGGTTCTACCACATGCCTTTTGAAATTTTCTCCTATGTGTGATCCCACGTGACTCTCCAAACAACCCTGACGGGTAGCTGGGAAGGCAGGAAGGCAGGAATCAGTGTCGTCCTCAGCAGAGGAGGACAGTGAGAGGTGAGCTGTCCAGCTGGTGTGGTCCCAGAAGGGGCTGGAACCCTCCCCCTGCAGACCGTGTGGCCACTGAGTACTCTCTGTAGGATACTGTCTGAAAAAAGGACTGGAAAGCAGGGACAGGGGCAGGGTTTACACTGGGATTCCTGAGAAGAAGCTGCTTCAGCTGGGTGGGTTTGGATGGGCAGGAAAAGGCAGGCTGGGGGGACTCCCGACTTGGGGCATAGTTTTATTATAATAGCCTCAATTGTGCTTCTCTCCTAGAAAAGTGAATGTCTGATATTCGTGTGCGATCTGTGTACCCCGGGACACTTTGTACCACCCATCCATGCCAGCCCCCAGGCCCTTCTCTTGTTCTAGCCAGAGCCCAAGACAGAGCATGTGGGATGCTTCCTCCCAAAGAAGGGAGGGTGTGCCCCTCATCTCCTGCTTCTGGTTTGCTCTATCCCTGAATTTAAGAACATTGTTGCGGCTGAGCCATAAGTTCATGGACACCATCCTGATTCTCTCCATGTCCTGCATGCTTGAAACTTCCTGATAAATGTTGTTGAAAACCCCATCAGGGGAAGGGATCTAACCTTGGCTCATTACTGCCAGACACTGTTCCAAGCTCTTTCAACACATTGTCACATTCAATCCTCACAGGGCCCCTGAAATCCACCCTCATGTTACAGACAGGAACACTGAGTCTCACAGAGGTCAACTCTCCAACCCGTAGCTAGGAATAAATTGGCTTAAGGTTCAGTCCCTGGTCTGATGGCCTTAAACTCAGGGAGTTTCCACCATTCCTAAATCGCTCCTAGAAACCAAAGTTTGAGCTGGCTGGAGGCAGGTGCTTTACATTCAGTTTTGTTTTGCTGAAGATGACAAGACAGTAAGTAGCTTAGCCGGTGCCCCTGGTAAAGGGAGATCCCCAGGACAGGATCAATGGACAGAATGAATGTGGCAGGAGGAGCATCCTTTAATCTCCCCAGTCCCTGGAGAGCTCAGACACAAGAGGAAGAGCCGGGCAACTGAAAACGCTCCTCTTAGAAGTGAATTTTCATTTCTGCCAGAAACCAGCTTCCCTCCAGCTGCAGATCCCAGCCCAGCCGCCGCACTGGGAGGGCAGTTTTGTAAGACACACTGGACCTTGGCACACCCCTAGTGGGTTGCCTGGTGTGAATTCAGATTATTTGTCAAATGAATGAATGAATGCATACGTGAGTGAATGGGAACTAGTAGGGGTAGGTGTCGAGAGTCTCAACTCTGTAGTGGGGGACAGAGAGGCTCGGCCAGGGGCCAGTCTGGAGAGAAGTAAGGCCTGGGATCGCCTTCAGCTCAGTACTGGCTCTCCTCAGGGCTTGTTCTTCCGGGGGCCCCGTGTGATGGGACAAGCCCCATGTCCACACGGGCATGTTTTGGGTCCTGGCTCAGGGGGTTGGCACTGGCCCTGGACAGCCCCTGCCCCTCCCTGGGCATCTGTTTTTCTGTCAATGAATCAGCTGGCACAGATAACTTCAAAGACTTCTTGAAGCTCTGATGTTTTCTAATTTTAAACGTGTTGGGCACTTGTCCTAAATACCCTTTTTTTTGTTGTCCTATTTTGATTCTCTGTCCTATACTGGACAAGGAGAGGAAAGAAGGATTCTGACTGTGGCCGTCTTTGGCTTGTCTTGATAATGCACAGTTGTGGCAGTGATGCTGCATGTACCAGAAACTGTCACTTGAGGTGACCAGAACTCTCCTTGGCTGCTAGGGGGGCTGGGGTTGGAGTGGGAATTGAGGGGGCTGCGGGGGTGGGCGGATAAGAGGGAATTGCAGGGGGCAGAGGGGCTAGCTGTCTTGGGTCTTGGCCCCTGCGGCTCCCTCCCCTTCCCCGACCACCCCTGCCTGTTGAGAGGACCATGCCCCAGGGCAGGACCCTGCTAGCCAGGCTCTGTCCTCCAGAGGGCAGCGGAGGGGGCTGTCACCAAGATGGTGACAACCATGATGCAAACAAGGTTTCAGAGAAATACTCTGTTACCTGCAGCCAGGTGCAGAGACAGGTTACAGCTACTTTAAAACACCCCCAGCCTGCCACAAAAACCCGGCTCCTTTCCTTCTGGAAAGTTCTGCAGTCGAAAGACTGGTTCTCTGGAAGAGCCACGCCTTGGTCAGACTGGTCTTCCCTGCAAGGGACGGCCTGGGAGCCTGCCAGGGAGAAAGAACCGAACATGCCTGTGAGGCCAGCGACTTAACAACAAGACATTCTCTCCTAATGATTCTTCTGCGTTGGAGGCGATACGCATATTTATTTCCGAGACTGGCACGTACTCATTTTCTCTTTAGCTTGGGCCCAGCTTGAGGTCTCTTTTATGAGCTGGTGTATAAGGTAGCAACAGTGTGTGGGCTGGAAACAGCTAATGAATTTCGGAGACAACTTATCCGCTCTAATTGTTTTCCTCCTCCTCATCCTCCTCCGTGGTTAGAAAAATAATGAAATGGGAAACAAGCAACGAGAGATGAAACTAGTTCTGCACATATTTTGCCCGGCATTTCATCATCTAATTGTCAACCCCGTGTTCAACAGTTGCCTGTGGAACCAGGGAGCTCCGGGGGGGAGCTTGGGGTCCTCCATGGAGGAGGGACTGAGCTAGGGTTCAAGGTAGACCTAGGGCTTTCTGCGCCTAGAGAGCCATGCAGGCTTTGAGCGGGGTCCGACTACAGCCAGGTCACTGGTTGGGAAAGGTCATATGCTGGTGGCAGGACACGGATGGCAGTGCAAATAGAGGAGACCAGCCCGGGAGCTGTGTTAGTGTTCAAGCAGGTTGGATGGGACATCAACAAAGGGAGATGAGAAATTCTGGGCAGACCACAGATAGACAGAGTGGGGTCCCTGAGGACATGAGGGAGAGGCCAAGGAGAAGCCCTGGAGAAGGAGCCCTAACCGGGAAAGAGGAAGAGGCCTGCTTTTTCTAGAAGCTTTGCCAAGAGTTTATGGCAAACTGCAAAGTTAGGGGGAACAGCCCCAAGACTGCCCTCACTTCGGATGCCAATTGCAAGTTTGGGGCAAGGGGTTCCCCAACCCACTCTCAGTTTAAATGATTTTTAAAAAAATTATTTATATATATGAAAATTATTGAATATATAGATATATATTTGAGTTGGGATCCTATCTCACTTTATTGCTCAAGCTAGAGTGCAGAGGCACAATCACTGCTCACTCAACCTTCTGGGCTCAGGCAATCCTTCTGCCTCAGCCTCCTGAGTAGCTAGGACTACATGTGTGTGCCACCACACTGGCTAACTTTTTTTCATTTTTTTGTAGAGATGAGGTCTTGTTATGTTGCCTAGGCTGGTCTTGAATTCCCGGGCTTAAGGACTCCTCCTGCCTTGGCCTCCCAAAGTGCTGGGATTAAGGGTGCTAGCCACTGGGCCTGGCAAGTTCAAAAATTTTCTAGAAGGACGCACAGAACACACAGAAGGCGTTTACACTCATGGTCACAATTTATTACAAGGAAAGCGTGCAGATGAAAATGAGCCCAGCCTGAGCTTTGGGAGACCGAGGTGAGTGGATTGCTTGGGCCCGCGGGTTCGAGACCCACCTGAGCAACTTGGCGAGACCTCATCTCTACAATAAATCAGAAATTTCTCTGGCGTGGTAACGTCTGCCTGTAGTTCCAGCTCCTTGGAAGACTGAGGCGGAAGGATCGCCGGAGCCCAGCAGGTCGAGGCTGCGGTGGCCGGGAGCGGCCACTGCACTCCAGTCTGGGTGATGGAGTGAGACTCCAACTCAAAAAAAAAAAAAAAAAGAAAGCAAAGAAAATGAGCCCCGGGAAGAAGTGCCATGGGCCATAGTCTAGAAGGGGCCCAAGTGCAGAGTTCCAAGTCCTTCCCTCCCCATGGAGTCATGGATGGTGTGAATGACTCCTGGCCATGATGTGTGACAATACCCATGGAGTGTTGCCACACCAGGGCTTTGGCATCCAGGGTTTTTTCTGGGGCTCGCTCACATACTGCTCGTGTGGCTGACCGTCAGTCTCCAGTCCCGCCAGAGCCAGGATTGATACTGCGTGGCTCAAAGCCCATAAATCACTTTTGTCAGGCAGGACACCAGAAACCCAGAGGTCACCTCCCAGGAACCGAGGGCAAAGGCCAGATCTCTCTTGGATAGGGTTAAATCTTCACTACACAGGCTTGCAGTGGGGCATGGGAGAAGGATCATACGGGTGGGGACCCAGGAAACAGGCAGATAGGAAGGAGAAAGATTTAAGTCCCATGGGCTTCCTTCAAAGCTGATTAGATTCACATGCACACTCATGGTCACAGACGCTTAGACAGCACCAGGCATTGGCTGTTTACTCACCTGGGTGGTCTCTGGGGAGTCTGCAGCTGATTTTTCACAGCCTGTTGTGTGCTGGGCATAGAGGTCACAGTGGCAGCAGAGAGACAGTCAGCATATCATGCAAAGAACACAAGCACCATGGGTTGGTGCAACCTTGACCTCTTCCCTGCACCTCAGCCTTCACCTGTGGAATGGAGGCATGGTGCTACCTACAGAGTTGTTGTGAGGATTAAACACAACCCTCGCTGTGGGAATTCTTCGTATGTGTAGCACAAAACCCCTCAAGAAGAAGCAAAAACACAGTACGTTAAAAATCTCACTTCTGAAGCTGACTGTTGGCTGGGATAACTCTCTTGTGGGATTTACAGTGAAATGCCATACTTCTCTTGGGAATTGTTCCTGAAATAATGCCCTTCTTCTGTGGTCCTAGGTGAGGCTCCAGGTTGGGCTGTATGCCGTGTACCTTCTGGACTGGCTCACCGTTTATAGCAAGGAACAATTTCTCATTCTTCGCCTGGAAGATCATGCATCCAACGTCAAATACACCATGCACAAGGTCTTCCAGTTTCTGAACCTAGGTATGCTTGTGATGCTTAAGACCAATAGGCAAGTCCATGAGCTCCATGGACTTGTCTCTGCTGGGAGCATTCTGGGTCAAACACAGACATGGCGAGCTGGGCTGGGATGGCTGAACTGGGAACACCCTACGAGAGACCTATTCAGTATCATTTACTGAGCACCACTGCACACAGGTGATTTTGCGTGGCGTTACAGGGGATCCTCGGGGAAGGAGGAGATGGTCTAGTGAAGGGAGAGGAAGAAGCCACAAAGGGAGAGGGAGAAGAGAGGAGGAAGCTCTGCTAGCCGAGTGGCAGCTAGAACGCCATGGGGGAAGGTCAGTGTGGCCACAAAAGGTGCATGCTGATGTGTGGGACTCCAGCTACTGAAGGCATTGGGGAAAGCTTCGTGGAAGGGTCTGAGAGCCGAGCTTTGAAAGACTGACACAATGTCAGCGGGTGACGGGGACAGAGGACACAGGGCTTGGAGGAGGGAATGGGCGGGTCACTGCATCATCTCAGGGGTCGTTGGTGATCCCTGGAGTCAGAACCACACGGCTGGGTTTCAGCTTCTGGCCACAGCTGCTGGGTCCCTCCTGAGGATACAGGCCCCCAGGGTCCCCAGGGTAACAGGTGACAGGTAACAGGTCACGCTGCTGCCCATAGTGATGGCTGGCAGAAGCATGTGTGAGGGTGGGGAGTTCTGCCCACGTGGATGAGGTGCTCAAGGATGTCTTGAAAGACAGACAGGGTCAGAAGAATGCACGTTGTATCCTAGAACACCTCTCGCGGCCCTAACAATCTTGCCTGGTGATTTGTTTAACTGAGTATTTCTGGAAATATATCTGTCTGCTCAACACTGGGACTCAGGACTCCTTTATCATTTGATGTTTCTCCTTGTGGAGAGCTGGTAATGTGACTTTCTTTCCTAAGGCCGGGCCGGGAACCATTTTCTTTGCTTTGACCATGTTGATTCTGTCACATTCATGAGCTTGTCTTTTATCCAACCCTAGAACACTGGGACGTGCTTTTTCTGCGTATGGGCTAAGGACTTTGGCCAGATCCCAAGAACCCAGGATAAAGCAGCCTGAGTGGTGGTCAGTGGGTTAAGCGAGTGAGAGGCTATGGCCCAGAGGGCTGAGTATGGGGGTGGCAGCCCCTGCTGGCTTGTTGCAGAGTCTCTCCTTATTGATGTCCTTGCTGTAGGGGGAGGTTCACAGTGGGGTCTCTGGACACAGGTCCCCACCCCTCCCAGGGCCACTTCTCAGCAAGACACACAGAGTAGAATATGGCCAGGCCTGGGGCCCTTTGCATTGGTTTTGGCCTAAAGTAGAAATGGCTGGGGCAGAATTCCAGTGGGTAGATTAGCAGGCAAATCCAAGCTCATGGACTGGTCCTGGCAGGTGACACAGTTATCCAGGGCCAGTTGACAGTACAGAAAGCAGCGTGTTAAGGGCAGTTGGAGATGAGTTCTCCAGGTAAGCCTCCAGCGTGCTGCATTGTCATAAAGCACCTGTGGGGCTCCCCCAGGGGTGGGCGTTTTGCACTGGCCACAGAATTTCTCTGCTGTTTTATAAAAGTATTTCCACCTTCCTCCCTCAGCGAAATGGATCCGGCCAAAGAATGTTAATCCTCAAACACATTCTTCTTAAAAGAAACAACTGTCTGTGGCAACACAAAACATAGCTGGGATTCTTGCAAAGTCCCTTCTCCTTCCTGCCTTCACCCTTTCACAAGGTTCTTTTTCTTTTGTTCCAGGGCCCTTAAGTGAGAAGCAAGAGGCCCTTATGACCAAGAGCCCCGCTTCCAACACGCGGCGTCCCGAGGACCGGAGCCTGGGGCCCATGTGGCCGGTCACACAGAAGATCCTGCGGGATTTCTATGGGCCTTTCAATGCCAGGCTGGCACAGGTTCTCGATGATGAGGCGTTTGCGTGGAAGACGACGTGACAGCCGCGTCCCGCTGCACGTGCTGGGCCTGCCGATGCTGTCATTACCAGGACTTTAAGAATCTCTCTTTATGGGGAACCGCTTCACTCCTGGCGTGGAAAACCCCAGGACTCTTTCTCTCTCAAGGCACACGTTCACGATAACCATGTCGGAATTTCCTTTGTGATGTTCCATAGCTCAGTCATTGACCCTCACAGGCAACCGCCCTCCGAGGCCAGTGGAGAGCCCACATCCTCAAGAATTCAGCTCTGCTCCGAGAGTCCTAGAGCTTTGGAATGAGGCAGGCTGGTACCTGGGAGAGGATGCTGGGGAAAGGCATCCCGGGCCCTACCCACATCCACCTTCGGGAGGTCCTGGGTCTGGGATCCAATTAAGCACGCTAGAAGTCATGCCATGGGGCTGGCAGCATCTCACACTTCACATTCACTACTTGTTTTTTGTAGAGACGGGGTCTCGCTACATTGCCCAGACTGGAGTGCAGTGGCTATTCGCAGGGGCAACCATGTCACATTCACTTGCGAAACTCTCTTTTGTTGAGATTGCTAACCTCACTGGGGCAGAGAATCGCAGCTCTTTTGAAAAGAAAAGGGTTCTTTTTACCTTTCATTCCAAAGTCTCTAGTCTCTTCAGATATAAACCCTGTTAACCTCACTGTTTCCAAGAGGAAAAAAAAAAATAAGTCAGTTTTTGGCAGCGTCTTTTGTCTCTCCGACCTCTTCCCATTCTGTCCTTGCAGACTTCACTTACATTTAACGTAGAAGATGAATGCGTTTGAAACCAACCACTTTCTGTATCTGACTGGTCCTGGCTCTGTTTTCTGCCTCTTTAGATGTTTTTCTCAAGAAGTCAGATTATAATTGGAAGGGAATTTTTTGCTCTTAATGCCAGATGAGCAACCTCAAGGAACTGAACGCTTCACGGAAAATGTAGGTAACTCCAGCCGTCATCATGTGGACAAGGTCCTCAGAGAAATGGAGGATTTTACATTTTAGTTCTGGCTGGCTACAGTCTCCCTCGCCTCATTTTCCCATTGGAATGAGCTCATTATCCACATTCTTCACCATGTGTGGTCAAACCTCCAGTTAAGGGGCTACGAGATACTCTGTCCTGATTCAGAATCACAACGAACAAGCTAAACTTGGGCTAAACATGGAATGTTGAGATGCGGAGCGAGGTCACTAGGAGCCTCGTTCTTCGTGGAACTTTCCAGGCCATTTGGGAGCTTGGTTTACTGATGGTTGGGCTGGAGGTCTTATTGTTTCCCAGAAGCCATGGGGAAAATTGAAGAGAAGGCTTGACACCCCTTGGCAACCACCCAGTTGGGAACTAGTCGACGCTTTGCACTCAAGTGTTGTCAAGGGAAGCTTCCTGTGAACCAAAGTTCTCAGGCCAAGGTCTCTTCCACCAAAGTCAGAAAGTGCAAATGCCCACATGCCCAACTCTAACTTGCATGTGTGAGACGGACGGCCTCAGTGGCGGGAGGTTCTGCAGTCCTTCAGCCATCGGAGTGATCCTGGCGCCGTTGTCTTTCTGCCTCCGGAGGTGGGAAACACAGCCCGTTTGGAGGCATGCGTAGGGCTCTCAGCACTGGCATGGCCGGGGCTATTTCTGCTACTGAGGGAGCTGTGTCCTGAACAATCGCACCCTTTCTCTGCAGCCGGCATTGGGAACATCAGCCAGCTGGGAGATCTGGCCGAGCACAAGGATGCTTTAGGGAGATATCACTTCAGTGTGTGTGTATGTGTGTGTGTGTGTATTTATTTGCAACACAGAGTGTGTGTGTGTGTTGTGTGTGTGTGTGTGTGTGCGCGCGCGCGTGTGGCTGCACCTTCTGAGTGGGTTCCCTTCAGTTCCTCCACTCTGGACACAACCCCTTTCTAGATTAGTTTCTCTGCCAACTAATTTGTCATTTCCAGTGCGTATTTTACTGTCCACACCAACCATCATCACAACAAGGGACTTTTCGTATGCACTCCTATGCATGTGAATAACATGTCGTGTAATTCTGCTTCTTACAGAAGTATTACTGAAGGTGTTATTTCCAATATTATTTGGTTTATTATACGGCTCTGTTTTATACACACAGGCCCATCCCTTCTGTGCCAATCGATGCCATCCAGACACGGTTTTTCTCTCCAGGGGCCTTTCTCCAGAGGGCATGTCTGCTGCCTTTGCTGTCTGTCACCTGAGGCCCACTTCTTGCTAACAGCGCAGGTTCCGTTCTGGGCGGTGGTCCTAGAGCCTGCCATCCCAAACCAAAGCCAACTGGAGCATTTCTCGAGACCTGGTGTTGGAGTGACTTTGTGTTCTCGAAGGCTGTGTACCAGATTGTATTCAATTGTACTCCCTTAGCCGCGTAAGGTATATTAGGTGAATCCCAGTTATGCTGTACTTTTATTAATATTTAACATAATTAAAGATGGACCCACGTGATTGGTACTGCCGAGTGCGTACTCTTCCTCCCTGTCTAAGCACTCCCTGGTAGGTTCTTTCCACCGTGTCCTGTGTGCATGAATCACCGAAGTAGTTTATAGGCGCACTTGCACGTGTTGTGCATATTCTACGCACAGGGAACTTACAGCGTATTGTGACTGGTGTGAGATGAGGTGCCATCACATTAACAACAGGCAGAAGAAAACTCCAAATCAGAGAAGGACTCGGACATTACCAGAGACTCCCTGTGTGAGTTCTGTGAGGGTGTGAATCAGAGTCGGATTCACACAGATGGATTCAGCATTGTCTTCAGACACTGGAATTTGAAGGCCAGGTGACCACAGACCTCATTCCTGCCTGGGCCCTGGCAGCTATGAGGTTGAGACCCTGATTTGTCTCTGGGTGCATGTCACTATCACTGCGTACTCTGTCCCCTGGCTACCCCTCGGGGTAGGGCAAGCCTGAGGGAGGAGATGGTGGAAGTCAGCTTGGGCTGCCACGACAAACTACCAGGTGGGTGGCTGGGCAATGGACATTTATTTTCTCGGTCCTGGAGGCCAGAGGTCCAAAATCAAGGTGCTGTAGGATTGATTTCCCCAAGGGTCCCTTCTTTGGCTTGCTGATGGTCGTCTTCTGTGTCTTCATATTTGTTCCTTTTGTGCACATGCAGGTGCCCTTGGGTGCCTCTTTCTCTTCTTATAAGGATACCTGTCAGATTGGATGAAAACCCACCCTCACAGCCTCGTTTTAACTTCCTCACCTTTTTAAGGGCCTTGTCTTCAAATATAGTCACATTCTAAGGCTTTGGGGATTGGACTTCAACATAGGAATCTGGGGGACAGATTCCAGCCGTGCAGAGGGTTTTGTCAGGCTTGGGGCTCTGGCAGCCGGGCCCATCCTGGGCACAATGTGGATGCTGGATGAATCCCCCGTTCTGAGAAGACCCCCTCACCTGGAGAGCCTCTATCCCCAGCACTGCCTCCTTGGTGCATTGGGAGTGGAGGTTGGCCGTGTCCTGGCCTTCAAGTGCAAGTGGGGAGAACCGTGTCTCCTAATACCAGGGCCAGGTAACTTTGCTCAGCAGATGATGGAAAGCAGTGGGGTCAGGGTATGTCTTTGAGGGCTCACGGCATGAGTCCCGTCCCCTGGGTCCTTCCAAACCGCCCCCCACCCCATGGAACTGGAGGGGGGGTTTGGGATCTGACACCCAGGTCATGCTCTGGTGGAAGGGAGGAGGTGGTGTGTGTGGGTGGATGTTCTCGTTGCTTCAGAAACCTCACCCTCTGGGCAGCCACTCGGCCTGTGAGTGAGGCAAATCTTCTGGAGACTGGTAGGAAAAGGTCACTTCGATGAATCAGATTTTTCTAGAAGTTCATCGGGCAAGTTGCACGGCAGGGCAAGAGAGAGAGAAAGAAAAGGGCCTGTCGGGTGGAGGAGCCGTCAGCCTGGGGAGTTCTGTGAGTCAGGCCTGCACGTGTTGCTATCAAGGAACCCTTGAGACTGCTAATTTATCCAAAAATAAGATTTATTCGGCTCATGATTCTGACGATTCGATACTGCTGGCTAGAAGATTCGGCATCCGATGAGGGTCTCGGTCTGCTTCCGCTCATGGCGAAGGGGATGAGAAACCACGTGTGCAGGAATCACATGGTGGGAATGGAGCATGAGGCGGGGGGAGAGAACCAGGCTTTTTTTTTCTTGAGTCGAGTCTCACTCTGTCACCCAGGCTGGAGTGCAGTGGCCCTATTATGGCTCACCACCGTCTCAGCCTCCTGGGCTTAGGTAATCCTCTTTCCTCAGCCTCCCACAGTGCTGGGATTACAGGTGCGAACCACCATGCGTGGCCAGACACTTTAACCCTCAGCTCTTGGAGGAACTGACAGAGTGAGAACTCACCCTCTCCCACCCCCAGCGAGAGCATTAGTCTATTCATGAGGGATCCGCCCCCGACCCAAACACCTTCCATTAGTCCCTGCCTCCGTCATTGGGAATCAAATCTCCATATGAAGTTAACGACAGACATCGAATGGACAGCAGCTACTGTAGCACACGACCCCACGTTTAGTGGCTGAAAGCAACACAAGTTGATTCTCTTACGTTTCCGGAGGTCAGAAGTCTGAAATTGGTCTCACTGGGCTAAAGTGAGCTGGGCTGCGTTCCATCTGGAAGCTGTAGGGAGAATGTTTCCTTGCCTTTTCCAGCTTCCAGAGGTCACCTGCATTTGTGGCCTAGGGTTGCGTCCTCCATGTTCAAAGCGTAGCATCCTCAAGTCTCTGACTCTCTCCTGCTTTTGTGGTCACATGACCTCTGAACCTCAACCTCCTGCCCTGGTAAGGACCCCTGTTTTGACACTGGACCCGCTGGGTAATCCGGGATCACCTCCCCATCTCATGATCACATCTGTAAAGTCCCTTTTGCCACGGAAAGGAATGTATTTACGGGGATCCCAGGGTTGACGACTTGGGCGTTTTATTCAGCCAACCGCAGGAGGATGTTCCAGTGAGCTGGCCTGGCAAGCAAGGGGTGAAGGGAGTACCCCCCGGCCAGTCCCCTGTGCTCTACTGGATGGAGCTCATGCAGGGTCTGAGTGGACAGGTGGCCACCCAGCAGGAGGCCAAACTGCAACGTGTCTGTTCTTGCGATGGTGGGCCTTCCTGCCCAAGCAAGTCTCTGTGACTGCAGTAGGTGGGAGGAGAGGGGAAGGGAGGCCACAGACCCACCCTTCTCCTGAATTCACTTGGCAATGTTTGTCCCACATACGATCTCCTGGTTTCTGACAGTGAGCATGACTCCACTGGAGATAAGACTATATCTCCAGCTCTCGTTAGAAGTAATTTTTGAGTGTTTGCAAGCCATCTATTTTTCTATTTAGAAATATTTTGGTAGTTTCGCACGTTGAGAAGCGGAGCCACCGGGTACTTAGGATGCCGCGTGGAAGCTGAAGCCGTACCTCCCGCATGGCCCCTCCGGCCAGCCAGGCCCCTCAGAGGAGAACTGCACCCAGGCCAGCACCGGCAGCTCAGCCACCAGCAGCAGCGCCACCATCTGCAGTTGGCTCACCGGCCGCTGCTCCCCGGCAGCCAGGTCTGATGGCCCAGATGGCAACCACTGCAGCTGGTGTGGCCGTGGGCTCTGCTGTCGGGCACACACTGGGTCATGCCATCACTGGGGGCTTCAGTGGAGGAAGTAATGCTGAACCCGCAAGGCCTGACATCACTTACCAGGAACCTCAGGGAGCCCAGCTCACACAGCGGCAGCAGCCTTGCTTTTATGAGATAAAACAGGTTTTGGAGTGTGCCCAGAATCAGGGCGACTTAAAGCTCTGTGAGGGTTTCAGTGAGGTGCTGAAACAGTGCAGACTTGCAAACGGATTGGCCTAATCGAGAGGGTCAGACTGAAGAAATGGAAAATCGTCTCTCATGACCAAATTGATTTAGCATAAAAATATAATTGATAATGAAGGTATAAAGTGCAAAAGCACCAGTTAAACCTCCCCTCTGTCATTCATAGCTTCCTTCAGAATTGCAATGGAAGAGATGGTTCTTACTGTGTAGAATTTCATTAAGATGGTGTAGTATTTGGGACTAGGCAAATGTTTGTGTGGCCTCCTTAAGCCAGCTGTTGTGGTTTTGGTTTTTTGTGAGTTAATTAGAATAAAGTGGTTTTTTTCCAAAAAAAAAAAAATTTTAACGAGCCGGGCTCGATGGCTCAGCCTGTAATCCCGCGCCTTTGGGAGGCTGAGGTGAGTGGATTGCCTGAGCCCGTGGGTTCGAGACCCGCCTGGGCAGCGAGACCTCATCTCTACAGTAAATCAAAAAATCAGCCGGGCGTGGTAGCGCATGCCTGTAATTCCGGCTACTCGGAAGGCTGAGGCGGAAGGATCGCCAGAGCCCGGCAGGTCGAGGCTGTGGTGGCTGGGAGCAGCCACTGCACTCCAGTCTGGGCGACAGAGTGAGACTTCAACTCAAAAAAAAAAATATTTTAACGAAGTTACTTTGTCAGTTCCCCAAGAGACTCACGTTAACCACTGGGGCGGTTTCGAGTTTCATCACATTTCAAAGAAAGCAGTTTATGAACGTCACAAAAATAGAATGCTTCTTGCTCCCCAACCGCATTGTTTCAGAAGGCTCAGCTGAGACTCTGACTGACACAGGTGTTCTCCCAGCCCTGGGCTGGCCAGCACACGACATCTAAGCCCAAGTCAGGCTTTGAGGGCTGGCTGGAGTGAGCTGGCTGCCCCGAGGAGTCCCTTGAGACCCGAGTCCTATCAGAAGTGAACTGCCACATCCCTAGGCTCACCCTGCTCCATGGCCTCGAAGACGCCGAGGGTATGCACCTGAGCCAGAAAGTGGGCCACTAGTCAAAAATTACCTTCTCTCGGCTAATATTTTCTGAACATCTATTCTGCACAAGGCATTGGACCAGGTGTGGGTGTGGAGTGGGGTTGTTCATTTACTCATTTGTTGATTTCTTCACTGATTCTTTTTTTTTTTTTTGAGTTGGAGTTTTACTCTGTTGCCCAGACTGGAGTGCAGTGGCCGCTCCCAGCCACCGCAGCCTGGACCTGCTGGGCTCCAGCGATCCTTCCGCCTCAGCCTTCCAAGTAGCTGGAACTACAGGTGCCCACTACCACGCCTGGCTCATTTTTTATTTATTGTAGAGATCAGGTCTCGCCAAGTTGCCCAGGCGGGTCTCGAACCCGGGGGCTCAGGCAATCCACTCACCTCAGCCTCCCAAAGGCGCGGGATCACAGGCTGAGCCACCGAGCCCGGCTCACTGATTCTTTCAATAAGTATTGATGGAGCGCCGGCATGTGCCTGACCTTAGAGATCCCCGTGAGAGCCGAACTGGTCCCCGCCCACATGGAGCTCAGGTCTTAGTGCAGCAGACGGACATTGGTCAAAACATTACCCAGAGCATTCCAGAACTGCAACCATGAGAGGTGGTCCTGAGGACAGTGACACATTCCTGGTGAGACTTCCACCTGTCTCCAGCCACCGCAATCTGCATCAACTCCCCACCTGCCTCAGAGACCAAGCCCAACGGGGGAGACTGGGCTGGGACTGATGGCCCAGGCTTCCCCAAGCGGCGTGAGAACCAATCCCAGCATGCTTCAAGTCTTGCCAGAGGCCCAACCTGCCAGATCACCCAAAGTCCCCATGCCTCAGGGAAGCCACTACACTCTTGCGTTGGGTCCTGTGGTCCCCATGGCTCCTCATCTGTTCTCCCAATGCCTCCTCCACCTCCTTGCTCTGGCTGAAGTTTTTCCATAAACGGCCGGATTGTTGATACAATAAATTATTGTGGGCCCAAGAAACAAAACGGAAGATGTCAGGTATAGCAGGAAAGAAAATAAGTTTCGCCGGGCTCGGTGGCTCAGCCTGTAATCCCGCGCCTTGGGAGGCTGAGGTGAGTAGATTGCCTGAGCCTGCGTGTTCGAGACCCGCCTGGGCAACTTGGTGAGACCTCATCTCCACAATAAATCAAAAAATTAGCCGGGTGAGGTAGCGCGCGCCTGTAGTTCTAGGCCAAGGCGGAAGGATCGCCGGAGCCCAGTAGGTCGAGGCTGCGGTGGCTGGGAGCGGCCACTGCACTCCAGTCTGGGCAACAGAGTGAGACCCCAACTCAAAAAAAAAAGAAAAGAAAAGAAGTTTCTACACATATTTACTGATGAAACTAAAAATGCAATACTTTGTGACAGCTTTTTGGTAACACAGGCCTGCTTACCAGATGAAAGGTATTCTTTCAGGGGTGAGTAACATTTTGCCCAGTTGAAATTCAGAGTTAGTGGCCCCGTCAAACCCACAAACCCACTGCAGGTGCCTGTCTGTAAGCAGCCCTCTGAACTCCACCTCTTGGTGCCATTGACTCCGTGGCAGCTCTATCCTTCTGAAACCTTCTCATTCAGTTTCCAGGACCCCAGGCTCCTTGCTGGTCCTCCTTCTGCTGCCCTGGCTGCACCCCCTCTTCCTTGTGACCACGAATGTTGGGGTGCCTCTTGGCTCACTCCTCAGCCCTCTCCCATAGCTGGTCTCATCCAGTCCGTGGCTTCAACTGCTGCGTCTCCGCCGCTGACTCCCGGACCTCAGCCCTGGACCCCAGGATGGAGCTCTCACGGGGGTAATGGGGTGTCTCCGACCTAACTGACTGAACCAGAGCCCTTGGGTCCTGTTCCTCCCACGGGACCCTATCTCAGTCACAGCCACCAGCCCATGAAGGTCACACAGTCGAGTTCCCTCCTGGGCACTGCTGGCTCACACGGACCCTGGAACGCACCTCACCTGCTCTGCTTGCCCTGTTTCTTTGGCAGGAAGGCTCTGCCCCATGGCTGCCTTCTTTGGGTCAGTTTCAAGGTCCTGCACACCCTGACCACTCTACCAAACAGCCACGCCCACCCCTCCCTAAGCCACTGACTCACTGAGCTCTTCTCCCACCTCATTGGACCCACCATTCTGCTGGTCTTTCTCCTGACCACCTGTACTCATCGTGCTTATGTTCGATGTTTTACACTTTGACAGCTTGGAAACTTGAGGACCTGGGAGGACTACCAGGCCAATCCCTGGAGATTGCAGACAATGCCTCCCCCACGCCCCTTCTCCCCCCAGCCCCACCTAGCACACCTTTCAGCAATCCAAGCCCAGCCTCCAACTGGCTACCTTCCTGAGGTCACATACTCCGGCAGCATCTGTCTCCCTAATCATCCCAGGGCCAGTGCCAGACAGCTTGGAAGCCCCTACACCCTAGAGCCTGATAAAATTATCCAAGCTCTCAGGAATGCCAGTCAGTTCTAAGTTTGGTTTCCTTACACAACCTCATATTTCTCCAAGGATTTTTTTCACTTTTAAAGATTCCTTTTTTTCTGTATTTTTTGTCTGACTGAATTGCTATGAAGGATCGGTCTTCAAGCTCTGAAATTCTTCTTTCTTCTACATGGTCCGGTCTGTTTTTCGGGCTTGCAACTGTGTTTTGAAACTCCTGAAGTGAATTCTTCAGTTCCAGAATTTCCGTGTGGTTCCTTCTTAGCGTGGCCATGTCCTCGTTCAACTCGTAGATCGTTTTCCTGGCTCCTCTGCTTGGGATTTCCACTTTCTCTGGGCTCTTGTTGTGTTCCTTTAACTCTCGTATTCTGGATTCTGTCTCTGTCATTTGGGACATTTAATCTGGTGAGGTCCATTGCTGGGTCACTTACCCCAAAGAATCCCTCTCCGGCACTCTCCAGCCTCACCCACTTGATTGTGTCGAGAGCACGCATCCCGCAGTTGTCTGAGAATGTATCATGGGTGTCTTTGCTATGGCGACCTCATCCTTCTTGTCCAGCCGGGATACCAGCTCTGTGAGGCGGGAACTCTGTTCAAGCTCTCAGATCAGTGACTGCACGGTAGTCACTCAACAAACTTAGAAGTCGTGGATGAACGTGCAACGAGGCTCTGAGAACGTGGGCCAAGGATAGGTCCTCAATTTACCGAGGAAGAAGCAGGAAGACCCTAGGAGAGCTCAGGCCCGGTGCACCTATCAGAAACAGAGGTCTGCGGGGTGCGTGAAGGCTGTGGGCCACATAGCTTCAGGAAAGAGGGGTGCACACAGGCTGAGCCTGACGGCTGGCGGGGTCTAAAAGGGGGGCAGATGCCCTAGGAAAATGGGGTCAGCGGGGACAGAGCAGGGGAAGGGCACAAGATCAAGGAAGGTCTCAGTGTTTCCAGAAGGAAGGGAATAACACGCCGACATCTGGTGGGTTCCAGTCAAGTCAAGGAGACCCAGGCTGCAAATCCTGACCTCTGCCACGGTCATTTGTGTGACCTCGGGCAGGCGACTTGAGGCTGCTGGATCTCGCTCTTCTGAGCTGCAGAAAGGGTGCATTCCGACTCCTAGGGCCCTTGCAAAGACGTTCAGGGCTCGTACATGCAAAATCCTTATCATAGAGTCTAGGCCCTGGGGGTGGCAGGCCGGGGGCACCTCGGCAATGGTCCTTAGGATGTCACTGTAACAGAAGGGGGAGAAGCCATCCAGGTGGGTGGTCACTAGGTCAAAGGATTTGGGTCTCAGGAGAAATGGCTTTGGTTGAAGCAGCGGTATGTGAGCCTCCCACACGGACATTTTCTGGGTAGGGGCATGCCTCGGTCAGAGTAGGGCTTTGGGTCGAGAACGTGGGGCAGGGTGAAAGAACCTGGAGGTGGGAGGCCAAGGTTGGGGCTGTTATGATCCAGGTAAGTGATCACAGGGGTTGGGAGTGCAGCAGTCAGTGCAGGACTTCAGAAGCACGGCTCGGTGGGATAGTGACGTCACCCACCACAGCCCTGAGAGCCGCTGAACTTTGTTGAGAGATGGTGTGTATGGAAGCTTCATATACAATTTTCCACCTTACTAAAAGGGAACTGGGACTCAGAGAGGTCAGGTGACTTATCTAAGGTCACACCGTTACAAAGGGCTGGAACTAGGGCTGGAACCCACCAGATGTGACTTCTAGTCTCACGCACATGAATTACTGAAGGACGTGGGGGCGATGGGAGACGTCAAAGGCAAGGTCAAGGGCAAAACGGTCAAAGGAAAGGGATGACTTGGAGCTGGTGTCTCGGGGGTGGGCATATACCCTAGAGGGGGAGGGGACTGGGTTAGATCAATGTTCTTGCAGCATCTGTCCTTGTAGACTTAGTTGGGCAAGTTGGATAAATGGGGAAATCTTACTCAACCACAGAGACGTTTCTTGAACATTTTATTTTTACCTAAAACACTTGAAGTACAGCCCGTGTTTGTGTGTGTGTGTGTGTCTCCTGATACAGGGCCCAAACCTCTTCTCTGAACATGAGTCCACAGATTGGACTTGTGGGTTGCCTTTGTCACGGAGACCACGTAATGGTGAATCAGCCCTGATTTCTGGTTTCAGCTTCTCTAAAGGGACACGAGGGCTGGAAGGCTCTTGCAAGCTGGTGGCACCATCCTGCATTATTTGTGTGGTGGTTTCCCCCAGATGATTTCCCTCGTCTGGACTGGAACTCCTCAAAGCTTTCAAGCTAGCTTTCAGAGAGCGGCTCTCTTTGGGGCTCCCGCTTCAACCGTTTACGTCTGGGTTTCTCAGAGGGTGGTCCAGGGATCCTAGGGACCCTGGTGACCCTTTCAGGGAACACGAAGTTCAAGCTATGTTCATGACCATTCTTCCTCGGCACACTTGTGTTTTTAAGAATGTACAAATAAAGGTTTCCAGCGGCCCTGGCTGGCTCTGGCAGTGATGGAATTTGTGCTCGTGCGGGGTGGTGCCTTAAAAGTCTGTCTTCTTTAATTTCTAAATACCCATCCATGTGAACCACATAAACAAAAGCCACTTGGGATCTTCAGTAATTCATAAGCATGTAAAAGAGTTTTAAACAGTTTGAAAACTGCTGGTTTATATAATATTTAACTCAATCATGCATTTATAATATCAAGAACAGCTGGCATTAAACAAAGGTTTGAGAGCAAACATCATTGACTCGTGGCAAATGCAAAATCCAATGGGGGACATTTCGCCAAATGGTCACATGAGCATGCCCTGAGCATCAGCCGGCCTGTTTGGGGACGTGAGCATATCCGTCAACTGGGGAGACCGGGCGAAAGACCGTCTGGGGTGATGAAAGTAGTCATAATGGCGCCAGTGACTGCCGGACACATGGTGAGTACCAGGCCCTGGGCTAAAGGCATCAACATGTGTCTAGTTTCGTCCTCGTCACGCACCTAGGATGAGGTCTTACCTTTATTCCGCCATTATACAGGCGGGAAAACCGAGGCTCAGAGGGGCCTGAAGCCCCCAGCTGGTAAAGTGGATTCGGTCCCCTATCTCGGTGTCTGCTGGTCTCCAGGGCTCGAGTCCTGGCCTTGGCTTCTCAACTCGGAGTCCCTGAAAAGCGTTTCTAAGGGGGCAAGTAGACAGACTCAGGGCCTGCCCCACAGAGTCAGGCTGGGCGGCCGGGGGAGTCCCTGGCAGGTGGTGAGGGCTGAGGTAGAGGTGGGGTTGGCACCTTGGGGGTCATTCCCGCCTCGATGCTGCAGAACTGCCGGGAGAATGGGGCCCCCCCATTCCCAGCTCCCCATCGTGTGCCAGCCTCCCAGGGGTCCTCCTGGACTCTACCGACCCTTTTGGGATGTCCCTTCCGTGCCCAGCATCCAAAGGACGGCAGGAAGCTCAGCTGAGAGTGCTTCTGACCCTGGGAAGAAGCCCTCTGACTTTTGGGGGGTGATGAGCTGATGGAACTGGCAGCTCCCTGGGCCTTTCTGCCTGACAGATGGAGGGAGGCTTTCTGCAGGCCCAGGAACCAATTCTGAGACCGCCAATTGTGAGGTCAGCAGGGGGCCCCGTGGCAGCAGCCCCTGTGGGGGCTGGAGTCATGTCAAAGGAACCAGGCGTGGCCATCCTCCTCCCCAGGGTTGGCCCCGCACCATGGTGGCCATGGAGACCATTTGCTCCCTCCCACCTCCACATGAGGTCATGGGGGAACTCCTGCCATACTGCACTTTCAACTTAATGGAATTCAGGAACATTCCTAAGTCAAGCCAGCACCCCACTCTTTTTTTTTTTTTTTTTTTGAGTTGGAGTCACACTCACTTGCCCAAACTGGAGTGCGGCGGCCGCTCCTGGCCACCGCAGCCTCGACCTGCTGGGCTCCGGCGATCCTTCCGCCTCGGCCTTCCAAGTAGCTGGAACTACAGGCGCGCGCTACCACGCCCGGCTCATTTTTGATTTATTGTAGAGATGAGGTCTCACCAAGCTGCCCAGGCGGGTCTCAAACCCTCGGGCTCAGGCAATTCACTCACCTCGGCCTCCCAAAGCGCAGAATTACAGGCTGGGCCACCGAGCCCAGCCAAACACCTCATTCTAAAGGCAGAGACCCAGGCAGTCTGCAAAGACCTCCAGATATGGGGACACTCCCTGTTCCCCTAACAAAGTAGCACCTTCCCTAGGCGCCAGGCCTTGGCCTTTGCCCACCGCTACTGTGGGTTACCTGCACGTTGTTCAACCGAGTCAGCCTCTTACCCCTCCCCACCAAGGTCAAGTTGAAGTGCCACCTCCTCTATGACGGCCGTCTGGATTCCGGCATCCTCACCCCCAGACACGCAGCAGTGGAGCGGTGCCCCTTAAGACAGAGGCAGTGGATACCTGGAGAGAGAACTGAACTGGGGGACTGGGGAAAAAGCTGGATGACCTTAGGCAAGCGGTTTAAGCTCTCTGAGCCTCAGTTTCCCAGGAATGGAGTGGGAATCTAGAGGGCTTCAAGGCGCCCTTTCCAATCTGTGGCTTTTGAAAATCGCCACTTCCCTCCAGCTGCTTAAATTCCTAAGGCAAGCCGTGCTCAGTGGCTCAGCCTGTCATCCCGCGCCTTTGGGAGGCTGAGGTGAGTGGATTGCCTGCGCCCGCGGGTTCGAGACCCGCCTGGGCAGCGAGACCTCATCCCTACAATAAATCAAAAAATCAGGCGGGCGTGGTAGCACACACCTGTAATTCCAGCTACTCCGAAGGCTGAGGCGGAAGGATCGCCGGAGCCCAGCGGGTCGAGGCTGCGGTGGCCGGGAGCGGCCATTGCACTCCAGTTTGGGCGACAGAGTGAGACTCCAACTCAAAAAATAAAATAAAATAAATTCCTAAGGCATTTTGCGTAGGAAGGGCGTGGAGAAAGGTATGGAGGAGGGGACAGGGAGCGACAGTGACGGCCCCTTCCCCATACCCCTGGGTTTCTGCAGACCAGCTCACGGGTGACCCGGAGGCACCAAAAGACAGCCCTGCGCTGACCCCTTGTGGCCTGTGCTGTCACTGCCTCTAGAAAGCCTTTCCCACCGGGTCTGAGAAACTTCTGAGAACCCACCACCGGCTTCTCTGCTCTGCTCTCACCTGGCCAGGGAGCATCCGGAGACCAAGGGTAACCCTAGCAAGCGGGTATCCAAAGGTGGAAGGACTGGACTCAGCTTGGCAAATCAGGAAAGTGGTCCTGAAGGCGCCCGGAGGTGGGGAAGGAATGAGTGTGGCAGCCCGCAGAGTGGGACCCACCTGCTCCTGGAAGTCCTGACCTTTCCCAGGGCCCTTTTGGGGACCCCGCCCAGCAGCCCCACAGCTGCTGACCGGCTGAGCTGAAACTCTCCCGGTCTCTTTGGATCTGGACGTGGTGCAGACATCCCCTCCCACCTTATCTCCCCACCTGGTCCTTCCATCCCAGGACACCCTCCTCTTCTCAATTCTCAACCCCTCACCCAGACCCTCACAAACACCTTGTGCTGAGCCAACCCTACTTGGGTCTTGTGCGGCCTCCTAGGACTGGATGGCTCAGGAGGGCTCTTGAGGGAGCCATCACTGCCCCAGGGAAGAGCCCTTGGAAGTGGGGGGTATTAGGGATGAGGAGGGTCGGAGCAGGATCGGTGCCTCATCTGCAAATCCACCAGGGCCCCATCCTTTTCATCTTTGCCCTGCCTCTGCCATCTTCCCAGCATCCTCTGTTCTCTGGCTCCCTCTCTCTGGCTGGCTCCAGACCCCAGCTTCTTTTCTTTTTTCTTTTTTTTTTTGAGTCGGAGTCTCACTCTGCCCCCCAGACTGGAGTGCAGTGGCCGCTCCCGGCCACCGCAGCCTCGGCCTCCTGGGCTCTGGTGATCCTTCCGCCTCAGCCTTCCAAGGAGCTGGAACTATAGGCACGCTACCACGCCCGGCTGATTTTTTGATTTATTGTAGAGATGAGGTCTCGCCAAGTTGCCCAGGCAGGTCTTGAACCCGCGGGCTCAGGCAATCCACTCACCTCAGCCTCCCAAAGGCGCGGAATTACAGGCTGAGCCATCGAGCCCGGCTTTTTCCTTCCTCCTCCAGCAGTGAGGGATTGGCGGGGCAGGGCTGGGCTGTGTTTGGGGTTTGGAGAAGCTGCCTCTGTGCAGGCCTAGGAGTGCCCACAGTCTCAGAGAGAAGCCAAGCTAATGTAACCCAGATAAATCGCCAGGCCCCACACTGCCAGGGCACTCAGGGAAACACAAACAGTCCAACTTACTAGCATCTCTCGAAAGACATATTTGGAGGATCCAATTTGGGATCCTGGGTTCCACTTCTCAATCAACCTCTTTCCCCAGTCCCTCAAGCCCATGCTGGTTCACACATCCCAAAGGCTGCCACCTTTCTCCCTCACCAACTGGGGGTTGTGCTTTCTGGAACGTGGGCCTTCTCAGTCCATGCATCAGAAGAGGGAATTGCCACTGACTCAGCTGAGAAGCGACCCATTTAAGTCCACTCACATTCAGTGCCCAGACCCAGACTTGTGGGTCTCAGCTTGGAAGGAGAATTGCTCTGGGGCAACACTTGCAGTGTTCAGAGCCCCAGCAAGATTCTACAAAAAAAAAACCATGTGATCATCTCGATAGACCTAATAGAAAAACTTTTGGTAAATTTTGACATCCTTTCATGATTAAAAACAAAACAAAACTCTCAACAAATTGTGTATAGAAGGAAGGTATCTCAACAATAAAGTCCATATATGACAAACCCACAGCTAACAGCTTACTGAATGTGGAAAAGTTGAAAGCTTTTCCTCTAAATCTGGAACAAAACAAAGATGCCAGTGTTCACAATTTTTGTTCATCATGGTACGAGAAGTCCTAGACACAGGTCTTAGACAAGAGGAAGAAATAAAGAGCATCAAAATTGGAAAGAAAGAAGTCAAAATGTCCCTGTTTTCAGACATAATCTTATATATTAAAAAACCCTGAAGGCTGCACCAAAAAACTGTTATGATTCATAAGCAAGTTTAGACTACAGAATCAACATACAAAAATTGGTAGCTATCTGAAAAATAAATCGAGAAAGCAATCCCATTTACAATTGCTACCAAAAAAAACCTAGAAATGAATTGAAACAAGGAGGTGATAGATCTTAACAATGAAAACGATAAAACATTGATAAAAGAAGTTGAAAGGCACACAAATAAATGGAAAGATATTTGGTGTTCATGGATTAGAAGAATTAGTATTGTTAAAATGTCCATTCTATCCAAAGTGATCTACAGTTTCTTTCTTTTTCTTTAATTTTAATTTTAAAGATGTGGAGTACAATTCAGGGTTATGTACACAAATGTTCATTATGCAGGTACCCTTGTTGATGAGGTGTGCCCCTCCCTCCTCTGGCAGTTTCTCACTACTGCCAATTCCTTCTTGTCATATTATGATAGTTGTTCAAGGTCTATTTATGAGTGAGAACATGTGATACTTGGTTCTTTGTACTTGGTTCTCAGTATTATAGCCTCTAAGTCTATACAAGTTTCTGCAAAGTTCGTAATTTTGTCCTTCTTTAGGGCTGCATAATATTCCATCGTGTATATGTACTACATTTTTAAAATCCAGTCCTTTTTCGATGGACAGCACGGTTGGTTCCACGTTTTTGCTTTTGTAAATAGGGCTGCAATAAACAAGCATGTGCAGGTATCTTTTCCATAGAGTGATGTGAGTTCCTCCAGGTATATTCCCAAGAGGGGGATTGTAGGATCGTACGGGAGATCGATTTTTAGATCATTTAAGAATCGCCACACTGTTTTCCAGAGAGTCTGTGCTAGTTTATATGCCCACCAACAGTGTAGAAGTGTTCCCTTTTAACCGCATCCTCTCCAGCATCTGTTGGTTTTTTTGAGTTATTGATGGTGGCCATCCTGACTGGAGTTAGATGGTATCTCAGTGTGGTTTTAATTTGTATTTCTTTGATGACTAGTGAGGCTGAGCATTTTTTCATGTATCTTTGGCTGATGTATCTATTGGCTGCTCATATGTTTTCTTTTGAGAAGTGTCTATTCATATCTTTTGCCCACTTTGTAATGGGGCAGTTTGTTTGTTTTTTTTTTCCAGCACATTTGCGTTCCGTGTAGATCCTAGATGTTAGGCCTTTGTCAGATATACAGTTGACAACTATTTTTTCTCATTCTGTGGGCTGTCTTCCCACTCTCTCAGTGGTTTCTCTGGCTTCGCGGAAGCTTGCCAGTTTGACGAGGTCCAACTTGTCTATCGTATCTGTTATGGCATGGGCACTTGGGATTTTGATCAAGAATTGGTTGCCAGTTCCAATTTCTATAAGGGTGTCTCCTGCATTTTCTAAGGTTCTTATAGCTTCAGGTTTTATGTTCAACTCTTTGTTCCATTTAGCATTGATTGATTTTTGTATATGGTAATAGGTAGGGGTCTTGTTTTAATCTTCTGCATGTGGTCAGCCAGTTTTTCCAGCACCATTTACTGAATAAGTTCTCCTCTTCCCAGTGGTTGATGGTGGAGGCTTTGTCAAAAATGAGTTGGTTGAGAAATAGAGGTTTTGCTTCTGGAATCTCTATCCTGTTCCATTGGTCTATATTCCTGTTCTTGTACCATTCCCAGGTTGTTTTGATTATTGCAGCTTTATAATAAAACTTAAAGTCTGGGAACGTGATGTCTCCGTCTTTTTTTTTTTTTTTTTTTTGGTTTGTTTTTGGCTATTCGTGGCCATTTATGTTTTCATATGCATTCCTGTATTGTCGTTTCCAGGTCTGAGAAGAGTGCTGTTGGTAATTTAATGGGTATTGTGTTAAATCTGTAGATTGCCTTGGCTAGGATGGACATCTTAACAATGTCGATTCTTCCAATCCATGAACATGGAATATTTTTCCATTTGTTTGTGTCATCTTTAATTTCTTTGAGTGGTGTTTTGTAGTTTTTGTTGTAAAGGTCCTTGACTTCTCTGGTTAGGAAGATGCGAAGGTATTTCATTTTTTGTTTGTGGCTATTGTGAATGGGATTGTGCTTTTTTTTTTTTTGAGTTGGAGTCTCACTCTGTTGCCCAGACTGGAGTGTGGTGGCTGCTCCCGGCCACCGCAGCCTCGACCTGCTGGGCTCCGGTGATCTTTCCGCCTCAGCCTTCCGAGTAGCCGGAATTACAGGCGTGCACTGCCACGCCCGGCTGATTTTTTTATTTATTGTAGAGATGAGGTCTCGCTGCCCAGGTGGGTCTCAAACCCACAGGCTCAGGCAATCCACTCACCTCAGCCTCCCAAAGGCGCGGGATTACAGCCCGGCTGGGATTGTGCCTTTTATTTGGGTTTCTGTTTGTTTATTGTTGGTGTATAGGAATGTGACTGACTTTTGCACATTTATTTTATACCCTGAGACTTTTTCAAAATCCTTTATCAGTGCAACAAGGTTTTTGATAGGTTCTCTTGGGTTTTCAAGATATAGAATCATGTCGTCTGCAGAGGGATAACTTCCTCTTTTCCTACCCTTGATTTATTTCTCTTGTCTGATTGCTCTAGCTAGGACTTCAAATACTATGTTGAACAGGAGGAATTAGAGTGGGTATCCTTGTCTTGTTCTGGTTTTCCAGGGAAATGGTTCCAATGTCTGTCTGCTTTGCAGTATGTTGGCTGTGGGTTTCTTGTAGATGGCTCTTACTATTTTGAGGTATGTTCCATCTATGCCTAGATGTTCAAGGGTTTTCATCAAGAAGGGGTACTGGATTTTATCAAAAACTTTATCCATGTCTAATGATATAATCATGTGGTTTTTGTCTTTACATCTGTTGATGTATTTAATTGTGTTTATGGTCTTACAAATGTTGAACCAGCCCTGCATTCGGGGATGAAGCCCACTTGATCATGGTGGATCATCTTTGAGATGTGTTGTTGGATCTGGTTTGCTAGAATCTTGTTGAGAACTTTAGCATCTATGTTCATCAAAGAATACTGGCCTATAGTTCTCTTTCTTTGTTGGATCTTTACCTGGTTTGGTAAACATCAATGTGATGTTAGCTTCATACAATGATTTGGGGAGAGTTCCATCTTTCTTAATTGCCTGTAATACTTTCAGTAGGATTGGTATCAGCTCCTTCTTGTATGTTTTGTAGAATTCTGCTGGAAAGCCTTTTGGTCCAGGGCTTTTTTTTTGGTAGGTAGTTTTCTTATGTCATAGTTGATTTCCTGGGTTGTTATTGGTCTATTAAGTGTCTCAATTTCTTCTTGTTTCAACATGGGGAGATTGTGTGATGTAAGAAAGTCTTCCACTTCGTTTAGGTTTTTGAGTTTGTTTCCATACAGGTGTATGTAGTAATCTCTGATAATCTTTTGTATTTCTTCAGGGCCAGTTGGGACTTCATTTATTGCATTTCTGATTGTGTTTATTTGGGCTTTTTCTCTTTTTTTCTTGGTCAGTCTAGCTAGGGGTCCATCAAGCTTGTTTATCCTTTCAAAAAACCAACTTTTGGTTTCATGGATTTTTTTTGTACTATATTTTTGTCTCAAACGTCCTAAATCTGGGCTTTTATTTTGGTGATCTGGATTCTTGTGCTGAAGTTAGGGTTTTGGTGGTTTTGCTTTTCCAGCTTCCCTAGGTGATTTGTTAGGCTGTTAACTTGAAATCTTTCCATTTTCTTCATGTGTGTTCATAGGGATATGAATTCCCCTCTTAGGATTGTTTTCATGGCATCCCAGAGAATTTGGTAAGATGTTTCTTTGTTTTTATTTGTTTCCAGGTATCTTTTAATCTCTGTTTTGATTTCCATGTTGACCCAGGAGTTGTTTAGCATCTGTTTAGTGTTCATGTTTTTGTGGGTTTGGGGGCAACTTTGTTGGTGTTGATATTTATTTTTATTCCACTGTGGTCTGAGAAGGTACATGCCAGAATTTCAATATTATGGAATTTGTTTATTCTTGATTTATGGCTGAGAATGTGGTCGATCTTAGAGTACATTCTATGTAGTCATGAGTAGAATGTATATTCTGTGTTTGTTGGGAGGAGTGTTCTATAAGTATCAGCTAAGTTCATTTGGTCAAGTGTCATGTTGAGGTTCTGTATCTCCTTGTTGACTTTTTGTCTTGATGATCTGTCTAGGGTTGTGAGTGAGGTGTTTAAGTCCCCAGTTATGATAGTGTTAGAATCAATACCCCTTTTTTTTGAGTCGGAGTCTCACTCTGTCACCCAGGCTGGAGTGCAGTGGCTTGCTCATGGTCACCCTAGCGCCAACCTGCTGGGTTCCAGCGATCCTTCTGTCTCAGCCTTCCAAGCAGCTGGAACTACAAGTGCGTGCTACCATGCCTGGCTAATTTTTTATTTTATTATAGAGATGAGGTCTCGTCAATTTACCTGGGCTGGTCTCAAAACTGCGGGCTCAGGCAATTGATTCACCTTGGCCTCCCAAAGTGCTGGGATTACAGGTTGAGCCACTGAGCCTGATCTCAATATCTTTTTGAGATTTACCCAGGAGCTGCTTTATGAAAGTTGGTCCTCCTATTTGGGTGCATATATGTTTAGGATAGATATTTCCTGTTGATGAGTTGAACCTTTTATCATTATGTGGTGACCTTCCATAACTTTTTTACTTTTTGATAGCTTAAAGGGTATTTTGTCTGATATTAAGATTGTGACTCCTGCTTTCTTTTGTGTTCAATTTGCCTGAAATTTTGTTTTCCATCCCTTACTTTGAGTCTGTGAGTGTCCTTTCTGGTGAGATGAGTCTCTTGGAGCCACATAATACTTTTTCCATTTTGCCATTCTATGTCATTTCAGTGGTGCATTTAGTCCATTCACATTCAGGCTAATTATTGAAATGTGAGAATTGATCCCTATCATGATCTCTTGGAGGTGTTGTTCTGTCTTTTGAAGTTTCTTTTCTATGTTTTTTTAACAGTTTGGTTTAGTTCTATATTTTGGTCCTTAAGTTCTGAGATTCTTTCTTCTCTTTGGTTAATTCTGCTTTCCATGCTTGTCAGTTTGTTGTTTATTTAATTTACTGCATTCTTCATTGCTGTTATCTTGGATATCAACTCCTTCATTCTTTCCTCTTGTCTCTCCTCATGTCTGTTTATTCTTTCTGTTAATATCTGGATATCTGGGTTTGTGATTTGAGATCAGTCATTCTGAGGCTCTTCATTGTTTGAGTTCCGAAGTCTGTATTCTCAGTGACTGACCTCCCAGGGGGTCTGTGTGAGACTCATAGTCTTCCTTTGGTGTTTCTTCATTTGTGTAGGTTTTCTTCCCTTTTTAAAGAGCTTTTCTTTAATTCTATTGTTCAATAATGGGGAGATAGCTTTTTTTTTTTTTTTCTCAATCTCCTATTCTTGCTTATGCAGATCCTCTGGTTTTGTTCAATTCTGAAGCTGGACTGGGGGTGGAGGCCCAGGTTTTTTGCAGTTTTGAGATTTGGTTAAGGGGGGAGCTGTGATCCAGAAGCTATCTGCAAATCACAGTACCTGCTGACAGGTATGTGGGCCCCCTGAAATCCAATTTCCGTTGCCTTACAATCTGTCCTTGTAGTGGGGGTGTCTATCTGCCCCCTTAAGGCAAAATGGGATTTTTGCTTTAAGGAGAAGGAAAAAGACCAGGTTCAGTGGCTCAGTCTGTAATCCCAACACTTTAGGATGCTGAGGTGAGTGGATTGCCTGAGCCCATGGGTTCGAGTCCAGCCCGGGCAACTTGGCAAGACCTTGACAATAAATAAAAAATTAGCTGGGTCTGGTAGTGTGCGCCTGTAGTTCCAGCTACTTGGAAGACTGATATAGAAGGATTGCCTGAGCCCAGCAGGTCAAGGTTGTGGTGGCCATGAGCATGCCACTACACTCCAACCTGGGTAACAGAGTGAGACTCCAACTCAAAAAAAAAAAAAAAAAAGAAAAGAAAAGGGAAATAATGGAAAAAGGAAAGAGGAAGACAAAAGGAAGAAAGGGAGGTGGAGAGAGATGAGGAAGAGGGAAAACAGGCAGGTGTACCAACTAATGAATAACAGAGAGGCAAACAAAGACAGAAAAGACAAAAACATACAGGCAATCATACAAACAAACAAAAACCTCTCTTGGTGTACTCTCTCTCAAAAGTACACTTCCTTAAACAGAAAATCTAAAAAACAACAATAATAACAACATTAAAATAACAGAAACAAAGCAAGTACAAAAATGCAAACAAAAACAGAAAGAAAGAGAGACGGATAAAAAAGCTGAAATTAAAACAAACAAGAAAAAAAATTGCTCTCTGGCAGTTTTTGTGAATCCAGGTTCTTTTCAGGCTTCTGCCTTAGGGAGTGGCTCTGGTCTCCAGCCAGAGCTTTCAGTGTGGGTCAGATGCCCCACGGACTACTGCAGGAGGGGGTGGATCAGATCTGAACTCACCCTACTCGCTGCTGCTGCTATCAAGTCTCCCACTCAGATGTGTCTGTTCTTGTTCCGGCGTAGGGAAGGGGTGTCTGTCACTCTGAGTCTGGTGAGATAATAGCCTCTTGGTCCCAGGATGGAGGATGGGCAGAGCTGGGTGAGGTAATACAAGTTTCTGCCTGTCCTGGGACTGAGAAGATGGCACCCATCAGCATCCCTTCACCGGCATTGGGGCTTTATTTCCAGATTTCCACGACCTGCCTTCTTGTGCCAGGTCTGCTGCTGCAGGTGATGTCATGGGCTGGGTGCTGGTGTTGAGGGGCGGCTGCTCTTTGCTGCCTCCTCTCAAGAGAGCTGTGAGAACGGCAGACAATCCTGCATGCCTGGGTTTCCAATCTCAGGGCGGTGGTGGGTTACAGTCACCTCTGGAGGAGAGCCCTGGATGCATGAACCCAAGTCTCCCCTCAGACGGACTTTCACTCACCCACCGACACACACCCACTCATGCAGAGAGTCTTTATGGACACTTGCTTTTGCAAAGACTCTCATAGTTGAAACTGTTCTGTCACCATCTTGCCTGGAAGCCTGTGATCTACAGTTTCAATGCAATGCCTACCAAAAAAAGCAATGGCATTCTTTACAGAAGTGGAAAAAAACTATCCTAAAGTTTGTATGGAACCCTAAAGAACCCAAGTGGCTGAAGCAATCTCAAGCAAAAAGAACACAGCTGGAGGTATCACACTAACTGACTTCAAAAATATTTCAAAGCTATAATAACCAAAAACAGCATTATATTAACACGAAACAGGCACATAGACCAATGGAACAGAATAGAGAATTTGAAACAAACACATACTTACAGTCAATTGATTTTTGACAAAGATGCCAAGAACACACATTGGTGAAATAACATTCTCTTCAATAAATGGTGCTGGGAAAACTGTATATGCATATGCAGAAGAATGAAACTAGACCTCTCTCTCTCTCACAAAATGCAAAAATCAACTCAAATTGGATTCAAGATTTAAATATAAGACCTGAAACTATAAAACTCCTAGAAGAAAACATAGGAAAGACACTTCAGGACATTAGTCTGGGCAAGGATTTTTTTGGATTAAAACCTCAAAAGCATGGGCAACAAACGCAACAATAGACAAACAAAATTATATCAAACTAAAAAGCATCTGCGCAATGAAAGAAAAAAAACCAAGAGTATAAAGATACTACAGAATGAGAGAAAATATTTGCAAACTATTCATATGACAAGAAGTTAATATCTAGAATATAGAAGGAATGCAAACAACTCAATAGAAAAAGAATCCAATTTAAAAATAGGCAAACGACCTGAATAGACATTTCTCAAAGGAAAACATAAAATTTGCCAACAGGTGTTTGAAGAAATGCTCAACAAATTATCAGGGAAATGTAAATCAAATCTACATAGAGGATATTACCTCACTCCAAGTAGGATGGCTATTATCAGAAAGACACATTTTAATAAATACTGACATGGATGTGGAGAAATGGTAGCCTTCATACACTGTTGGGGGAATGTAAATCAGTGCAGCCATTATGGAAAACACTGTAGAGTCCTCAAAAAATCAAAATGCGAACTACCATGTAATTCAGCAATCTCACTACTGGGTATTCTACATACATCTCAAGGAACCAAAATCGGTATATTGAAGAGATCTGCACTCTGGTATTTATTGCGGCACTATTCACAATAACCAAGATATGAAATTGACTTGAGTATCTTTTAACAGATGAATGGTTAGAGAAAATGTGGCAGATATACACCATCAAATACTATTCCATAAAAAGAATAAAATCCTGTCATTTTCTGCAACTCAGATGAGCCTGGAGGACATTGTATTAAGTGCAATAAGCTGTACACAGAAAGACAAATACTACACTATCTTACTCATTTGTGGAGTTTTAGAAAGCTGATTTCATTGGCGTACAGAGTAGGATAGAGGTTACCAGAGCCTGGGGAGGGCTGGGGAAGGAGACAGTTCAGGAGATATTGCTTAATGGCTACAAAATTACAGTTAGGTGAGAGCAATAACTTCTGTTCTACTGTATCGTAGGATATTGAATAGCAGGGTGACCATATTATAAAATAACTAAAAGGGAAGTTTTTGAATGTTTTCACCACAAGCAAATGATAAATATTTGAGGTGATGAATATGTTAAATACCATGATATGATCATTACACAATGTATACATCTATTGACATATCACACAGTACCCCATTATTATGTACAATGATTATGTGTTAGTTAAAAATAAATCTTAAAAAAATGCTCTTACTAGATTCTAGGTTGCCACCATCTCATTCTTCCCCATCTCTTAATCTCTTTCAGATTTCGTCCTCTTCATATCTAGACTGCATTCTGTGAATTTCCATTACATTTATCTTCCAGTTCACCAAATCTTCCTGCTTGTCTAAATCACCAATTCTGCCACTTAAACGATTATGTTTTAGATGACTTTTTGGAGTCATTTGCAATCCTAGAACTATAATTTGCTTCGCGTTCAAGTCTGGCTGTTATTCCTTTTTAAGTAGAATCTGTTCTTTCAACATGATTTTCACACCTTCTTTCTGTATTTAATCATTTTAAACATATTTGGTTTATAATTTGATTCGAACCATCCTGTTATCAGAAGTGCCTGGGGGATCTCATTATCCTGTTTATTGTATCTGCTGACTTTCCCTTATGGTGAATAGTTTCCTTGTGTAGTTTGTGATTTTAAAAAATTATTGGGAGTTTTATTCAGCTGGCATTGCTGTTTTTGTTTGCTTGTTTTCCTATGGGAGTCTCACACGCCATAGGATTGAAGGTGTTTCTACAAAATAATTTATCCGTGTTTTCACTTTGGAGTCAAGGGATCACCCTTCTGAAACTAAATTTTACAATAATTTTTTTTGGGGGGAGGTTAGAATTTCCTTACTTTGTGGGAAGTATAAGTTAAAACTTTACATTTGATCGAGGGGCAGTGGGTTTGGGGTTTCTCTTTCTTTCCTTCCAACTTTCCTTTCCCCCCCTTCTTCCTTCCTTCCTTCCTTCCTTCCTTCCTTCCTTCCTTCCTTCCTTCCTTCCTTCCTTCCTTCCTTCCTTCCTGACACGATCTCACTCTGTTCCCCCAGCTGGAGTGCAGTGACATGATCACAGCTCAACGCAACCTCAAACTCCTGGGTGCAAGTGATTCTCCTGCCTCAGCTTTCCGAGTAGCTAGGTCCTCAGGTGCAAACCATCACACCCAGCTAATTTTTCCTTTTTTTGCTTGTTTGTAGAGATAAGGTCTTGCTTTGTTGCCCAGGCTGGCCTTGAACTCGTGGGCTCAAGTGATCTTCCTGCTTTGGCCTCCCAAAATACTGAGACTACAGGTGTGAGCCACTGCACCCGGCTAAAGGTTTCCATTTCTAATGGGAGATATATTCTTCTCACCATTTCTGTGCAGAGTCTGGCTTTGTTCTAGAGACTTCTCTTGGGTTTTCTAGTTCCTCGAATAAGGAGGGGGCAGTCTTCCAGGGCCCCAAATCTATTCAGTTCTCACCTCTGCCTCATGTAGGTCAAAGCCATATTTCCTTTCTCCTTATAGGCATTAAAACCCAGCCCCCAGCCCATAAGACACGTATTCATGTTTGATGCTTCCCTGGGCTCCTGGGGTGTCAGTTTCTGAATTATCCTCTGGCTGTAGTCCACTTTATTTCTGCTCAAGAAGTGCCTCTTTTCCTTCCTTCGAGCTTGCCTATGAATTACAAAGACGTTGACATATATTTGGAGGAAGAGATTGCTAGCAGAGCAGAAAAGGAGATTTCCTAATTAACTTTTTGTTATTTATTCCCAGATTAATTTCACAGTGGTTGAAAGACTTACTTCTGAATGATTTAAGTCCCTTGAAATTTGTTGAGGCTTGCTTTATCACCCAGCATGTGGTTCCTTTTATTAAATGTTATGTGTGCTCTTAAAAAGAACGTGTATTCTGTCATTGTTGGATACAGTGTTAATTAGATCGTTAAGTGTGTTATTCAGACCCATATCCTTACTGATTTTCTATCTTTTTTTCCTATCATATATTGAGAGGAGGGTACTATTGCCTCCCAATATTATTGTAAATTTGTCTTCTTTCATTTAATTCTGTCCGTTTTTGTTTTATCATTTTGTAACCGCAAAGCACCCACTTCATCTCCAGTGAGGCTTCTTACCTTCAAGTCTCCTTTGCCTGATATTAACATAGTGACACCAGCATTCTTTTGTTGAGTGTTTATAGGGCATAACTTTTTTCCAGCTTTTACTTTCATCTTTTTTTGCTCTCATTTGAGGTAGATCTATTGAGATGGGTCTATTGTAACCAGCATAGGACTGAGTATTTAAAAAATATATGTTCTGACAATTTTAGTCTTACTTGAAATGTTTAGTCCATTTATATTTAACATAAATTATCAGTGTGTTGAGATTTATAGTTACTGTTTTACTGTTTGTGCTGCACCTGCTTCGTGTTGCTTTACCATGCCCTTGGGGCTTTTAGCCTTCTTTTGGATTAATAGTCTTATTATTCTATTTTCCCTGTGTAAACTTGGTACTTAAACATTCTTTTATTGGTACTTTAGTAATTACCCTGGATATTACAACATGCATAGTTAACTGATTACTGTCTAATATGATTTAATGCTTATTCTACTACTGTCTAATATAATTTAGGAACACTTCATTGCTCTCATTCTTTTATTGTTGTCAAGCACTTTAAATCTACATATACTTTAAATCCCACAAAACATCATTTTTGACGTTTTGTGTAGTTATTACTTATTTATATTTACATAGTTGTTCTTTCTGTACCTCTCAATTTCTTCTTGCATTTCAGTTTTTTTCACATAGGCTTCTTTTCCTTTGTCTGAACAATTCTTATTGATGTGTATTTTAGACTAGGATTCTTTTTTGCTATATTTAAATAGATACAACTCCCCTTTGTTTTTGAAGGTTGTTTTCACTAGATATAGAATTTTAGGGTAGTTTTACTTCCTTCCAGTTCTTTAAAATATCATTTCTGTAGAAAAGTCTGTCTGTTGCTCCATTAACGGTTATGCGTCTTTTATCTCTGGCTGCTTTCAAGATTTTCTTTTTGTCTTTGTCTTTCAACAATTAACTGTAACAAAACATTGTTTCTTTAATGTTTATCTTGCTCAGAGTATGTAGTGATTTTAAATCTGTGGATGAATGTCTTTCCTCAGTTTTGGAAAATTGTCAGCTATTAGGTCTTCAGATATTTTCTCACCCTACAATCTCTCTTCTTTCTATCTGGAGCTGTAATTACACATTTATTAGGTCTTTACACCTTATTCTGTATGCCCTTTATGCTCTTTTTTGTATTTTCTATCTGTTTTCTTCTGTGTTTCAATTGGAATTTGTAATATTGATCTATCTCCAAATTCATTAATCCTCTCTTTTGCTGGCTCTAATCTATTAATAATATATGACTACAGGGTGCCTGAATGAAACGTAATTGTACACCTAACCCTTAACTGTACCCCACAAAACCATAATAAAAAATACTGATTAATAAAAAAAAGTGAACCTTGAAAAAAAAAATGACTAATAGCAGATTACAATAATAGTAAATCTACCTACTGAATTCTTAATTTTAGTCCTTGCAATTTTTAGTGCTCGAAATTTTCATTTAATTCCTTCCATAGCTTTTCAATTCTCTGATGAAATTCTCCATATTTTTATCCATCAATCTTTTCCTCTATTGTCTTTACCACATTAATGGTAGTTCTCTGAAGTCCTTGTCAGCCATGTCCAACAACTTAATCACTTATGGGTTTATTTCTCTTGCCTAACTTTCTCCCCTCATATTTGACCATTAGGTCCTGTGTCTTGTCGTGCCTATACATTTTTAATTGAATGCTGGACATTGTACATCCTTTTCTCTGATAGGAAGGTATACTGTGGGTCAGTCACCTTGATCTAATCAGGGCTGAGTTAATTCAAGTGTGGGTAGCAATGATGGTACCTGTACCTACCCCTGGAATCATGCTTGTCTTTGAGCATGGCATTAGGGTTTCCTGTTGAGAGCCTGGGGAGTTCATTGACCTTGCCCCCATAAGTTCTGATTTTTAGTCCTATGTCCTTGACACAGTGAGACTTTCAAAAACCTCACTTAGCTTTTCAGAGGTTCTGTGTTTACCTTTCTGGTCTCCAATTTGTACAGCGCCAGAAAGTTTCAAATATCTTGAGGGGGAAACTGGCGGAGAGTTTGGCTCAGTTCTTTGCCCCATCTTATGAGAGTCTGTCTTCCCCTTTCTTAAGAATCTAATTTTTCCTTCCAGACCTGCCAACACCTTTGCTAATTTCCTTACTCTGTCTAGCAGCCCAGGTCTGGGCCCTTTGCTTCTAGCCCTCTGTCCCAGATTCCCAAGCACTTGGGGGAAGAGCTTCAGAATATAACCCATCTTTCCATGGGTATTCCAACTCAAGAATTCTGGCCTGTCCACTGCCTTCAAACAAACGCTTTTTGGTATGTCCTCAGCTTTCTTGTTGTTCTCAGTAGTAAGATTGCTTCTCAACAAGCTCACCAAGAAACAGAAGACTCTATTGCGTTTGAACCATTTTATTTTGGGGGGTCTGTTTGTTACTCCAACCCAGCCTACCCTAACTAATACATAATCTATTGGCATTTATATATATATTTTTAAGGGGCCCACAATAACTAGTCTTCTAGGTTGTTGAACCAAAGGCCTTTATATTAACTACTGCTAAAAATATGAAGTAAATAACTCTAAAGCCAGATATTTTCATTATCCACAAAATATAGGAACACAGTTAAATACCTTGTAAAGAGTTTTTTTTAGCCGGGCTCGGTGGCTCAGCCTGTAATCTTGCGCTTTGGGAGGCTGAGGTGAGTGAATTGCCTGAGCCCGCGGGTTCAAGACCCGCCTGGGCAACTTGGCGAGACCTCATCTCTACAATAAATCAAAAATTGGCTGGGCGTGATAGTGCACACCTGTAGTTCCAGCTACTTGGAAGGCTGAGGCAGAAGGATCGCCAGGAGCCCAGCAGGGCGAGGCTGCGGTGGCCAGGAGCCACCACTGCACTCTGGTTTGGGTGACAGAGTGAGACTCCAACTCAAAAATAAAAAAAGAGTTTTTTGGCTTTTTTTTTGAGTTGGAGTCTCACTCTGTCACCCAGACCAGAGTGCAGTGGCTGCTCCCGGCCACCGTAGCCTCGACCTGCTGGGCTCTGGCGATCCTTCCGCCTCAGCCTTCCAAGTAGCCGGAATTACAGGCATGCGCTACCACGCCTAGCTCATTTTGATTTATTGTCGAGATGAGGTCTCGCTGCCCAGGCGGGTCTCGAACCTGCGGACTCAGGTAATCCACTCACCTCAGCCTCCCAAAGGCGTGGGATTACAGGCTGAACCACCGAGCCCGGCAAAAAAGAGTTTTTTTTTTTTTTAAAGTTGCATCTTATTATAAAACTAATGCACTTCTTCTAATTTTCAAGTTAATATAAAAATAAAGAAAAAATGTCAAAATCCAGTATGCAGAGATAACAGCTTTTTACATATTGTCATATTTGTTCTGGTCTCATTTCTATGTATTTTGGTTTAGTTGAGATCATATTATATGGGTAATTCTATATGCTGTTCAAAGAAAATAAAAACTTAGTATAGCATATATTGTGTGCCATTGGTCTATCCAGTTAACCTCATTATACCTCAGTTTCCTCATATGTAAAACAAATATTTATTACAGGACTGTGGTGAAAATCTAATCAGCTATTACATGTAAAGTTTTAAACATTATTCCAGATTCATAATTGCTCAATGAATTATAGCTATTAGAATTTTCAGGTGTCTTAGTCCATTGTGTTGATGAAGAAGAATACTTGAGACTGAGTAATTTATAAAGAAATAAGTTTATTTGGCTTATTGGTTCTGCAGGTTGTAGAACAGACCTGTCCAACCCATGGCCCACAGGCCGCATGAGGCCTAGGACAGCAAGTAATACACCCCACACAATCTGTTAGCATTATGAGTTTTTAGCATTTATTTTCTATGTGACCCCATGTTTACTTCCATTTTTGAAGTTCACAGTCACTCCTTCTTCATGACATCACTTTTTGGCAGCACATACGTTAGTGGGCAGCTGTTTTCAGTGACGAAACACACGAAGAACAAAATTCGAACAAACATTTCTGATGAGCACCTTGAGAACTCACTAAGAATTGTGACCACTTCCATTGAACCAGAGATTGACAGATTAGTTTTACAAAAACAAGGTAAAATTTTCCCACTAGTTTTATGTTGTTCTCATTTTTCTAAACTTTATAATAAGAAATATTTTTAAAAATGGAAGAAATCTTATTATGTTGAGCCTGTGGGTTTGAGACCAGCCCGGGCAACTTGATGAGACCCCATCTCTACAATAAAAAAATTAACTGGGTGTGGTAGCGCGCACCTGTAATTCTGGTTACTTGGAAGGCTGAGGTGGAAGGATCGATTGCCAGAGCCCAGCAGGTTGATGCTGGGGTGGCCGTGAGAGTGCCAAAAAAAAGTCTCATGTATATACACTATATTATATAATTTATGTGCAGCCTAAGACAATTCCTCTTCACTCGACGTGACCCAGGGAAGCCAAACAGTTGGATACCCCTGCTGTAGAAGAAGTGTGACAACAATATCTTCTTCTGGTGAGGGCCTCAGGCTATTTCTTTCTGCTCATGGTGGAAGGGGAAGAGGAGCTGGCTTGTGCACATGAAGGGAGAGAGAAAGAGAAAAAGAGGAGGGAAGGAGGTACCTACCAGGATTTTTAAAAACAGCCAGGTTTCATGGAAACTAATAGAGCCAGAATTCGTTCATTACTATGAAGTCATTCTTGAGGGGTCATGCTTCCATGACTCAAACTCCTTCCACCAGGCCCTGCCTCCAACTTTGGGGATCAGATTGCAACATGAGATTTGGAGAGGTCAAATATCCAAACCGTAGCATCGGGAGTAGTGATATCAGTAGTGTCTTCATTTTAAAGGTGAGACAATTGAATAATGGAAGCCCTCATTAACCCCCAACAGTTACATTGCTTATAAGTTGCAGACCATGAGTCCACACTATGGTCTGCCTGACACCAGTCTCCTTCCACTGGCACCTTCTGCCTTGAACTGCACCTAGAACCATGCTGGGTTCTGGGTCATCAAAGAAGCTGAAAGCTTCCCCTGGCAGCTGCGTGGAGTGAGAACGAGTCCATCATCCACTGCTGCAACAATGTGACTAATAGCCACAAAACCCCAATGTCACCCTACTAACCATGTTACACTATTAATACTGACTCACGAGTCTGTGGGTTGGCAACGTAGGCTGGGCTCTGCAGGGCGATTCTTCTGGCCTTAGCTGGGCTCACCCTTTTGTCTGCTGGTTCACCACAGGTTGGCTGATCTAGGATGGATGCTTCTGGAATGACCGGAGTAAGTGGCTCTGCTCCACATGACACCTTCCAGCAGGCTGCCTTGGGCTATTCTCATGGCAGAGGACGAGGAGCAAGAGAGTGAGGGAAAAGGGCGCATGCTTTTCTAGCCTCATTTTGAGTCACATTTGCTAACCTCCCATTGCCAAAGCAAGTCATGTGGGGTCAAGGAATGGGGCAGAATGCCACAGCCATAGTAGATAGGCTCTGGAAGTCTCATGGTACAGGAATGGTGAGGAATGGAGTATGGATGCATTTGATCTATTATAGGGAAGAGAAGGCACATGAGCCGTCCAATTAGCCAGGGAGGCAGACAGGTCAGAACCCACCCGTGCCAACCCAGTAGGGCGACATGTGAAAACATTAACTAGTGGGCTCCTTCCAGCTCCACAAAACCCTTTAGCTGGATTGCTGGGTGGAAGTCACAAATAAAACAACTTGCCTGGGTGCAAAGTCACAAACAAATTCCTGGCTTTTAACTTCAAGAGCCACAGTCCAGCAATAAACAGAAGATTCAGATACGCCGTTTTTCTCTCCGTCATCAGCATCCTTCCCGATGAAGGCAAACTCAGATGGCAAGAGCAGACCTCCTTCCAGGGCTGGAGATAGGATCCACAAAGCAAACTCCAGCAGGAAACGTGGGCTCACAAACTAAGCATGCCAGCTTCACCACAAGTATCAGCAAGGGGCCAGAAACAAAAGGAAAGTAAAAAGTCTGTGAAGGATGACAAGGCTTGGTGTACTCAAGAGCAGCACAGTTCAGAGCTTGCCCCAAACCAGAAGGTACCAGTCCTCCACCCTCAAGCGACTTTGTACTTCAAGGAGCAGAATGGAGCTGGTGCCCACAGCTAGATCGGAGCACCGCTGGTCCTAAATTAGGAATCCCGAAGCAATTCTGGGCTTACAAGAGTCTAAAGCATGTTCCTGCCCTAATAGAGTATGCCAAATCCATATACAGCCACCCAAAGAGTGAACAAGGTAAATAAAAGCTCTGGAGTCTTCAGGAAAGAGAGAGAATTAAGGTGATTGTTTTCTGAGGAGATCTACATTCTGTAGGGGTTCATAAAGTTGGGGTGACTGGGTTGGCCTTAGAGTAACCAGTGTGTCCTGGTTTACCATGATTTCAGGACTGTAAGCCTTGCATTCCAGAAGCCAACCCCCCAGTCCTGGTCACCCTAGCTGGTCGGGTGGGTGAGGATACAGGCTGAGCTGGAAAGCGTTGCCATGGCCCCCTCTGTGGTCTGGACTCCCTGCCCCAGCACTGTCAGCTCACCAGACTGGTTCCTGAAAATCACAAGGAGAGCTCTCCTGTCTTGTTGCCTGTCTACCATCTCCCATCCCCATCCCTGGTAGAGCCGCAGGGACAGGGGCCCGGCAGCCAAGACATCTCCTGGTGGCAATCGACGGCGGGGGAGCCTTTCGCAACCCACCCGAGCCCCTGTCCTCATCAAGGTGGCTCCGCTGCGACCAGCTGTGGGGCAGGGTGGGGGTGGGGTACAGAAGGCACCCCTCTGCCCCTCCCCTGGAATTGACTGAGGCTTCCTGGGCCGAGAATCAGACGGCATTCATCGAAACACACACTGATTTTTTTTTCTTTAATTTTTATTATAAAGTTGTGGGGTACGTTTCAGGGTTAGGTATATAAACATTGATCATGCAGGTACCCTTGTTGATGAGGCATGCCCCCCCTTCCCTAGCAGAAAAAAAAAAAGAAATATGAAAAAAGAAAAGGAAAAAAAAAAAGAAACACACACTGACGGCACACAAAGACCTAGTGTGTGCCTTCTGCTCTGGAGGGGTGTGCAGTGGGGTCAGCCTCTGGAACTCAGAACCAAAGGGAAAGTCGTCCCCCCCATAAATGTCAGTGCGTTTCCACTGTGCCTTTTCTGCACAGCCGCCCTTTTCAGTGTGTTGCCGCCAACCTCAGATGATTTGTGGGACTGACTCAGGAGTCAGGACAGGAGGTGTTTCCTCTGGGGACTTTCACTTGTGTCCCTTTTGAATGGCCCCACTGCTTAAACTGGAAGTGTCAAAGTCATTTCTCCTCCGTAAGTAAAATTCATAGTCAACCCTTCATCACTGGCATCCTGATTTTAAAAACACATAGGAGCCGGGCTCGGTGGCTCAGCCTGTCATCCCGCGCCTTTGGGAGGCTGAGGTGAGTGGATTGCCTGAGCCCGCGGGTTCGAGACCCGCCTGGGCAGCGAGACCTCATCTCTACAATAAATCAAAAAATCAGCCGGGCGTGGTAGCACGTGCCTGTAATTCTGGCTACTCGGAAGGCTGAGGCGGAAGGATCGCGGGAGCCCAGCAGGTCGAGGCTGCGGTGGCCGGGAGCGGCCGCTGCACTCCAGTCTGGGCGACAGAGTGAGACTCCGACTCAAAAACAAACAAACACATATGAGCTGGTAGAGCTGGTTTCTAGGGCTCTCCCTGTTTTTTTTTTTTTCACATGAAGTTCTCAGGCAGGAAGTGAGAAAGGAAGGGTTGTGTTGGAAAGGGAGGTGTGAGAAGGATGGAGGGAGAGATAGGAGGGAGAGAGGAGAGCAGAAGCCAACTTTAGGATGGTCAGCTCACACCCCAAGATCAGCAGACCCAGCCCCCGCTTGCCCCTTCCCTTGGGTGTCTTGGGAACACCGCCCACTCCTTCACCAGCAAGCACACCTGTCTGTCCACTGCCCTCTCGCTCAAGGACGGAGGCTCCATCCTTCCCAAGGCTCAAGCCCCAAGGAGCCCGGAGCCATGAGGCTCTGCTCCCCCACCCCCCATCCCACCCCTCTGGGATCCTCCAACCACCTCTGACCACCCCCACCACTACCCACCCAAATCCACATCACCGTCCACCTCCCCACAGTTGACTCCGGGCTTTCTGTCCTCCCCACACCCACCCCATCCAGCCCCAGGGAGCCTTCTGAATCAGAGCTGGGGGTGGGGGGCTGCAGCTGGGCTCACACCCCGCTGTGACTCCCCACTGGTCCTTCCAGGGACCCCCCCCAAAGACCTGCATGACCTATCCTCTTCCACTTTTCCTTCTTCTTAGCCTTCCAAGTCCCCTGTTTCTCGCATACCCAGGCTTGCTCCCACCCCAGGACCTCCCTGCTGATTGATCTCCCACCTGGAAGGCTCACCTGTCACCTTGGCAATGAGGCCACCTCATCCTCCTCCCCTTGCTTTCCAGTTTCTCTTACTCTGCCCTACTTTTTAATAGTACTTTTAGTCATTTAGAAAATAATCAGCCAGGCTCGGTGGCTCAGCCTGTAATCCCAGGCTCGGTGGCTCAGGCTGAGGTGGAAGGATCGCCGGAGCCCAGCAGGTCGAGGCTGCGGTGGCCGGGAGCAGCCACTGCACTCCAGTCTGGGTGACAGAGTGAGACTCCAACTCAAAAGAAAGAAAGAAAGAAAGAAAATAATCACATACATATTAAGTGTGTTTATTGTCTCTTTCTGTTCCCCTAAACAGCTCTATGAAGGCAAGGAAGATTTCATTTTTGCTTTTGTTTTTGAGGCATGTTTCACTTTGTCACCCAGGGTGGGTGACACACAGCTCAAAGTGGGCTCCGGCTCCTGGTCTCAAGCCATCCTCTTACATTAGCCTCCCGAGTAGTTGTGTCTACAGGCACACGCCATCATGCCTGGATAATTTTTTAAAATTTTCTGTTGTTGCCCAGACTGGTCTCAAACTCCTGGGTTCAAGCAGTCCTCCTGCTTCAGCCTCCCAAAGTGCTAGGATTTCAGGCATTGTGCCCAGTTGCTCGATGGAGGCGAGGAGTTTTGACTCTGCTCCCTGGATTCTCCATCACAATTGCCTTGCCCATAGTTTGTGCTCAATAGATATTTGCTGAAGTTTGGCTGAACATGCAGCCCGGCCAACCACAGAAGGAACTTGCATTTTTTTCTTGTCACCAGAGCAGGCAATGGGGGGTTAAAGGTGAGTCATGCTCAGAAAGAATCCTCTGCCTGCCGTGGGCAGGTGGACTGGAGTTTGGGGAGGGGATACACGTGGTGGGATCCTCATTCCTTTCATTTCCTGAGAGATCTTGGAGCGGGCTCTCCAGCAGTGGTGCTGTCAGTGCAGTAGCCATGGGACACCTGCGGGAATCTGGCTATTGTGTCTGAGAAACTCGATTTCAAATTTCACTTTCTTTTCTTTTTTTTTTTGAATCAGTATTTTTTATTATGATGTTATGGGGTACAGTTAAGGGTTAGGTATACAAATACGTTTCATTCAGGCACCCTGTTGATAAGAGGTGTTTCCCCGTCTCCAGACAGATATTTGCTACTGTTAATCCCATCTCCCTCCCCCCCATTAGTTTCCCAGTACCGTCAGTCATTTTCTTATAGTATTACATTGGATGTTCAAGGTCCATTATATGAGTGAGAACATGTGATACTCAGATCTTTGTTTCTGTGAGAGGTTACTCAGAATTATAGACTCTAGTTCCATCCAGGTTGCTGCAAAATTCATGATTTTGTTCTTTTTCATGGCTGCGTAGTATTCCATTGTGTATATGTACCACATTTTTTAAGTCCAGTCCTCTTTTGATGGGCAGCATGGTTGCTTCCATGTTCTTGCTATTGTGAACAATGCTGCGGCAAACATACGTGTGCAGATACCTTTTTTATGGAGAGATTTGAGCTCTTCAGGGTATATTCCCAGTAGGGGGATTGTGGGATCATATGGGAGGTTGATATTTAGAGCTTTTAGGAATCGCCACACTGCTTTCCACAGAGGTTGCACTAGTTTACACTCCCACCAACAGTGTAGAAGTGTTCCCTTTTCACCACACCCTCTCCAGCAGCTGTTGTTTTTTGAGTTGTTGATAATTGCCATTCTGGCTGGAGTTAGGTGGTATCTCCGTGTGGTTTTGATTTGCATCTCCCTGATGATTAGTGATGTTGAACATTTCATAATGTGTCTGTTGGCTGCTCGGATGTCTTCCTTTGTGAAGTGTCTGTTCCGATCTTTTGCCCATTTTATAATGGGGTTGTCACTTTATGTTCTTAATTGAAATTTCAATAACAACGTGTGCATGGAGGCCACATATAGACAGTGCAGCTCTGGAATCATCCAGATAAGAGACTGCGGTGCATAAATCAGGCTGTGGGCAGTGGTGATGGTAAAAAGGGTCACATTTGGGATCTCTAGGGGAAGAGGACCCCAGAGGTCATACGGAGGATTGATTTAGGAGTGAAGGGAAGAGGACTTGAGTGACGCCTCAGTTTGGGTGTGAGTAATGGAGACAGCAAAGGAGCGGTGTGGGTGGACATGGTGTTTCTGCTTCAGCTGCATGAGTCTGGAGCTCAGGGGAGGTCTGGCTGACGGAGAGAAACTGGAGGCAATTGTAGGTGGACGAGACCATGGAAGGAGAGAGCGCACTTGGAGTTGAGAAAGGAAAGAGTCACCAAGGCGTGTCTGGAAGTGACGGTTATTCAGCAAATGGGGGCTTGACTCTCAAGTTATGTTGCTACAGAAAAAATAATACCTGTGGACCACCTGCTCTGTGGCCTGTGAAATTCATCTTTGTGATGGATGCCAGTCCATCGTGGGAGGGAGCTGGCCAAGTGAAAACAAAATTATATGTTCTGCTGCAAATATTCAAATAATAACAGCTGACTGGAAGCCAGTCTGGCTGGAGGCCATGCTTTTATTAGTGATTAAGTTTGGGTTATTAAAAGATGCAAATCCGCTGGACTTCTGATTCTCTGCCACTGCCCTGTGAGATCAGAGGTGTGTTTTATAACTGCTGAAGAGTTTTAAACAGTAACTAGTCAGACTTAATGAAATTAGTAGAGGGGAAAAACATCTCTCAGTTAAACAAGCAATAGGCTTTTCATTTCTTTTTTCTTTTTTTTTTGAGTCGGAACCTCATCCTGTTGCCCAGACTGGAGTGCAGTGGCATCCTTCTGCCTCAGCCTTCCAAGTAGCTGGAACTACAGGCATGCGCTACCATGCCCAGCTAATTTTTTGATTTATTGTAGAGACGAGATCTCGTCAAGTTGCTCAGTGGGTCTCGAACCCGTGGGCTCAGACAATCTACTCGCCTCGGCCTCCCAAAGTGCTGGGATTACTGGTTGAGCCACCGAGCCCAGCCAACAAGCAATAGGCTTTATTTAAAAGGATTGAAACTCCCAGTTCTTAATTATTGGGTCAGTTAAGCCCTGAGCCAAATATCTTAGGCACTGAGGTCTTGATGTCAAATTCCAAATGACCCAGCCTTTGTCTCAGGACCTGAGCACCTCAAGTTCCCTGATTAACCACCAGCTGCCAGCACGATGAGGGGATCTAATTTCTAAAGCAGAGCCTCACCCTTATTTTCCGTGTAAACTTGAACGGGCCCCAATTTTGGGCTGGGGTGACCTGGAGTCTAGCGCTTTTACCCCTGCCCCCAGCAGTGTCAAAAATATGCCGCAAACACATTTTATGTAATTCATGTAAGTGACTTCACGGCCAGGCAGAGCATAAGCTAAAAGTCTTCAGTTCGAATACGTGGTTAGAATAGGTGGCCCACCTATTACTGACTTTGTGAATTATCGCTTCCAGTTTATGAGCGTAGACTTAGAAAGGGCATCTGAGAACCGCACAAGGACCACCTTTGTCCAAGGAGGCTGATTTTGCGTTTGGTCCCTAGCAGGGCCAGCAGAGGGCAGACTGGCCCTGGGAATATGCTGGAAAGGGCTTGTTCCACCAAGACCCGTAGCCTTCCAGAACCCAAGGATGCCTGCGTCCTGACTTCCTCCAAAGCTCCGCTCCCCGGTGGTCCCTGCCAGGACCCAATTTTCTCCTCATCAGCGAGACAGTCTCTGGAGTTCCTAGCCAAGTCCTCTGGTTTCCCCTTTCCTGCCTCCAGGGCCCTGTCGTGTTCCAGTAGCTGGTCCTGGCCGAGCTGTCTCTTGGGGTTTGTGACCGTGGGTGGGGGATCTGCTCCTTCCCTCCTTGTTGTCATTCAAGGCCAGCTCACTTGGTCACCATAGCATCTGTGACTCCTAACCGGCTCTAGGCCTATTGGGTCCACGGGGCAACCCCGAGCTATCCCTGGCCCTGCTGTTGCCTCCTGAAGTCCCTGATCCTACCTAGACACCTTGGCCTCAACTCCCGGCTCTACCATTTGCAGCAGTGTGATGTGGGTTCTCTACACCTTAGTTTTTTCTTTGGTTGTGTTGTTGAGTCAGGGTCTCACTTTGCTGCCGAGGCTGGAGTGCAGTGGCGCGATCATGGCTTCCCACAGCCTTGACCTCCTGGGTTCAGCTGATCTTCCCATCTTAGTCTAACTGCTATAGGTGCAGCCACCACTCCTAGTTAATTCTTTTATTTTTATTTTTAGCGACAAGGGGGGTCCCACTGTGTTGCCAAGGCTGGTCTCGGACTCTTGGGCTCAAGTAATCCTCTCGCCTTGGCCTTCCAGAGTGCTGGAATTACAGGCGTGAGCCGCTGCGCCTGGCCAGCACCTTAGTGTTGTCATCAAAATGGGCCTGAATGGGTTAATATTTGAGAAGTGCTTAGGAGAAAGCCTAGTATGTAATCTGTGTGAGGGAGAGATCCAGAGAGTGGACGTTGGTCTGCCAAGGAGGGGAGGAACCGCTGGGGCCGAGCTGACCTGCTAACGAATCAGAAGCCAGCGTGTGCCTGAGCTTTGCCGGCCCAGGACAGAGTAAGCAACACTGGGCCCTTCCTGGGTCCAATGGCTTCTTCCTCCAGCACAGTACATGGCATTTTCTTGGGAGGAGATTTTAAACTGTGAAACCCTTGCCCCAAATGCACTGTAAAAGGAAAGAGGGTTGAGCTTTCCTGTTGTTTCTTTTAAATGCTTAGAGGTTGAGTTTCAGTCCCAGACTTTGGAAAAGTAAGAGAACCCTGAAACAATATACAGGTCCGGATCATTCCAGAAGCCCCCAGAGATATGCAAGATTGCTGAGAGCTCCCGGGAGCCACAATGCCCCTCTCACTGCTGTCTCTGACCGCCTGGTGCAGGCAGTGAGCAGGGAGTGGGGGCATGGCGGGTGGAAGGTAGAGATCCGGAGGCAGACATGTCCTCCAGTTGGGTCACAGCCCAGGAAACTGGACCCTGAGCGCTTTACTGCACCAGGCTCCTTTGTGGGGTATCAGCCCCCAGCCCAGGGTTTGCTCCCAGGGTTCTGTGCGGGCCCACTGCACCTCACCCCACCAGTCCTAGGCAGGCCTGTCTTTCCAGCAAAGGCCACTGGAAGCAGCTCGTGGTTTCCCCTCTTTGCTACAACAGCATGGCTTGGCCTCTGCTGCGGCTGACCATATTTCAAAAGGCTTTTCATTCTGGAATGATCTTAGGGTGTGGTCATTGTACGAATTCCAGCGCAAACCCTTTTTGTTTTCATCATCCACATTCTGTTTGGTTTCCTCCGACTCATGTAATCAGTTGGAATATTAATGACAAAAAGATGACTGGGAGGGTAGAACTGGGAACGATTTGGTCTGTCCGTCCACAGAGGAGGAAACAGGCCTGTGGGGGAGAGACTTGTGCAGGTTGCCAGCCCCTGGCAGGGCCTCCTGTGCTCTGTCCTTGACCCCTGGGTCCTCCGTCCTGTTGCTGACTCTTATTTTGGGGCTGATTTCCCTGCAAGTGGCCAAGCACTAGAATGATCCTTTGGCAGTAGTGGAGGTTGGAGTAGTGCTGCTGGGGAGGAGAGAGACCAGAGCAGGACTCAAGATGCCATCTGAGGTGTAGGACCCAGAGCGCTGGCTGGAGTTGGAGCTGTACCTCCCCATGAACCCGCTGGGTGACACTGGCAAAAACTGAAGGTTCTGGGACTCTGCTTCATTTCCTCATGGGCTCCTGCCCATTTGGTTGGTTAGAGTGGAGAACACAAGGATGGTGGCCCTAAAGACTAGGCACTGAGCACGTTGCACAGCGAGCCATCGTCTGCCAGTCCAGCCTGGTGGGGAGGACACGCTTCCAGGTGAAAATGGACTGTGAGCCGGGCAGTGGTTCAGAGTGGACTGGGAAAGCGTTTCCAGCCCTGGATCCACGTTTCCATGGAAACCTGATCTTGCCGGAGAGCCTGCCCACCCCAAACCCCCTCCTCCGGGGCTGGTGGGTTTCTTGGCTGGAGCACCAGCATCACCAGATGGGTGGGTCTTCTCTCTCCTCCCAAACTCTGAGCACCGAAATGGGGTTCCTTATCAGAAATGGAACTCAGGTTTCTGAGTGCAGAAGTTTCTAGATTCAGGGCAAGCTGGGCACCTGACCACTGCTGATGTGCCAGAACAGACCCCCATCCATGATGCTGAGGTTGTGTTTGGTGAGAACGTAAGGCTTTGGGTCCCAGGCTTTTGAGCAGAAGCGTAAATACCCAGGGCCTTTCCAGAAGGTTGGTGTTAATCTCAGAAACGCAGCGCTTGGAAGACCCAGCACAGACCCCTAAATCACATCCCCCTTCCCCGCATTGCTTTACGTTTGTTCAAACCCAGCCATGAAGGTCAGAATCCATGATCAGGGGGGTGGCTGGCCTCCCTCAAATTGCCATGGCCCAGATCGGTATGATTATTCCCTTGGGGGATTGGGGGGATGTGAGAAAGAGTGTGTGTGAGAAAGAGCCCTGAGATCAGAGGCCTGGGACTCGTCTGGCTCCAAAACAACGCGGCTCCCATTCTGGACTCCACCCTGAAACCCTCACTCTGAGCAGCCGTCTCTCAGCTATAAGTTGGTGATAACAGCACCAGGCGAAAGAAGTTTCGGCACCAGTGACGACTCCACGCCGGTCTGAACCAAGAGATTTATTAAAAGGGCAGTTACACGAAGGGACTGGAACCGAGGAAGGACGAGAGAGAGAGAGAGAGAGAGAGAGAGAGAGAGAGAAAGACCGAGAGAGAAAGAGAGTAGGAGAGTAGCGGGACAGAGAGAGAAAGCAAGAGGGGGGTGGGGAGAGGGCGAGAGAGTGTGAGAGAAAGCAAGAGAGAGAGAGAGAGAGAGAGAGAGAGAGAGAAAAAGGAGAGAGAGTAAAGAGAGAGAATAAGAGAGTGACGGGGACAGAGAGAGGAAATAAGAGAGGGAGAGAGAGCTATGCAGGGAGAAAGGTATATTTATGAGCCTTGCAGGGGCAGACCAGTGCCGTGCCTGAGTCTTATCGGAGGAGACTATGAGGTAGCATTTCTATAGGAAGAGGTTGTTTGAGCACAGGTTTAAGTTTTGCGCGGGCGGGAAAGGCAGGAATTTGCGGCCTTTGTTGTCTTTGGGAGGCAGAGCCATCTTGGGGATGCCCTTCTGACTGTTGTCTGCACCTTTCACCAGGCCTCCAAACCCAGTTCCGTGTGCGTGCCCACATGCACGTGTGTGTGTGAGGGTTTTAGGTGTCACTGAGGCTGGGTTTGAAGCCCGTGAGATTCCCCCAAATTTAGAAAGCAAATGTGTGAAA